>OY992533.1:10041523-10706523 GCA_963921185.1 Dasysyrphus tricinctus
AAAAGAAACTGGTTATGACAGGAAGAGGTAAGAAAAAATTAAGATTAGCCAGTTAAGAAAGAAACATTCGAGGTACACCCAGCGACAAAAAAACCCTCGCAGTATGCAGAGCAAAACCTCGCCTGTATTCAGAAGTCGTGAGATATATGTATTTATTTTTTTTTTGTCTTTATTTTTGTATTTTTCACTCTATTGACTGCTTATTTGTCAATAAATATGACAAAATAGTAAAAGTAGAGAACAAAATTAGATGAAAGGTAGAATTTTACCGTTAAAGCAGAAAAATATGAAAATAGATCAATGCGAGGGTTTTTTTTGTCGCTGGGTGTAGTTCTAATTCCTTAGGACAACCAGAACATTCGCAATAGTTTATTATTTATTTTCACAAATATGTTGATGTTTGTATTTTCGACTGAGCACGAATGCATTTTTAATGAAATAAGTGATAGGTATACACTCAACCACTTCCTTTCTTTATTATTCTACCTTTTATTAAATAAGCCTGAACGTTAAGATTTTTTGGGAGGGGTGATATTTTGAATCTTGTGCCAGTCTTTTCCCCCACATCCACATGACGGAGTGGTACCAAGAGAGTTCAGTTGAGTAGTTGAGAACCAAAACTCGTTATATCCTTAATTTTCATTTTGTGCAAATAGAAAAAAACTTAATAAGGCTAAATGGTAGTTGCTAGAAAAGATTTTAGTTTGCATAATAAAAGATTTTTAAATCTTTTATGGTATAGTTAAGAGCAAAAATATATTGAAAAATCCGTTTAAAAGATATTTAACAATTAAATTTGGATATGAAGAGTTTTGCTGCAAATAATTGGATATGGTCAGTTTCCACACCATCCCCCCCTCTCTCAATTGCACCTTCTAATATAATAGCACTACACTAGTTTCCAATCTTCAATGACCTATTTAAAGATTTGTTCAATAAAAACCCATGAACGTTTTAGTTCCTTCTTAAATGACATAATCAATTGCCTATAAAGGATAAGAAGAGTTTTGAAACCAAACCTACCGCAAACAATGGATATGGAAAGTTCTGATGCAAATCGCACTGTGGATATGAAAAGTTTTGGAGACAATTACGATGTTTGACATCAATATTAAAGGGGATTGGAGGAGTAAGGCTGTCAAATTTTCCTTAAAAACTATTGAATATGCCCATCTTAACAAATCTGCATAAAAATCTCAATTTTTGATAGAAGTGGATATGACGAATTTTGGTTCTCATCTACTCAGTTCTATTGCAAACTGCTCGCACAGCAATCTTTTTGTTTATTATCAAAACGCTTTTATGTCTTTAATTATTTATGTATATCCGGATACTTTTCCAACAATTCCACTAACTTCGCAAATTGATTTACATTCGTCCTTGAAATATTAAAAATTATTTTCGTTTCATACAAGAATTTACTATTTATTTACAACCTCTCTTTTATCACTCATTATTACCAACCAATACTAGAAAATAAACAATAAAATTGAAAGAAAATGTTTACTTCAATTTATATTCGCTGAAGTTATCACTAAGGTGTTATTTAGCAAATATCAATAGCTATTTATATTTAGTTTGGGTTGACTTTCCAAAAAGCTTAAAAATAATACTGTTGGACTTGGCGTTGCTTTTGTTTTTTGATTTATTTTTTTCTATTTTATGCATCTTTTTTATAAAATGTCCCCTCCTGTCCGAGCAGTGGGGGGAAACTTTACCCCCTCCCGTAGGACTTTTTCCTTGTCTACTTAAAACCTACATTCCCTGAATGTTTAATCAGATTTTACGTGAATCACTAAGTGTGCAAAAAAGGCGATTTAATTTACTCCTACAGCGACTATAGAGGATGAGAATAAAAATCTGAAAAAAATAGCAATTTTGTTCTTCATTTAGAGCCGATCGAGGCCCATACAAGATGAACTTTGCTTTAACGACCGCCCTCAGGGCCGGACAAGCTATACGTGCAAGCGGTGCAAATGTGCAGGGCGCTGAACCCAATGGGTTCCTTGAGCAAGTATCAAGAAAGCCACTACCACTATTTACCTATACTTTTTTAGTTTTCAATGATTTTTAATAGCTCACACCAATATTGTCAATATTGATATCTAAACTTATTCTGAATTTAAAGACAGATATCTACTATTCATAAAATAAGTCGATGTCTAGCTTCCTATTCACACCCACGGCAACAGTAAAAAAAAACTAAATCACAAAATCTTTGCAAAGTGCACGATTTTGTTCGCCTCTTGAGGATACCTCGTTCGTCTCTTGGGGACATTTCGTTAAAAAAATCGCATATCAAAGCCTAAAGCTTGGGTTATGAGAACATGACTTCTCTCACCAAAAAACAGCAATTGAAAGGCGCTAGTGATGAAGCTTGCGCAGAGCGCTAATTTAGCTCAGGCCGGCCCTGACCGCCCTAATGTATATGTGACCATCTTTTTTTTTTAGTGTGTATGGTAATAATACTATGAATTTTTGGTGTTTGATATAAACCTGCTCCATACATTTTTTTGTTTGAATTACTTTTCTTCTTTGATAGATTGATTTGAAGTGTCATACTTCATACTGTGATATAAAAGCAACCTCACTGTTTCTTAATCGTCAAAAATTGTAAAACGTGTGATTTTTTCATCCACAACCTTTAAATACATATAATTTCAAAAATCTGCAAAGAAAAATATTTAAATTTTCAAAATCACACCAAAAAAGGATATAAAGGATCAACTCGTAGTCGCTTTCTTTATCTCTTATCAGTTAATGCATTTTTCTTTTCTTTTTTTAGCGGTCGAAGATGAAGAACATCCGAGCTGTATAACATTTAAATGAATTTATACTAGATTTGTGATTTTTTTGTGATAAGATATAGTAACGCGATTGTATAGTGTTGTGTATCCATAAAAAATATTTATATATATAAATAAGAATGTAAGTAATGTCTTATTTAAAAAGAACTTTAACTCTGAGCAATATAGAAATGGCGTCCACGACCAATCTTCCTCGTTATCGGTAACCAAATAAGCTCCGGAGTGTGCTGGTATATTATATGCAAACTTAACAAAACAACCTCTGTGACTGTGATGAATAATTTTGGAAATGAGAAATAAAAGTTCAATTAAAAGAAAAAATTATTATTTGTTTAATTTATATTTTATTTTATTTTATTATGTTTTCAGAAAATACATATATATTTATGTGGCAGGACGGGCGGTTTTGTTAAAAATAAATTTTAATTGGAAAATAAAAATTGCGAGACAACGGACACACTTACAAATTGTATGCTGCAATTTGAAAACCCTGAAACAAAAGAAAAATCTTCAACAAACTTCAAGTATAAAGTTTCAATAAATCAACTCAACATAAACCAATCAATATGTACATAGATGGTGAAGGCATCGGATCCCACATTTTCGGTTTCTCCATCATGAAAAGCTTCATAAAATTATTTTATTAAAATCTCTTTAAACAAATGCAAAACTTATTTTAAAACTTAAAATAAACTACCAAATAGTATTTTGTCTATACTTTTCATCAATTTTCTTAAATTTTAACAAAGCTGGTAACCATAGTTTTTTGTTTACTTGTTCATGATCAATGGCGAAAATGTGAAAGAAAAAAAAACTCTGTTATTGGAATCGAGCTCCGTTGAACAGCAACATTTAATTGCACAGTACACATTATCATTACATGTTTACTGTGATTGAATTGAGAGTATTAAATTTTCATACAAGAATGTAGGTTGAGGGTGAGGCCAATGAAAGTTATACAGGTTTAAAGTTTCATTGTATTTTGAATGTTGAAATGTTATTTCGAAAAAAAGAAAGAAAAACAAAGAAGATTTTGCCACAAAATTTTAAACGATTCACCAGGCGATCATGCATAAGAAGTAGGCGTCTGCGTTAGTTTTGGAACTTTGCAAAACCAACCCATACATTCAAATATCCTCCCAATAGCAAATTCAGCAAGTCAGCGAACTAAACTCCGCCTTAAAATAACTTTTATAACGCATACACATATACCTTGTCTTTTTGTCATATTTCTTCTTCGTCTAAATAACAAACATCAGAACAAAAAAATATTTGAATGCATGATTAGATATGCGAGATTCCGAAACAATTGCAGCCTCCTCCTGTTTCAGCATGCTCGCCCAGTGAATCGTTTTAAATTTTTGTAAGAATGTGAGCTCACATGATAACACCTGATAACGCAGGTTTTTCAGACGACAGCACCCATTCAATATAATGCGAAAAGTTAAAAATCTTCTAAAAATTCGAAACGATTCACCAGGCGAGCATGCGGAATCAATAGGTGGCTGCAATTGTTTTCAAATGGCATATTCGCTTTTATGTCACATGTCATACCAGCAATTCAGCGAACCAATACAAAGCAACGTTGTTTTTAATGAACGCACGCAAAAACACCTAATCTTTCCGTCGATGTCTTTTTTCATTTTCCTTCTTTGTATTTTGTTCATCTTCCTTCCACACAAATTTGTTTCTTTGTAAACGTCATTTTTCATAGAAAATTCTTGTCGATCTATTAGGCGCTCACGTTGATTGAGTAGGTTTCCGTTTTGTTTTGTACAATTTTTGTCCAAACTTCTCCCCACTAGCCCGTTAAAACAGTCTCGTGGTCACTGCCTTTCAAAAATACCGTTGCTAGAGGGAGGAGCTTAATATCAAACATGAAGGAGATCGAGAACAAAACAAAAAACAACTCAGCTCAACTCAACTCGATTCGCTTTATATGTATAGAGAAAAAAAAGGTAACATTTTTTTTTTTGTGAAAAAGGAAGATCGCAGAGAAAGATTAGATTGCAAAAAGACAACATATATTTGTGTGCTTTAATAAAAGAAACGTTGTTTAGAGGCGGAGCTTCGTTTGCTTTGTGTGGGTTGGTTTTGCAAAATTTAATTTAACAAACGCAGCCACCTACTAACTGCATGGCCGCCTGGTGAAACGTTTTGAATTTTTAGAGTATTTTAAAATTATCATTTTTTAAAATAAAAATGGATGAAATTGTCTATCCCTTGTGTGAATCCCACTTTCTCCTTTTTTGTCTGTCTGATGCGTGAGGTTCGCAAAATCTTCCAAAAATTTCAAACGATTTACCAGGCAAGCATGCGGAATCAGTAGGTGGCTGCTATTGTTTTGGAACTTGACAATTCGTGGCCTATACACAGCAAACAAACAAGTGTGTGCACACACATAACACCATTCGACGCACCGCACCAAAAATCAAAGAATTTTGAGTTTCCGCGCACAAGTGTAGTATATATGGGCAATTTTACTCATTATACCTACACACAAATATTTCAACACAGCATTATTCTTACTAAGCCCCGCCTCTGTAGATCGTTACATATGTACCCAAAAAAAAAACTATTCTTTGATATTTCTTTTTCGTCTACTACTTTAAAAAAATATTTGCTTTGTCTCTTTATAAAGCATAAAATAAAGAGGATCGAATTTAATTATTTTGTTTTTGTTTTTTTTTTTTTTTTTTGTTATTTAGCTCCTCCCTCTAGCAACTGTAGTTTTGCAAAGCATTAAAAAAGTGCGTCTGTTGTCATTTCTCATGTGTGTGGGGAGAGCATTTGGACAAACATTGCTCAGAAGAGAAACCTACTCCATTAACGTGGGCGCCTAGTAGATCGACGAGAATTTTGTATGAAAATTACATTTTACCAGGAAAAAATTGTGTGATTATAGATGAAAACAGAATGACGAAAGAGATCGCAAAAAGATTTGGTTTTTCATTTATAAAATTAACGTTGTTCAAAGGCGGAGCTTAGTTTGCTGATTAGCTGAATTTGCTGAATGTTTGAATGTGTGGGTTGGTTTTGCAGAATTTCAAAACAAAACCAGCCACCTACTGACTGCATGCTCGCCTGGTGAATCATTTTGAATTGTTATTATTTTTTTGTGAATGGCCACTTGTGTGGTGGCAGTTTGTTATTTTTTCTCTTATGCTCGCAAAATCTTCCAAAAAAATTAAAACGATTCATCAGGAGAGCATGCGGAATCAGTAGGTGGCTTTGATTGTTTTGGAATTTCGCAAATCTAACTCATTATACCTACAACCAAAGAGGCTAACAGCTTGCTAAGCTTCGCCTTTTAAATCCACAAAACAAAAAAAAACTGTTATTTCTTTGATCTTTCTCTTTCCTTCAAAAAAATATTTGCTTTGTCTATGTAAAGCATAAAATAACGAGGATGGCGATAAATTGTTTTTTTTTTGTTTGTTCATGTTTGCTATTTAGCTCCTCCCTGTCCCAACGGTAGTTTTGCAAAGCATTAAAAGAGTGCGTCTGTTGTTATAATTCATGTGTGTGGAGACAAATTATACAAAACAGAAACCTACTCCGTCAACATGGGCGCCTAGTAGATCGGCGAGTATTTTGTATGAAAATTACATTGTACCAGGAATCTGCGAAAATGAGAAATGAAAAAAGAAAGACGAAAGAGATCACAAAAAGATTAGGTTTTGTTTGCGTTTATAAAAGTAACGTTGTTTAAAGGCGGGGCTTAGCTTGCTGATTAGCTGAATTTGTTGAATATTTGAATGTGTGGGTTGGTTTTGCAAAATTTAAAAACATGCGCAGCGCAGACACCTACTGACTGCATGCTCGCCTGGTGAATCGTTTTGAATTTTTAGAAGATTTTTCACATTTCGCATGGCTAAAATGTGTAGGCAGGCAACTTGTGGTGTGTGTTTGTTTTATATTTTTTCTTCTTTTTTTTCAAACATGTTCGCAAAATCTTTCAAAATTTAAAACGATTCGTCAGGCGAGCATGCTAAATCAGTAGGTTGCTGTGTTTGTTTTGGAATTTCGCAAATCGTACTCAAACATTTAAATATTTTTAACACAGCATTATTCTCACTAAGCTCCACCTCTGAATAACATTACTTTTATGCCCACAAAAAACTTTATCTTTCTATAATCTCTCATCTTTCTTCTTCGTCTTTCATCATAAATAAAATATTTGCTTTTCTCTAAAATTAAGGGGATGGAGGTAAATTGTTATTTTTTTCCTGATGTTTGTTATTTAGCTCCTCCCTCTAACAACGGTAGTTTTTCAAAGCATATTAAAAGAGTGCGTCTGTGTCATTTCTCATGTTGTGTGTGGGTACAAAAAAATTGTACACAAAGGGAACTACTTCGTCTATATATGGGCGCCTAGTAGATCGATGAGAAATTTGTATGAAAATTCTTTCTGGGAAAGGTTCTTTTGAGGTGACAAGACGAGACAGACGAATTTTTGGCAAACAAAAAAGCTTTTTTGTCCCACTATATAAGCAACAAAATAAAGCCGATCGTGTCTTGTGTTTCGTTCTCCATCTCGATATTTGTTATTTGGCTTCTCTTTCTAGCATTTTTACTTTTGAAAGAGTGAAAAGAGTGCGGCTGTTTTCATATTCATATAGCATGTATGGATGTGTGTGGAGAAATTTGACATTTGTATTTGCACCAAGAGAAACCTATTTCTTGTACGTGAGCGCCTAGTAGATCGACGAGAATTTTGTATGAAAATTACATTCACCAGGAAAAAAATTGTGTGAAGGAAGAATGAAAGACGAAGAAGGTTTGCGTTCATAAAAGTACCGTTGTTTAAAGGCGGAGCTTTGTTTGCTGATTTGCTGAATTTGCTATAATGTGGGAGAATATTTGAATGTACGGGTTGGTGTTGCGAAATTCAAAAACAAATGCAGATACCTACGTCTTATGCATGATCGCCTGGTGAATCGTTTAAGATTTTTTTATTATTTGAAAGGTATTTTTTGGCATAATTTACATATGTACGACTGACATTCCTGCCATCTTCTTCTTAGATAAAAATGGCTGTTGAATGATTGAATTTGAAACTGGGCGCTTTTGTCAGTCGAGTAAATCCAGCACAATTCTTCGTAGGTACTCCCCCACCTACAAAATGTATGTAACCTAGTTTATAAAATTATTGGCAAAGTTTCCTATCAAATTTATCTATTTGTTATTGTTTTTAAACTTGCAGACATAGTGGTATGAAATCCCGTGGTTGCGTCCGTCGCATCGAAAGACTAAAGATTGGGTTATTGAAAGGTTTATGGGTTATGGCTATGCGTATTTTATATTTTTTTGATAGCAAATTGCAAAATTGAATTATTGATTGCTTTTCTTTGTAACTGATTTTGAATTGATACGTCTGTCTGGCATTTATTTGAATTTGATATACGAAAACCTCTTTTGATTGAAATATAAATATCCTTCAGCGGATACCTACCTTTATATTATGTCCTTGTGTCTGTGGACCGTTGGCGTCGAATAGAATGACGGGTTATATGTCTTTGTCCCTGCGGTGGGGATGGCGAGAGGATAAAGTTTGGCTTTGGTAATAAAAATAAAAGACACATGCAATATTTTTTTTAATTTAATTTTATTTGTTAAAGTTCTATTGTTACATTGCCTTCCAAGCCCTGCTCATTTGCCCTCATCATAAAATTAAATCCAAACAAAAATGACACGACATTAAAAATTTATACTAAGTGTTAATATCATCAAGCTACTTTTGACATTATAAATTGTTTTCTTTTCGTTTCAGACAGCATTATCGGCATACGTACAAGTATGCCAGCGACGATGGCAACGACGACACCAACAGCAAAGCCCAACGACATTCAACATTTTAAACCATTTGTGGAAAATCTGCCAACAATGACTACTTCATTAACGAAAACACAAGCAGCACCGCAATCCCAAAAGCATGTCACCATTGCCGAGGTACAAAAACTCACTCACCCCTGCGATCATATACTACCCACTGTTGCTACTGTTGCCACATCGATTTCACCACCCTCGTCATCAACAACAGCAGACGCTAACGCTAGCTATATGAGCCGGCAAACATCAGCGCTACACCCACCCATTATCATGATAACATCCTCGTCCATGGACCATGCCGAAAAAACCCGAGACACAGGTGTCCTCGCTGATAGACTGCAACAAAACAGGGCCGACAATATGAAAGAAAGTTTCACATCGGCTGAAACTGTGGACGTGTCAGCCGAGAACAAAGCACACGGCGGCGGAGTGGTGGTGGACCTGGATGCCTCCTCGAATGGGATGCTCGATAGAATATCTCATGACCTGGATTATTTATTAAATCGAACAAACGATGTTCCTCCTCCTCCTGCTTCGACACTGATTCACGTAGGTAGACCTTCCACAACGTTGCCTTCCTCATCGACATCGACATCCACATCGAGTACGACATCGACACCGCCAACGCCAGGGCCACCAACACCACCAAATCTGACGTCAACATCAAACGAATGCGACAGTTGCGCTCTATCCGTGGAATCCGACTTGGAAGCCCATGAAGTTATTAGCATACCACCGCCACCCCTTCCCCCGAGTGGCTCCATTCCAATAACAATATCCTGTTCAACCCTTAGGACACGCATCAGCGTTCTCCACGAAGTAATAATGGAAGATGATGCCGAGCAGGAGCAG
Source organism: Dasysyrphus tricinctus (assembly GCA_963921185.1). Classification (NCBI taxonomy): domain Eukaryota; kingdom Metazoa; phylum Arthropoda; class Insecta; order Diptera; family Syrphidae; genus Dasysyrphus; species Dasysyrphus tricinctus. The sequence goes on from OY992533.1 coordinate 10,051,015, forward strand.
GAACAGGAGCTAGACTGAATTTTGTTTGCATTCGAGTGGAATAGGAAAATGTAAAATCACCCAAGCCAGCCAGCATCAGGCAGCCATTACACAACACAAAGAAAAACTTATTGCATGTAAATTCGTTCCCATCAAGAAATCTCAGCTGAACTGAACAACTGAAGAACTGATCTGAGCTGAGCTGCTCTGGGAGCCCTCTGCCACTCAATATGGACAACCTAGATACTATGAAAATTATATCATTTTATAATAGAAATACACATCTACACAAAACTACATCAACTGCATTTAAATAAAACCAAAGAAAAAATGCAAACTTTTTTAAATTCGATTTAATTTTTTTCTATAAATAAATAACAAATAGTTTTTTAAGATTATGAAAATGAATTTATTCTATATAAATAATTGTACATAGAAAAATTAAATCTTGTATTTATACTTACTTGTGTGTGTGTGTGTGGATTGAGGCGAAGTTTCTCCAGCTTCATGACTAAACAAAAAAGGACACTTGGATTTAAATTAAACAAAAAAAAAAGATTAAAATTAAAAAAATAAATTAATATTTAAAATTGATTTTTATTGTAAGCTAGATAGTTACGATTTGTATATAATGTGCTATAAATTGAATGAATATAAATATTAATGTAATTTTAATGAATAATATTTTGTGAAAAGGCGAGTGAGGTTTAATTAATAAAAAAAATATTTGTTTTTAATAAATTAATTTATGAGTTTTATTTTGGGATTCGCTGAAATATGACCATCACCTTTTTCAGAGGCTTGACACTGCCCAGGAACTGATGCGGAAAACAATTAATTTGTGGTGGAAAATGTTATCAGTTGCCATGACCGCATTTCTGGAATAATAGGTTTTGGCCCTTCCTTCTAGCAGCCTTACTTTTGTCCCAAGCTATGAGAAGAGGGTGCATATGGTCAGAGCTCCAACTCATGGTTGTGTGGAGAAGAATAGCAAAAGAATGATACATAAGCGACTAATAGGTAGGATGAGGTCTGTTCAAAAATAATATTTTAATTTTTAAATGGAGCCACGAGCGATTTGAAATAGGTACAACAATAATAATTGTCATAATCAGAATTTCACTTTCCGCGTAATTGAGCTTTTAAAAGAGTAATCTGAGTAATTGGCGTTTGATTGAATTGTACACCCTCCTACACGTTTTGTGATTTTTTTTTGTTTTCCATATTCAGTTTTAGAATTAAGCATTTATTTTTTTTTTGTTTTTGCTAGATAGTTACGATTTGTATATAATGTGCTATAAATTGAATGAATATAAATATAAATGTAATTTTAATGAATAATATTTTGTGAAAAGGCGAGTGAGGTTTAATTAATAAAAAAAAATATTTGTTTTTAATAAATTAATTTATGAGTTTTATTTTGGGATTCGCTGAAATATGACCATCACCTTTTTCAGAGGCTTGACACTGCCCAGGAACTGATGCGGAAAACAATTAATTTGTGGTGGAAAATGTTATCAGTTGCCATGACCGCATTTCTGGAATAATAGGTTTTGGCCCTTCCTTCTAGCAGCCTTACTTTTGTCCCAAGCTATGAGAAGAGGGTGCATATGGTCAGAGCTCCAACTCATGGTTGTGTGGAGAAGAATAGCAAAAGAATGATACATAAGCGACTAATAGGTAGGATGAGGTCTGTTCAAAAATAATATTTTAATTTTTAAATGGAGCCACGAGCGATTTGAAATAGGTACAACAATAATAATTGTCATAATCAGAATTTCACTTTCCGCGTAATTGAGCTTTTAAAAGAGTAATCTGAGTAATTGGCGTTTGATTGAATTGTACACCCTCCTACACGTTTTGTGATTTTTTTTTGTTTTCCATATTCAGTTTTAGAATTAAGCATTTATTTTTTTTTTGTTTTTAATTTTTCATTCATAATTTTTAAAATTTTTGTAATTTTTGAAATACTAACGCTTATTTCAGTATTTTATTGATAAATTCACGTTTCAACGGCACAAAAACTGCTATAACTCGGGAACTACTGCTTTGATCACAGAAAATGAGGTGTCAATTGAAAGGAAAATCTGCTACCTTTACGGCAATATTAAATACTGATAGGCATCTTTACAATTCAAGAGATTTAGAGGCGTAAATAGGGAAAACAGCATATTTTTTAAATAATTGACCATTTTGATTACTATTTTCCAACCGATTTTCAAATTTAATGTTTCATTATAATCTTGAGCAATCAACGGTCATTTTGACATACAAAAAATTTTCGTATGCTAGCCACAAGCCTCAATAAAGCGGTTTAAACTTTTTTGAACGAAAAAATTCCCAAAATTCCAGGCTATTGGTCGTTAAAAATTGATGTTCTGAAAATTTTGAAAGAGGTGTCCAAAAATGTCCTAAAACTTCAGAAAATCTTTCTCGATCATTAAAAAAGAGGTGCTGATTTAAAACAGTGATTATTTAGTACAATACTCGTCACAAACGTTTGTCGATTATATTCAGACGCACTCGATTTTTTTTTAATTTTTATTTGGGACTTGAAATTCCTTACTTTGACGACTTGTAACTGTTTATTGAAGCTCGGTATGATGGCTGGCAGTCATTTTAAACAAAGCTTAGTTATGTTTGTGTACATTAAATCAAATTTTGTTTATTTGAATTTGCTGAAAAATCAATAACTAAATATCTTTGAGAAAAAACCTCGCCAACCAAGTTTCACAGTAGAATAGGTTTTGGGCTTTCAGTGCTAGATAGCTGCTGAATAAACCTTTCTTTTGAGTCGTAAAGCTGCTTAGGATAGAATTTTAAATTGCTCTTGAATGTTTGTATTAAGGTTCGAGTGCTGGGATTGAAGTTCAGAGATTTTGAATAGGAATAATTCCGTGACTAAGTCTTGTACACATTTCTGGGCTTCTGGAAGATTTGGTTGCCTACAAATTTCTATTAAGCGATTTTCCTGTTTTTCGAAGTAGATCCATATCTACATACATACCATAGGTGTATCCCCGCAAATTTAAGCTTATTACTTGAACTCTTGGGTGAACTCTTATGGCATTTTGTTTTTTTAATTTAGAATAGGTAACCCTCATGAATTTGTAATGAGCAATCTGTCGAGGATATGGGGGAATTTCTCTTCTCTTCATAAAAATTCCGCATTGTTAGCCAGCCATTTCAATACCCACAAAGCCATGAAACACATTTCTTTCAAACATTTTATTCACACCGCAGGATTTGAATCGTAATAAGGTTGCTTTGCATTCGGTGCCAATTCGTTAAAAAGGTGCAGCGAAATTAGGTCGACAAATACTCTGCGCTCTATACATACACACCATCGCTTAAACTAATGCCATGTTCAATTAAAATGTGGAACACGAATCTGTTCAACCACATTGCAATACTTGACCCGTGGCAAAGTCCAAGTGAAAACAAGAATCGTGCTGCGGTGGTGTGCGGAACCCAACCATTTATTTTATTCTCAATTGATTATGTTAAAATGTTTTAAAACATAATAAGGGTTTTCTAATCAAGGATGTTTCTGGTCAAACTGACGTTGTCCTCGTGCTCGTCGTGATTGGAACCGAGGCTTTGGCTAAGTCGATGCGGTGCATTCGCAATGCTGTTGAGGACATTCCGGACACCAGCTGTCGCAGCAGATCGATCCAATGACCACGAAGCGCCTACAGGATTGCGATTTTGTTCCAAAATAGTTGGCATCAATGCAGTGTGTTGGATGGCACTGGAGTTCCTGTTACTGTTGGTGCTGCCACCACCACCTGCACCAGGGGTATTGTTGTTAATTGCTGCGAGGCTTAAATTATTTCCACCGCCAAACTCATTGGTCGCCATTGTTGAAGGGCCGCTGTACATAAAATGGTTGGCCGAACGTGACATTGGACGTCGACGATTCAATTTCATTGATGCTCCTGTGGATAATGCTCCTGCGGGTTGCTGTTGTTGATGATGCTCCAACAAAGAGGACACCAATTTATCCAAAGCCTGAAGGTCAACGTTTAATTTTGAATTGCGCACGGAATCCATGGCATCGGCTGTTGTCGGATTGATGATGTTGGATTGATTGCTGTTCAAGCCAGCTGCTTGGGCTAATCGTTGTGTCAACTGCAAAATATTGAGAAAATATATATCAGCACATGAATTTAATTTAGATGGTAAATAAAATATAACGTTCAAGTTTGTTTTCAACAAAAATCAACATAAAACAAAAACATGTTTATATTGCCGACAAAGTGCAGATGTATTGTACGCCGATATGTGTACTTGGCAATCAAACATTGTCAATGGAAATATAAGGATAAAGATACAAATTTGGCTTTTCGAGGTAATTGCAGGCGACAAGGACAAATATTAGTTAAAAACTGGTTTGAGCAGGGATATCCGAGGCCGTCTATATATGTACGTATTGGAAAAGGATATATTTGTGAAGTAAGTGCTATATTCCATAAATTTTCTTGTAGGTACTTATTCGAAACATTTTGAAATATTATACATATGTAGGTATCATACACGGAAGAACCCGAATAATAAAATAATGGGCATTAGTGTGGGAGTCCTGAAAACCGAACTCATTCGAATAATTTATATTTAGTTGCACATTGGAATAATATATAGCTAAACCACCTAGTTTTCGCATAATTTGAGCATATTTTGAAAATCTTGGCATCAGGAGGCACGGGAACGAAAACGATTATTTATGTAAACAGCATGCAATTTTCGGATTCGGAAGATAGGTTCTTTCTCTCCCCGCTTAGGGAGGTGCATAAAACTACCTCGTCATCAGTGTTCGATTAAGAATTGATTGGACCCGAACAAAAATAAAAAGTCAATTAATGTGTGATTTAAAATTTTTTGAAACAAATCGGTAGGTAGAAATATTTACTGTTTGTTTTCGAAAATTCAGGTTTCAAAGTAAATTTTTCGAAAACTATGAAAAGAAATCACTTGTTTCAAAAAAATATAATAATAACAGGCGCCTATCCTTAAAAAAACAGGTGCCTATAATATAATTTCTTCCAAGTCTTTTTGTTGCTTTAAACTGATTGTTTTTGTTTTAAAACATCCTGCCTCCTGTCTAACCTGTAATGAAAGTTTCTTTATTTTGTTTCTTTCAAGGATGCATTATTATATTCTGCCTAGGGGCCCTGTATTTTGTTCCGTAAGTGAAATTTTCAAAAAACGAATATTTTGTGCTCTCTATTTCTAAAACGGAATGAAATCTACTACTCTCGGATTGACAATTCCGAAAGTGAAATTTTCGGAAAATTTGTTTCTAAAACAAATGTGATGACGGAACGAATAAAGAAAAAGTCTTAAATTCAAGTCTTATAAGAAAGTATTAATTTTTATTTGGTGGTAGGTCCGATGGAGTAGGGTCTGACAGAGGAGTTTCTGGAAATGGGTCTGGACCTGGGACAAAGCATCACCTTTTTTTTAATTACTTTCATAGATTGTTTTGTGGTGGGTCTATTGGAGTAGAGTCTGCCAGAGGAGGTTCTGCAGTGGGGTCTGGAACTAGGACTGCAGAACTCCTCCGGCAAAGCCTACTTCATCAGACATACTAACAAAAGAATTCAATGAAAAAGTTATTTAAAAAAAAAAACTGTTCCTCTGTCCAAGTTCCAGACCCACCTTTAGAGCCTCCTTCATTAGACACTACTCCATCGGACCCACCACTAAAAAAAATGTGTGGAAAAGTTACACGTATTTAAAAAAAAAGGTGCTTCTTTTTTCTGTTTGATAGATCTCAAAATAAAAAATCGAGTACCTAATAATAAATATAATAAACTAATCCGTAAATGGGAAAAGTATTAAGTACTATTTTTTTTGCATTTCGAAAGTTTTGCGGAGTACCAATTTACAAGCGAAACCAAACCACTTTCGAATAGGATTGACTTTAGAAACGAAATACAGAGTAGGGCCCCAGGACCGAAGCACCCATTGGGAAAACAGGGACAATGCTTCGGGGCCCCTGACAAAAGGGGCTCAAGGTACCCTTCCAACCAGTATTAACTCTGTAAAGTTATAGTTTCGTTCAGCTCAATCTCACATTTTGAGTAATTTCAACTCAACTTCAACTGACGAAATGATCTTACCCTAATCCTATGAGTATTATAAGTTAACAAATCAACTCTCATGAACCGGAAAATTACAAGGTGGATAATTTGTCGTTTATGATAAGTTGTGAGAGTTTCGAATTGAACGTTCTATCTATATCGTCGATTCAAAGGTAAAACTCACTAAGTGCAGAAAAAAAAGTCGAAGAAAATGAGAATGAAATGCATTTTTTGAATGCAAAAAGCCTTAATTTTGAACGTTTTTATAAGAGCATTGAAAGGTATACCTTGGAACTTTATTTAAAAATTTTCGGAAATTCAATTTTCAGCTTCAAAAACTATGTTTTAGTATAATTTCCTTCAAATGTGTAAAATGCTAGTTAGTGAGTTTTACATTTGAGCCGACAATATTTTCTATGAATTTGTATGTTTTCTATGTGTGTTTTCTACATATACCTAATGTTTAGTAAGAACTCTTAAAACTCTATATTTTACTGATTAATATAATGTGGTTAAGCGTTAAGGATTGTTTTTTTTTTTTTCAAAAAGGCATCCTTTTTTACTTACAATAATAGTATACAAAAATGCTGTGATCTGCAATTCAAACAAACAAACACACATATCCTTGTTCCAAAATTCAATGCATGATTTCAAGAACCAAGACGATCTGACGGACTAAAAATATGTTTGTTTTTTTTTTTCAATTCAATACGAGGTCAAAAGTCCCTGAAAATTTTCACTTATCACCGTGCAATCTCAAATCTAAGAATCAGGTTGTCATAAATGTTATTTCAAAAGAATGTCCTGAACTTTTTATTCAGATCTGTCAAATAGTTTTGTTGTTATAGCGGTTTTAGTCAGAAGCAGTCGAAAAGTTTAAAAAAAAAATGGAAAATCCGAGTTTCGCGTGCTGATCAAACATTATGTTTTGCGCAAAAAATCCATTACGGAAACAAAACAAAAGTTCCTAAAATATAATGGGGACTCTTTCTTTATTGGAACAATCTTCAATTGGTTTATCCAATTTCGCTGCGGACGCTCCAGCACAAATGACGCAGAACGCCCTGGTGGCCCGATTGAAGTTGCCACACCGGAAATGGTCGATAAAATCCACGGTCTAATATTGGACGATCGGCGAGTGAAAGTGAGGAGCTCGAGGAGTCTACAGGCTTTTCACACGGCTTGGTAATTACAATTTTGCACAAATATTAAGATGTGGGAAAGCATTCCGCAAGTAGGGTGCCGCGTTTGCTGTCAATCGATAACAAACGAAACCGTTTAAACATTTCAAAGGAGTGTTTGGCTATCTTCAACCGGAATCCAAGTGAGTTTTTGCGCCGATTTGTGACTGTGGATGGAACATGGATTCATCATCTTAACAGTGGACTTCTCCAGGTGAATCCAAGCCAAAGAAAGCCAAGCAGGATTATCGGCAAACAAGGTGATGGCGACAGTTTTTTGGGATGCGCAAGATGTCATCCATATCGATTACCGTGAGAGAGGAAAGACGATTACCGGATTATGCTGACCTGTTGGAGCGATTCAACGCTGATTTAAGGAGAAAAAGACTCCATTTGGCAAGAAAAAAGATCTTTTTCATCAAGACAACGCTCCTGCGCACTAGTCGGCTGTCGCGATGGGAAAATGGCATGATTTAAGGTACGAGTTATACTCCCCAATCCAGCTTATTCTCGGTTAAAAAAAAATTTGTGGCTTGAATGCTAAGGTAATTCAAGAAACAAGTGAATATTTTGAGGCTTTAAAAACAAAAACCATTTTTTGAAAGGAATTAAAAAGTTAGAAAAAGGTTGGATGAAGTATGTACATATGTATATCCAGCTAATAGGAGATTATGTCGAAAAATAAAAAGTTTTTTTTTTTGAAAAAAGCGTTCCTTCTTTAAATTTTCAGGGACTTATTGACCCTCGTACTTTGTACCTACTTAGAAACTTAAATGTCAAGAATTTTGTTCCTATTAAGATTTTTTCTGTGATTTAATAATTTAAGTTCTTGTGTTTATTTTCTCATATTTGTGTTAAATTTTTGATTTATTGTTTCACTTTACCTAAATTGAAATGTATTGAAAAAGGCATCTTTTTCAAGTGAGGCATTTTTCGTCAAAAGTGGTTGGTATTGTCGATATATTTATACGTTGATTAGTTGCTACAATTTCTAATTTGTCATTCTATGTTTTCTACATATCGATACTTCAAGTAAGATTGTACATATTAAGCGACATTTAAAAAAATTTAAAGGCATCGAAAAAAACCTCTTGTTCAGTTATTTGTGTATTTAATGGATTAACAAAATTTGGCACAGGATTTTCAATTCAAAATCCCTTTAAAAATCTTCTTATTACAACAAAATACACAAATAAATAATTAAGCAAGAGGTTTTTTAAAATTTTAATTTAAAATTTTGAAAATGTTGGGTAATACATTCCTACGGGAAGGTATCGATATGTTTTTTTTTCGAGGTGGTACAAACTTTTAAGATCTAATATTTTGTATACTTTTCCACTAACTATGTAGTTGTTTATTAGTTATAAAAAATTCAATTTCATTGTACATTGTTTTCTATGTTTTTTTGGATGCTTTCCTTACTTTATATCAAGTTAGCACAGCACCACCTCAAAAAGTTTTAACCGAAGCCCGACGATAGTTATATCGATTATGAATATAAACGAATTTTATCACTCACCTCACCAACAGCATTATTTGAATAGCTCATTCGTTTGACCTTCTTAAATGTGACATCATCGGTGGCTTCTTTGATTGCTTGTTCCAGCACAGTATCTAGTTTTTTACTTCTTGGTTCTGGCAAACCATCGTGCCTAAAAGAAGATATATTTAATACAAATGCCATCTTTGTATATTTAAATAATTAATAAAAATGACGCAATTCAAAAAAGTATATCTACATATTTACTTACTGCAATAATTTATCCCTGAATGTGTTTTTCCTATTTCGTATCGTTGATCGGTTAGTCTTTCGTACTGTACGAAGATCAGTTTCCCAGAATCTGAAAATTAAAAAAATAATGAAAAAAGAGTAAAAAAATAAGTTCAATCAGCACATGTAGGCATAAAACTTTTAAGGCTGAAACAAAATTATATAAAAAAAAACTAACCGCTTAAGATCTGGACTAGCTGTGTACGGTGCTGAAACCTCCTTGATTTTGAGTATAATAATAGCAGTTATAAAAATACACATCACATTTACAACTGTCAGTAGTCCCGATACAATGCCATTAACAAGGAACTCTGTTGGTAAATAATCGGTGTAGATAAATGGATATGATGAATTTCCTGTGTACGGTTCTCCTTTTAAATGTGGAAGTTTAATATCTGGATAGATCAACCAAATACATGCCAGAGCCCAAAAGAGTCCCTAAAAATATGAAAGTATTAGTATTTTTCAAACAAAAGTAATAATTTGATATTTTTGAAAAAATACAAAACCAGATGAAATTTAACTAAAATCGAATTTGCGATTCTTAAGAAATCTTTAATATAAAACATGAGTAGCACAAAACAGCAAAAGAAACAAAAGCTATCACTTTTCACAATCGGGAACAAATGCCTCTAGATAGGGATCTATCATGTTACTTGATAAAATGGAGTTAAGTCTATACAATCGAGAACAGGCAGTTCCTAATTTGGCCCAGTCAATCAATTGTATCAAGTTACGTGCCAGTGGCGATTTCTGGTCTTGAGTTCTGGGTTGGCTACGAATAATCCTTTGATCAAAGCTGAATGTAATAAAAGCTAACATTTTTATTTTTTTCCTCTATAATGTGTTTTAATTCAACTCATTTATCTATACCTATATAAAATCCAGTCGTCACTCTATTTTCAAAAAAACTTCGAGAACCGGTTCCTAAAAATGTTCACTTTTTCTTATCTTCGCCAACATTCGTTTCTCTATATATTGACACATTAGTCCAAATTATTACATATATTTAAACACTTTGAAAAAACATGCTTTTAAGCCTTTCGAAGCCTCTCAGCTACTCAAATTTTATGAAAATGTAACCTGTAAACTGTAACGCTCTAAAAAATTGAGGATTAATCCCTCTATATGGCGTTTTTCTTTTTTAACTCAGAGCAGATCAGATCAGATTCAGAAATTGAAAAATTTATTATCTGAGCCCTCTGATTCAATTATATTGTGTTTTGAATCTGAACTGATCTGCTCCTGACCTCTGAGCTAAAATAGAAAAACGCCAATAGATACCTTATTTTTAAAATTCAAAGCAGTATTTCTCGACTAATAGCAAATTGAATGCAGTTGAATCAACAATTTTTGATTTTATTTGGTTTCTACGGCTACCTTGGAAATTTTCTAAATGTGAATTTTCTTATAATTAATTAATAAATTGAAAACCAATACTCAAGATTTTGAGCAACGTACAGCAATGTTTCATATATCAAATTTTTTATTAGGATTGGTGAAATAGAAATTTGAAAAATTAAATCCATTAAGTGGACTTGGTTGATAAATATAAGCCATATAGTTTGCCAAAAGGGGGATTAATTTAGTAGTTTTTAATGTGAGAATTTTTTAAAAACACACTTTTGATATTTTACTTCCAATTGAGCTTTATAATTAAGATATTTCTGATTTCTTAAGACAAATACTAAATCATAAATAAGGTGTATTTTAGTTCCTTAATATTCAAGTTATGTATTTTTCAGGTAAATATGCTCGAAAAGCATATATTTATATATAGATGCCCTAAGTTTGTTTCCCCCTAAAATTTCTTGTGAAGTTTTTATAATTTTGTTTGGCTGAAAATAATTTAAATTATTATAATCCATTATTTGACACTTCTTTTTGGAATATTAAGAAAAATTACTAATGTTGATAAGTTAACTGAATTCTTTCAATTATTTTCATATGCAAAAATTAAAGGTATTTTTTTGATTGTACATTTTTTCTTAGCTTTTCCGTGGTTTACAATGATGTCTGATACATTAAAATAAAAGTATTTTTAATTGTTAATCGAAAAAAATCTGATTCACTAAAATCCGTTGGTAATTAAAAAAGTTATTAACGTTTTAGTGAGGCCGGAACAATGTACAACAAAGCATGTTTTAAATGTATTAAATTCAAATAATATTTAATTCCTGCTCTGGGGTGGATATACAACTTTGTGATTACCTACATATATTTAGTCTTTATACTAAATTTAAATACTTGATTAAAATTTTTGTTCTATGTTCAATATTTATATGAAATTTTTGATATTATTGCCATTAAGTTGGTGTAAAAAAACATTACTTCAAATTGTTTTTACATTTTTTTCATAGTTAACATGTAAAAAATAATATTTTTTTTTTATAAATCTAACGATTATCTTACTAACAGTATTTTAAAACCTTAATTATAAAGATTCATGCAGATTTGTTAAAGTAATCATTATATTAATGAAGCTATGTCGAATAGTTTTTTAATTAAAATGCATTTTATTTGTAGGAAATCATTTTAATAATTTTTAGCACCGCTCATGTAGGTTTGATGGTAACACATTGTATAACATAATCTTAGAAGAGAAAATAAGCAAAAAATAAGCATTTTTTGTTTTTTGAAATTGTGAAATTTTTCATCAACTTTTGAATTTAGAATGCTGCAAATCGAATTGAAGGCAGACTTAATCACCCCTTTAGTATGAAATTTTTTACACCTTTTCAATGATTTTTTCACACAATGTAGCGTGTCATTTTGGCTTTATTTAAAGACCTTAACCTTGAAGATCGGATGAGTAGAATGGGAGTTATGATTTTTTCAAGTTAACCATATAAAATTCGAACTAAAACATTTGCTTCAGGTAACTAGGTTCTCCACTGGTGGGTACTGGTCGGCAATCAACTCAAATTTTTCTACCCAGGCGTTGGCTCTTTCAATAGAGCCAACCTGTGTGGATATTTTTGCGGGTCTGTTCTTAAAGATAGAGTGAGACATCACATGGGGAATAAAAGTGTAGTTTGTATGAGATTTGTTGGCGCAAAATGAATCGCCAACACACTAACACAGACCAATATTGAAAGAAAAATAATATTAGAGGAGATATCTACTTTGTATGGGATTAATATAGCACGTAGGGGTTGCAGTGAATGGCTCGATTTAAAAAGGTTTTGCTGGTTTTATAATCATTTAAACGGATTGGGGTGTTGATTTTTATCAACATAAAAGGATATTTTGCTCTCAAGTTTTAATAAAAACAAATTGTTTGTAGTACGTGTATTTAAGACGAAATTTTAGGGTTGGCGCAGCCAACCTAGCCAACTGAGAGGAATCGCCACTGTTACGTGCTGGAACCCCTGTTTAAACAGAACTGTTCTAAATTGGGATTTCTTTATTTATTTCAATGCAGGAAAAGGAATCATTTAAAGTTCTTAATTAATTTTGAGCTAAATGGGACATTTAATCATTGAGTTAAATTATAATATTTTGTAGAAAAAAAATATAAAAAATACCAAGTAAATTAATCTCGGTTATCTGGCCTTAGGTCATTTGAATTTGATACCTTAACCATTGACAGAGATTAAAACTAGGTTCTTTGACTTTGCTTTGTGGTTTTTCTTCTTCACGAATAAATTTTAATTAGAAAAAGGATATTTTACTAAAAGAACAAAACAAAAAAACACACAACACAAAAACATGAGACAAATAGTATAAGAAAGTTTTTTTTCTGTTGTTGCCTATGGATTTACTTACACAATTAACCACTGGTGGTAGCAAGGATGCTGATATAGCAACACCAATTAACGGTCCAGTTGATCCTTGTAATAAGGCCACAGCAACACCTGTACCCGATGTAAGCGCCCACGGTAAAGCCATCCAAAGTGAACGAACATTGCCTCTGTAGGTACATACATATATAAAATAAATAAAACAAAAAAACAACGCGCCGTGCGTTGTCATCGTCTTCGGCGTCGTTGTCATCGCTGTCGTCATCGTCATTAGAAGATTAATTTTCTCCCCTTTTTTGGTTGTTGTTTGTCAAAGTTAAATGAAATTCAAACTCCTGGAAATACAATATGCCTACTTGGAAGATTGAAATGTCACCCAAACCACCACCTTACGACAGCACATTTTGGCAAAAACCACATTAAAGAAAATTCTGTCAATAAGAAATAAGTTTTGTTTGTTTTACTTCAATAGAACGTTTAAGGAAAACAAAGATTGTCCTGGTATTAGGTTGGAAGTGTCACTAGAAAAACAAAGGGTAGGTTTGCGGAAATGTAAACAAACGGGGAATGGAAATGATTTCGATGATTTATAGGACTCTGATATTGTTTTCATATGGTTTAGCCTCGACCCCAAAGGCGGAAAATAGTTTTACCAGAAATATCCTTTTAAATTTACGACTTCCTAATTAAAGCTAAACCGATTTTAGTTAAATTCATCTAAACAAGGTGAGTTAGGTATTTAATATTTTTCAAGATATTTATAAGAACTGCAAGTTCTAAGACCCAGTTTTCTTTTATCCTATTTTCATCATCAGATTAGTTGGGTAAATCCAGATATCCCATACTCTTATGTTTATTATTTATTGCGGTTATCCGGTCTTCTAGTTATCGGCTATTTGTTATTTCACTGGTTTTGATTTAGGGTAAAATGGCTTGAAAAGACCACAGGCTTTCCCGCAGGGGTTGAGGCCTTGTTGATATAGTTTAATAGACAAAAGGTTTTAAAGCTGGGTGGCTTATTAGATTATTATTTCTGGTGGTCGTAAAAAACGCAGCATAGGTTGATTAAAATAAATAAATTTTGACCAGCTCACTCGTGAAGAACCAGTGCTTAGAGACCAATCATTCCTGTGGTTGTGTTGACAGCACAAGAAACGGAAGGGTCTTACAATTTTTTGCCAGCTCTGAGCGGCTAAGATAAAAGTACTTTTTCATGATGATATAGAAGCTCTTGGAGAATTTGGGACTTTTTAACTGGAGGCAGTAAATACCCCTATACAAAATGTCTGTATTTAAGTGACAAAAGCCGAGAATCATTCGCGTAAAACCACAATGTGATATTCCAAGCTTGATTAGTAAATTTAAAAGTTTTGGAGGCACACACCACTAACAATAACTATAAGACATGCATCAACAGCCCGTATAGGTACAGCCAGTCCATATTTTACGAATTTCATTGTCACTTGTAGCTTTAACGGATCCCGCAAAAAGCTGGCATCGAGTGCGAGTACGTTGGCAATTTGTATCAAACCTTTTTCTACTACGATGGTTTCTAAGATATTTAATTTTTTAGATTCGTGACAAGCTTTCGATTGCGGTGGAATTCGTTATAGTGCTGAGTGTCAAATTCTCCTAATAATTGTTTCACTGGACAAGACCACTTTTCACAGTTTCCTCATGTCGTGACATAAGAACAAAAGGACTTTAGTTCATCTTTGTCACATATCTATACCTTCCCGTAAGAATGTATTAAGCGACATTTCAAAAATTTTAGAGGCATCGAAAAAAAACTCCTGCGTTCAGTTATTTATTTGTCTAGGGGAAGGGTGCGAACAGTGAGACAGTGCAAACAGTGAGACAATGCATATTGTGCTTCCCCGTAAGCTTACACAGACATGCCAGTGATACAAATAGCATTTTTTTTCTATGCCGCATTCTCTATTTCTATCGCACACTTAACCCAGCTGAGCATATGCTTTTGGTGACAAAAGTGTTTTTTTAAATGTATTTTGAATTTGTGTTAGCACTTTTTATATTCAATTGAATGAACTAAGTTTCTTTTTTACTAATTTGTTGCTATATTCTCTATAAATGCAATAAATCAATTGGATAAATATTAAACAATTTTTATTTAAGCAAAAAAAAGTCTGAAAAAATCACAAGGGGTGAACAGTGAGACATTTTCAAAAAGCGAACAGTGAGACATATCTCACACTTAAATTTTGGAAATACCCGCCTCTCTTTCTTGTGTTTAGTATTTTATTGTCAAGCAAGCAGAAGTGCAGAAGAGAGTTTAAGATTATTCATTTGTTTGAAAATTTTTATTGATTTCTTTATTTAGAAATTAACAATACATGTGAAGCTTTAATTGTGTGTAGTTTTTTGTTACAAATTAAACAATTTAAGTTAATTTTGTTTGTAGTTTGTTTATATCGTCTCACTGTTCACCCTTCGCCGAGGGTGCGAACAGTGAGACAATTTGACTTTGCTCACAATTTTGCTTATTAAAGTTTAACTTTTACATTTTTCAATAAAGTTTCTCTCTCCATATAAAGGTAAAGTATGTTTAAAAATTCTATCAAAGTTTCTGTAAGATTGCTAAAAAGGTTCCAAAGCTATACCAATTTGAAAAAAAGTGTCTAACTGTTCCCACTCTTCCCCTACTTAAATGAATGAAAAGTTTTGAAACGGATTTTTCAACTCAAAATCTCCTTAAAAATCAGCTTATTACTACAAAATACACAAATAAATAATTGATCAAAAGGTTTTTTAAGATTTTAATTTAAAATTTTGAAAATGTCGCTTTATACATTCTTACGGGAAGGTATCGATATTATTTTTTCAGATTAAATGTTGATCTCCTTTAATACGACTCAATTTGGAAGGAATTATGACTCCTTCAAAAGAGGCTAGCTCAGGACATTAGCATACGAAAAAACAATATTAAACTATGTATGTTAGTTATATTTTGTGAATATACAAGGAATTTAACGTAGATACATATTAAAGAAAAAGAAAACATAAACATAAATGTACCATGTCGAAGTGTGACCTTTAACATGAAAATATTAAACTTTTGTGAATCACCTTTGGAGCTATGATGCTTTATCAGCAGCAGAAAAAAAAGGTCAACCTGATGGTGAGTCATCAGCCATCAGTGTTGTTGAATGTGTCTGAAGGATAGTGAAAAGCAAAATTTACTAGGTATTTTGAATAGTAGTGACGATGAAGTGAAATAAAAACGAAAAACAAACTCCCTTAAAGCAAATTATAAAAAAAAGAGCTAGGTACTGACGAGTTTTGCCAGGAAGCATACCTATTAATTGACGCGAAAGCAACAATTTTGCATCGTTCATATAAATTGTGTTTGTGTTTTAAGCTGGCAAAAAAATTATAAATTTGAAAATTTAACAAATTCCCTCTGGATATAATAAAGAAAAATCATAGAAGCTCGCAAAAGGCAAAAAGGGGGGAGGGGGGTAGAGAGGGAAGATTACTTCCTCGTGGCCAAATTTTCAAATAGGTACCTTTTTTATAATTTCCTTAACGAATACTAAATTTATATTTTATTGTAGATATACATAAATGGTACAGTAGCTTATTACGTCACCTGACGAAACTTCGAATGGACAAAGCAGCAGAGAAAGACATCACGCGAGGTGACCCGCCGAGAAGGAACCCAACCAACTTGGTGTATGTAACAGGAAGAAACTAGCTAGTACTGGCTTGAGGGGGTTGTAGGTTGAGGCCATATTCCACACTGCATTTAAAGGGGACATCAAAAATAAGTGACTAAGTTCTCTAAATGTTTAAGCTTATATCCTATAAATTTGACAAAAATGTAATACTGTGTTTTTGTGGAGAATCTGCGTACATTCTTTGAGATGAATTTAAGGGGAAAAACATTTCAACTCCTTTAACTCCTGAAGAGCATGACTTTGTTAAAATATGGTTCACTATGACGTATACGTACTTTTTTTTTAATTTTATTTCTTTATTTTTTTTATATCGTCGTCGTTCAATGAAAACTAAGTCCCAACTCCATTTTTATTTATTTTGAGACATCCTTCGATACTTTTTTATGAAATTGTACTAACCAGAACTTGAAAATGTTTGATTTTGTGCAATTTTTTCCTTTAGAAATAGACCAACATAAGATTTAGAGACCTTTTACAGAGCTGGAATGTTTACATTTTATTAAATATTTCGTATTCATGAGAGGTTTCTCGGTTTCGAAAGAAATTGACTCAGAATTTTTTTATAGAACGACGAAGATATAATGTAAGGCGATGCACTATCACGCAACTTCTTTAACATTACCTTTGAAAGAATAATGCAAAACTCTCGCCCCAGAGGAAGAAATGTTCAAAAGTCCCTCCAATCACTCGCAAACTCCAACGATTTTAACATAATGGAAAGAGAAAAGCGTGATGTAAGTGGGGCTTGTGTGAGTATTGAAAAGCAAACGACGAAGATGGATTTAACAGGTCAATGAGGGCAACATCCAGTATGAAAAGCCAACGACTCAAGTGGATAAGTTATTTGGATTGAATAAGATACAAAACAAAATAATCCTATTCTCGAATTATCATATTTTAGAATTATTAAGGTTTTCAGTTTGAATTTGGATTAGGCACCCATGTAAACATGGTAGATATAATAGTCGAGCTTTTAGTTTGCGAAATTTCAAATACAGAGTTGGACATTTTTCAAAGCAAAATTTTAAATTCTATCGACCAGAGGAAACCTATCGTAAGTGTAATTGGGTAGGTACTTAATTTTTGTCCCACTCTTATTTGCACTTTAACTATAACTATGAAATCCCTTAAAAAATAACTCTTTTACTTATCCCTAAAAAATATTCGAAGTCCCTTCATGTACCTACATAGGAATTTATATGTCAACAACACAATGTCAAAGCACATAATGATATTTGACGCCATTTGCACAAAATTATAACACGTTCCCATTAAAATATTACTTCTGCCTCACCTTATATCAATGGCGATCGTGAAGAACCAGGCAACTCAAACTTTAAACAAATCTAGGCCAGAGCTTATGTTGTATATCATTCATAAAACTTTGCTAATGAGGAAAAACGTGTTCATCATGCATTTTCAGATGTATTAGGAAAGTATTGCACAAAGGTAAAATTTCGTAAAATGTTGTTAAGTATTTTTCTCCCAATTATTTATTAATAAAGTAATAATTCACTTCAGGTATCTCAAGTTGCCTGGGATGGTATCGGCTAAGGTGATTTGTGACACAACACAATAGCAAAACTATTGTAATGTGACTGTCACCTATCACAAATCCCCTTAGCCGATTCCACCCCTGGTTCTTCATGACCGCCACGGATATAACCCGTTTAGTATATTTTGTTCATTAAACATGAAAATGTTTTCAGTTAAGACTTCATACCTGCCACGCATTTCCTCCGTTGGCCAATCACCTGATCCCCAAGGCATATCAGTTGTTCCAACAATTAGACCAAAAATGAATCCAAAAACACACGAAATGAACATACCCGTACCGAGAGAGATGAATCCGACTTTCTGCAAAGAGCATAAAAAACAAAAACAAAAAATAAAAAGTTCAAAATTAATTAATTTTTATTTCAACGCTTTTTTTTTTGTTAATTTTATTTTTAACTAAAACTTGAAATAATTTTTTTTAGGAATTAGTTTCTTTTTATTTTAAACAAGATTTCGATTGCAAAATGACCAGCAGTAAGGCTGGAGGCAAAACATTTTCCATTAGCTGATTGCATACAAATCAAATTAAAAAATAAAACACAAACACAACCTTTCTATCAATCCTAGGTCATTGGGGCACATTTCTGTTTTGTGTTCTATTAAATTATTTTTATTTTATTTTATCAAAAGAGTTCAATATTGAATAGTTAAAAAATGTTCTCGATGGTAGTGAATACCTAGCTTCGTTTAGAGTGAAACAAAATTAAATCAGAATACAACAGAAGAGGACACGAAAGCACCGATTTGTCAAAAAAAAATCGTCATAACACCAAGCCTCTATCTCACAATGCCAATACAAAATTGGAATTTTGCATGCACCTAAGTCACGAATGAACGTTTAATTGCGTGAAGTTCAATTAAGGAGAATGAGCGTTCCGTCACATATGTTGCAACACTTTCTGACCTTTATCATTGGAAAGGTCTCAATGAGTGCCATTATTTTTTTTTACGAGCATAAGTCTGTATCTCGTGCAGGGAAAGTGTTATAGCCCAATAATTGTTGCACTGTGATATAGCAGCGAAGACTTTAATTGGGCTATAACACCTTCCCTGGAAATAAGGTGTTGCAACACTTGGTCAGCAACTTGTGCAGGGAAAGAGTTATGGTGCAGTTCAACAGTTATTATGGGCAAATACACTTTCCATGCATGAGATACAGACTTTTGCTTGAATATAAAAAATAGCACTTATTGGAACCTTTCCACTGATATAGGTCAGAAAGTGTTACAACACTTAAGACGCAACTTATGCTGGGAAAGATTTATTGTTAGTGCAACAGTTATTATTTCCCTGCACGAGATATATACTTATACCCTAACAACAAAAAATAGCACTCATTCAGACCTTTCCGTAATGCTATCGGTCATAACGCGTTACAACGAAGGAACGCAACTCATACAATTATGCCCATTCTTCTTTACTTTAAATAATTGAAAAAAAAATTCGGTTCAAGGCTTAATCTGGCTAGACATTGAAGATATACATAAAAAATTAGTTTTTAATACAATCATGTTGCATTCGATAATTTGATCAGGTGTATAAAATTAATGATGTAATTGAGAAGAAAAGAAAATCTTTTTGACAGTCTTTTTGGATGTGGCGCAAGCATTCAACAAGGTGTGGCACGAAGGCCTCAAATTCAAATTAAGACAAGTTCTGCCTGAAGGACATTATAAAATTCTAATCGGATATCTAGAAAACATACTTTTTCCTGTAAGACACAGATAAGAATACTCTATAATTTCAAAGAAATAATGGCTCGGTTACCACAAAAAAGTGTTTTAGGTCCAGTTTTGTACCTTCTATTTACACGTGATATACCTTAAACAGAAGACACC
Organism: Dasysyrphus tricinctus; assembly: GCA_963921185.1. Taxonomy (NCBI): domain Eukaryota; kingdom Metazoa; phylum Arthropoda; class Insecta; order Diptera; family Syrphidae; genus Dasysyrphus; species Dasysyrphus tricinctus. The sequence continues at coordinate 10,070,865 of OY992533.1, forward strand.
ATCGTAGCCACGTTTGCTGATGAAACTGCAATACTAGCAGTAGGCAAAACGATTAACGAAGCTACAATTACATTACAAAATGCTCTTAATAATTTTAATGAGTGAACAAAAATATGGCGAGTAGAACTTAATGAACTAAAGTTAATTACCCATCTTTCTTAATATCGGTCGTGTTCCCTGAAATGCGAAGAACTGAAAAGTAAATTGAAAGATGTGAACTGGCTACTCGGACTTGGTAAATATTCTAAGCTTAGTATTGATAATAAATTGATTGTATATAGGCAGGTGCTTAAACCTATTTGGACTTATGGTATACAGCTGTGGGGTTGTACCTGCGATACAAATTAAAAATAATTTACGAACGTTTGAAAATAAATTTCTTAGGTCATTTGTAAATGCACCATTGAGTATCTATAAGAAACGAAATTCTTCACAGGGACTTTGGGATTCCTACGGTACGGGACGAAATAAAGAGTTTCACGCGAAAACATAGAACTCGGCAATTAGAACACGCTAGTTCAACGATTATTGACAATCTTGGCTGTCGAAACTAGTACGCCGTTAGCGAAGAACAAAACCTTCCTACTTTTGGTGCGCTTTAGAATCATGGAATAAGCAGGAATTTTCACCGGAAAGTTACCTGCAACACGTTTCTTAACTTGATTATAAGAATAAATTGCTAGATAAGTTTTAACTAAGTTGCAATCGGAAAGTGGAGGTGGTTTTAGTGCAGTAAGAGTCTCACACACCTATGAACACGTGTTTTTCGGTCCTCATAGAGCCTTTTGAAGGTTGTGCACCTACCTAAACCTACCTATTGTGAAAATATACTTAAAAACTGAATATTCTGAATGAAAAACTTCAAAATCCTGTTTATGTTATGTGAATTTTTCACTAAGAATAAAAATGTAGTTTTATTAAAGGTTATTTACGATATTACTAGTTAATCCAAATCGGTTGGGCCGTTTTTAGGAATATTAAAAAAAAAAAACAATTGAATGGTATGATGGCGGAGCTCAAGCTATACTCTTTCTTAATAGATGAGCTCTAACAAAAACTAGTATTTTGAAAACCAAATGAAAGACAAAATATTCCAAAACCTATTTACATATTTTGTATTCAAGAAATTCCATCGAAGCTAGTGGGAAGAATTAAACAGTTTCATTTTTTGATTTATAAATTATTTTAAAGTTAAGGTTTTTATGCCCGAAAGCTGTATTCGAAGATCTGGGGAGCGATAAATCTTGATGTTTACCACGTTTGGAGAATAAAAAACGTATTTCAATGAAAAAGAACTTTGCAGATCTATCAGAGATCGTTTTCCTGTAGGCTTAGCGTGGTAGACTGAGTTTTAAGCCATCGCATTTCATTGCAAAGAAGAAAGAATTCATACCAACCAAAACCAAGGTACCTTATATTGGCACACTTTCCTGGGGCGAATTTGCTGGAGAGGACGCCTTTTCATGAAATTTACAATACTTACTCCATGAACAAATGTATAGCAATGAAAAATGCTGTAACTTCTGTAATGTTTTTCGATTATAAGAAAAAGATACTAGGAAGTTTTACCCAAAGTCACTTGATTTTTTTTTACTGTTACTTGTTTTTAAAACTTATTTTTCATTTTTATTTCAAAAAATTCGCGGAACCCTGAACATTGTTTAGCGGAACCCTAGGGTTTGGAGCAACTTGGTCTACACATCAGGGTGAGAATGCAATCTTTCATGAACGCAATATTTAATAACTTCAATTCAAAGAATGCAATCATTTGTTCCCCCATTCATTTTACAGCAATCAAATGAATCCAATCTTTGAGAATTCATGTATCTTTTGCATTCCTTTGCATTTTTTGTATTCATTCGCGTTATTTTCATTCCTTTTACATTCGTTACATTTTTTTTTTAAATTCACTTGAAGTCTTTTGAATGCTTTTAAATCTTTAAATTCACATTCAATGTTCTCATTCAAATTATTTGCTAATTGCCTTTCAATGTTAGGAAACTCAAAATAATTATGAAACAAATTCAAAAGAATGCAAACAAATGCAAGGAGTGCAAAAGGAATGCAAAAAATGCAAAAGAAATTAAAAGAATACAAGAATTCCTAAATGTTGGATTCGAATGATTGCTTTAAAATGAATGGTGGACAAAATGATTGCAATCATTTCAAAATCAAATGAGTCGTGATTACAAAATTTGATTGAATTGAATATATAGATATTTAATGATTGCATTCACAAAAGATTGCATTCTTTAACAGCCGTGCTACCAATTTCGACTCTATAGCTCGATGTACAGAGGACGTACAAAAGAAGACTTTTCTTCATTATTTGAGAGTTAAACTGAGAAATTTCGCTGGGGAGTCCTGTTCATGTTTCTATTTGCTAAGAGATCTCATTCTTCTAAATTGGAGTAAGTTAAATATATAAAATTGAAAAGTGACTTTGACAGTTTTCACAAGTTTTTGTCATCAGAAATCCTAAGAGAACATAAAAGTCATACCAAATTGCCATTTCAGTTAAATGGAGTAAACTGTACTATAGGTAAGCACCTAGGTACATCAATTCCGTGAACCTTTATTCGTTTATGAAAGTTATAACTCAACTTTCCACTCTACAAGGACCTTTTTAAATACTATGGGTACTCAGTAGATGATCGGTGGTATGGTCGCACATTTAATCTAACACCATATTTTAAACAGCTACATCCGTTAAGTAGCTCAAGACAGGACAGTGTCATTTATCACTCTCTTTCTCTCTCTCTTGCATTCTTCTCTATGGTGAATGTCTTCCGAACTAAATAACAAAAACAAAGCTTAATCCCGCACCACGATGAACATGATGACACCCTACTAGACTAGAACATCAACATACTACTCTCGGAGTTTAGTGTGCAGCCCTGCAAATGAAATTCTAAAGGATAAGCGGTAAAGTAATGACTTCTTGAACTACCCTCTGACAACTGCACCCGATTTTAAGCTAACCTCCTCCCATATAGTTGTGTCTTATGGCATATTACCTCAATTAATTCCATGTTGTGTGGAAAGTGTGGGAAAATGCATCTTCTATGTGGTACCTGTGGTCATAATGCAACTAACATATACATTTATTCGCCTCACGATGTTATGATGATGATGATGCCAAGTATGGTGAGGGAGCTGCTGCAAGCAGGATGCGGAAATTCTGTTTTAATTCCCTTGTATTATCATCACAAGGATGATGGTGAAATTGAATACGAAGGCCTAAGAAGATATTCCAAGCATTCACACAACTTGAAACTAGCACAAATATTGTATATAATGGTGGTTTTAGTAATTTGGTTTTGGGAGAAAGACATTCTGTGAAAGGTAAGAATGCGACAGAACTTAACGGTTGGTAGGTAGAGAAAGATTGAGTGTTATGTGTTATAACAGCTCTTCTTTTAAGCCCTCAACGTGTTATGACAACAGACAAAAAAATAACTGAGGAATTTAATTACTTTTCCACAAGACACAAGAAGATACTGGCAAGCCCAGTTCAGTTGTGCTGCCATATAGTAGAAATATAATTTAGTCCACCGTTAGATGTGAAAGAATACAAAAAAGTAATAGAATTTGAGTACTTTGCATTCTTTTGTAAATTGAAAGATTTGTTTTAACAATTTAAAAGAATATTTCGACTTTAAAGTGGTGTTTTTAATTGGTGCAATCTTAAATGCTTTTAAAATGATAAAAATGAAGTATGTATAGCGATAAGGTAGCTTGCGTAACAGTGTTGGACTAAAGGTCGAACCTGCACAGAATGAGCACATTTGACTTCTCTCTGATGGTGGATTGTACAAAAAATGTACTGTTTAAGAGAAAGCCCATCCTGAAGACTTTAATAGTATAATTATCAATTGGTCAACGATGGTCGAAAGTTTTCAAGAAGTCACAAACGTGAATGTCCATATTGCATTGAGGTCACCTCAAGGCGAAACCCCGTAAACTCAAATAACTGAAGAAAGTAATGAAGAGTGAAGTAACCGCTTAAATTGACAACGATATTGGATGGAATTAAAGCTTGTATCTCTTGGATGTATGATGAATCGAAAGGTGGTATCGCCAAAAACGACAGTCACCTGAAAGATGTTGTTTTCCAAACCTTAGTTTTATAAACTGCCAACATTATGAGAAACTCATTCTGTGATCTGTGAATATGTCACTGTTTTACTCCGAAATATTGAAGTTCTGTGAATATGTCATTGTAAGAACTCGAAATATTGAAACTCTAGAGTTTAACGGTAAAACTTAGAATTTTTCAGCAGCATCGGTATAAGTCCGTAATTTTTATTTTTTTTTTTATATTCATTCCGGGATTTTTTCAAGTTTTATTTGACAACAGTACCTTTGGTGTTCAGTAGACCGAAAGACTTTAACTCCCTCCTTGTATCCTCTGTTCCGCTTGCGAAACTCCGTTGCTCAGCTTAGAAAAGTTTTTCAGGGTAAGAATATCGTAGTCTCGGGTCAAACTTGAGTTAAGTCCAGAATCATGTTTTTCAGTCAATTTAGATCCTAAGTTTACTCCGAGTTAACTTACCTAATTTGGTGATTTAGTTCAGGAAAATTTCCGTTTTTTTGCCACCTCAATTTCGATACTAAAGGGCCTAAAAGTGTGATATCCATAGAGTCGCACTTCGATTTCAATAGATTTTTGACAGCTGAAAGATTAAGTTAATCCTCAACTACTGAAAAACTGCTTCTGAGTATACTCAGGGTTAATTTAGTTTCAGCTTTGGCTTACTCCGTTTTAACTCAGAGTTAAATCTGGCCTGAAACCTGGCCCAAGATGTCAACAGTTTTCACTACAGAAATCCAAAGGACGCCAAGGCGGATATTCCCTGATTTAACTCACCAAACTAAGTGAGTTAACTTAGGATTCAAATTTACTGAAGTTAAACAGGTTTAACCCCGAGACTAGTGTGAGATAATGTACTGAAAAATTGACCCAAGTACTACCGGTAAATTCTAGAATTTCAATATTTTAGGGAAGCTTAATCAACGATGTATATCCTCCATGTTCCCCCTGTACAAACTACAAATGATTTCTGTGCAAAAGAAATCGATCTACATTAAGTTCATAAACATTGTAAATCGTTTCCTAAAAATGTCAGATTAATCGATTTTCACCTTAGTACCACATCTTACAAAACTTCATATTCTATAATTAAATTTAACAACATAAGAGGGGGCCTTTGGCCAGAAATCGTTCTCAGACAAAACTTAAGTAAGAGCAAGAGAAAGTAGGTAGACTGCAGAGAGTATTGGCTGTATAACTTGCCGTGACATAATCCTAATTTACCTTCTATTGGAGTATCATTATACCAAAAAAAGTTTTATCTTGCGAAAAATATTCTCTAATCAATAAAGTTAATAAATAATAAATATCAAAAGAAACTTCAATGTCAGACTACACACAAACTATACACACAGATAGGTTGAAGAAAATTGCGAATTTCAATTAGGTATTTCTATAAAGGTAAGTTAGCTCAATGACGTGTTTTCTCTCACATCCTATAGCTAGTAGGTACATAGGTTACCTAAAGTTTCGAAGCCAATTTATTACTTTGAAAATTTTACTTACTATCAGTTCTCTATCTGAAATAATAGTTCCAAAAGTTATCGACATAACCGGCCCCATTAGTGGTGAGACTAACATAGCAGCCACAATATTTGAAGCATTATTTTCTATAAGACCAAGAGCTGCCAACGAGCTGAAATAAAAAAGAAAAAAGTTTAGTTTTTTGTTTGTTTTCTTTTTTCGAATGTAATTAGTCTACGTCAGGGAAATTTTGTTTCGTAGAAAGTTATGAATACGAACTTACTCGGCTGTAACAATTAACAAGAGGTAGTCGAATGTTAAACAACCTCCAGCACGTACACCATCAACAACTTGCTTTACGGTTAATTTAGATTTTATTGAATCAACAAAATTATTCCACTTTGAAAAGTCTTCATCTTCGTTGTTTGCGCTGTAATAAGAAAAGGAAGGTCAAATTAAAAAATAAATTTAAATAAATTATATAAGCATTAGGCAGTATCTATGTCGTTTTCGATCGGATTTTGGAATTGCTCCATTCCTATCGAATATGGAAAACCTTCTACTCCAATGGATCAATTCCAGAATGCAAACGATAGCGAAATTAATAAATAAGGTAGGTCGGCTCTGGACCTTTGGCACCTCATATGAGGGAAATTTGATTAAAAAAAAAGATGCCATCTAATTGGCCAGTAATTGGTCAGAAAAGGTCAAGTGGTCCCAAAAATTGGTAAGCCCTAGATAATTTGTAATAAAGGCTTAAACTTTCTAAAGGTCGCTCAAGGTAACGCACGATTTTTGGCACCTCATTTATGGGAAATTTACTAAAAATCTATACCATCCGAAAGATTTCTGAAATTCGTTTCAAGGTCACAAAAAAAACTTTTGGTACCTCAATTGGGTCATTTAAAAAAAAAAAGTATGCAATTTGAAAGGCCTCTTCTCCGTTGTAAAAGGTCAGCTAGTTTCAGTAATTGGTCAGCTATAGATTCATTTTTACGAATTTTTTAAGTATTTTTTCTTCAAGGTCACCAATCGTTCATGTCCTTGAAAAAAAAAATTTTTAAAAAATCGTATAAGAGAATCTAAAGCTGATGACCAATTACTGAAACTAGCTGACCTTTTATAAAGATCTAAGGGCCTTTCAGGTGGTATTAAATTTTTGTAAATTTCCCATAAATGAGGTGCCAAAAATCGCGCGTGACCTTGAACAATAAATTAAAAATTCATTAAAAAAAACTATGGCTGACCATTTACTAAAACTAGTTGACCTTTTATATAGTTCTCAGGGCCTTTCTGATGGTATTAAATTTTTGCAAATTTCCCATAAATAAGGGACCAAAAATCGCACGTGACCTTGAGAAAGTTAAAGCCTTTATTACAAGTTATCTAGGGCTGACTAATTTCTGGGACCACTTGCCCTCTTCTGACCAATTAGATGGCATCTTTTTTATCAAATTTCCCTCATATGAGGTGCCAAAGGTCCAGAGCCAGGTAGGTCGCCGAGTTTCGATCACTCTCAGTAGTCGAACACTTTTTGAAAAACAGCTTATAATCTGTGTAATTTCTCAATTTTCAACTTCTATAAGCGCGGAATAATGCATGTGTTATTCCCTTAAGCCTTGAAGTCCAGATATGTACATATTTGAAGTTTTTGTAAAAAGAAAAACTGTTGAGTGTTGTGGGAAACTGTGGTTTTTGGTATGAATATTGACGAAAATACCTGTTTTAAAGCGTTTTATATTTATATAACTTAAGGTTTTAACTTAAAGCTTTATTATAAATTAATAAATTGACTGTTCGGACATTGGAAGCCAAATTAGTTCGAGTAGCTTGTTGGAACGGTAGTGTTCGAATATAGGCAACTTAGTCAAAATTGATTTCTCTCGTTCAGGCACTAAATATAATAGAAAATTAGTTTTCTTTTACGGTTTTCTAAATACGGTTTAATACCTACCTACACAAATGTAAGTAGACACAATAAAGTTTTTATTAATGCCCAAAAATCATTCAACAGATCTCTTATTTGGTCTTACCTTAATTCGATGGTGTTTTGAGCTGAGCTTTACAATGCTATGGTTCAATTGATTTTATAAACATAGTTAAAGGCAACCAAGTCTTACATGAATCGATCTTTTTTAGGTGTACCCATGCCTCAAAAATTTATTGAGATGTTTTTAAAAATTCAATTCATGAAAACTTAAACCAAAAAAATTCGATTGAAAAAAAGCTGAAGATAAAGTTGTCTACATTTTTGGCATGACAAGTACATATTTTTTTTTTGTCCCAATGAAGAATAAATAAATAGGATCAAGGGCTTGGAAGTGGCAAAAGGTCAAAATCCCGCCGATCAATATCCCGCAAGTCGAAATCCCGCCAAATAAAATTACTAATTATGTACACGAATCCCGCCAGTCAAAATCCCGCCGATCGAAATCCCGCCGCAAGAATCCTGCCAGTAGCCTGCTACTATTTTGCGGGATTTTAAATACTTTTTTTTAAATAATCCCAACTTTTTAGATACTTTTTCATACTTTTGAAAAAATATTTTTTTTTAATTAGTGAATTTATTTTTATTGAAAAAAAAGTATATAAAGTGTTTTGGCAATTTGGCATTTATGTATCTTCAGTTCTTCTTAGAACTCCGTAGAGGTAAGACCTCGAGGTAATTACAGAGATAGAAATTGGATTTTATTTTGGTTTTGTGGGGACGGGTGACAACGACGACGACCATCACCACGATGGGATGAGAACGACCACGACTATAAAGACGAGAATGGCGGTGACGACGACCACGACCACGGCGACGGCCACGATGCCGGCGATGTGATGGCTTTGACTTGCCGTCTCGGCATCAACTCGCTACAGTCTTGCCTTGGTCGTGGTTCACAGTGCCGTGGATCTGGACAGAGGTGAGTCTGGATCTGGGCAGAGGTGGTTCGGGATCTGGGCATAGGTGGGTCTGGATCTGGACTGAGGTGGGTCTGGATCTGGACATAGGTGGGTCTGGATTCTGGACAGAGGTGGGATTTTTTTTTTCGGTTTGGGTGATGGGGAACGGTAGTCTAAAAGAAAAGAAAGAGGTGGGTCTGGATCTGGACAGAGTGTGGGTCTGGATTCTGGAAGCAGTTGGTTTTTTTTTTTTTTAAGAAAAATTATATAGAAATATAAACTTTTTGGACATTTTTTTTTTGAAAAATATAAAAAAAATAGATTTTTTGAAGAAAATTTCAATGAAAAATTAAACTTTTCTCAATTTTTGTTTCGGTTTTTAATTTTTCTTCGAAATATGAATGTGCTTGCTTACACGTGAAGAACGAAAGTGTTCAGATGTGAAGAAAATTATTCTGAAGATTTTGTTCTCCTCTTTGTGTTTTTCGTATTTTCATCATGAAAGACACGATTTGATTGGTTGGATTGGATAGAAAAAGCAACACAAAAGAGAACGTCAATTTTCTACACCGAATATTTTCATATATTTTAAAATATTTCATCCCCCTCCCTCTTCTGCAAGTTACCCCGCTCACCATCACAAATCGCAGAAAATGCTTGAATTTCTTCACGTGTGATCAGGGACAATGATAGGTACAGTTGTTCAAGAAAACTTGACACTGGCGCTGAATTGATGAATCGAATCGTACGAAAAATCAACTTTTATCTTTAAACGCGATTTTCGGCTAAACTAAGCGTCCTAGAGGCATCAAAGTTTAAATCTTTAAACTTGATTTTCGGCTAAACTAAGCGTCCTAGCGACTAATAAAATGCATAATTCGTGATCTTGGATTGTGCCCGTTCCCAAAAATCAAAACAAAATTGGTAAAAAAGTTTTTCCAAAAATTAAAAAAAAAATATTTTCAGTTTTTTCAGCTAAACTTTAGCGATTTTTGTTGTCTTTCTTTAATTTTTTTCTCGAATTATGTGTGAATGATATTTTTTTCTTTAAATGCAAAAGGAACTTTGCATACCCACCCCAAATCCTATAATGGCATGCCCCCCCATACACACCTCGGTGTTTATTCGTGTGTATTTGCCATCATCAACTAATGCATCGCATTATACGAAAAAATCGACTTCAATCTTTAAACGTCATTTGCAAATTGCATAGGAAACAAAAATATTAATGAGCTGTCGCATAGTAGTAGAAACGGCGGGATTTTGATCGGCGGGATTTTGATCGGCGGGATTTTGATTTTCGGGATTTTGATTTCCGGGATTTTGAAAAACGGGATTTTGATACGCGGGATTTCGACATACGGGATTTTGATTCGCGGGATTTCGACCCCGACCCCTTGGAAGTATTTTTTTGTTGTTTTACTTTGTTGTCGATCTCGAGCAGGCAACGGTTATGTTGTAAGGCTTTTATGTAAAGAAATGTGGCTGTCGTTGTTAGGTTAGGCTAGGAGGGGTGATAATACGGCAAGATGAATCATCTCACTCGAATCAATGTGGATCCATTGCGCTCCTCAGGGTGTGGCTAGGTAGGTGAGGGGAGGAAAAGGGAGGGGATTATGGTGGTTTAGATGTCGGGGGCCTCCTTGATCCTGAATTCTGAACGAATTTTAGGACTTCACAAACATCAAGTTCTTTCACCTGGAATCGCTGCAAAAATCCACCTACTAATACGTGGGTTATCTGAGTAGATACCTGACCACCCCCTCGAAGTTCTTGGAAGAGTCAGCAAAGACCGAAACATGAATTTAATTTATGACCTGGTTTTCATTCCAGAGTTCTCAGATTGAGATATCAATGGCTATTGGTTTGAAATCAATGTGCGGTGTAACGTAGAATGTTTGAATGTCAATGTCTGTGAAGTTCACTATAGTGCTATCACCGTAATGGCCCCTTATCCAATTATTACACTGCCGTAAGTCTTAAAGCACTTTTGGCCGCCAGCTCTTTCGTAAATAGATCGAGCGGTGCTAGTGAAAGGAATGTTTCTAGGGCCGCCGTTTGTGTGGTTCAAGTGGCACTGGTTGTGCCAATACATGAAAGTCTTTGAATGTTAGTCATTGTTTTTAGATTTGTTTCTTTTCCAAGTCTAGCCACCAGACCAAGCATGCGTAGGATTGGCCTATCAACCTTGCAAACAACACCAATTCTGTCTTAAGTGGGTTAACGTTAAGTCCACAACTATTGGCCCAATTACTAAGTTCATCAAGGGCTATTTTTAGGAGACCGCATAGAATTGGGACAAATTTGCCCGAGGCAATTAACACAATGTCATCGGTGTATGCAACGACCTTGATGCCACTCATACTTGGAGGGCTCACAGCTATTTCGAACCAAGTAATATTTTTTGTTTTTGCAAATTTTTGTGAATATTTTTCAACTCAAGTTTTTCATTTTAAAATATAAAAGAATAATAATAGCTTAATTTAGAGAATAAACTTTAGACTTGTCCTTTTTCGAGTAAGATATTCATAAATTAATGGCAGTTTATTTATTAAACCTCTTATTATCTTCTAATTTTGTTCTGACTTGGTTCGGTTCAGCTGTGAGACCTCCATCTAGTTTAACTAATATTTGGTAGACAACAAGGAGCCAAAGCAGAGGAGATAGGACTCCACCCTGTGGAGTTCCCCTGCATGTTATAACTTTTAACTTGGTGTCAGTTTATCAGTAACGGATCGATGCTGATGAAGTTCAGGGCTTGTCGAATTGGATTGTTATCAACGTTGTTAAATGCCCCTTTTATGTCAAGGAATGCAACCAGAGTGAATTCCTTGAATTGGATTGATTTTTCGATTGTGCCGACCACTTCATGAAACGCTGAGAAAAAGGAAATTTAAGTTAATATAATCGAATGAAAAATGTCACCTTTTGTCCCGAAAGTACTTTTTCAAGCTGAATTTTCATTGATGCTTGTCTTTATTCTTGAATAAATTAACTTGGCAGTCCATAGAATTCAGGGTTCTGGACCTATTAAAACTATTAAACTATTAAAAAATCTCACATTTTGTTCCTAAACTCTTCCATTTTTCAGTGCAGTATACGATTAACTTTTGCTTTCCGTTGTCAAAAATCTATTGAAATCGAAAGTGCGTATCTATGGATATCACCATTTCCATAGAATTACATTCCAATTTGAATCTATTTTTGATACGCATATGTCAAATATCTGTTCAGTTAGTTAAAAGACAACTCACCAGTTCACGAGAAATTGCTTGATTGGAAAAATGCAATTAAAGAGTTAGTTTGGGTTAAATCTCGAAACTTGGATGATCTGGAACCGAAGAAAAGCTTTAAGAGATTGGGTTTTTACCACAATATACGAATGTTAAATCTTCTATATAACCTATAACTTTATCCTATGGACCTAACACTCGTCCTATTTTATCATTTCAAAAGTTAAAAAGAAAGTTCATGGGAAAAATTATCTAAAGTTCCATTTAATTTGTGTTTGATAGCTATCTCGAAACTCATAATTAATTTAACAATAAGAGATACTTCACAGACAAATTTTAAATCTGTTTTTGTATATTTTAATTTAAATCAATTTTTTAAAAACTTTTATAGAAGCATCTAAATAGTAAATGTTTTCATTAAAAGTTTTAAACGTTCATATTCATAATTTCGTTGGAAATCATGTTCAATTATTCTCTGAACTCAAAGTGCACAAAAAAACCTTTAAGCTAAATAATCTGGGTTTAAATAAAATACTCCATTTAATTAACCGACCAACAGAAATAAAAAATAACAATATCTATCCATCCTTTGTTATCATAATATTCATCGTCATTCTCAGAAAATTTAAATAACCTTTGGAATTTATCGATTGCCTGAAAGTTTAGCTTGTTGAAATCGTACCTCTTGTATTTTAATAGGAATAATAGATAAACCAATTAAAAATTAAAAGGAGAGAAATTGGGGATAAGGTTCAACAAAAAATAAATAATAAAGGTTGGCTTTTGTCACAATTAAAGGAGCTTAACAGGATTTAAAATACCTATTTCCTGGAATTCGTCAATGGTTTGACGAGGAATTTGTTCACATGAAAAATTAAAAGAAGTTATTTATAGCGGTATTTTTATAAAATTTCTCCGATTTTAGAACACAAATAACCGGAACTCCTTGACCACGGATTTAAGGGTTTAGATGCTTCAAAATATGTGTCCTTAGGTAAGTCTTAAATTCATTAAAGTTCTAACAAATTTCAAATTATTTTAAGAGATGGAAGATGTTTGTTTGTATATATTATGTATATTATTACTACCACCACAGGTCACTGCCACTTCCAATTTATGGATTATCTTCAACAAGTAAACACAAGTGTACAGAACAGACTTATGGCATTTTGTTCATTTTCTCCCTCAAATTGTGTTATGGTCTTTTGATCATAAACTTAAAAAAACACATAAATAAGCTCGCCTTTAAGAAGTTAATTATTTCTTGAGTAAATGTTTATTTTTTGAAAATTGCAAAACAATTAACATAAAAGGTTTAAGTGCTTTGATATTAAGGACCACGAATGCAAAAAAAATAATAAACCCACTAACAATAGCTTGACTCCTTGAGTCCCCTTACTCAAACATTCTTCAGTTAACTATTATTCTGTGTGCTCTCAACAGAAAAATTAACAATTTATTTGCCAAAATAAAAAAATTCTTCAGCATTCTCAAGAGCTTTTGACTAACCCTATACCTTAAATGAAAGAAAGAATGCATTACGAGTGAATTACAGGGTGTTCAAGTGAAGGAAGTTAACTAAAATTTTTTTCCAGATGTATTTCACGTTCAAATGGCAGATTTGTGTGTACTTCCACAAAAGGATACATGAGGTTTTCCAAAACCTCCTCTGTCTGTCAAGCTTTGCTCTCACCTCTACGAAGCGGTGAGAGCGTAGTGGTATAGCAAATCAACTGAAAATTGTATATCATCATTTTGGAAGGTTGTTTGGGAGTGGCGTGCTTTGGAGAGTTCTAGATCACTTGAAGGTCCAGGGAAGGTTTACGACCATACTTAAGTCCGTATGACAGTACACATTTTCTTCATTTGTTTTCTCTTTAAATCTCGTTAGAGTGTCAGCAGATTAAAATAGATAAATAAAATATTTTTAAGAATTAGATAATTTTTTTGCATTTCATTTTCAAAGAACATTGTGTCACAAAAGACACACACGATTAACCTGTATTATCTTGGGTTTATTTACTCTTTACTCTTGTAGTCTTGTGTGCATGGAAATAATTTTTATTTTCAATAATGATTTTCCAGAATAAATTTTGTCATTCCAATCGCATTTTTAATATTTGTTTTGTGACATTTTCGGATTTATGTGTTTAGTGCTTATACACTCACACCTATCAAAGTTAAAGTAAGCAATTGTTCTTTCTGCCAAAATTTCATTTCCAGTGCATTAAAAATAAGACAAAAATGTAGTGTCTTACGGGCTTTAGGTTATCTTTAACCGATATCTATAGGAAATCTCAAAATGAGTTGTTTAAAACCTTTCCTGAACCTTGGAAGCTTGGGAGTGATCTAGAACGCTCCTAAATGCACTACTGAGACAGAAAAGTTTTAGAAGAGTTTTCTAGATAGAATCAAGTTGGCGGGCATCTACAGTTCTAGTGAGGCTGAACTTTTTATTAAATTTTTTACTTGCAACACTTTAAGCAAAAACGCTTTACGAAGTGATTCTTGTCAAATTTAATTCCATTACTGCTACGGCCACTTTTATCTTGAGATGATTCTATTAATTCAACTGAACTTTCAGGGTCAGATATTTTTATAAACAAAATACATTCTGGGGTGTGGAGCGCAATGGATCCATTGAAGTCCGATTGAAGGGATGCTGCTTGGCCCTACGTAACCTAGGTTATATCTCACTACCTTAAAGTATGAAAATACTTTATGAAAATCTGTCATCAGGGATACCACCTTTGACTTGATGAGTCTACCACGACAAGAGGGAAACCAATCGGTTGATGATGAGTGTCATCAATTCCAATGCAAATAAACAACCTGCTCCGCCGTCTTTAGCCAGCTCACTCCAGTGTCACAAGACCGGTGACTTTCTGATCTCCATGATACAACCAACCGTCAATTATTAAAACTTTTCTAGACTAAGGCGAAATTTATATCGGTCAGATTGTTGACAAAGGTACAAAGGGCTTCAGGCGATTAAACAAAAATGAAAAAAATGTATCTAAGATAAACTGATGCTTCTGTAGTTGGCACAGTTTAGAAAGGTGTTTTTAAACCAATTTTTGTACTACACTCCACCAAAACTTTTTATGTCCACCCAAAATTATATTTTTACAATTTTAAGAATTCAAAAGATAGAAATGTTCACTATTAATGTTTAATGATTAAAAACCAGGGAGAAATCACCAAAATCAGAAAATGTCCCTTTAATCCGGCGACAAATTTTCGAGGTGATCAGCGATTACAGCTTTGCAATGACAGCCATTTCACAGTTTTGTGCATGTTGTAAGTTAGGACGAATTAAAGAACCGAAGACCTTTGATTTTTGCTCCATCTAAAAACTGAGATCAAATAAACTTTTTCACAAGACATATACTCTCGAAGGAATTGGCGCTTCCTTCCAAGAAGCTAAGATCATGACCAAATATTTTTGTTTGTAGCAGCAGGTGGCATAGGTTGAAGTTTTATGTCTAGACCTCCGACATGACAGTGAATTGCACTAACCATTGCACCAAGGGGTGCTAGAATTCTCAATTATTTTCCACTTTATTCTAGAAGAGCTCTTCACCAGAAGTGATGATGACGGATTTCGAAATTAGATAATTATTTCACAAAGCCAATTGTCTGCTAGCACGTTAAAATGAGGTAGAAAAATTTGCATTTTTAATTGTAAAAATGAGAGAAATTTGAGAAATCAAATTGGTCGTCGCGAATTACAATCTATTCGCGACGACCAAATTGTTTCCTCAAATTTCTCTTATTTTAGCTTTTAAAATGCAAATTTTAGTAATTCAACATTAACGTAAATTAAATATCTACCAACTTGTTTGGATTTGTCAAAGAATTTTTATTCGTTGGTCACTCTCATGTGAATGGCCCTTTACTCTCCTATTATGACGACACCTTTCAATATTTCCTTTAAAATCGTGAGGTTATATTATTTTTCAGCAAATCCAAGGAATATCTTTATTTGTCTTTCAGGTTTACGTTACCAATCTGACACAGACATGTCTGCATGCCTAGTTTACATTTTAGCTCAAGCTGCTTAGGGTAAGCTCGGATAATTACGGTCCTTTAATAACAAATTTCAATAAAATTAAATTTATGGGAAGTCCATCAATTGATTTTAAATTCATAACTTTACAAATTTAATTAGAGTAAAAAAACATCCACAAACCAAAGTTATATGTAGGTAAGCTTAGTAAAATAACATTCAAATTATCTGAATTCGTTAAAAACGAAAACTTGTGTATGCAAATAAATTTAAAAAATATCAATTAGCACAGGGAAATAGTAAAAAATTAACACCCGTATTAATAAACGCAAATAAAACATGAATTATCTTTTGCCAATGAGTCAAGTATGAGATCTTAAATGAAAATTCAATTTAAAAATACTTTTTTCATTTTCCCAAACACTGGAGATAAATTGAAACAGACAAGCTCTACAGAGAATGTATTCAAAAGTTCACATTTAGCGAACGTGAAGTTTTTCGTTAAGATTTGGTAACTTACGTTCATAAGAAGAACTCCAGTGAGCCAGTGGGAGTTTAAACTCCACTTTTGGTTTAACCTTAAGTTCCGCAGAACAATTGAACTCAGTCTAAAGTTTAAACGAGACTGTGAAACTGGTCATAAGAAATTCGAATTTGTGACCTAACTTTTGATCGAAGGTTTAGGTACTTTGAACTAGAAGATGCCAATGTATACATTTAGTATTCATAGTGATGTTAGTATCTTTTTGTAAAAGTACCTACACTATATGAGAACACATTGTTATTTCTGCTTAAAGCACCCTGTATGTTAGAGGAAGCGTATACGGTGCATGAAAATAAAAGGGACTCTCACCTGTATTCTTCATTGTTAGATGCAGGATTCGATATAGCATCATAGCTAACACTGCAAGGTAAAACGCTGCCATTGGGATGCAAAATCCCCAGAAGTGTGTTAGAACCAAAAAATAAGAAAGAAAAAACAAAGAAGAAAAATGTAATAAGACTTTTATATAATATGATATCCTGCATAGTAAAACGGTTTTTATGTGAATTTTCATTTTTGTGTGATATTCAAAGTGAAGGGATTGGATGTGTTAACTCGGGATATATTTTGTTTTGTATTTTTTGTGATGTTGATCCGAGTGGTTTGAGCCAGAGTGTTACAAGAATCATCTAGCTATATCGTAAGCTCATCTCTTGTTGTACAGTTTTATTTCAAATACCTTGTACATAAACATGTTCGTTATACTCTAACTGCACCCATCCAGCAAGCTACATAGTTCATTTCATACAAAGTGCTTGAAGGGCAATCGACTCGTACATAATATGTACGTATCGTCTCTTTGTATGCAAATTGTTGGCTGGCGGATAATCAATAGATCATGAATGACACATACCAAAGGACTGGACCGGGGGGTGGAGGAATGACAGACAGTGTCGATGAGTGCTATTGGAAGTGCATAGCTAGCTACATAGATAAAGGACAGAAATTACCTTACGCTGGAATTCAATTTCGTGCCAATGCCTAGTTCCGTCAGACAATGTAATGTCGTTTCACACGGTTCACCAGATTGAAGCGGAAATACAACATGGTAGTAGTATCCTTTTTTGCCAGTTGACCATGTCACATGTTCGATTTCAAGTTTTGTGAGTAGTTCTTCGAGCACCTGTAATTGCAAAACAAAAAAGAATGTAAATAAACGAAGAATAGAGAGGAAGAATGTATGGTAAATTGGTAACGGATGATGATAGATGTTGCCGTTTTTGTTACTTTGTCACTAAATCTGGTGGAATTTTCAGTTATGCCAGATCTAAACGACCAACCTGACAAATCGCATATTTTCTATCGTTATGCACACATTTTTGTCATGAAATACGTTCATGGCAAAAGATGGCTGGAATTTGGCAGAAATAATGGCATTTTTATAGAAGTGTAAGTCCAGAATTTTTGTAGGCGAGTAGGTACCTACTCTTATAAAATAGATCTTATCTTAAGGCTTTTTTTATGTATAAGTAAAGCATTATGAATTATTTTGAACTACCGACTGCCTCTTGCGAGGAAGTGATTCAGTTTCCAGCAGTATTTCCTGTTATGATATTAAGTGCCTCTCATCTTATTCGTTCAGATTCGGAGGGAAATTGTAGGTCAACTTAATTTCAGACAACATGAATAGAAACTCGCATGTTTGACAACTACATTTACGTAATATAATAATGTACGAAAATTGTTGCACCTAGCTTGTTACTTAGCTCCTATCAGCGAAGAGATGCCGACTTGGTAAACTCTTTTAATCGTCAAAGGCACACAACAATAATCTCGTAGATTAAGCTTAAGTTGGAAATATGATGTAGAGCAGGCCCATTAGGTCTTGATGCAATCTGAATACACAAGTGAAGAAGAATAATTTTGATCAGCGGATGATGATAGAACAGTTCTTTTTAAATTAGTTAATAATAAGACGGTAACGGTACCAATTGAAAGCTTCCCTTATATGAGCCTATTTTTTTGTTTTGTTCCTTGACTTATACCAACAGATATTATGTACCCAAAATATACCAATAACACCATATTATTTGTTCAATATATGTTTAAGTTATTTTTCCACCCATTATTTTTCACAATGCGGCAACACTGGCAATGTTTGTGCGGGAAATGATATGAAAGGTAATTAATGCGTGGAAAACTATTTATCTAGATTACATAGCAGGGTTGGGTTTTCCGGTTTTTCAATAGGTTAGTTGCACTGAACCAAAGGTTTTTTGATGTACATGCAGGATTTACGTAGACCATAAAATTACTTGGTTTTTTGCAATTTAGGAAAGCTTTTGTAAGTTTGTAAAATACATTTGAATATTGAGAGAATAATAGAAAAAAAGTTTACATATAAAACATCTCTTAGATTTGATTTCGGTTGAAAAGTTTAGCGAGGCAGTTTTTCTATGAAATATGAATAAATGTATTTTAAGGAGATTAAGAGTCCTCAAAAAAATGTTCAAGCTTAGTTTTACAGGAAACCGCATCAAGCTACATATTTGTATTTATGAAAAAGTATTTTATCACATTTTTCCTTAAAATAAATGGTATCTAGTTGAAAATAGCTTTAAATGTTTTTTAGTCCACACAAATTGGAGTTTCTTCAGGCGATCCCATTTGGACTCATCAGTGACTAGTGATGGCTTTTAGTCATATGTACGTAATTGTCTGGCCCTGGCCAAAAACTTCTAGCTTTATCTATGGGGGGCACACCGGGGCCTGTGCTCTGGGTGGCAGATTTCAAGGGTGAAAAATTCATGTGCCTAAAAAACAATAAGGAGAATTGCCGACTCTAAATCATTATAATTAAACATTATCTTGCTAAGACAACAATTGTAAACATGAAATGGAAATAAATCTTAAATCTTAAATCTTAAAAATCTTAAAAAAAATAAAATGATGTATGGAAATGGAATTTCAAACTGTATTTCTTCATCGGCCTTTAACAGCTTTTTCTACCATTTCACCATTTAACCTTCAAATTATTTCAAACTTCCTACACTCAGAACAATGTTTGCTTTTTGTCCAACATCTTTATTTTCTGCTGCAGGTTATTTCAAATTCTATTTAAAAATAAAGTTTTGAAAGCCGCTGAAAAGGTAATATCGAGTGCAAATTTATTAGAGAGTCTTATTCTCCCGGTTACAAAAAATTCAATAAAGCATGCCGTGTTTAACGCAAAACTGGAGGGGCACCAAAATTAAGTTTTTGCCCCGGTTCGGAAAAACTGAAGATCATGGCTGGGTTTATCTATTTATTAGGAATTCTTATCTTGTTAGACATAGTTCACGGTCACCGTGGTTTTTTGCCATAAAAACCATCATCCACGGAGTTGAAATGAACTTAATACAAATAATTGCGTATGACAAACAAAGGCCCTCACTTGTCACCGATGAGTTCGAGTGGGACTAAAAAGGTATTATGTAAGGTTAAGAAAGCATAACCGACCATGTAGGTACAACAAAAAATATTTTGTTCTTCAAAACCAATATTCAGCAAGGTTTCGATGTGCGTGAGGTTTAGCAACGTCACTTTCGATTTTTTTTTTTTAAATGTGAAGGCCACATGCCGTGTTAAAAAATAAATCGCACGACTGCTCTTATGTTCAATTTGCTAGAAACTTAAGACTTTTAGAAATATAAAAGTTCAGCAAAACAATAATTAAAATATAAAAGTAATTATATAAAAAAAAATAAAGAAAAGCATTTTATTCGTTCTTTTAATTGTACAAAAAAAATTATAAAATAGCTTAGAGCTCAAAACCAAGTATGCCATTTAGTACTTGAAAAAAAAAACGAATATATGCAAATAAAATAAAAAAAACTAATTTTTATGTATATAGTTCTTCTGCCAATTTTGAGTATTTATTAATATACATTTATAAACCTAGTTTCAAAAAAATTCACTAACCCATTTACGAAATATTGAATTTAAAAAAAAAAATAATTTTTAAAAAATCCAAAATATCTCTTATTGACATTTAAAAGGAGCTTTTTCATACAAATTTTAATTGAAATCAGCAAAGCCGTTAATGAGAAACTCGAAATTAAAAAATACCGTTGTATGTCATGTACCATTCATAACAGTTTTTATTAAACTTTTTTTACCAAAATTTTACATCATGCATAGCTTCAATAATACACTGATTTTTTTATCAAAATCGTTGGAACCGTTTTTAAGATAAATAAGCTTTTTATTACGGTTGTATGAGGAGTACCGAGCTGAGAAAAATTCAATTCCCCCCTGGAGAGTTACAAAAGTTAAACTCAAAATTTGAAGTAAATCGCTTCAGGGGCTTAGGCTGTAGGTTCAGGTACAGACAGACAGATAGACAGACAGAATCGTGAAACCTACTTTTTCGTGTTCTCTATCATCGTAATGTCATCTTTGATTGTTATCTCGAAATTTTTTTTGCACGAGTCGAAAACTTGCCCTATATCGCAAGTAAAAATCGCACTGGGAATTTTTTTTAGGGGGTAGGTACTCTTTTTTTTAGCTTGAATTTAGCACCGTCATTTTCAATTTTCAAACAAAAAGTGCTGCCCTGTGCCGTAAATATTCTTATATTTGGAAATATGCACATTTTTTACGTATGACGTTGACGTTCTACACAGCATGACAAAGTGGGCACAAAAAGGCGGTGCTAACTTCACAGTTCCCGAGATTGTGTGTTTATTCGTAAAAAATGGAACCATGCGATTTTTTACCCAAAGCACAACTTTTACATTTCTTAATAAAGTTGTTTTCGTTAACAGTGTTTGACAGTTTAAATTTGTAATTCAATATATTTTTGAAAACAACCAACTTGAACAACACTCACAATTTGTTTCAAAAATAATGACTTTAAAATTTTATTTCTCAAAATCTTTTCAACTTGAACTTGATTTAAGAATGCAAATAAATTTTCTATTTTTGTCGTACTATGCACGGTTCACCGAAAATACTTTTAAATTAATCCTTGCGATTTTGAGAGAATGATCACACTGACCACTTCTCAATATTTTTAGTATAACTCGGAAAAGTAGACAAAAAATGGCAAAATTAAGGAAAAATATCGACAAGGTTCAATTTTTTCTTAGGGCTCTGCTTTGTTTTGATATTTCGAACATTTTCTTAAAAGTAACTATCTACCATAAATTTTGGCCGAGGAAAAATATGTGGAGGTGGGGGTGAAAAGGATTAAATTCAGTTTTTTGTTAATTTGTTTTTTTTTTAATGTTAAGGTAATTTGAAGCTTATGTATCTTACTTTCTGTCATTCAAATACAATCTATAGATTTTGAGCAAAACGTCCAAGAACTTCGTGGTTTACCAAGTTTAATCAACTTTTTTTTTTTAAATTGCATTAATCGATAGGCAACATATTTTGTGCATGATTTGTGTTAAGCTACATCACTCATTATCGAACCAAGTTTTTGGGGTGTTCGGGGTAAGCGAAAGTCGTTATTTTGAAAAGGAAGGTAATTTGGTTTTTATTCGATAACTCGATCGAATTTAATTTTACAACAAAATGACGAAAAAATAACATTTAGATAATGCAGTTATCTAAAAAAAGGAGCTTTTAACATGGAGGTACGCAGGATTTTGATCAGGCTGGCAAACTCATTAAAAAATTGTTTTGGTTCAGAAATCTAGCTTTGAGAAGAAGAAGGCAAATTGCTTTATGTATAAAATATATTTTCACTAGCAGCGCCCCTTCCTGTCCCCTTGCGTACGCCAAAGGTTTTCAACGACTTCACTATAATTTTTAATCTTGAAATTATAGCGTGTGTCCTCTTGATTTTGTAGGTACTGTTAAAAACACAAAGTTAATTTTGTTTTTAAATGTTTATGAGAACCTATCGAAAATAGTTTTTCAAAAAATTTGCGAGTTAAGGTCATAAAGTTTTTCTGAGCAACAAACATTCAGAGACAATAATTTAAATCATAAAATTTTACCGTTATATTCTTGAATTTTAAAACATCTTTAAGATCCTCCTCAGATGATGATTTAATTCGTTCCTCCACGCATATGAGTGATTGTTTTTTATTTTCTTATCAAGTGCTCTTAGGGCCAGTTTGTTCACACCTTGTCAACTTAAATCAATGATTATTCCAGTTGGTTATCATTGAATGCGTTTGTTCAGCAAAATTTTAAACAGAGAATCCATGATTTGAGCACTTAATTGGAGAAATCACTAATTCGCCGATTCTGTCTGATTAGCATGATTTAATCAAAGATTTTCTGGAATTTCGTTTGTTCATCATTGGTTTTCCTAAGCGTAGGTATAAAAAAGAGAAACAAAATCTATTAAATTCCTTCGAACAAAGAACATGAATGAAGAGAAACCAAGCATCGTCCATCTTGCAAGAAAAAAATAAACAATTTGTACAGATTTTACTACAAATTGTAGTTATTTTATTTACTATCGAAAAATAAAGTGCTTTTTTGCAAGGCCTAATATAAAATATGCATAGAAAAACTACAACTGGGAAAAAATCCCATCACTAGGTTTCACAAAATGCCAGCACTACCTACACACTTCAACTATATATTTGGAAAAAAAAAATCAATTAGCCGCATTAAAATAAATACAAATTTCACGTGTGTAGCTATTCTGTATAGTAATTTAACAGGAAATAATCTTAAATTGAACACAACATTATATTTCAAGCACTGATTTTCCGTGTTTTTTTTTGCACAAAAAATGTTTTTTTCGAAAGCTCACTCACACTGAAATAAGTTAATGACGGAATATGTCTGACAATTGATTGACAGATAGACTGGAAAATGGAAAGATTATTGGAAAAACTATGATTTATTAATCAAACTGAAAATTGAGTGAACAAACACTCTCTGATTATCACAGATTCATAACTATGGGTTTAACAGAATCAGTGATAATCTAATTGCTGATTTAACCCACTGTGAACAAACTGGCCCTTAATCTACAAAAACTTATTGCTACAGAGTCCCTCCCCAAGATGCAACGCTCTGTTTGCCTCACTTAAAGTGTTGCTACATGTAGTATATTGTAAACCTACATTAAATGTACAGCCAGCTCTCAACACCCGCAAAATAAGTACGTGCCACCCAATCGTGCATTCCATTCGCTCAATCATTGTCAAGACCCACTGCTTTGAGCACTTTCTCTACAGGACACAATAAAACACCCTGATGGGTAGATATTTAAAAAAAAAATAATAAAAAAAACTTATAAAAGGATTGCCATACTCTAACTTTTAATGCATAACTACACATTATCGCACTTGAATTCAAAATCGTGCAAGAAATGATAAAAAGCTTCGTACCTTCTCCATTGGCACCATGGGGCCACCCTTATCGTCATTTGAATTTAGTTTGCCTCTTGTCTGACCACCAGCACCACCTCCACGCCCACCACCACGGCCTCCTCTCCGGTTCTTCGGTGCATTCTTATCACGTAGTTCGACCTCAAGACGAAGCACAGCATTACTGTCGGGAAGATTGATGTTTAAATTGTTGCCGGATGTATCTGCATTCGGTGGGACTCTGGTTCCATTTCCGACAGCAACGGGTGCTGATGGTATAGATGGAAGGATAACCTCTTGATTAGTATTTAATTGCTTGCCTTTGGTTTTGGTTTTTTGGTTTTGTATTGCAGCCATAATAAAACATGAAACAAAAGAGAAAATAAAAAAAAAAATATTTTGAAAAAATCATAAAAACAGAAATAAAATGAAAGAAGCTTTGTTTTAAAAACGAGTGTGATTGATTTCACATTTGGATTGATCGATTGCTAAATTAATAAAATGCAACAAAACAACTGTATTGTACCAAGGTATAGGATTAAGGTGTAGGGACTATTTGATCGTTTGCTGCTTTGATAGGCTTTGTCAAGAGTGACCTCTTCTTTTTTCCCTGCAAAAATTGTTGTTTAAAAGTTCTCCTATTTATTAATTTTTTCAACTAATGGTTTATCCCATTCCAAAAAAAAAAATAAATAAATTGGTTTAGTAAATATAAGATAGGATATCAGCTGACAATTTTAAGTTAATGCTTTTTCACACAAGCAACTAAAATGTCAAAAACTAACACTAATGGTCATATTATTCACTCTGGTTTTAAATTGGATTCATGTGAATTTGAAATCGAAGCATTAAAATAGGATTTATTATGTAAATGCAAACATTTAAATCTTAACCAACATTATTCATTCATCATCGTGTCCTGTAACCCTTGTTGGGGCATAGGGCGCCAACAAAACGTCTCCATCCTTCACGGTCTGCAGCTGTAGGTACGTCTTTCTCTGGGTTTCTGCATCTGCTAGGACAGTTCTTCTAACCCACCGTGCACCCTGAGGATTCCATTCAAGGGACTGCTTCGCAATATCATTGTCTAGCTTCCTCGTGTGTGACCGATCCATCACTATTTACGCTATCTTATGTCAACGTCCAGCCGCTCTTGACATTTCTGCGCCATAATTCCTGGTTAGATGTAATTTGTGTCCAGCGAATCTTTAGAATGTATGGCGTAGATAAAGATTTACAATAGCCTGTAATTTCCTCGAGATGTTAACCGTGACTATAACAGCTCGATTTGACATTGGATTCGAAGCAGCTCAACTTAGTGCGTAAGGAGATTTGACTGGATTTCCAAATTGGAGACAGAATACCGAAGGCATCACAACAAGCTTTATAAATTCGTCTTTTAACATACAGATCCGTACCGCCATTTGACAAAAAATTCTGCCAAGGTAGTTAAACTGTTCGACTTCTTTAACTGGCGTCTCCTGTACAATAATACGCTAATGGTTGGATCGGCCTGGTCAGCATTATTTTTGTCTTTTTGCTATTTATTTTAATACCACTCGACTCTCCGTTCACTTGCAGTGTTTACCACAAACATTTTGTGCAGAACATTATTCATTACAAGAAAACATTGCGTGGAAGGGATTTAAAATGTTTAATTTAAGTGAAATTGGATTTCATTTTCGGATACAAATTACTTTAAATCGATTAAACGAGTGCCACAACAGACACAGCGCTTTTTCTTGGATGAAAATACTATATATGATGGTACCTACCTTTCTACGATTTATGTATACCTACAGTAACAAATCTAACTTAAGTGGTTTTTTAAGTTATCCCAAACAAAATTGAAACCATTTAAAAAAAAAATTATATTCAAAACGTTTATACTTCAAATATACAAGGTTAATCAGTTAGGTCAAGATAAACAACATAAGCCCTTTTGATACTTATGGAAAAGCAGTTGGTTCATGGCAGACATAAGTCCTACGGATACTCGTCAAAGGGTTAAGATGGAAAAGGATACGTTCAACAAAAATGAGAAAAAATACCACTCAAATCGATTATAGAAGGAAAAAAGAACAACAAAGCTAAATGTGGTTATAAATACATAGACAAGAGATATTATAAAATACATTTGAAGAAAATCCTCAAGAAACTAACAATGATTATAAATAATCTAGACGCAATAGACATAGAAGGCCATTTATGATATTTTAAAAGAGTCACACAAATTGAAAAAGCCAAACAAAATAATATGTTTCTTTGTTCCAGAACCAATAAACCTTTTTCTTTATCTTAAATTTGCATATAAGTTTGTTGCTTTTCTTATGCTACTTATCTATAATACAAAAATACAGTGAATCGAGAAAATATGCTTAAAACTATTTTTAACTATTTTTAAAAAATTTGGTTGGGTCCCGGGATTTAAGTAAAGCATCAACCTAACTTGTGGAGTTAAACAAAAAACAAGTGTCCCATAAATAAGGCCAACAAATGGTTATACAAAATCGGGTGGCTGTATATTAACTGTATAAAATAATTAACTAACTTCAACACTGACTGACTGATTAATGCAACTACACTCAGAGATTTTTTTTTTTTTTTTTTCAAATCTTATTTGTTTGATCTTAAAATAAAATCCAATATTCCTAATTCAAAACAAGAATTCTAAAAACTAGCTTTGAATTCTTAAAAACTTCATTTGAGGTTAGAAAAACATTAATTTTTTTAAAGTCGATCAATCTTAATTTGGGATTTTATATTAAATTCAGTTCGAGACAATCTCGAATTAGTAATACATTATTGAAATAACCCGTAGGAAATTTCCAAAAATTCACTACTGAAGAAGTAGGTTTTTCCTCACGGAAAAGGAGCTGCACCCATGAATTTCCTAGGGAATCCTATCATGAATTTAACATGGGCTTGTCATTGGAAGGAAGTACCTACACACTCTCTCTATGAATATTTTGTAATGAAATCACTATGCTCATGGCACTTTCGAATTCATAACTTCTTTTTCTTATCAGAAAAAAATGGTTCTCGTTATGTGATGCTTTCTTCAACGCGAATGAATACATGAAAAATGGGTCAACTGTGAGGGGATGTTTTCATAGAAGAAAAAATGTGACTGAAATCATTATGCATTTCTTCTTTGATTTCATCAAAAGAAGCGAAGCATCTGGAATGAAGCTGGATTTATGACGAATAAAATAAAATAAATTCAACTATGCTCTATCCAACAAAAATTGTCAGTAAAGGGAAGATAGGACGTTTGCCTCTCAGTCTGGTTGCATTGGCTTGCATACATCTGTCTCAAGTTAAAGCTCTCACAGGGTTTCCGTACTTTGAATTATAAATTGCCACAAATCGAAGAAC
Source organism: Dasysyrphus tricinctus (assembly GCA_963921185.1). NCBI lineage: Eukaryota > Metazoa > Arthropoda > Insecta > Diptera > Syrphidae > Dasysyrphus > Dasysyrphus tricinctus. The sequence goes on from OY992533.1 coordinate 10,097,734, forward strand.
AATGTGCATATGGTTACCATTGATACCATTTCAAACATATTAAAAAAAAGATCCATTTATCTTTTTTTACCACAGCACACCTTTTTAAATGAATTTGATCACGTAACGCTTTGTGAATGTTTCAAAACTTAGCGCAAATAACTTTTTTCTTCTTCAAGACTAAAATCATACAAATTTTAAGTGGATTTTATAGCTTTATTCAAATATACAAACAAATAATAAGGGGACAATCAAAACGACAACACTTTTGGCTCTCATCTTTATAAATATTGTTCTCAAAAGCTTCAAAACTGAAAGTTCTTTCATAAAAACCACTGAAAAAGCTCTTTCGTACTGTTGCAACATGGCAAAGGCAACTCTGTTGGAATTTGAATTTTTTGTTTTATTTCACACAACGAAGGTAGAAGCAGCGTTGCCATTAGTGCAGATTTATCTGCATTTTGCAGATTTTCATCTCGCCCACAGATTTTTGAAAATCAAAAATCTGCACCGCAGATTATGTCTGCACTCGTACTCGTACCTACTTAAATATGTTGTCCTTTTTTTTCTCTTTAAAAAATCTTCAATAATTTTGCTGTATGCTGTCGTCTTCATATTAAGTTCTATTTCATTTCACTGACTTTAAGGTTAAATATAAAATTCTTATATGCACGCGTACAGAAAATAAGAAACAATGTTATGTTTATTAATTGAATTAATTTATGTTATTTTATTTTAATACATTTATAAAAATTTCTATTTATGAAGACATAATTTTTTCATTAGAATTCTTCAAAAATCTGCATTGCAGATTTTTTTCGTCATTATTACAGATTTTTGAAATAAATTTAATGGCAACACTGGGTAGAAGCGAAAGCGAGTATACGATCAGAATGCTTTTGGCATTGAAAGACGACGGTCATGTTGGAGCGTACGAAATGTTTCAAGGAGTTGCAACAACAATTCCTGTATGTTTATCAGTGGTTTAGTATCTTTTTCAGTGGCAGGTTTGTTATTTGAGTGTTGTGATGGTATACACTGGCGCCACTGTTTTGAAAAAAGCTCGCCCATAAGCCCTGTACTGACAATTTTTGCTGGATAGACTATAGTATAATGTATTTAAGAAGTTTATTAAATAATAAAATGTTAAAGTTAAAAGTGGATACTTAGTTTTTTAAAGTAACTAAAATAAATAAGAACAGAACAAACAATGTAATTCAAAATAACTATACGTATATGTTTGTTCGATTTTAGAAAGTAGGTACTTCCTCGTCTTTTTGGCTGCAATTTTCTTAAAAATGATGATCATCGTCATACTTGTTCAATTTGGAGCTAAGGAATAGAGGAATACAAACTTTAAGAGTTATAGAAAATAATCTAATATAAAATATAATTACCTAGGTGAATGTCATTAGTCTCCTGGGTCATGGTTATAATTTTATTAAATAGGAACATGTTTATCAATTTGATTGAAAAACACTTAAAAAATATACGTCTGTTCTCTTCGATCACAAAATCCATTCTAAAATATTCTAGAACAAAGAAATGTCACGTGACCGATCGATGAAAACCAAAACAAAAAAGGTTTACTTTCGCATCGGAATTTTTTGACGGAATTGACGGAATTTTTTGTTCCAGGTCAAATATCTATTCAACAGGCAGAAAAAAGAATTATGTATCTACCTAACCTACAGCTACGACCGTAACAATTCAGAGCAGACAAGCCACTGAAAGGATGCATGATTTTGTATGCAGGAAATCTTCGTATCACGGTTTATGTAGAATTCATTCAACTTTTTGATGCGGAAGAAAAGAAAAGGTTGTTTTCTCTTTCGCATAGCAGGCATAAAACACGCAATGCTGCGTGGATTGCATAACCACTGAAAAGGTACAGGAATTATCTCGCCCGTTCAGTATTGAATTCATTTGAGTTTATGATGTCAAAAAAGGTTATTGCTTTGTTTCGTATTTTCTTTACCTTTTTTCAAGAGCAAAGCAGAAGATGCAACTGGAATGGCAATCTACTTACCTTTTGCATGACTTTCAATGAATGAAATCTATGCAGAGCTTCTCCTCAATGAATGTGACAGATGATTTCGACGAGGAATGCACCTTTATTTTTCATTGAGGAGCAAATTTCCTGCTGGGAAGCCGAAACACTAACACTAAAACACAAACAAACTACATAATTAGCCTAGTGAAAGCCTATTCGGATGATAAGCCAAAGCGGAAGGTCCCAGTTCAAATCTCAGTAAACCCCAAGTATGTAAAATAAGTTTTTCAAATAAAATAAAATTGTTTACCTACATTACAAAATGACAAGGAAGAAAGCAGATACAAAACCTTTAAACTAACATAATAATATGCAAAACTAATAAAATAACATTTATATAAAACCCTACAAATGCAAGTCCTTTACTGTATTCAAATTGAGTTTGCTTTTGGCTTACTTTAAGCTCGAGCATTTGAAAATTATCACGAAGCTGGGTTCAAACAAAAATTCTTAGATTTTTGCACCTGTTTTAAGAATTTCCGAGTTTACCAGATTTTCGTAAACGAATAGGCTTGATTCAATACTGTGTACATTAGGTAGGGTCGTTATATAGTTTTTTTTTAAGTTTTTATATTTGGATGGACTTGAATCAGCTCCAAATGAAGAAAAAAATTAAATTCACTAATTTTGTCAAATGTTTACTTTCACCCCCAATAGTCGCTGTAAGGGTCAATTATTTTTTCTTGCATACCAGGTGATTTGCGTAAAATATACCAAAAAATTCTGAGCATGAAGGTTAGAAGTAGACAAGCAAAAAATTCCACTGGCGGGGTAATATTTCCCCCCGCTTAGAGGAGAGGGTCAATTTTATAAAAAAAAAATTACACAAAATTGAAAAAATTAATTAAAAAACAACATTAATACTATTACAGTATTGTTTTGTTGCTTTTTGGAAAGTTAACAAAAAAAATGATTTCAAACTTAAAATTTTGAGGAAACTTAACTTGAAAATAAACCATAAGAATGGAATTCTGGGTTTTCAAGAAGCTACAAAACAATACGTAAGTGATGCCGTTGTTTTCTAATTAGTTCGTTTCTATTTTATGAAATTTTTTCACAAAATTTCACTCCTGTCCAAGTGGGGGGAAATATTACACCCCTACCGTAGGATTTGTTCTTGTCTACTTTTAACCTACAATAGCCGGAAAAAGTATTTTGACAAACAAAAATAAAACGTATTTTTCTTTATATCTTTCTTTTTACTAATAGAAAACATCTGAAAATTATAATGGCATCAGAATAAGCTTCAAAAAAAGCATACAAAAGTTAGATTCATAATTATAGTTTGGAAAATAAAAATTTTAGTTCAAAAACGTATGGGGGAAAAAGTATTTTGACAAAAATAAAAAGGTACGCAATTACCGGTAAATTTACAGTACAGGTAGTGAGGATTTTTTTTCAGTGTGTTTTTGGATGCAGGATTCAAATCCGTCATTCGTTTGTGGCTTTCAGCTCGAGTTTTCAAGAAATTGCCGACAGAAAATGGCCAAAAATCATTTTTTGCATCTAATACCTAGAAATGATTATTTTTCAAAAAAAAATTCAAAATTATCTGAAAGCACTAATCTTTTCCTTCAAATATCAGTTTAAATCTTTTTAATATCACACTTACTTTCCGAGGAATGTTTCAAGGTCTCAAAAATTGCAAAAAAAAGATGTTTGGTAACTTTCTAACGGCAATTTCTTGAAAACCCGAGCTGATACCCACAAACGGATGACGGATTTTAATTTTGCATCCAAAAGTATACTAAAAACAATCCTCCCTGCCTGTACTTAAAAGTTAACCGGTAATTGGAAGCCTTTTTAATTTTGTCAAAATACTTCTTCCCCCATACGTTTTTGAAATACAATTTTTATTTTCAAAACTAAAAAATAAAAAAGAATATATAAGCAAAATTGCGATTTTTTTGTCAAAATACTTTTTCCGACTATTTTACATGCTCTGAATTTTTTGACAGATTTTACTCGAATCACCTAATATGCAAAACAAAAAAAAACAGGGAATTTAATTAACCTCTACAGCGACTATAGGGGATGAAAATAGAAATCTGAAAAAATAGTGACTATTTTTCTTCATTTAGAGCCGATTTAGGCCTATTCAAGATGTTTTTTTTAGCGACCACCCTAATGTACATACATACATATTATGTTGTTGTGTTGTGTCATTTCAAGATCATAAGAAATTGTGCTATAAACACAAGGCTGGGACTGCAAAATTTGGATGAAAGAATGTTCTTCCAAGCCTCATGGCTGAAAAAAACGAAGATGGCATTTGGAATGTACAGTTGACTGTATTTATTCCAAGCCCTGAAAGAATACGAAAAATCAAAGTTGGGGCTAAGAAATGTACGCTTAAAAAAAAATGGGGCGTACAAATTTTATATTTGCTGTTCCTTTTTCAAGTCCTAAGGAAAAGAGGCACGACTAAAAAAACGAGGTTGGGGCTTAACAATTTCATATGAATCTAAGCTTCAAGGAAACTAAACAAAAAAAAGATGATGGGGCTTAACAATTAACATGCTAATTGTATTTTTTCAAGCCCCTAGGGAATTGGAAGATACAAAAAATAGACGAACAAATTGCTGCCTTTTTGTTCAAGCTCGCAGAGAATTGGGGGAAACAGACGAAGTCAAAAATAAAACCGTATTTAGAAAATGTACATGTTAAATGCTACTGAGGAGCTCCAGGACAAAATCTGATATTTTAACTTTATAATTTTTTTCAGAAATTGAAAAACTGAAATTCAGATATTTGTCTGTATGCAGCGAAAAATGTAACCTTTTGCCTTTCCTTTTCAGGTAAAATTTTCCGTACAGCATGCTATTGTTTCCAGCTGAATGAATGGAGGGATGAGTTATATCGATAGCTAATTATATCAAAAGAATTAATCATTGAGGATCCTATTGAATTTGACCACAAGAGAAATTCCACCTTTTTTTCTAGGCTCATATGTTGATATCTTTTGGGTGAAGCTGGTAGCCCAGTTAAATTTGTCAAAAAAAGGGTATGAAATCGCATTTTTCGAAATTTTTTATGGAATCTGTTTGGGTACGCCTCCTCACTATAAAAACGAGTTTTCTGGATTTTCAGGGTAAGGGAAGAGCCGCCATCTTGAAAAAGAGAAAGAGAAAATAACGCAACTTATTTTTCGATTCTGAAAAAAGTGTGCACTTTGGCGTTGGATTGTTCACACACTACGTGGCTATAATAACACCATAGTCGAGGGCCCATTTTATAGGCTACTAAAATGGCTACAAACTATTCAATGAGCATTATCCAAAAAAGACAAGGGAAAGCGAGATATTACAAGACACGCCATTCCACCTCCGACGCAAGACTTATAGGTGAACTGTGACCCACTATAAGTAAAAGATGAAACAACTAACAGAATCCTACAAAGTTGTATAATTTGTCCAATTTATATTTGCAGTACAGGGAAGATAAGATATTTGCCTTTCACTCTGACCATTATGGATTTCAATAAGCTTTCTTTATTTTAAGGCTCTTATAGGGTTGACGTAGTGTCATTATAAGTTGCCGCAAATCTCACAAAAATAGCAATAAGGTTACCAACTATATTAATCTTTATAGTCAAAATAATGATAACCGCAATAAGTTTAATCTATCTTTTTTCACACCACCAAAAGATAACATTTTTTTAAGGGTATTCCCAGTAGGCTTTCTCCTTTTTAAGGTCACATTTCCTACCTACCAGATATTTTCGTTTTTTTTTCATCAACTAGCCACTGGGCATTGCAAAATCTGATTCAAAGTATTTTTTTTTATTAACACATTGTCAATAAGAATTGATGGCAAATTGGTGATCACGATCAGTCTCCTTTCATTTCGCTGGGGAATAGATAGCTCATAGTGAGATGTACGTGGTTTCAATGAAGACCACACAAACAATTGTGGTGGCAATTTCTTAAGAAAAGTGCCGTGAAAGCGGCGACACAGGCACCAGTGATTTTGAAAAAGCTCTCCCATAAGGCCTGTGTTGCAAATATAAATTGGACAGATTATAGTTGGACGTTTTGTTGTAAAATTAAATGTGAAAGAGTTGTTACTAAAAAAAAAAAAAAAAACAATCTTTTTCTCAAGTTGGCAGCTCTTCCCAAACCTCGCAAATATTGAAAACTCATTTTTAAAGAGAGGATGCGTACCCAAACAGATTTCATAAAAAATGTTATCCATCGAAAAATGCGATTTAAATTCATTATTTGACCGGGAATTTTTGGAGCTAGTTACTCTAGTTTCTGGCACCAAAAGAAAAAACTTGGGTATCGATAGTTTGCACGAAAAGTTTTAAAGTAACCCAATCAAAGATTTTTTTGTTTACTACGATCAGTGTCCTCTAAATTGAATCTAAGGCTTTTCATTCAGGTTGTTTTTTTTTTCAGCGCTCGCTTTTCTTTAAAAATAAATAAAAAAGTGGCGTGGTTGTTAATGGTTGCTTCAGTCAGCATTAAAAAAAAACACGTTTTAACCGATATCACTAAAATTTCATTTTCGTACTCAATTCTCTCCTAAATTTAGCCAAATATTTTAGCCTAGCAGTACGCAACTCCAGATTAAAATTTATATTGTTGGCCACAATATTCTCGAGATAAATTTTAGAGATTTTGGTGAACTTAACTTTGTAAATATGAAAATCAAAAACGAGAAATTTAACAAAACCATATTGAAAGGCCCATTTTATTTCATTAGATTCAGTTGAAATATTAGAAAAAATTCTTTGAAATTTTTGAGTAAAATTTTCTCAGAGAACAGCAGTTTTATGTGATATTATTTTCACAAAAATGTTATGAAATATAGCTGGAGTTTGGAAAGAAATGTGGCAGTTATAATCCCGCACGCTCTGCGTACTGCCTAAATGTATAAATCTTACAAAAAAAACATTCAGAATGAAATGAATGTTATTTTTATTTTATTCAAAAATATCCTAACAACTTTTTTGTAAAGTGTGGCGTACTTGACATATATGTGCATTGTAAAGTGCGTTTTTTGAAATTGACAGCTGAAGCTCACCAATTACTCCTGCTGCTCCTTTTCCAATCGTAAAATTTTGTATTATGGGTATATTTTTGCATTATGACAAATTTGTTTGATTCTGTCTAAAATAGGAGCCTCAAGCCCCCCACAGCCAAATCTTAGATGCGCTACTGCAACAAGGTAGCTAAGGGCTTCAAATGCCATTGTGCTTTGACATTTATGTTGTAGACAGATGAGGAAGTATAGTCCAATTTTCAGCCAGATGTTTTGCTTTGTTTCAAAATTCCTTAAAACGAGCGCAAATGAGCATCAACTCAGGACGTGTTTATTTGACCGATACCACTTTTTCAACTTAATATCATCAATTTAACGCCATCAAATATTAATTCCGTTAAAATAGAGTCCATTTTTTTTTTTTGATTTCTCACAAATTGGCAGCCACTTCACATTACCTATACCTTTTTTTTACTTGCGATATAGGTACTATAGGGCGTTTTGGATTCATGCAAAAAAAAAATTTCGAGATAACAATCAAACATAACATTACGATGATAGAGAACACGAAAAAAGTGGGTGGCACAATTCTGTCTGTCTGTCTGTCTGTCTGTCTGTCTGTCTGTCTGTCCGTACCTCAACCTACAGCCTAAACCACTGAAGCGATTTTCTTCAAATTTTGAACTTAAGGTTTTTTTGTAACTCTCCAGAGGGGAAATTGAAATTTTTTTTTTAGCTCAAAAAATAACGGTACTTGCCATACAACCGTTATGGAAAAGCTTATTTATCTCAAAAACGGCTCCAACGATTTTGATAAAAAAAAATCAGTGTATTACTGTAGATATGATGTACCTTCTAATAAGAAAAAAAATCACCAAAAACATTTATTAACGGTACCTGCCATATAACGGTTTTTTCGATTTTTGATTTTCTCATTAACCACTCATCCGATTTCAATGAAATTTTTTTCGCAAAAGCTTTGTTAAAATATAAATAATACTGCATTCCAAAATTTTTAAAAAAATTAATTTTGGATTTATAAAAAAAGATTCAAATTTTTTTTTTCAAAATTCAATATTTCAAAAACGGGCTGATGAATTATTTTGAAATTTCAGTTTTTAATGTATATTAATATAAACTCAAAATTGGCCTACCAAATTTTTTTTTGAAAAATGTGACAAAATTTTTATATATAAAAAATTAATTTTTAAGAAAACGGCTCCAACGATTTTTAATTTTTTTTTGCATATATACATATTTTTCAAGTAATCAAATGGCATACTTTTTTTTTAGCTCTAAGTTATTTATCAGGCTGTTTATACAATTAAAAGAACGATTTAAATGCTTTTTATACTTTTTCTATAATTACTTAAATATTTTTTAAAGTTCTAAAGCCCCACACAACTTGAACATAAGAGCAAGTACGTGCGATCCAGTCGTGCATTTTATTTCTTTTAACATTGTAGATACCTACAAATAAACATAAAAAACAGAGCAATGAAAGAAAAACCCTCAAAGAATCTTAAACTTTTGCTGCTTCTGTGGTAAATCTTGGCCTAGACATGTCCTTAAAATACCTCAGCCTATGACAAAGAGTACCACATATCTTTTCTACGCAAAATGTTGTCTTACACTGTACAAAGCATACTATTTTCTCTTCCTCGATTTCATTAAATTCTTCAAAACCAATATGTCAGCATGATGATGGCTAAAAGGTATAGGAACACCTTTCACCCCCAAAAACTGTCTTTCAAATTTAAATTTTAAACCCACATAAATTGAATTTGCCTGCAACTATACAACAACAAAGTCAAAACGAGATTTCATGATAAAAAGGTAACAAAAGGACAAAAGTGAAACGAGCAAAAAAAAGATGAATTAAGTGACCCCTTCCAAACCACAAGCTTACCGAATTACTATACCGTATCCGAACCGACCCAGGTATACACATTATAGTCTTCAATGGTCAATATAGACATTTTTGGAAGTTTTTATATTACAAAAAAGAAAGAAAACGAAATTAGTTAAACCAACTTTGTATCTACGTTTATCTTTAATAATCAGAACCTTCTGGGCAAAAAACATAAGACGAAAATCTTAATGAATTAATTTAACAGGAGCCATGACCAGGACACCACACACTTTGACAAAAAGTAAATCGATAACACCTTTTGTTGTCTGCTGAGGAAGAGAGGTTTTTTTCTGAAATTGAAGGACATGCTGGGATTTTTTGGAAGATACAAATAATAATTCCTATCTGACGGCGATGGTGTTCAGAGCATCCAGTAGAGCCACATGAACTTGGGATTAACGAAAATTAAAAGAAACCACAAAAGGCGAATGAGGAAAAAGAAAACTGATTACAATTCTTAGCATCGCAGAAGTGGCAAAAATAAAAGCAGGAGCTTTCAGTAAAGTCCCCAGGGAAATTGAAAACCCCTTCGAGACATTAAAACGGAGTCCTTGAAATTGTTTATGAGATTTCGTGATCCGTTAAGAAATCAACAAAGCAAAATCACATCCTTGTTTCCGGCGAAACCAAACAACTGAACAAAAATCCAAATAAAAAAAGGTGTACCCCTACTCTATACTCTTATTTAAAATTAAATTTGAAAATGTCTACAAATTCTTTGCTTTTTTTTGAAACAAAAGAACATTCCGATCCCCTTCAAATCTAGGAACGCGTATGAATAATGTAAGAAGCGAGTAAATGCTGTTCAGAGCTTGTGCTCTTGTGGAGCATCTAGAGTTCATTAAATAGGTATTTCATAAGAATTGAGGGTAATCGACTGCACAGAATCTAGCTCCATCGAAAACCATTAGGCTTAGGTCACACGACCGACGCCTATGAGACCCATAATATTGTGACCGTAGAAATGGAAAAATTAAAAAAAAATACAGGCTTTTCGGTGACATTAAGATGCGTATCTCTCTTAGGGATATAATAAATTTTCTAAAAAAATATACTTCAAAACATTTGAAAACAACAATTCTTGCAACAGAGTAGGTACCATAGGGGCTCTAAGAATTTTTTCCAGGAAGGGGTTAATCTCCTAGCGAGGGGAGAAAATCGTGGAAACCCATGAAAAAAAGACAAGCGTTCGTCAAAAGTCTATGTAAAATAACTAAAATTAAGTTGGTAGTGAACTATTGTCTGCAGGCAGGGGGACTAAGTGTCCCCCTTTGCCACCCCTGGGCGTACTGTACCTTTTTTTAAAGCCAGACGTTTGTTCTTTTATTTTATTTACAAATCAAGTTATTTATATAAGTAGTATTTGAAAACAAATATTAAAACCCAAAAATCAAAATCAAAAATCATGATGTTCCCGAAAAACTTGTATTTTTAAAAAATCTTACCATTTTTTAAGTCGCAGTATCTTGTAACTGATCGCTCGTATCGAAAAAATTATTTTGATATTTCTCCTAGAAAATATTATTGCCTATAAAAGTAGTGAAAACCCGTTATTGTTGAGCTTTGACCAATTTTAGAAATGATTCATGAAAATAATGTAAATGTTGCTTCTTCAAAAGATTATTCTATTGGTAATACATATGTACAACTTATTAAGTGGGTATAAATTGCTTTTGACAGCTTCAATCAAAAGAAACCAAAGTTTTGTTTTTGACAACATTTTTAGAATATCGTCTTCGAAAAATGTACGCTTTTTTATAACTTAGATTGAAACGAAAAAAAAAAACGGAAATTTTAGGTTTGGATATTTTTTCAAAGTAATAATATGTATCTTTGAAAATATCGCTCTTATTGTTAGAGGGTTACGTAGTGTACAAACTTGTATACCCTACGCTTATGAATTTAACGTGAAAACCGGCATTTTGGTAATTTAACGTTTTTTTTAAATGGCGATATCTTTTAAGCGATCAGTGAGAGGAAGAAAAGGGCCTTGGTCCATTCATTTTGTGAACTAAGTGACTTACCACATTATCTCCCTTTTCTTCATATTATTCGTTTTTGGTTGAATTCAAAAAAATCCAGAAAAAGCAAAAGAAATCCCAGCAAATCCCTTTTCCCACCGAAACACTCCAGTTTCGTAACAAAAAAGCAATTCCCACAAAATTTAGCAAATAAAAGTGAATAGCGTTTCTGTAAATTATAACCAAAGAGGGAATTTTGTTGACTCATTTATTCTTTTTCTCACACACAATCAATCATAAACACATTCGTATAGCCTCTTAGCCCTTTTATCTCTAACTCAGAAGTTTCAATCAAAAAGCAATTCAACAGACTTTGTCAGAGGAAATCCGGCTGAACTTTTCTTTTTTTTTTTTTGTTGTTGCCAGCACACAATAATATCAACATGACATTGTGTATTTAATGTGTGTGTGTTGGTGTCTGATGTGTGTGTGTGTGTGTGTATTTTTGCCTCTTTTCATTTTCCTGAAGTTCATAAATCTGCATAACAAGGACTGTATAGTTGAAATTCTGTCATCATGTCAATCTGTCAACACTCTCATTGTTTATGGATTGTTCTCTGTATTGGCTTCGGCATTTACTTTATTGATTTTTAATGTCAGTAACAGTTTAACTTTGATTTTTTTTCCGTTAGTTGTTGTTTTGATTTGTTGTTCTTGTTCTTTTTCGGACAAGAAGTGTTGGTTCTGCTTAGTTGAGAAATGATGTTGATCGATTTTTTAAGCAAACAGACATAATAATCGAAGCTAGACGATTATTAAGTGAATTAAACAAGGAGAAGTTTGTTTAACGTTGGACTATACAAACAGTGGAACATTCTATTGGAAAAGGATGAGAAATTTTAAGGTGGAGAAGGAGGGGGGAGAGAACAGATTTTGCACATTAAAATTCATGCTATACCTAATGCAACCAAAAACCAACACACACAAAATTACACACAAAGAGAACTCACTCCGCCTCACTAAGATTTTATATTGGGGTGTTGTAGCACTTCTAATTTTAGGAGGTTTGCTTTAAAAAACAAGAAAAGTCGAGTATTTAATTTTCCTGGGGATGACCAAGCGATTCTAATAGTACGTGGACAAATGATGGACAAACGAATCCGATAAATAAAACCCAGCCACTTAAAAGGCTTAACAAATTAATAGAAGAAAGAAAAATTCCTAGCCATATCGTTTCAATTTAGAAATAAACATTCCTCGATAGACCAAGTACATCGAATTACGGGTGTCGTGGAAAAGGCACTTGAAGAAAACCGAGTACGCTTGTTTTTTTTTTTCTTAGATGTTGCTCAAGCCTTCGAAAAGGTTTGGCACTTGGGACTTGAGTACAAACTGCATAGGGACCTTCCCAGGCAGTACAACGTAATACTGAAATTCTACGTTAAGAACCGACTCTAAAGATAATTTAAGTCGGTGTACCACAAGGGGCCTATAACACAGAAAAACAATTCAACAAGTCAACAGTTAATTTTTCAACTAAGTTTTTGAAAGTCATTTCTGTAACACAATTAAGGCCGTAACAATAGTCAACTGAAAAAGTCCCTCGACTTATTGGACCAGTTCAAGAAGTACAAAACATTTTATCTAAAATGAGCGCTTTGCTTTTACTAGTGGACGACAAACGTTAATTGTAGGAGGGATTTTCGCTAAAATAATCAAGATGTGGCTCTATTTCAAAGTAATTTGTGTCTTTAAATATGTTTGTCTATTTTTAATTCTTATTACAACTGTTTGATTAGGAATAAAAAACTAAAACATTTTCCTAACCAACTCTTTACTACTAAATACATTCTAAACATTCTTCCCGATTCAATCATTTGATAAACACTACTGCAAGCAAGAGCTTATTTCTAACTTGTTGACTTCCAACAAGTCCGCAACCGTCGCGTCAGTTAAATTTTATCAACTATTCAACAAGTTTACCCTCTATTTTTTGAACTCTTGTTGCTTCCAGTTATAGAAACGGTGGATTTATAAAATTTTCCACTTGTTGAAAGAAGTCAAGACAGTTCTTTAAGTTCTCCTAGACTTGTTGTTCAGTGTTACACAAATTAAAAAAACAAAAAGTTGTTAAATTTCACTTGTTCAACAAGCACTTTATGTATCGTAGTATAGGCCAAGGAAGTGGCCTAGTTATCTGTTATATACTAATGATATTCCAGTGGACATCAACGCTATTATGCCCATTTTTGCTGATGATACTGCAGTATTGGTGTCAGACAAATTTGTTACGAAGTCTTCACAATAATTGCAAAATGCAGTCGCTAAAGCCTAAAGTTAGTGATTGGACGCAACAATGCCGTATGAAATTAAAAGAAACAAAATCTTTTAATGCAGAGCTTAAATGGAAAGAGCGCATCAAAAATAAAAGAGAAGAACTAAACTTGAAGTAAAGAGAAATATAGGAAAGAACTCTGACCTACGAATATACGGGGTGTCTTGTAAATAATGGATAACCTTGCAACTGGTTGTAGCAGGCCTTATGACCTTTCCAGAAAATATATAAAACAAATATTTTCCCAGTGGTTACTATGTTATGATGTTTTTTCAAAAGTTGTTAACAAGTACTACTTTCCTCAAATACGTGAACGCTACGACCATGGATGAACAATTTTTTTTTTTTTTTTGTAATATTCTAGATTAACTGTTGTAATGGATAGATGGTAAAATTTAATAGTAGTTATCGCATTGCTTTATTATAATTTTTTAAAATATTTTTTTTCAGTTCAAACATTTATTTTCAAAAAAGTTTGACCACTTCTAATAAATTGAAATTATATGAAAACATGAATGGCCAGTTACTTAAAAAAGTTTTCTATTAAATGCACCTTCCAAAATGGTATAACACATCGTCGGCTTAGAGTGTAAACCTACTAACTCCATAAATGGAAATTTTACAGGAGAAAGAAAAAACTTCGCAAAAACTTTTATCGTTGCTAGAAAATAAAATCCAAAACATGGATTGTGTGTTAGTTGGTACTCTTCCTTTCTAAACATAATACAACTCAAGCAGGATCTTAGTTTTGTACTTATTTGCATCTTTGTAAGTTAGCCGGTTTTCTTTTTTTGGTAATGTAAAAAAATAATGGACTTAGCCGTTTTTCCAGAACAATCAAAAATAGAGTAGGATTTTTGCTAATCGATAGCTTTATTGAGTATAAATAATGTTAAAATAAAATATATAGCATTCGAAAATTAAATTAACCAAATCGCAATTAGGTTTAACCCAGTGGCATAGCTAGGGGAAGGGGGCGAAGGGGGCAGCTGCCCCGGGCACCAGGAGTTAGGGACGGCAAAATTAACTTCGTTGTGCGTTGGAAGTTGTAAGCCAATTAGGTAAACAAATTTTTTAATTGGAAATTTAACTAAATCTATATTAGAAAATAAAATTTTTACTGTAAGTAATCTTTTGTAGCTTATATTTTGTATATGTAAATTTCAGTTCAGAGCTCAGAGGGGTTGACACTTCTCAGAAATCAGAAATTTCTTCGCGGTAGACATGTAAAAAAAAGTAAAAAAAAAAATGCTGTAACCTGAATATTTTTGCAGAAGATTTGTTGTTTCGTTTTTTTTTTCAAGAAAAAATATAATTATTTTTTACAAAATTGATAAATTAATAAAAAAAAAAATAAACCTACCGTTGCTTTTTTTCAAAACATAAAAAAATAAAACGAAAAAACTATTAGTTCATAGGAACGGCTTAATGTTAGTCAAAATTTTGTCTGCTACTTTAAGTATGAAGGTACCCATAACTTAACTAAATAGCTTAAAAAATAGTTTGACAAAATTTTGTTTGATTATGGTTAGACCAAAGGGGCTGCAAATTATTGTTTTGCCCCAGGCGGCAAATATCCTAGCTACGCCACTGGTTTAACCTACACACAAATTAGTTTCACCCAAGTGCAAATAGATTTAACCCAAACGCAAATAAAGGGTCCGCCAAATAACCTTTTTTTTTTTTGAAAATGCTACTACTACATGGAGTGTAGCTTCGGCTGTGTGGCACGTAGCGCCGTCCTGTTGAAACCAAATGTTGTCAAAATCCTCCTCTTCAATTTTTGTGAACAAAAATTCGTTCAACATTGTCCGATAACGATCGCCATTGACTGTAACGGCCACTCGAAGAAAAATGGCCCAATTATGCCTCTGGACCAAAATCCGCACCAAACAGTGACTCGTTTTGGGTGTATCGGCTTTTCAATGTATGCGTGCGGGTTTTTGTGTGCCCCAAATGCGAAAATTTTGCTTGTTTACATACCCGCCAAATCAAAATGAGCTTCATCTGAAAAGATGATTTTTTTTTGGCAAAATCGGCATCTTCTCTAAGTCGATCGCAGGCTGACTTAGCGAAGCAGCCATTTGAATGAAATTATTTTTCATTATTAACCGGAAAAATTGTACTTTCAAATAAAAAAAGAAATTTGAGAAAATATTCAGTAGTTTTTTTATAGCATTTTCAAACAAAAAAAAAGTTATTTGGCGGACCCTTTAGAACTAACCCCATTCGATATAAGCAAAACGCAAATATAGTTAAACTATACGCAAATAATTTAAACAATTTACAAATAATTTTAACCAAAAAGTAAATTGAATTAATCTAACCTTGAATAATTGATCCAGTTGTACTTTTTGGGTCTAATGGATTTTGGAATTATCCATAATTGTTAAAAAGCTATTATTAGGGGATTGGCCTTTTATTTGTTCGGAAAGTTCTTGGAAAAACGCGCAGAACTAGTGGAATTTACAATACTGTTAAGCCTTCCATTTCTTCACCACACAGCTGGAACAATAAGTTGAGTCTGGGTTAAACCAATTTGCGTCTTGCTTAAAATGATTTGTTAATAGTTTAAATTATTTGCGTATAGTTTTGTTTAAATTGAATTGCGATTGGGTTAGTTCTATTTGCGTTTGGGTTTTGGGTTAAATCTATTTGCGCTTGGGTGAAACTTATTTGAGTTTAGGTTAAACCTATTTGCGATTTTGTTAATTTAGTTTACGAATGCTATATATAGGGGTTCATTTCAAAAGGCAGTGTTTTCGCTAACACAAAGGTTCATTGGTAGTGTCTACCTTGAGATTTAATAAACACAATGTTAATGTACATTTCGAAACAAAGTATGTGGGTACTAACGGAGGTACTATTTTAGTACTTTTTTTTAAATTATTTTATAGAATACCTATCATGATAATAAACTGTATTATTTCTTAAAAATCAGGTTCCCCCCTCTCTGTCCTGTTATTCGAATTTAATATGGTATTTTTAATTGTTATGGAGTTAGCAGGTGAATTTGGATGTTATGGACTTAGCTGTTTTACTCATCAAGCGTTTTGGCCAGCTAAGAAGCCGAATTTAACAAAAATAATTATGTCAGACGATGCGTCTTCGTTCGATCTTTCAAACTGCATACTTATCTCAAATTTGACAAAAATTGGATTTAGCAGGTTAACACTCTAAGCCGACGACATGCTTGTGTATTAACAAAATAATCAAAAAAATTTGTCAATCATCTAATAAAGCAGCTTTTAACATTTTCGCAAAATATCTATTAATATGTTACAATAACCTCCCAATCTGGGTTGGACAAAAATTTTCTGTTTTGATGTGTAAGAGGGTTCAGTGCAAGTATAGACCTCGATTTTAGGTTGCCACACCATTTGGCCACCATATTGAAACACGAGTTCTAAAAAGTTTTCCGTGGCAACTTAAATTGTATTGGTCTTAGAAAAAAAACTTTGGTACAAATTTGTACTAAATTCAATTCTCTTCAATTTATGTTAACACACTTTTTACCCTAAGGCTGTAAATAAAAAGTTATAATAAAAAACATATGGTTTTTTTCAATGTTTAAATTTAAATTATAACTTTCTTATTTATTACTTTAGGGTAAAAAGTGTGTTAACATAAATTGAATTTGCTAAAAATTTATACCAAAAATTTTTTTCCAAGACTAATAAAAAGCTGCCACGGAAAACTTTTTAGAACTCGTTTTTCAATATAGTGGCCAAATGATGGGGCTTCAATAACTAAAATCTAGTTTTACACTTGCACTGAACCCCCTTACACATCAATAGAGAAAATCTTTACAAAAATAAGAAAATAGTAAAAATTGTTCATCCATGGTCGTAGCGTTCACGTATTTGAGGAAAGTAGTACTTGTTAACAAATTTTGGAATACACATCATAACATGGTAACCACTGGGAAAATATTTTTTTTATATTTTTTTCTGGAAAGGTCATAAGGCCTGTTATAACCAGTTGCAAGGTTATCCATTATTTACAGGACACCCTGTATAAACAACAAGATAATGTTATATAGGGTGTTTTTTTAGACGTGTGGTTTTCAATCTGGCAATACTTTTTTCTGAGTTAGTCTCTTTGACAGCTGGCACTTGATTTATGCTCAGTTTGGTCTGCCATTTCATAGTGAATAGACTTACTCCTGCACATTTATTTCCAAAATAATGTTTCGGTTCGTTTCATTTTTAAAACATAATGGCAAACCCTTATCTTTATAGTAAAGCTAAGTTCTTGGCCATAACATTAAATTATATGCATTTTATTTCTTCTTGAAAACCACACTCTAAAAAAACACCCTTTACAAGCAAGTGCTGAAATCCATTTGGCCTTAATGACATCCAACTATTGGGCTGGAAAACAAATTCTGAAGCATCCAAAAATTACAAAACATAGTCCTTTGAGGAATAAATAAATGCCCCTTGGAACATAAGAAATAGCGATCCACATCTTGACTTTCAAATAGAAATGGTAAGAGAAGTCGTTAAAAAATACGCTGTATCACACAATCGGGCATTGCAGAGTCATACCAGTTCCGAAATGGATACCGTCTTAGCCCTTAAGTAAGAAGATCCAAGCCTCAGCAGCTGATGGTCTTAATGCTATGGGAAACTATTAAATATAACTTTATACTCCCCCTAATGTGATATTTAAAACTAAAAAAAGAAAAATCTTCTGACGATCTTTCATAGATTGGTCCTGATTTACCGGTGGTTTTAGTGTGGTAAGGGTGAAACACTACTTGGTACTGAATCTTGTCTAGTTTCCTTTGAAGATTTCCAACGGATAAAAAACATATGGAAAGAGATTGAAACTGTAGTAGACTAGACGGTAAAAATTGAAATATGCATAAATTCATGCCATTCCGATCACAAATATTCATGGCCTGAATATTGAAAAATCAATAGATTCAGAGTTACTTAATAGACTTATGCTGACAAAATTGATTTTACAAACAGGGACCAATGGGATTCTATGATTTTTAGACTGCTCTTTAACGAATATAAAAATTGTGTTGGCTTTTTCTCAACTTGAGTATTGGCCATCATTGAGCATTTTTGGTCATGTCAAGATGCTCACGATACCCCACTGATTTTGAGGAAAAATAAATGGCGCACATACCAAGCAAAAATACATTTAGTTTTTTTTTTTAATAAAATATCAAAATGAATGTTTGTGTTATCTTTTTGAAAATAATTATTTTACTTTACTATTTTTAATGAGCTGAAAAGGACAATAATTGGGGATCATTTTTTCTATCTCAAAACTGGTGAATTGTAATGTTAAGGTTATTAAGGACTAAGGAGTGCTCATTGTTCACCCCAGTTATGTATAACAACTCACCATACACAAGCTCACGCTCAAAGTTTGATGTCGGTACAACTATTAAAAATACCACTCCTCCCGGCATATTGTATCAATATAATTTTATAATTTTTAAAATTAAAAGCAAAACTTATTTTAGAGAATTTGTCAATACTGCTTGGTTACACAAAGGACAATCTAATGGTTGACTGCGAAGTTATTTTTCCCCAATTCATTATCACAATTTCTAGACGAAGTCAATTTGTCTTTATACAAATCTTAAAACATTTTAGCAGTAGAACTGTCATGTTAAACTGTCAGAAATGGATTATCAAGTTATTCCTTGTAAAGAATGGAGAAACGTATTTTGTTCACTTAAAATTCCGAACCGTAAACAGATTTTCGTTAGAATTTTTTATAAGCCAGACGCGATGTTCTTGTTATCAACAACTGAATACTAATGATTAACCTATCGTTTCAGGTCTATAACAGGGCAAAACAAATTTTCAGCGGCTTGAGTTGAAAAGGCATGCTAATTGATGTGATGTTCTAGTTCGTATGCAATAATCAAGGTTTGCAGCGGAATATTTTTTTTGTTGTAAGAAAATTTTATAGGAAAATTGTCTATTTAAACGCTATTTTGCTGAACATTGTTTCCAATGTTTTTTTTACAATTGAAAAATATTCTTAGTCACAACGTGTGAACTGATCTCATTATTTGTTTTGTCTTCTTAATTATTTGAAAGATCTTCAAGTATCTTCATTATAATATTGATTTGCGTTAAGCGCACGTTCCAACATATCAGTGCGAATTATATTTGAAAGACGTCAGAAGACACAAACATAATAATTGATCTCAAAGGTGATTTGCAGAAAAAAAATTATATATATAAAAAAAAGTTCATGATCTGATCATACCCTCATGCTTATATGTATTTATAGAGCTTGAAGAAAAAGTTCTATAAAATAGGTTTGACAGTGGATTTTTTGAATAGATATTCCAATCTACAAACGAAGATTTATGCATCACTCTTATAAATTCAGAGGACCTCCCTTCTCTATTAAAAGAAATCATGCCATTAAGTCCATTTCTTTGTCTTTATCCTTTGTGCTTTGACCAGGGTTGTCGGATTGGGCTATTTTTTATAAATTGGGCTAACTTATTCCTTCATTTGCGACAAGAATTTGAAAAAGTAGCCCAATTTCATATTAATTCTACTACTTTAAAAAAAATTCGTTACATAAGTTCAACGATATATGTATTTAAATTCGTCCAGATTTTAAGGATTTTGCCTTGGAAATTTTTCCAAAAAACAAATAGAACGTGGAATGTAAAAGTAATTCTAGATTTTTTAGATGAGATTGGGCTAGTTTTTGGGGCTAAATTTAGGGCAGTGATTTAGGGCTACTAGAATTCTGAAATTGGGCTACACATGTTCTTCTTGACTTGGCAACCCTGTCTTTGACTAAGAAAATTAGTTTCCCATTTGATCAAAATTTCAAAATTTGTTGCAGTTTTGACGAATGCAGAACTTGCCCTTTTCTGCACCTTAAAATGATTGCATCGGAGACCTTAAACAAAATAAAACACGCATTTAAACGCCAAACAGCTATACCAACCAAACTTACTAATTGATAGCAATATTATAAACCAGATCGCTTAACACAACCACAACAAACTGTTAATTAGTTTTGGAATAAGCCGCCATAAATATATATAAAATAAATCAATGTTAGCAATAAGCATGGTACAAATTGAATTGTATGTTGCAGTAAACAGGCTTTCCTTCGCCACACGTTTAAAATGAATGTCTACACGAAACTCACCTCCTATACTCGAATGTATTGTACTGTCAGTTGTTGGCTATCGTAGTGCCTATAGGTTAGGTTTGAATATTTCAAAAACACTTTCATGGCACTCGTCCAGATGCTTTAATTACCACCCACATTATATTATAGCTTCTATCCATAGACATCAGAGACACACAACACACAGGATTTCTATATATTCAAGCTATACCTAGGGATAAAATAAATTCACCACTACATATCTCTGATCAAATATATCCATGGGAACAACTACTCATCATGGCTGTCATTAAGGCTTTTTTGAAATTCTCACATTCTATAGCTTTATGTGGTGGTCGGTACATATTTGCACTCCACTATATAGGATAGCCAATAAAATTGGATTTAAAGCCCACAAAACAACTTAGTTGAATTTGGAAAACGGTTGATGGCATCTGATGATGGCTTTCCGCCGGCCACTCGCCACCACCGACCGCCGAACAACGGACGTCAAAGGGAAGACTAATTTATAGAATCACAAATCGAAATCAGATGCTACTTGTAACATTTTATGTAATTGTTTCAATTCTGATTCTGTCACAATAATTGGCATTTTGTGTGTTGGTGCTGGACGAAAATTTAGGTAATAAAGACGAATTGAACCATTTGATGTTATTAAGTTGAGCAAAAATTGTATTACTTTCCGCTGAGTGTTCGTTTTAGATAGAGGGCTACTGAATCATTAAATGCCAGACTATTTTTATCGTATTCAACAAAATATTTTGATTCTAAGGGCCGGTTTTTCACTTTAAGACCTAGATGAGCTTTTGAGCTTCGATTTTACTACTCGAAAACTATATAATTTCTGACTTATGTACTTAAGAATTGACGTTCTTTGTTGAAATGTTAATTTTATATGCAAGAGTAGCCAACTGTGGCTTAACTCAGAGTCAACTCTGTTTATTGAGTTAAACAGAACCATACTTCTGAGGCAGTATTATACAGAAATAAAGTGCACTACTCTGGGTCGCACGCAAAAGCTCTTATTAGAGTCTGAGGGTTTGAGCAAGTTGTACATAAAGACATATAAAATATGTGAGAAAAATGTTTAAAAGCATGTAAAACTATATTTAAATAAGCTTACACAACGCCTTTGATAGTTTGAGGGAAAAAAAGAACGCCATCTTGATTCTTGATTAAATATTGTGATTCTATTGAAAAAAATTTAAATAGTTGGAGCAGTTTTAAAAAAAAAATATTTGTATGTATCAAATTCTTAGAATGTTTTGAGGCGAAAATTTCCGTATGCAAATCTTAAGTATTTATTTAAAATTAAAAACCTCTTTAGTACCGAGTTTCAAAAAACCGATCATGAAAAAAAATTGAATCATTTTTTAAAAGTCCAAAAAATATTTTTTGAAAAATTTTGGTACACAATACCATTTTATATTGTTAAGGAGCTTGTACACAAAAAAAATTGGTTCTTTGGTTTTCTTCACAAAGGAAGCCTTTACTAAAATTAATTTATTGAAATTTTTTAAGAAAAGTAGTGGAGCCGTTTTTGAGAAAATAAGATAATGTAAAATTGCTACACAAATTTATATATAACGCTAGTTTTTTGGTTCTAAAAAAAATGGTATAAACGTGTAGGGCGAATGACCAAAAAACGCCATGTACCAAGTTTAAAGAAAATCGATCAAGTCGTTTAGACTCAACGGGACAGATAGAAAGACAGAATTGTGAGACCAACTTTTTTCGTCTTCTCTATAATCATAATAACAAGTTTGATCAAAACCTCGAGCTCCATTTTTTTACAAATACATAACTTGCCATATACATAGTACCAACATATGTATGTATGTATATATCGAAAGTAAAAATAGCACATAAGGTTTTAAATTAAAAGTAAATATGTTTCGCATCAGAGAGCATATTCGTTTTTAGTGCTTTTTGGTTAGTTAAAAGAATATTTATTGTGATAGTATTCGAATAAGTTCCGGAGTCAGTGACAGTGTTTTGAATGACAAAAAGTAAAAAGGCTTTATTTGTACATTTGGTTCATTTGGAATCACTATCTAGTATGCCAGTAAAAGTCACAGTACACATATTGAAGGTAATATCATTAGCGTTTTCATTTTTGTTCAGTTCTGCGCATCCATCAAAATCAGTGAAAAATGGCGACTCTACGTGACCCCGACTAGTTAAACATCAAAATTTGTTGTGTTTTATGTGTTCATTTGTAACTTATTTATTCACAAACACAATTGTTTCAAGCTTTTTAGTGTTTATTAACATTTTTTTAGTGTTATTTAAATTATCCTTTTGTGTTTGTTTTCTTCGTTGTTGTTGTAATACAGTGGAAGAGGTCACGTAAGGCTGCCATCTTGAATTTCTTTGACAGTTCTCATTTCGGACCACATGCGCAAGATAATACCTTAGATATGTGTACTGTGAGTAAAAGTAACCAGTAAAAGTATATAAGTAATCAATCGAGGGGAGATAAGACTTTAATAAACAAAATTCCGCCCGGTTTTAAAATATCGAATTTTCAAAAAAAAATTAGGATTTCAAACTTTTTTTTTGGAATTTTTGTAAGCAATAAATTTAAAATTTTTTGGAAGTTTTCGCATGAATTTTTGTATTTAAATCCGTTAAGCCATAGATGAGGAGGTCTTAAATATATGAAAGGTACTTAGGTACCTACTATCGTTTTCGAATAACATTATTTGAAAATAAAATATCAAACCGTTGTAAATGGAAGGTACTTTTCTAGATAACCAAACGTTATAATTTTTCCCACAGGGAATTTCATAGAAATATTGAAGCATATCCATCCATACTCATTTGATTTGGAATGTGGGTCTATTAAAAAGTGGGCACCTAGCCGTTCAGGAGCACTGACGCACAGACTAGTGGGCTAATGCATGATCGGTTTTCGGTTTAAACCTCGTAAATGAAATTTAAATTTCAGTTTGAAAAAAAGTCAAATATGAATGCCTATCAACTGCGTTATGGTTCCTTTTGGCTCTATCAACCTGTTTTTAAACTAATATCTGAAGGCTACATCTTACGCAGTAATTACCAATCCTTATTTGCCGTTCCTTCTTTTTGAACTACAAGTGTTAGAACTTAGAAACTCGTATCATGCTGTCTCCTACAAAATTTTGAACTGGCTTTTTTGTCTATGAGTTTCTAAGGATCGTTTCAAGGTCACAAAAAAAAACTTTTGGCACCTTATTTGGGTCAGTTAATAAAAAAAGTATGTCATTTGAAAGGCGCCATTCACGGTTATAAAAGGTCAGCTATTTTTAGTGATTGGTCACCCATACATTTTTTTTTATGAATTTTTATTGAATTTGTAAAAAAAAAATCAAGGCCAAAAAATTAATACCATCTGAACTGAGAACTATATAAAATGCCAGCTAGTTTTAGTAATTGTCCGCCATAGTTTTTTTCTAATGAATATTTTTGCTAAAAACTAAAACCACTCAATAGGCCCTAAGATCTATATGAAAGGTCAGCTAGTTTCAGTAATTGGTCAGCTATAGATGCTTTTTAGGATTTCATAAAGTTTTTTTTTTAAGGTCATGAAACATTTTTGGTGCCTCATTTGGGTAGTTAAAAAAAAATCTACGGTCTGATAGGTAACTAGATCGTCATAAGAGGTCAGTTAGTTTCAGTAATTGGTCAGCCATAGATTGCTTTTATAAATTTTTATCCTTATGCCAAAAATCCTTCGTGATCTTTGAAAAAAAAAAAACTTTAAGAAATCGTTAAAAAATCTATAGTTGACCAATTACTGAAACTAGCTGACCTTTTTTATATAGACCTTAGGGCCTTTCGAGTGGTATTAATTTTAAGCAAATTTCCCATGAAACTAGCTGACCTTTTTTTATAGAGCTTAGGGCCTTTCGAGTGGTATTAATTTTTAGCAAATTTCCCATGGATGAGGTGCCAAAAGTCGCGCGTGACCTTGAACAATGTTTTAAATATTCATTACAAAAAACTATGGCTGACCAATCACTAAAACTAGCTGATCTTTTATATAATTCACAGTGCCTTTCAGATGGTATACATTTTTCGCAAATTTTCCATAAATGAGTTGCCAAAAATCGCTATGACCTTGATTTTTTTTTTTTACAAATTCAATAAAAATTCATAGGAAATAAAATGCGCAATTGGGTCGCACGTATACTTGCTCTTACGTTCAAGACACTGCGGATTTAAGAAAATTTATATTTTATTTTATTTTATTTTATATTTTATATATTTATTATGAGAGAAAAATGTAGAAACAACAACCACGTGAGAATGTTTGGCAAGAACCTAGACCTAGTACTTTTAGAAATGTTAATATAAATACTAACAATGTAGAAAGTACACCTAATATGTTTTCCTTGAATGAAATTCAAATGCTTACTAGCGATTTAGTCTCTAAATTAAGATTATGTAAAGATAAATTTGAACAGTTCAATGTTATAACTGAACTTGCTTTAAAATATTTAAACTATGGATCAAAGTAATATAAAAATAATAACTTGGAATGCTAGGGGTGTAAAGAAAAAAACTATGGAATTTTTTTCTTTCATGATCCGAAAAAAAATTGATATTGCTTTGGTTACTGAAACCTGGCTCAAACATAACCATTCTTTCTCTCATCCTCACTATCTTTGCTATCGGTTGGATAGACAAAGTGATAGAGGTGGAGGAATAGCAATTGTTGTAAGAAAAGAAATAAAATTAAAGTTTTTACCTTCAATGGAGACGAAGGTCATTGAAGCGATAGGGGTCGAAATTGTCACCGGTAATAATCAACCGTGTAAAATTGTATGTGCTTATTTTCCAGGTCGTGGTCACGATAATCGGACAAAATACCACCTTAGAAATGATTTAATTAAATTAACTCGTCTCTCAGGTCGATTTATTGTTGGTGGTGATTTTAATTGTCGCCACCAATCTTGGGGATGCTTTCGTGCAAACAGATGGGGAAATATTTTGCATGAATTACACTCAAACTATCCTTTTTCTTTGTTGTATCCATCTGATCCAACTTATATGCCTAAAAATGAAAGGACAAACCCTTCAGTTCTTGATTTCTTCCTAACAAACTCTCCTAATTTTATGTCTCAACCTCAAGCGATAAATGATCTATCCTCTGATCACCTACCAGTATTTCTAAATCTTCTTACTACCCCAATTTTAAAAGAAAATACTGTATACAACTTTATAGCTATGAATAAATCAATTTTTAAAAACTCAATCAAGACAAAACTAAGAAATTTAACTAGTCCGTCACTTTCTGACATAGAACAAAATGCTGATATAGATGATTTGATATCGAATTTTACAACTACCATTAAAGAGAGCGTGGAAGCTTCTGTACCTCGTTTTTCTCCCGTCATCAATAAATCTAAACTACCATCGTATATTTACGATACTATTTCGAAGCGAAACAAAGCCCGTAGAAATTGGTTACGCTATAGATTGCCTGTATACAAACTTGAGCTTAGATATCTTAACAAGCTTACATATACAAAATTTTATTGAAAAACATAGAAATTCAAAATGGAACAAACTTCTTCAAGGTATGGACAAATGTTCCAAACCATTTTGGAATGTCACAAGAGTAGTAAAAAACAAGCGAACTGCGATTCCAGTTATCAAATTAAATTATGTTAAATACATAACATGCAATGAAAAGGCCGAAGTCTTTTCAAATCAATTTGCTTCAAATTTTAGAATTTCTTCAAACCTCAGCAATCCAGTGACAACAAATTTAGTCGAAACCTCAGTAAATTTACTAAATTCACCTGTACATGATGTACCGCCTGAATGGTTTGTCCAAGCTAAGGAAATCAAAACCATTATAAAGTTATCTCGGGTAAAAAAAACACCTGGCCCTGATGGCATTTCTAATTTTTGTTTAAAGAACCTTCCCCGGGTAGGTCTCAATTATCTCACTCAAATAATAAACTCCTGTCTCAAGCTGCAATATTTTCCCAAGGCTTGGAAAGTTGCAAAGTTAATTCCGATCCCCAAACCTCGAAAGCCCCCCGATGATCCTTCCAGCTATCGTCCAATAAGTCTCTTGAGTAACCTTGCTAAAATTTTTGAAAAGGTTATCAAAAGAAAATTACTTAACTTTGTTGACGAAAACTCGTTACTTCCAAACCAACAATTTGGTTTCAGATTTGGACATAGCACCTGCCATTCAATCTTAAGAATAACAAGATATATAAAAGAAAACTTCATTGCTAAAAAATCTACTGGACTCGTTTTACTAGATGTTGAATCTGCTTTCGATTCTGTTTGGCATGATGCTTTAATTTATAAAATGATAAACTTTAATTTTCCCTCGGCCTTAACGACTTTAATACGAAGTTTCTTACATGATCGTAGTTTCAAAGTTCATGTTCATTCTGCTATATCCAATGAACAATCAATAACAGCAGGTGTCCCCCAAGGGTCAGTCCTTGCACCAATACTATATAATATATATCTGGCAGACTTTCCCAATTTAAACAACTGTCTATCGTCAATTTTTGCAGACGATACTGCTTAATTTTGTTCAGATGAGGAACCCTTTGCAATTTGTTCAAACCTTCAACAAGGCCTATATACTCTGAGTTCATATTTCCATAGATGGAAATTAAAAGTTAACGAATCAAAGACTCAAACTATGTTTTTTACACGCAGAAGGCATCCTAGATACTTTCCTAACAATACCCTCAATTTAAATGGTTGCAGTATCCCTTGGGCTGAAAATGTTAAATATCTTGGTGTCATACTAGATAAAACGCTCACATTTAGTAGTCACATTGCTGACATCTTAAGCAAAACTGGAATTTTAATCAAAATCTTGTATCCGTTTATAAATAGAAGATCTACACTTAACTTGGAAAATAAGCTCATAATGTATAAAGTAATATTTCAGGCCCTTATTGTCTATGGTGCCCCCGTCTGGTATAGATGCGCGAGTTAAAAAAAGAGTTTTATTTTTAGTGTAGTTCGAACGACGACTTTATTTCTTCGAGGTATCTTAACGACTCTTAGTCTAGATATATCATTAAATTTTGTTCAATCAGATTTATTTCCCTTTGATTATTATTATGCTGATTGAGCAAAATTTAATGTATTATTTTACAATATGAAAATATACTTATATGCTTATTTTGCAATATTATTTTACAATATGAAAATATACTTATATGCTTATTTTGCATTTTACGAATTGATTTATTATTCATATTCGTATTACAAATAAAAGGTTGTTGTACTAATGGTGACGGAGGTCACCATACAAATATGTAACTTCTCCCCCCTTATTCTTAAGATTCTCCTGAATCGTTGGAATTTCCATAATTTTAACATTTGGTTGGGGCTTAGTAACATTATTTATTTTAATTTTCAATTTACGATTTGATTTGTTAATGAAAAATATTACAATAAGAATAATTATAATTATTAAGAACATTGTAATATTACTGATTTGACTTATAGTTCTGTGATATGTTAATTCATTAATTTTTTGTAAATTTTCAATTTGTTGCATTTTTGAAATTTCTTCAAACTTTAATTTGTCAGTTACATTTAAATTTGTTTCTTCTTCATAATGAAATTTTTGAATAAATTCTAGTTGATAATTAAAAATAGTTACATTTAATATATTTATTGAACAATTATTAATATTTAACATGAAATTTCCAGTTAAAATTAATTTTCTATCATCGCAGTGATTATAAACATTTTCTTTTTCTAAATTTTTGCAGATCAAAGTATCGTCGTCAATTTTTATTACTTTAATTTCTTTATTGTAACGAAAAGTACATGAATCTTTTATTATACATGAATAAATTACTTATATTTAAATCTTTCAAGTAAATGTTTCTTGGATTATACTCATATTGTACATTATTTATTTCTATAAATTGTAAATTTTCCATATCTATTTCTTTTTTTTTTATCATTTGGCATTGGTATAATCATTTTTAACTGAGTCAAAATATAGTCTTTTGGTAGTTTCAAAGCTATTATAAGTCTGTCTTGGTCGAGTTTCATAAGTCCTATTCTAGCGTTTTCAAGTTTATAAAAGTCTATCCCTAATGTCCTTATTTCTTCTCCTGTCAATATGCTTGGATGGAGATTACCTTGTTTAGCAGATGCTATGTTATCTAGAATGCTATCAATTTTGCTTTCTAATATTTGAAGTTTTAGTAGTTGGTCTGTAATAATTTGTTTTCTAATAATGTCTTTTTGGTTCGAAGCAATACTTTGGTAAGTATAGGATAAAACTTCTCTATCTGTTTCTATTGTTTTTTTAAATTTATTAATAGAGTCCATAAATTTTTCGTTAATTTGTATTTGATGGTTCAGGTTTTTTATGGCTGCATGATTATTAGTATCAATTGTGTTCATATGTCCGATAATATCTTGTCGGTCGTTGTCATCCATTGTCCCAAACAACCATTTCTGTCCTGTTCCTATAATATTTATAAGTCCTCTTTTTTGTCTTCTTAGTGGAACTATTGCTTGAAGTTTAGATTTTATATTAAAAATTTCATTACTTATTTCGGTATTGTTTTCTAATTGTAAAGCTTGTAGATTAACTTCTATCATTCCGATTGTTGAAAATAAATCCCTAGTATCTATTATGTGTAATATGGTCTGGCTATTATTAATTATTTCTACTGATCCTAAATTTAATGTAGTATATCCCTTATTGGTTTGTATCGGTGTTATTATGAGTGTTGCTTCCGCTATTTGCATTATTATCAGCCAGGAGATCACCTGATACAGCCAAAAGATTACCTGCGAATTGATTTGGTCTTTTAATATTTGTTGGGTCAACATTTTTTAAATTATGTTTTCTATAATATGTTTCATTTTTATGTCTTAAATGTTTATAGTTCCTTATGTAGCCTTCATTGCGTTTTTCATCATAATTTTCCCTAGAAATATTTCTCTTTTTTCTAATTTTTTCCTTTTTAGCTTCTATTTTTGTTCTTAAATTTAACTGATTTGTCTTTTCTGCTGAGTTTGGACTCATACCTAATGTTGAATGATACCTACTATTGTATATCTGAATAGCTTTATGAATTTTTCTATTGGTGGAAATGTCTGTTTTTTTAATTGTTAGTAAAATTTCAAGTAATGTAGAGTGGAATCTCTCTATATCTGAGTTTCCAGTATGCGAATTTGGTTTTGTCATATGCATTTCAATTCCTTCCTTCCTAAAGTATTCTTTAATATTTTCTGAATTAAATTCATTGTCACAGATAATTTTTCTTG
Source organism: Dasysyrphus tricinctus (assembly GCA_963921185.1). Taxonomy (NCBI): domain Eukaryota; kingdom Metazoa; phylum Arthropoda; class Insecta; order Diptera; family Syrphidae; genus Dasysyrphus; species Dasysyrphus tricinctus. The sequence goes on from OY992533.1 coordinate 10,127,361, forward strand.
GTTTTCCGAATTTACTTAATTGTTCGTCTATGCATTCTAATTTACTTGTCCAATTTTTACTACTTAAATTGTATCCATAAGCTTTTCTCGTAAATTTGTCAATAAATGTCAGGTATGTTAGTTTATTGAAATGATAAACATCCATATGCAAAATTTCGTTTCCTTTAATTGGAGTTTCTGTTAGTCTGAACTTTGGTCTTATTGGTTTTCTGTCATATTTACCTTCTTGACAAGTCTGACAATTCCCTATTACTCTAGAAATTTCTTTTATAAGTTTTGGAAAATATATTTTGTTTTTTAATTTATGATATGTCTCAACTATACCTGAGTGATTACTCTCTTCTATGTGATATAAGGATATTTGTTTATGGGCCTCTTCAACCTTTTCTAAATCTCTTGCTCTCTGAGTGAGCTTGTAGAATTTTACTTCTTTGTCGTGTCCATACATTTCAATTAAAACTTTTTGTACTTTATTGTATTCAGCATCATCTACTTCTGAATAAACTCCTACTGTTCCTGATTTAATAGTTCTTTTAAATAAATCTTTCCAGTATTTGTCATTTTTCGTCATATCAACCTGAATTATTGTTTTAGTGTGCTGTTTTTTTATTATTTCATTTTGCACAGAATAAGTCAATATTAGCTGAGTTTGGTAAATGTTAACAATTCCCTCTTTGATTTGTATATGGTCTAAAAGTTGTTCATTCGATGAATGTACAGTTTCTGATGTTTCGTTTATTTCCTCTGGGATTCTACTTAAGAAATCTGCTATTTTATTTTCCTTCCCTTTTATATACTCAATGTCAAACTCAAATTCTTGCAACTTAAGAAGTCCTCTTTGGACTCTTTGACTAAACTCCTTTCCATTATATTTTTTATTTAAATATTTTACAGGCATATGGTCAGTGATTATTTTAAATTTCTGACCCCAAAGATATGGTCTAAAATATGTGGTAGCCCATACTATTGCTAAAAATTCCTTATCTGTTGTAGAATAATCTTTTTCATGGTCGTTTAATGTTCGGGAGGCATAACATACTGGCTGCCCTTCTTGAGTTAGAACAGCTCCTAACGCAAAATTACTTGCATCAGTGTATAGGGAAAATTGTTTGTTAAAATCTGGAAATTTGAGTATTGGATGTCTGATAAGATTTTCTTTTAATCGTTCAAATGCTTGAATGTATTCCGGGTCCTTACTATTTATTTTCATATCTTTTTTTAGATATTTAACCATCGGGTACGCTATTTTGGAGTAATCAGCAATAAATTTCCTATAATATCCAGTGCTACCTAAAAATCCTTGTAACTGCTTAATTGTTTGGGGCAGTGAATATTTCTGGATTACTTCTATTTTATTTGGGTTAGGTTTCATTCCCTCTGCAGTAAGGATATGACCTAAGTATTCTGTATTTTTCTTAAGAAAAGAGCATTTACTTAGTTGTATCTTAAGATTGTAGTCAGCTAATTTTTGAAAAATTTTGTCTAACGATGTTATGTGCTCTTCTAATGAGGTCGAAAAAATAAGTATATCATCAAGATAAACTATGCAAATTTTGCCTATGTACTCTCTGAGAACTTCATTCATTAGACGCTGAAATGTCGCTGGGGCGTTTTTCAGCCCAAAGGGCATTCTGGTATATTCATATAGACCGTTTGGTGTGACAAATGCAGTCTTATGTATATCATCAGGATGCACCTTTATTTGATGATATCCCTTGGCTAAATCAAGGGTTGAGAAGTACTGAGACCTTCCTAGCTTATCAAGAATACTTTCGATATTTGGTAATGGATATTTATCGTCTACAGTTATATCATTGAGAGCTCGATAATCGACACATACTCTATACTTAACTTTTCCTTCGCTATCGGGCTTTTTGGCGACCACTACGATTGGTGAAGCGTATCGACTGTTTGATTTTCGTATTATGCCCTGCCTTTCCATATCATTAACTTGGTTTCTTACCTCTTCTTCGTGTTTTTGAGGCAGACGGTACAGTCTAGCATTTATTTGTTGGTCTGTGGATAGTTTTATTTCATGAAATATACTTTCGCAATTAGTAAGCTGATCTCCATCTCTATATAAGAGATTTTTATATTTTTGAAGCAAATCTTGTATTTCTTGTTTCTCGAATACTTTCAAATCTTGTAAATTAACTTCAGTACTACCCTCTAACTCATAGCATTCTATGAATGGTTCTACTTCAATGACCATTGGGAGTATAGTTTTGTTTTGTAGAAGTACTTCCTTTTTTATAAAGTTAATGCTTTCGACCATGTTTCCTAGTACATCCATTCCTAACAAGAGACTATATTTTTGTTCTCCTAATGGCTTTCCATATGCTCTAACGAAGACATTTTCTGGGTAGCCAAATTCTGTAGGTACTGGGACCTGATAAATTTTTAATGTTTCTATACTTTGGCTGTTTACGGTAGACAAGTTTAAAGTCAGCTCTTCGAGTACGTTATAGGAACTACAGTCTATCTTACTTGTATTTACTAAACTCATTGTAGACCCTGTATCTAGTAAGCATATGTGTTTCTGGTTTCTCAACGCAAATACTACCTGTGTTTTCCTACCAGAGAGGCTACATTCAGAAAAACCGGAGCTTTTATTGAATGTATTTCTTCTTGAACCACTTCGGAAGATCCTTGATCTATATTATTAATATCCATTGGTTCCACATTCTGTCTATTATGGGTCTGTCTGGAATTGTTATTGTTATAGTTATAGTTATTCCGTGTTCGGTTGCTATTTTGTATGGTATTATTGAGTTGGTTTTGGCTTGTCTGGCCAGAATTATTGTATGTATGTCGTCTCTCTGTGTCGTTTGTTCTTGTAAAATTATAATCAGTACTTTGTTGTTGCTGATTTGTCTGTCTAGAGTTGTTATTAGTATTGTTTCGTAACTGTTGGTTGTTCTGTCGGTATGTCCTTTCTGCGGGCCTAAAATCATGGTTTCTTCTAGTATTATTTCCGTTAGTAAGGACGTTACCTACATCGAACCCTACATAAGAATACAATATACTCTTGACTTTAAGTAGATCATATTCATCCCTAATTTCTCTTGCTAAGTTGCCTGCAGCTAGTTCTCTTATTTTGTTAATTACTAGTGAATATAACATTGTTTTCAGACTATCTTTATTATTCTCATACATAATAATAGTATGAATATCTGTTAGTAAATATTCAATTTTGTTAATTAAATCTAATACCGAACTCACTCTAAGATTGTTGATCCGGCGGGTAACTTCCCCTTGGTCGATGCTTGGCCGGAATGACAGCTTCAGTATATTCTTCGCCTCTTCCCATGTGCTCATGTTGTTGGTAAGTAGCAGTTCCTTTGCCTTACCTATCACCTTACACTGTGAAATAGCAGTCCACATTGCAGCTCTTCTGTCTTCTGGAGTCAAGCTCATGTGATTATCGACAACGTTTATAAATTGAGTCAGCTCTTGCCTGTTGCCGGAAAATTCTTTAATATATGAAATTTCTTTCATAATCACTATGGCTCGACTATCAGCTTGCTGTTGAGAATTCGCCTCTAATCTCAACAAAACTCGTGCCATTGTGTTTAAAAGATTTGTTTGGTCGGTTGCCATTTCGTTTGTATCCTCTATTTGCAAGTTCCTTCTGGAGTCGTGAAGAATTTGTCGCGAAATTTTTAAAAATGTATTTTAATAAAACTCGCACAAAAAAGCACTATTGATTTTTAGTTCGCACTGCACTTGTTTGTTCTTCTTCTTTTTTTTTTTTTTTTTTTATTTTGTGTTTCTTTGTTGTGACTGATTTGTAGTCTACAACAGTAACTTAATATATTTTTTTTTTTATAATTCCCGACAAATAGTTGTTGGTACTTTATTCGGGTGGAGGAGGGGTTGTGGACGGTAAACAAAACAATTTAAAAAAAATGTTTGTAACTGATTTGTAGTTACAATTTTTTTTTTCCGCGTTTACTCGATTCCGTTCCGACTGCGCCAGTTAAAAAAAAAGAGTTTTATTTTTAGTGTAGTTCGAACGACGACTTTATTTCTTCGAGGTATCTTAACGACTCTTAGTCTAGATATATCATTAAATTTTGTTCAATCAGATTTATTTCCCTTTGATTATTATTATGCTGATTGAGCAAAATTTAATGTATTATTTTACAATATGAAAATATACTTATATGCTTATTTTGCATTTTACGAATTGATTTATTATTCATATTCGTATTACAAATAAAAGGTTGTTGTACTAATGGTGACGGAGGTCACCATACAAATATGTAACTCGCGCGTACCCATATTAATAAAATACAAATCATGCAAAATAAAATTCTTAAGATGATTCTTGACTTACCGTGGCATTTCTCCACCTCTGACTTACATCAAATGGCAAATGTCGATCTTGTCTATGATAAATTAAACTCACTAGCAAACAAGTTCTTTGATATGTGTTCATTTACTGACAATCCTCTTATAGGTCAATTGTTGCCTAGTTAGTTTGTAAGTTTCTATTTTATCTAGTCCTAAGTTATTAATAAGAAAAAAAAAAAAAAAAAAAAATTGTCACTGGGTTTTCACATAAACTTAAGCTTTCCCAAATTCATATGTTAAAATATTATATTTCTGTTAAACTATTTAATTAATATTAAAGCTGAATAAGCGATTGCTTTCGCACTTATCTTTAAGTAAATCCTATTGTATATAATGTAATAAACTTCTACTTTAGCCCAAATAAATGAAATGAAAATGAAAATGTAGAAAACCATGAAATACGACATTTAAATTGGCTAAAACAACTCCTTTGACAGTTTGAGGTGAAAAAAGAATGCCATCTTAATTCTTGATTGAATACAATTGTATGGGAAAAAAAATTAAAATCCTTGGAGCGGTTTTTTAAAAAAAAGTATTTTTTTATACAGGGTATCCCGCACCTGAGTGGAAGTATCTTAGGGTGTGGTTCCTGGGTATAATCTAAGAAAAAAAATGTATTGAGGGAAAGTTGTATCTCCCCTCGCTGAGGCAGGGGGGGGCAGTTTCTGAAAAATTGACTTAAAATGCCAAAAAAAACATTTAAAATCAACGAAAACACATCTAATAATGTGCTATATTTTTTTTTAAATTTAATACTCCATTCTTGCACTTGGTTTTTAAATCAAGTTGTTTAAGCGAATAGTTTTTGAGAAATTAAATTTCAAAGTCAAATTTGTTTAAGAAAATTGTGATTTTTTTTTCTTAAGTCGATATTTTTCAAAATTTTACGTAATTAAGTGCTATTTTTGTGTTCAATATTCATTGCGCTCATTTATGTTTAGTCCATTACCGAAAACCAAATGTGAAAATCTATCTTAGTTTTTGAGAAATTAAGAAAAAACGAATGGTACTTTTACCAAAAAAGCCCGAAAAAAGGGTTAAATTATGGATAATTCATGAATACATTAATTTTTTCGGGCTGTTTTGGGAAAAGTACCTTTTGTTTTTTCTTAATTTCTCAAAAACTAAGAAAGATTTTTACATTTGGTTTTCGGTAATGGATTACAAAGTAATGACGGCAATGAATATTGAACACAAAAATAGCACTTAATTACGTAAGATTTTGAAAAATATCGATTTTTTTTTTTAATTTTGACTTTGAAGTTTAATTTCTCAAAAACTATTTGCTTAAACAACTTGATTTAAAAACCAAATGCAAGAATGGAGTATTAACTTTCAAAAAAATATGGCACATTATTAGATGCGTTTTCGTTGATTTTAAATGTTTTTTTTGGCATTTTAAATCAATTTTTCAGAAACTGCCCCCCCTGCCTCAGGGAGGGGAGATACAACTTTCCCCCCATACAATTTTTTTCTTAGAATATACCCAGGAACCATACCCTAAGATACTTCCACTCAGGTGCGGGACACCCTGTATATAAAATTCTTAAAACATTTTTAAGAACAAATTTTGGTATTCAAATCTAAAGTATATATTTATGTGTATATAAAAACAAAATTTGAAAAAATTGTCAACCCGTTTTTGAGATATCGAATTTAAAAAAAAAAAAATTGAAACTTTTTTTAAAAATCCAAAAACTTTTTTTTTGAAAATTTTGATATGCAATATTTTTTTAATTTATCTGAAATTTGTATATAAGAAAATTCATCTAAATCCGTTAAGTCGATAACGAGAAAATTAGAATTAAAAAAATACATTCTATGACAGGTACTATTAATATTATATATTCGGTCACTCCACTTAAACAGAAGAATTTCTTTTCAAATTTTCTTCATATTCAATTATTATGGTACTATTAATAGTTGCTAAGTGTAAAATTTTAAAATTTTTGGTAGTAGATCGTACTAATTTAAGCATATGAACAAAGTAAAAAACTAGCAAAAATAGCAGACCCAAATGAGGTGCCAAAAGTTTTTTTTGTGACCTTGAAACAATCCTTAGAAATTCGCATAGAAAAAAATTATGGCTGACGAATCACTGGGAATAGTTGACCTTTTATCACGATCTAGAAATCTTTCAGATGGTAAACATTTTTTGCGAATTTCCCACAAATGAGGTGCCAAAAACTACGCGTGGCCTTGCATGACCTTGAGTTACTTTAAGCCTTGATTACAAGTTAACTAGGTTTTCTGACCAATTTCTAGGTGAAGTTGACCTTTTCTGACCAATTAGTTGGCATTATTTCTACCCAAATTTCCCATATGAGGTGCCAAAGGTTCAGAGCTTTACGTGACCTAATAACTTTTTGAAAAAGTAAAACTCTGGCTTTTTGATTTCGATCAAAATGAAATTTATTTTATTTGTACTTTCAATGAATTTGAATTTGTTTTATTTTTTTTTTTTGAACACGCATTTTAGTTGATTTTTTTTTTATTTTTTAACTTGACTTTCTTTAATATTGTACACCCCACGTGGAATTTTGTACCATGAAGTGGCATTATCTCTATTTTTATGAAATACCAATGTCCTATACTCTTTCTTAAAATCAAAATTTGTTTGATATAGTTAATTAGATGAAGATTATGATTAATAAAACACAAAAAAAAAGATTTAGGATTTAAGAATTTCAAATGTTAGATTTATTTTAAATTATTAATGGGAAGTAATTGATAGAAACCTCCTTTTTACATAAACATTTTCATCTACACTGCCGGGGATTTCTAGTTCGTAATTAAATACCTCTCTATACATTTTTTAATATTAGGGAAATTTATCATTAGATATTTTTCTTTGTGTGTTGGTAATAGACTGTGAAATCTGAAAAAAAAAAACATAGAAGTGAATTTACAGAATTTCATAAACGAATAACAGCTGACAGTTAGAATGACAGTTGGCGTGCTGTCAGAAACACAACTGCAAATTTTATTCTGTTAAAATTTTCTGCTGCAATATACATGGTATATCCATAAATGAAGTGAAAACTGTTGCAAAATTTAAATCATTATATTTTGTAGATGTACAGCAAGAAAGTTTAGCACTTTGGCAACGATGGCCGCGGGCATATTAGCAACAAATTCTTAGCACATAACTTTAACCAAAGTTCATTTGATGTGCAGAATTCACAGTGAGTGTCCTCATTAATTTGTTTGGGTATGTTGACATCTAACATCAAATGAGCCCAACACCATGTCTGGGTGAAACGCGTTCTGGAGTAAGGGCCAACATTACCATTTAATTCAATTTTATTCATATACTACACAAAAATTAAGAGATATATGGATTTATTGTTCATTGTCTTTGACTATCAATAATTTTTCTAATGTTTTACTAAAAATAATTCTACTTTTGCAATGATGCCATGATGAAGTCCACTTGTAAAGGGTCCGCCAAATAACTTCTCTTTTTTTTTAAAGTACAATCCTTCCGGTTAATAATGGAAAATAATTTCATTCAAAAGATGCCGATTTTGCCAAAAAAACATCATTTCAGATGAAGCTCATTTTGATCTTGGCGGGTATGTAAACAAGCAAAATTGTCGCATTTTGGGCACAGAAAACCCGCACGCCATTGAAAAGCCGATACACCCAAAATGAGTCACTGTTTGGTGCGGATTTTGGTCCAGAGGCATAATTGGGCCATTTTTCTTCGAGTGGCCGTTACAGTCAATGGCGATCGTTATCGGGCCATGTTGAACGAATTTTTGTTCACAAAAATTGAAGAGGAGGATATTGGCAATATTTGGTTTCAACAGGACGGCGCTACGTGCCACACAGCCGAAGCTACACTCCATGTAGTAGTAGCATTTTCAAAAAAAAAAAAAAGTTATTTGGCGGACCCTTTATATCGGATACACCTATTTATGTTCACATTTTTATTCAAACACTTACATATTTAAAATCAAAAAAGAATGATACTTGCACTTCAATATCAACATAATACTATAGAAACTAAGTAAGCCAATTAGTTGTTCAAATTACCAAAAAAAATACATTGAAAATGCCTTTAATTTTAATTTAATTTTTTTGTCCTCTTTTCCTATTCGCAACATACAGAAAATGCATTTTACACAAGTTTTAACCTTCAAAATTGAATCATTTTATAAATAAATCTATTTTAATCAAGGAAATGTGTACATTGTTCATACCTACATACCTACATCCTTATATTTAAATTGAACTTTCAATAACCTACATTATTTGGGAAAGTTCTCCAGTTAGCACAGCGGATAGCTAACACATAATTTTTATTTTCTAAAAATAGAATATCAAAGCCTCATTGAAAGCAGGAGAGTAATTTAACATCAGACAAAAATGAAGAGATGGATATTTTTTTGTTTGTATCTAATACTTTAATACTCTGACAGGGTGTAACACTGTTTAATAGAAATGGAACAACAAATTTGTAGAGAATCAAACACATATAATAATTGTGTGTACGAGGGTGGGCCGAACAAGTTTTATTTTATTTTTGTTTTGAGTCAAATCCCGTGTTTTTTTGGAAAAGCTATCCGTAGTACAGTAAGATTTTACACGAATAACAAACAAAAACAATATCGGCAGTAGGATCACTGCCGATAAAAGCTAAAGTAGAATCCTACTGCCGATAAAATTTTGACGTTTGTTCGAGGATCGAACTAGACTGAATAGAATGTTAGTGTTTCGTTATTGGTACGATTGATAATTTTTGTATCTCGAACTCGCGAAGGCTATGTTCGTAGAGTAGAGTTATGTTGAGTGATTTGGCCCTATTTAGATTGTTACTTTTGGCTTCGTCATGACGATGGTTTTATAGTTGAAATCAGTGAGGATAAAATCTTACCCATAAACTCATCCGCATGTGGTGCAGTGAGCAATCACAGTCTAAACAGGGTCTATCATAGGCGCATGTTTGTTTAATTAGTGCAAATTGTAAAATTTTTCATTTTTATACTATATAGGTTGGTCACCTAGATATATTCTGCGAACTGTCAAACGTTAATTCGCAATCCACAATATCAGGGGCCCAATTCAGCAAGGGTGAATGATTTTCTGTGTACACATTCTATTGTGCATGCGTTATCAGTCAAAAACTTAAAAATCAATCTTGCGGAATCGCAAAATTCGATGTGTACACGAATTTTTGTGTACAAAACTCACTCAGGGCCAGATGTACAAATATTTAACTCGTGGTTCAGATATTTTAACACACCGACTTCGGAGAATTTACTGAGGTTCAGCGATGGTTTGGCTACTATAACATACAGGAACCTTGAACCATCGTTGAACCTCAGTAATTCCGCCAAAATCAGCAAATAAAAATATTTGAACCACAGATCAAAATTTGAACCACGTTTGTACAGCGGGTCCTTACGGAATTAGGCCCAGGACGCATTCCAAAAAGTCCTCGTGTAATAGCAGACTAAATGACGACTTTAGTACTTTGACCATAGCCTACCAACAGACCCCTACACCTTTTTTTCTATTTTAAAGCTGAAAATCAATTTTCGAATCTGAAAACGGGAAACAAAGAAGAAGGGGACACAAACATTCAATTTAAATCATAGATTATATAAATATATATTTAGTTATATTTCATATTTTACGTCAGCATAAGTTAGCTTTTGTTAATTTATTTTATTTATTTAGTTTATTTCTACTTTTAACTTTTATAAAATTAATATTTTTGTGTTGCGACAGCTATTCAAGGGTACCATATTTGAAATACAAGAATATAGGCAGCTGCCGATGCGTTTTATTTGAAATTTCTCACTGTACTATATATAAAATCCCAAAAAAAACACGGGTAAAAACTCAGCAGAAGATAGAATTATCCTAAAATTTGAACTCAGTATAAAAAAAAATAGGCAAAAATAATGTCAAACGAATGAAATTCTTACAAAGATGTATTTTGGTGGAGACTTTTTTTTTCTCTTGAAGCATACCCTAAAAGTTACTTTAAATTTTAACCATGGCTTTAAGTTTTAAAGCAAGCTGTTGCAAAACGAAATTTTGAATTGGTCTCCAAAAAGACACCGAAATGCTTTCAAAATTACAACGAACAAATATTTATTGACAGTTTCGCCAATTAAATAAAATGCACGACTGGTTCACACGTACTTGCTCTTATGATCAAGACACTGCGGGTTTAAGAAAATTGTATATAAAAACATGGAAATTATGAGAGAAAAATGTAGAGAAGCATGAAATACGACTCTTTTGAAAGTTTGAGGTGACAAAAAAAAGAATGCCATCTTAATTCTTGATTGAATATGATTGTATGGGAAAAAATTTAAAATCGTTGGAGCGGTTTCTTAAAAAAATAATTTTGTATATATAAAATTCTTAAAACATTTTTAAGAACAAATTTTGGTATGCAAATCTAAAGTATATATTTATTTGTATATAAAAACAAAATTTAAAAAAATTGTCAACCCGTTTTTGAGATATTGAATTTTCAAAAAAAAAAAAAATGATTTTTTTTTTTTAATCCAAAAACTTTTTTTTTGAAAATTTTGATATGCAATATTATTTAATCTTATCTGAAATTTGTATATAAGAAAATTCATCTTAATCCGTTAAGTCGATAACGAGAAAATTAGAAATAAAAAAATACATTCTATGACAGGTACTATTAATAGTTGCTAAGTGTAAAATATTATAATTTTTGGTAGTAGATCGTACTAATTTAAGCATATGAAAAAAGTTTAATCAAAATCGTAGGAGTCGTTTTTGAGACAAAAAATATTTTCCTTTGTGGTTTTTTTAACTTTTGTATGGAAGGTTCCGTTATGTTTTCATAAATGTAAAATTTTTTCTAAAAATATTTTAGAGAGTATACTAAAAAACTCTCAAATATCGGGTTTCAAAAAAATCGATCATTTTGTTTTCGAAATATTTGATTTTCCAAAAAAAAAAATTGAAACATTTTTTAAAATTCAAAAAATATTTTTTCAAAAATTTTGGTACACAAAACTATTTATATTTTTTGGAAGCTTCTGCGTAAAAAGGAATAATTGAAATCGGTCGGCTTAAGAAAATCAAAAAATTTAAAAATGGTTCTTTTGGAGGTATGCACCATTAATAACAATTTTTGAAAAATGGTTTTCCACCCAAAGAAAGCCTTTACTAAAATAAATTTATTGATTTTTTTTAAGAAAAGTTGTCGAGCCGTTTTTGAGAAAAATACGATTATGTTAAATTGCTAAAAAAAATTGTACGGCAGGTACCGTTATTTTTGGTTCTAAAAAAAAATAAAAAAAAAATGTGTGGGCGTAATCAAAAACACCAAAAACCACTATTTACCAAGTTTGAAGAAAATCGATAGAGCCCTTTAGGCTGTAGAGGTAGACGAACAGACAGACAGACAGAATTGTCCCATCCACTTTTTTGGTGTTCTCTATTATCGTGATATCATGTTTAATTGTTTTCTTAAATTTTTTTTCTGCACGAATCCAAAACTCTCCTTATAGTAGTAGATACCTATGTATATTGCAAGTAAAAAGGTAAAACAATATTGCAAACGCAAAAAATTCACAGACAGCCATGCCGTAATGAATGAAAGAACCAACAAAAAACACAAATATCATTTTTTCGCAAACAATAAATGGTATGAAAAATGAATTGTGTGCGAACAAAGAGTGTAGACTTCTCCAAATAATCTGCGTCCTTTATCAATTTCGTTCGTCAAACAGCGTATTGCATACTGAACGAAAAGTAGTAATATAGTTTGTCTGTCATTATTGTAAAAGGTGTTTCCTTCCTTTGGTATCAGCAACGTACTAGGCTAAAGGGAAGATGAAAGTGAATTGCACTGTTTTACAAATTTCCCCAATTCAGTCCATTGAAAAAAACAGTGTAGACTGGATTTGTAAACTATGTGAAAAAAAGACTTTAACAGTTTTTTCCATACAGGCGAAGCTCATACAATAAGGAGCCCTTTTTTTAAGATTGTGGAAATCTCTGGAATCTCAGAACTATGTAGTAATTAAATACGATCCTATCTTGATTATATATATATTTTCAACTTTCTCATGACAGCATCACGTTAAAGTAAAAGGTGTTTGGGACTCCGCCTCAACTCATCACTTGGGTTTCTTCATATCTCCATAATAGATCCCATCAGGTTAGTTAGATTTAGGAGCTCTGTCTCCAACCCTTTCTTTGCCAAATCTGGAGTTCCCCAGGGTAGTCATTTAGGCCCCGATTCTTTTTATCTTAGCTATCAATGACGTATCCCTCTGTATACGTTATAGTGAAATTCTAATTTTTGCTGATGATATGAAAATTTTCAAAAGCGTCAAATCTATGAGTGATCGTTTACTTTTGCCTGACAGACAACTTTAACAATCTAATTAATTTTATAAACCAGAATAATCTTGTTTTTATAACTACTTTTTCAAGAAAATAAAAATATTTTATCTATTATCTTTTATCTATAGTTTACATTAGCAAGAAGATATAAACAGTTTTGACACTTGGTGTAATAAAAACGATAATATTGTATTTATTCATCAGCTTTTAAAGGGCGTTACTGATGCACCTGATTTATCATCTTGTACTAGCCTTAACTACCGTGGGGGAGGTCACAACACTCGTAGTCTAGAACTAATGCATATATCTCAACACCGTACCAATTATGGAATGCATGAACCTTTTACCCGCATGTGCAACATTCTGAATTTGAACTCAAATTTTTTTGATTTTAATATAATTAAAAATAGACTCAAAGCTTCATTGAAGACCAGTGTACCACGCTCTTAAATGTTTGTAATTGTTAATCTCTTCAATGTCATTGTATTTGTTATTTTTATAATTATTGTTTTTAATTTTATTTTATTTTGTAAAGTGTATGGCTTAAGTAGTTTGTTGCTTACTAACTACTAACACTGCACTAAGTGATGAGCACTTTATTTGTGTTTGGCAATTCTTTGGTCGCAAGATGTTGCTTGTACTAAGTTCTCTTCGGCAAAGATCTGATAGTGTAAACAAAATTACTGTTCACCTACAATTTTTTGCTTGTGCCTCATTGTTTCTGAAGCATTGCCTTAAATTAAAAAAAAAATTGTGTTGATCAAACATTTTTGATTTGAAATACAAAATCAGGAGAAGCAATAAATTCAGGGTTCAGAATTTCGAACATAGAGAATAATGAAGTGACAGAAAATTTTCAAAAAGTGGTGACTCAGAATTTTTGCCTGCCCTACTTATGGCCTTAGACAATTCCCGAACATATTTACAGAATAGCAATGAGAAATCATATTCAAAATCTTCCACTTTCACTCTTCCCCCTCCCTCATAGTTTTGTTCAGATACTGAACTGAGCTTTTTTCCAAAATTTAATTAATTACATCCACCCTGTAATTGTAAACAATTTTTTTTATAAATTTTTAATAAAAGAAAATAAACAAAACAAAAATGAGCTCAGTCGATTTCTAAACTATTAAAGCTATACATAATTATTCTCTCATTAAACAAAAAAAAAAGCTTCCAGATATCAACGCGAATTGAGGCGATTGTCTGCTTTGAACCAACAAAAAACAAAAAACACACCACCAGATGGAATATGTATACAATTAGTAGGTGCATATTTTTGAAACTCAAAAAGATATCTACATTCTTGTTTCGCGTGGTATTTTCCAAAAGTGCGATGTGTCCAAATCGAAATTTGTTTATTTTTACAAAAATTGTGCTATCGAATTTGTTCTGCTCGCGCTTCGATGGGTTTCTAGACTCTCTCTCGACAAAAAAACTTAAAAAAAAAAACATTTTTCGAAAACATTGATCGTTCATGTGTCGCAAGTTCGTTTGAATAAATTTTTATTGAAAATCATTTGCGATCGAAAGTGCGCCGTTCGGTTTTTTTCGGTTGTTCAATAATAATTTTGGTATTTAAATAATTATGTGCTGATGTGATTTAAATACCCGATGCTAAGTTTTTGCATTAAAATGTATAAATTCATTTGAATTTAGGTCATTTTTTTTTATTTTATTGTGAAATTTGAATATGAAGTTCATATCGTGTAGTGATGTGGATATCCTTAAAGAATTTCCATTACTGGAAACAGATATTTGTACCATAAATCAAGTGCAGTTGATATCAACATGTTGTGTAGGTGGAGTGTTGTTATTATTGACCGCAGTTGCAGTCGTCAAATTTCGACAAAGGTAAAGTTTTTTTGCAGTGTAACATGTGAAAATAATAAAATTAAAATATGAATTGCTTAATTTTCAAGAGATACTACATATTATATTACTATAGCTACAAAATGTATCCTTTTTGGACTAAGGGCGTGGCAGGTCAACTCATGAAGAGTTTCGGGTATACCTACTGTGATTTATTTTATTATTATCTTTAAGTTTATGGACCTTTTTCGTCATAGAAAGGTATACCTATCAATAATTTCGACAAATATTGTTTTTTTAAATCGATTTCAAAGTAAGACTCATTTGAATATTGAGTTTGATAAAATAAATAAAATATTTGAAGGTTTCAAGGAAAAAACTTGTTTGTCTTGTTTTTCAAAATTAAACTAATGATCTCTTGAAGGTTTATTGAGTACTATCTTATGTAAAATAACTCTATGATTAAAGTATAGGAAATACATATCTCGAAAACATACTTTTTTGAAATAAAGTTTTTATTTTTTGCAGTTAAAATTATGCAAAACATTATTTAAAAAATATATCTGCTTAACAATTTTAAATAAAAACTGATTCTACATGATATTCAAAATGCTTCTGTTCAAAGTATTGCTAAAAGAACTCGCGGTTGAGAAAATATTTTTTTTTTTTAAATAACATGTTTGATTCCTAAAATATGGAAGACCACAGTAAGCAGGTATGTTCGTATCTTTGTATTAGAATAAATAAACTCATATGATTCAAATTTATTTATAATGTTCGTCGTATTTCATGAGATAAAATATTAACTTTCTTTGATCAATTTTTCTTCGAATTAAGCAATTGGATTTAGAATTTAGTAATAAAATTTAATTTTCATTTTTCTCTTGAACTTTGCATTTGTAGAAGGCATTTAAAAAGCTTAAATGATAGATTCTATTTCTATTCTAGCGCTTTCTTAGCAAAGTACCATTTCGCAGGTAGCAGGTAGAATTATTGTCCACTTAAAACCATCCATGATTTCATGTTAAATATGGGTAATTCCATGACAAATGGAAAATTTATCCGCCCCCCGTCTATAGTTCGCTGATTTTAAATTTTGAATTGCAAAACATCTTACAAGTTACAAACATATGGCTGAAAAAATGAAATTATAAAAGCCAAAGCAATACATTTTTAAATCGAGAACGTGAAATAACTGGAGTTACCGACTTTTTGTAATGTGAGTTACCATACCTACATGTTTAAGTAAATTTTTATAAAATATTTTTTGTAATTTTTTAAAGTTCCTGAAGAGTTTTAATCAGGCTGATATATTCTGGTATCTTATAATTCATGCTCTATTATTTTTTTTCTACGAATGAATTTATCTTTCGCACAAAATTTTATTTTGTCATAGCAGTCGAAATCATTATCGTGTACCTACCTATACAGTTAAAACTCGTATTTTGTAACATTTATATTTGTATAAAGTGTGAGAATATTAATAAAGAAGCTTGTAAAATTATTTCAAATGTAACTCAAGTTACCATGAAATTGTCCATATCTCCTTCTCCAAAGTGACCAGACCACCAAAGCGCCGCCACCGTCGCTACAATACGACGTTTTCCTTAAAATTTTACATTTCACATTTCCCGCAGTGTTTTGCGTTGTGAAAATAATAACCATAAATTGGCACAACATGCTTAAGCTACTCAAATAAAATTGTGAAAGAAAATCAAATAAAATTTAAAAAAAAGTACGTATCCGCCCGAGTGAACAATTGCTTACCAAAGCCATCTTTGAAGCATTTTTTTACAATTTCGATTAATGATACAAAATTTAATGCAAATCTAAGACTTTTTGTTTGCGGATGCTAATTTCCTTAGCTGAAAGCGAACGGTCAAAGCCTCCACTTTCCAGATATGGACAACTGGTCAAGTGTTACTCCTTTGGCTTAACCATGGTTTGGAGAAGGAAAACTTGCTGTGGGATACAATTTTATTTACTGACGATTTAACATCTTGAGAGAAGACTTTAATTCCATCTTACAACAAGTTTTCCTTCTCTCCAGGTACTGAATAGCGAACTCTTGCATATAGCCTTTTTTGGCTTTTCGAATATGCCATGAAAGTCTTTTTTTATTAGGCACATTGTGTAAAGTCTAAGGACACAAAATCTGTGATATTCAAATTGCTGGGAATAACTGTGAACTTTGTTTCGGATCTTTTGAAACATTTTTTGCTATTTTTTTCTCCAGACGACACGATAAATCTAAGGACACAAAATAATTCCATCAAAAGGCACGGTAGTGCCAAGCCAAGTTCGCGGCAATACACCCGTTTTACAGGAACAAACTCAGGCGATTTTCAACCCCCTTCTAAGTTCACTATCAATAAAGTCAGAACCTTCAAATTCACAATATTTGCTAAGCTAATCACCAAATTTATACTCTAGCATTAGTAACCCGAAATATAGGACTCCAAAAATCGCAAAAACCGTAACTGACTGACTCACTGATAGAACATCAAAATTATGGAGAACTTCCCGACATCAAAGAAACTTGAAATTTCTTACAACGGTAGGCCTTGTAGTGTATGCAAAGGAAAAAATCGAAAATCTACAATTTTCTACTCAGGGGGCGTGGCTTTCACCCACTTTCCTAAAAAAAATTATAAATTATATGGAGTACTTCCGATTGTTGTAGAACGATGAAAATTGGTAGATCAGTAGGGCTTGAAGTTGTTTGAAAGAAAAAAAAATCGAAAATTTGGAATTTTCCATTCAGGGGGCGTGACATCCTTCCACTTTCTCAGAATTGCTATTATTTATATGGAGCCCTTTCGGTTGTCGTAGAATTATGAAATTTTGTACAGCGGTAGGGCTTGATATTTACCAGGCAAAATAAATCTTTGCAAAAAGGATTGAAATCACAACAAAGACATAAATGTTAAAAAAAATCCAAGTTCTTATATGTATAAGAAACTTGTGCGTGAAAAGTCAGCCAAAAAAAGTAATGATATCTAAAATATATGCCAAGTTTTAAGTTCATGAAGTTTAATATCAAATATCTTAAGTAGAGTAATATCGAAACAATTACAAATTATGACAGAAATTTGGTTTTTAATGATTACTGATTAAAATTTGGTGAATTTACTTGGCAAGTTTTCTCTTAATACCTTACTTATTCACAAATTTAAAATGTATAAGAACTTGACCAGTTAACCCACCAAATTTTAATCAGTAATTATGAAATACCAAATTGAAAATCTCTTAATTTCAAATCTATGGGGATTCTCAGTTTATGAGTGATGATTGATTCATAAATCGTTACTATGTTCGTGGATACCATTGGGATAGAGACAGGGTGTTTTCAAATTTGTTAACGTCAAAAGTGACACCCATTACTTTGTTGAGACTGAGAGACACAATTTTCAAAAAAAAAACCTGTTTTCAACTTCAAATTAGAGTCTGCTGTTTTTGTGTGAATATTTAGTTCATTTTTCTGGCTTGAAAATTAGATTTTTAAAATATGTAGACAAACAATTTTTATCAACCTTAAGTGAAGATGATGACTTGTTAGTAACGCCAGAAGGATTTATACCTATTAAGTAAGTGCTGATGCTATTGAGAAGACAAGGGCAAATATCGCAAATTTTGACTGAGTTGTTATACATCTTGAAGTGTTAAAGTATTTTTCACTTAATGTGAAACGAAATATTCTACTAAACATGACACCTGATATCATAAATTAAATATTTAGTTATACTTTTGGATCAGCAGTACACTGTTTGACGGCAGAAATTGATTAATCTTGCAGATTATTTAAAAAATCTTTTTTCGCAGCCTATCTGGAATACCATGGGAAATATTATTCCTTTCCCGAAAGCACCTTCCTACTATCGGGAATTCCTCATGGAATGTTTTTCCTTAAGAACAAGTTTCACCAACACGGAACTGACTGACAAATATTCGATCTTTATTTTCGAAGCAGACTAGTCAAAAAAATAAGGGATTAAAGTTTTTTTTTAAGTAAGAAAATATTTCGAAAAATTTCATTTTGCATCATCGGCCAACCAGCTTCTAAGGTAGAACTGAATAGGCACTGGCAAATTTTTTTTTCTGACAGAAGTGGCAGAATTGAGAGCACAAGTTATCCCTTCCTACTAAGCAAGCGTTTCAAATTTTTGTCGAAAGCAAATTACACTTCTCGAAGAAAAAATAAATTACTCGTATTTCTATGAGACTGATTTCTAAAAAAAAATCAAAATGTTTGAGGTGAGCATTTCTTATCGAACTCTGAGTTCTACAAAGGAAAAACAAAATATTTTAAAAACATTTTTATTGCATAAAAAGATGTTTTATTCAATTCCAACTGACATTTTTGTTTTTCTTAGAAACTGCACGCTAAGGTTAAGGACTTATATACCAAACAGGCACTTCATGATGACGGTTTTTGAAAAAAAAAAATTATTTAACCTTTCATCCTTAACTTTTTCAAAAAGTATTTTATTTTTAAATCAAAAACAAACGAAACATTCAATTTTGTTTGGGGGCCCGTTTATTTTCTGCCCAGGGCCTAAACCCGTCTAGCTACGCTATGTACTGATTAAGTGCAGAAACATTCTTGCAATTCAGTCAAAAGGTGAGGTGGAAATTAAATCTTTTCCTGTGTTGTTACCTCAGCTTTTAAATTAAACCAAGTCGTTTGTTTTTCATATATAAAAAAGTAAACTGCTGTACGGAGAATTTTTTGAAGTCAATTTTTTGTCTCTAAAACTAGAAGACATAAATATAAAACCATATGTGTCTAAGCATTCGAATACAAAGTATTAGTAAGATCACTATAATCTAAAAGCTGAATAAATACTTATTTGCATAAAATTAAAACAAAAATTTTTTATACATTTATCATTTTTTTTAGTTGCGATGTACATCGCGATGTAAAGACAATAATATGACAAGTTATGCATTCGTAAAAAAATTGATCTCAAGACTTCGATCAAACTTGTCACTACCATCATAATGAAAGAATGACGAAAAATGGGGGTCTAACAATACTTTTTTTAGAACCAAAAATATTAGGGCAGGTACCTGCCACTTTTCTAACAATTGAACAAAATCTTATTTTCTCAAAAACGGTTTTCCAGATTAAAAACAAAATAAAAATTTAATGGATTCCTTTAAACAAAGACTACATTTGGATGGAAAATCTATGGCTGACTAATTGCTGAAACAAATATTGACCTTATATGGCGACTAAGTGGCCTTTTCGATGGTATCCTTTATTTCGAAAATCCTTCAAATGAAATACCAAAGAAAACTTTGAAAATTCATTGGAAAAATCTATGCCTGAGCAATTACTATAACTTTCTGACATTAAATGACCATTTAATGCCCTTTCAAATGGCATAATTGTTTTTTTTTTTAATTTTTTTTCTTGACTACCCATATGACATGTCAAGAGTTTTGTTTGTGTCGAATGACCTTGAACAAAAACTTCAAAAATGCATTTGAAAAAAAAACCTATTGCTGAATAATTAATGAAACTAAAACAAAAGGTACGTTTCCAACAATTACCTTACAAACGAAGGGCAAAAAATCCTGCAAGATCTTGAAAATTTTTGACTGAGCATTTTCTGAAGCTTATTGACCTTTTTCGAAAAATTGCTAATTTATTGGATGGCGCATTTTCTTTTAGCCTCTAATAAACTTTCCCTGAAAAAGATTCCAATTTTTATCATTTCTAACTAAATTTCAGCAAATTACCATTATGACATAACTTTTGCTTCACGTAGAACATATATAATGACACCAGTGCCACTTAATATCCAAGGCTATTGAATGTTTATTCACTCAAGTGATATTTCACAACTTTTGAATAAATAGCGACTTCGTTTAAAATTCATTTATTCCATTTATAATACAAAAATAAAATGCATAATTTCCTAGGTATACAAATCCCTTAAAATCAGCACGTCATCAAATAGCACTCGTAAAGAGTGAAAGAGTGGTGGGTTATTTTTTTACTTTTTTTTGCATTTTTGTTTGATATTTTTCCATTTTCTAAAACATCGGTTGTTTCCCACAAAACGAAATGTTGTTGGTTTTGTATTTTTTTTTGTATTTTTCTTTTTGAAACAAAAACTCATAACCCAAATGTTTAAACCATGATGTGTAACTCTGAATATTTTTTTTTTTAACGTTTCACTCATTGAACTTGTATTTGTCGGTAAACAAAAAAACACTAGAGTTTCAGCCTATTGGAATTTTATTGAATAAAATTGCTCGTGGCTCTTTCAACTTTTTCTTTTGCAATTTCAATAAATTGTAAACAAAAATAAAATCTGCCATTCCAGGTAATCGCTTTTTTTTCTAGTTCGATTTTTGATTTATAGTTATGCAGATTCAGGGACGGATTAAAGGTGACTTTCGGAAGACAATGACAGATAGGAATTTTCAAGGCTATTGTATTTCCACAAAGAACCCAGTCGTAATGGGGAAAATCGAAAAAAGCCAACCACATTCCTGACAATGAGAATAAGATAGCCTTCAGGGTGCTGGATAGAACAAGGGAGTTAAGGGTCCGTCCACTAGGCACGAATTTATTGCTCTGATCCAGCACTGTGTGGAAAATGCTTTTGGTGACTTTCAGATACAAATAAATGTATACTTTTTAGTTTTTCTGGTTGAAATCAATTTTGGAATCGAATATTCATTTGGAAAACAAATAGAACCACCCAACAAAGAGAGAGGGAGTAAGCGGCAAGCAAAGTATTTTCGATTCTTATTGATTTAATAAAATATTATGTGCAAAAAATGCTACTAATTTCCTGCCAGTTTACTGCAATTAACTATATTTTGTGGTTACAAATAATCCTTGAAATGTTATAAAATGTCATAAAAATTGGCACAATATTTAAACAAAACCCATACCGAGATTTGTTCGTGTAAAATCGTAAAGTCGAGTTTTTATTCACATCTAATACTACGTTTTCACCAAAAAATAGTCTGGGATTTAAGGTAGAAGATTTATGTGGTGTTTCTCATCATCATCGTGTCCTGTAACCCCGGCTGGGGCATAGGGCGTCAACAAAACGTCTCCATCCTTCACGGTCTGCTGCAAGGTACTTTAGCTGTGGCCACGTCTTTCTCTGGGATTCTGCCTCCGCTAAGACAGTTGATTTCCATGTTTTTCTTGGTCTTTCAACCCGCCGTGCACCCTGAGGATTCCATTCAAAGGACTGCTTTGCAATTTCATCGTTTGGTTTCCTCAGTGTGTGACCAATCCGACGCCATTTACGCTTACTTATGTCAACGTCCAGCCGCTCTTGACTTGTCCTGCGCCACAATTCCCCATTTGATATTATTTGTGGCCAGCGAATCTTTAGGATGTGGCGAAGACAGCGATTCACAAAAGCCTGCAATTTCTTCGAAATGATAGACGTGACTTTCCAGGTTTCACAAGCATATAACAGCACGGATTTGACATTGGATTCGAAGAATCTCAACTTAGTGCGTAAGGAGATTTGACTTGATTTCCAGATTGGGGACAGAGTACCAAAGGCAGCACGAGCTTTATTTATTCTACTTTTAACGTCCAGATCCGTACCACCGTTTGCAGAGACAATACTGCCAAGGTAGTTAAACTGTTCCACTACTTCAACTGGCATAGAATAATACGCTGCTGTGTGGAGCTGCCTGTGAGCATTATTTTTGTCTTTTTGCTGTTTATTCTTAGACCACTCGACTCTCCCTTCACTTGAAGTGTTTGGCACATTCCGTTCAGCCCACTGATGTTATTTGCCAGTAGACATATGTCATCGGCATAGTCTAAATGACTGAGCCTTTCGAACGGTCTCCATTGAATGCCATTTCGCTCAGCTGTACCAACACTGGCCGTCAATACGTCGTTCATCGCGAGCATGAAGAGAATTGGCGACAGAACATCCCCTTGTCTAACACCCTGTTGCACTACGAAGGAGTCGGATAGCTGCCCATTGTGCAAAACAAAACACCTCGCGTTGTTGTAGGACTCTTTAATAATGGCAACAATTTTTGGTGAAATTCCTCTACCAAGCAACGATCTCCATATACATTCTCGTTTAACTCGATCAAAGGCCTTCTCAAAATCCACGAACATGAGGTAAAGCGGTGATTGAAATTCCATCGACTGCTCGAGGACGATACGCAGGGTGTTGATATGGTCGACACACGATAGACCACTGCGGAAACCAGCTTGATGCCTCTTGAGTGTAGACTCGATTCTATCCTTTAGTCGCTCGAGAATGATGGTTGCCATTAGTTTTGGGAAAACGGACAAAACGGTGATACCACGCCAATTGTTGCAATTCTTTAAGTCACCTTTCTTTGGCAACTTAACAATCACACCATCCTTCCAGTCCCTGGGATAGCTTTCGTTTTCCCAAATGTTTTGTATCAGCGGATGTAAAATACTAGCCGCTGCTACGGGATCGGCTTTCAGGAATTCAGCTGGTATTCCGTCCAGTCCAGCTGCCTTGTTGTTTTTGAGGAGATTTATTGATGTACGAATTTCCGATTCTGACGGGGGTTCGATGTCAATACCCCTGTAGGGCCTGCGCATCTCGTTTAGTTGGGGCACTTCAGCACTCTGCTCAACTGAATCCTCATTTAGCAGGGCACAAAAATGGTCCTTCCATCTACGAAGCTGATCCTCAATTGATACCAAAAGTGTGCCATCCACAGGATGATTGGTGTTGCTTTTTTTCCCGATAACATCTTTGGCTATTTGGTACAATTCCCGGATATCTCCTCTTCTGGCAGCGATTTCCGCATTATCTGCTAGTCCACCTAACCTCAGCCTCACGTCACGTCTCTTCGCAAGTCAGCCTTTCGTTGAACATCTGCTCCGGCATTTATTTGGATTTTCAACGATTTGCGAAGTTCGATCTTATCCCAGGTGTCTTGGGATATCCAAGAGTCTCTACGTCTCGTTCGCTTGGGTACAACACCATGGGGTCTACGTTATTTTAAGTTAAATTAAATTTTATTTTGGAATCAAATTAGGTTCTAGTTTAAAAGCATTTGTGTCCTATAAAGAGCTTCTTTTCCACTTTGGCTTTGGTCCAACTTACCTCATCTACTGGTCCAACTTGCCCCGCTAGTGTGGCAATTTGGATCACTTAAATTTAGTGCATTTAAAGCAATCTTATTCTTCGGCTATGACATATTTAACTTTTTTCAAATTTATTTAAGAAGCCGAAGTTACATTCTTTCTATGGATTCCAGTGTTATTGATATGTTATGAATAGGTAAAAAGTTATGAGACTTCAAACAAAAAGTGGTCCAAGCTAAAAACTTTTTGTTTGCATACTTTTTTCTTCACGCATGAACTTCTTAATTTTATCAAGCTTTAATATTCATTGAATAAATATTAAATTTAATCTTGAATCAAGGTTTGCAAAAAGATTAAGAACCACACATAAAACCTCACAGCTTTACTCACTCACAGCACCTAAAGTTTTTTTTTATGTTTCCCACAAAAGTATCTAATTTTTCATCAATCAAAAGGAAAGGTCAAGGGGAAATAAAAAAAATTTAACCACATTGGCGGAATCCTTTCAAGTCAGTTGGCGAACAGACAGGACAGGGTAACCCTCACCACAAACCCCATCAGGCGTAAAACTAATTTAAATGTAGCTTAAGGTCCCAAAGGTAAAGGTTTCAGCGAACATTTGGCGGTCTTGATATTATCCTGCACACTAGGTACTGCGAACACCCTTCAGCGCTTAATTTGTTTCGGTATAAAGCTGAAAAATTCATGAATGAAAAAAATGGAGGAAAAAACTTGTGGTTGTTTGATGAAATTAAGCTACCAGCTTTTATCCTGTCCTTTATAATTTTTTGCTCGTCATAACCTCAGGAATCACGATTAGGGACTTGAACTTGTGAAATAAAATAAAACAATTATAAAACAGACAACAGCAAAAAAAAACAAAGAAACGCTGTTCCCTTAAACCCTACAGGGGACTTATGTAGCTGTCCAAAATTAAGCTCTGCTTCTTAATTTAACTGCCTGACATTTGTTACCTCCTTTTCAAACACAATTGCTTTATTTAGTTTCTGTTTTTTTTTTTCTTTTTTTTGCAGGTGCTACAGAACATTACTTAAATTTCATAGTTTACGCTCAGCTATTGTTGTATGCCTTCTGGTCATAAACACTTTGGAATTGGGAAGAGCTTGTCTACCGTTAAGTCAACAGTTTTTAACAACACTTAAAGGTGCTAGTAGTAATGAAAGTGCGGCTGTAAATGACAGTTATAGCAGTATGAAAAATAATTACAGCGATTTAAGGGCGACTTATATTGTTCCTTCACGCCGAAGTTTGCCACACACTCTGGTTTTATTGCCGGGACTTTTGGAAATGTGGAATGCTGTCATGGCAATTTGTTTCACCCTCGTTTTGCTGACCTTTCACCGAATTATCGAATTAAAGTGTGCTGTTGGTAAGTGACGTGAAGTACGAAAATATATATGCAGAGGCAGGTCTTAAATAAAACACTCCATGGCACTTGATTGATGATGTCGTATTTTGTTCAACAATCTGTCGGAATGCGGAGTTTTTTTCCCCACAAAGTAGATACTTATGCCTAATACTTGTGGTTTTCATTCTTTCTTTATTTTTTTGAAGAAGCTGAAATTCCCTGAAAAGGAATTTGAAATACCCATTTTATACTCTGCAAATCTCATGGGATGACTCGGTGCGCGATTTTATGGGTTGTGATTTAAGTTTAAAAAATATTCACCAAATGATTTTCAAATTCGAAACAATAGGTAGATAAATGTGAAAGAGCTTATTTTGTTGGTGTTCATTTTAGCTAATTGAGTTTTTCATATCGTTGGCTTTCTGTCAAAACCTCGTAAATCCTTAAATGATACTTTAATGTAGTTTTAGATCTAAGAATTCCATTATATTACTTTTTAAAGCGGTTTTTTGTTTCTTTTAAGCAATTTTTCAAATTTGACTTACGAGGCTTTGACAGAAAGCCGACCATTATATGGTCATCTTATAATATTCGCAAATTAAAAAAAAGAAGTTTCAAAAAATAAAAAAAAAATATTTCTAGGAGTGATCAAAAACAGAGGGTAGTCAAAAATATTCCTTTAGATGGTCATTTTTTACAAAAAAAATTGGATACGTTAATAGATATCTGAAATAGTGTCCTCCACCGGAATCATTTCGGTATTCTGAGTAGAAACAGATTTGTTTTGTTACCAATTTTGGACTGCAGCCCTACCTTTAGTGTATGGAAAATCTCATCTGTGAAATTAGAGATGAATACGATCAACAGTGACGTTATAGAATTTCATCTTCGAAATGACTCCGTTTTAGCCGGTTAAGTCGAGGATACCATTTTTGTAGGGACGGGGAAAGTCCCTTAATTTAACGGACATTTTTTGGCAGATTCATATAATTGTTGCACAAAGCTTAAATTTGTAGCTTGCTTAGGTACTTTTTTTTATTTCGATCTTAAATAATACAAATACAAATTTGTAAATTTAATTTGAGCTTGTAACGAATTTAATGGTAGCTTGTTGCACAAACCCCTATTTTTAATCTCCAACGGTTCTTAAATATTAAAGTTTTCGCCGGTTCAAAGAAGTTAACTTAAAATCAAGATTCCAAAATCTAAAAATAAGAGAAACACCAATTTTTTTGTCAGAATTTGAAGCTTTTTCTTACTAGATTAATCCTGCAAGCCACGATTTTGTAGCTTGCTTGGTTTTCTTTGTTCTCAAATTCCAACTAAGGTCACGGAAAGGTTTATAGATGGTATGTCAAATGAAAAGAAAATACGAACCAACCAGATGAAGAAATTCGACGTTTGTCACCTTAGCACACTTGGTGTCCGTTGAGCCTACAGTGAGCACCTAAGCGAGAATCTCTTCACTGTGCACTCACTTGGGACAGAAGCCAACATCCAGGCTACCAACCACCTGCGAAAAAGAACCCGTGGTATGATGATGAACGCGTTAAGCTGTAAAAGGTGACAGAAGATGCAAATGGAAATATGCTGCACCAGCATCTCAAAAAAAGGAGCAGCGAGAGAGGAGTATCGAACAATGAGAATAGAGAAGAAGACGCTGCGTAGAAAGAAGAGGGCGAACGCAGCCTACCACCTCAATGAGATCGAAGAGTCTCGCGATCTAAACAACACTCAGAAATTTTATAAAAAAAAAGCCAAGCAACTGGCTGATGTCTTTAAAACCAGTCTGCAGGCTCTTCGAAACAGCGAAGGTTACCTAGTCACCGAATCACAGGGAATAGTAGATGTATACAAGCAGCATTTCCAGCTGTTGATAAATGGTCATCAGACAGACGAGAAATAGGACAAGAAGAGGCCCCATCCCAGTGAATATAGATCCATTACCCACACCCAGCAAAAAAGAGGTAGACTTAGCTATAGAATAGCTTAAGAACAACAAGGCAACGGGATCTGATGGTTTACCAGCGAAGCTCTTCAAACACGGAGGGGATGTGTTGAAAGGGTGCATGCATCAACTCATCAACCAAGTTTGGGTGGAAGGAAGTATGCCCGATGACTAGTTTATTAGCTCTATATATCCTATCTAAAAAGAAGGCGATCCTGTGTCTTGTAATCACCATCGAGATATATTCCTGATAAACAGAACGTACATGATCCTATCCAACGTACTGAGTGAGCGTCTTAAGCCGTTCTGCAAACACCAGTGAGGCTTCCGGCCAGACAGATGGACCATACACCAAGTATTCAAGCAAATCCTGGAAAAAATCAAATAATTTCAAGTCGAGAGGCACTATCTTTTAATCGACTTCAAAGCCGCATATCACACCATTCATTGTCAGGAGCTCTACATGGTGACTTCTGAGCTTGGGAAAACTGACCAACTTTAGTCGCGTGACATTGGAAAATACATTATGCAGTTCACAATAAGGAAAAAGCTCTTCCCAGCTATTTCAAACATGCACACGATTTCGGCAAGGAGATACGCTATCATGTCATTTCTTCAATCTGGTTCTGGAGCAAATAGTACGCAGAGCAGGAGTTAGCGCTGAACGCATTATTTTCAACAGATCTGTCCAACTTAGGGTATGCCAATGATATCGACATCATCAGCCACTCCCAACAAGTGGTTAAAGATTTATTTCTCTCACGGAAATTGAGACACAGGCTAAACTTGTTAGTCTGCAAGTAAGCCCAGACAAGGCCATATACATGTTATCAACAAACAATGGAAGATCTGTTAACCGACTAGGTTAGGTTAGGTTGAAGTGGCTGTCAGTCATGAAAACTGACACACTTAGACCATAAGTTGGCCCATTGTGATACCACAAGAATCTGGGAAGCCTTTTTCCCTACTCGACTAGGACAAAACATCACTGCTGATAGCAACAACTTCGATGTAGTTAAAGAGCTCATCTATTATGGAGAAAACATTAATCCCACAAACGGAATCTTAGTGGAGATCCGACGAACAATTACCCTAGCAAACCGGTGCTACTCCAGTTTGGCGAAACAGATGGGCTCAAAAGTCCCCACAAAAAAGACCAAGTGCACGCTCTACAAAACTTTTATATTGTCAGTTCTGCTTTATGGTGACGATGCGTGTTGGGCGATAAGAAGAAGGGGAAAGCTGATACTGGGCTCTTTCGAAAGAAAAGTTCTTCAACATATATTTAGTCTTGGGTGCGAGGAGAGCGAATTAAAGAGAAGATACAACGAGAAGATACAACCGTGAACTCTATTAGCTGTATCAAGATAAGGATTTGGTCTAGAAAATCAAAGCACGTCGACTACATTGACTTGGCCACATTGAGCGAATGGACAATAATGTCTGGAGTAAGAGTATATGAATCCCAGCCCCAAACCTCGAGAGAAAGAAGGAGACCTCACCTCCGCTTTAAAGACCAAGCCATCGCGGATGCCAGAAAGCTTGGTCTAGATGACTGGGAGCAGCGTGCTAGTGTTCGTTGAGGATGAAAGGCTGCCGTATCTCAGACTGTGACCCTTCATGAATTTGGAGCTGGATAAGTAATTTAGTAAATTCCCACTAAAATAAGATGTTACCCCCATACTTATGTACAAGTAACGCAAAAAAAAAATTAAACTCTTTTAGCTTAGCTTTACAAATTTTAGTTTGTTGCGCAAAAATCAAAATAAGTTTATTCCGCCAAAATAAGAGACGTAAACTTTCCTCAAATAGCAAAAGACAATTTTATATTTCAGACTTGTAGACTTGTAGACATTGCTTGCGATTATCTTCTTCATTTCAAAACAAAATAATAGACATATCGACCACGAAAAATTTTCCCCAAAACAATGCGACCTAAATCAATAGTCATTGGGTGTGTTTTATAACAATTTATCAACTTAATGATAAAATGCCTTTATAGGAATGATTATAGCTTAACTGCAATTTATTATCATATATAGATAAACCATTGAATCTGGGAAATACCTATTTTTGTTTATTTTTATTTTTGTTTTTGTCTATTTTCAGGATTTTTGTATGCAAGTGTGCCAGCAGTGGTTTACATTTCGTTTGTGCGTTTTTATAAATTATCCGAAATCACTTTTGCCAACAACAGCGTTTACGAAATGGAAGCATTTGTACAGAGCTCCAGTGGATTTTGTTTGTTTTTATTGAGCATAACTGACGCGTACACAATATACAAACAGGTGAGATTATTGAGACTGTGCTGTGCTGAAGAGTTTGTATGAGGGTAGGGTAGATACATATATCTATGTTAAGGGGTAAACACATTCGATAGATATACATGGGTATGGTTGGTATGGGTACTTGGCATTATGCAGAGTGCAAAAACTTGAATGAAAAATCGTTTACCTATATGTATCTACCTAACTATACCCACTTTACCTATCGATTGATATTGTGAATGCGATGAGCCAATATGAGAGCAGATAGGGTTGTTGGCTTTCTATATGAGGAATGCAAACAAATCTGATGAAGTAGGTAATATTTTGAGTGATAAGTTGTTGGTTGTTTTTTCATCATCATCATCGTGTCCTGTAACCCCGGCTGGGGCATAGGGCGTCAACAAAACGTCTCCATCCTTCACGGTCTGCTGCAAGGTACTTTAGCTGTGGCCACGTCTTTCTCTGGGATTCTGCTTCCGCTAAGACAGTTGATTTCCATGTTGTTCTTGGTCTTCCAACCCGCCGTGCACCCTGAGGATTCCATTCAAAGGACTGCTTTGCAATTTCATTGTTTGGTTTCCTCAGTGTGTGACCAATCCAACGCCATTTACGCTTTCTTATGTCGACGACCAGCCGCTCTTGACTTGTCCTGCGCCACAATTCCTCATTTGATATTATTTGTGGCCACCGAATCTTTAGGATATGGCGAAGACAGCGATTCACAAAAGCCTGCAATTTCTTCGAAATGATAGACGTGACTTTCCAGGTTTCACAAGCATATAACAGCACGGATTTGACATTGGATTCGAAGAATCTCAACTTAGTGCGTAAGGAGATTTGACTTGATTTCCAGATTGGGGACAGAGTACC
The DNA here is from genome assembly GCA_963921185.1 of Dasysyrphus tricinctus. NCBI lineage: Eukaryota > Metazoa > Arthropoda > Insecta > Diptera > Syrphidae > Dasysyrphus > Dasysyrphus tricinctus. The sequence goes on from OY992533.1 coordinate 10,157,405, forward strand.
GAAGGCAGCACGAGCTTTATTTATTCTACTTTTAACGTCCAGATCCGTACCACCGTTTGCAGAGACAATACTGCCAAGGTAGTTGAACTGTTCCACTACTTCAACTGGCGTCTCCTGTAGAATAATACGCTGCTGTGTGGAGCGGCCTGTGAGCATTATTTTTGTCTTTTTGCTGTTTATTCTTAGACCACTCGACTCTCCCTTCACTTGCAGTGTTTGGCACATCCCGTTCAGCCCACTGATGTTATTTGCCAGTAGACATATGTCATCGGCATAGTCTAAATGACTGAGCCTTTCGAACGGTCTCCATTGAATGCCCTGTCGCTCTGCTGTACCTACACTGGCCGTCAATACGTCGTCCATCGCCAGCAGAAAGAGAATTGGCGATAGAACATCCCCTTGTCTCACACCCTGTTGCACTACAAAGGAGTCGGATAGCTGCCCGTTGTGCAAAACAGAGATTTTTTCAGAGATTCATAATTATTTATTTGCTGGTGAGTGCTGCTAATGCGCGTGAAAATTTTAATTTTAGTTTTTTGTTAAAATAAATTCCCAATTAGTGCTCTTCATGTAAAATAATACTTTGGGGGAAAGTTTTATTTGAGAAGGTGGGTATTACATTTTTACTTTTTTCAAATATAAATTGGATTCCATGAACTATTGCAGTGAACATTTATGTCGTTTTCCTTTGGTTCTTTGGAAAAATTTACTCATTTTTGATTCCAGTAGAAAATGATCCTCAACCTTTCCTAATTTAAGCCTAGTATGCTGCTGAGCCGAAACGAGGTTTTAAGATGGCCTTCAATAAGACGAAATGCTTACTTAAGATGGCGCTCACAGTTCAGGGTGGACTACGGCCTCAACCAACAAGCCGCTCCAGCCAGCTCGGGCCCTTAGCTAGCTGCCTCCAGTTAGGCACTCCAAGTTGGTTGAGGTCGTTCTCCACTTATGTGCGCCACTAAAGGTGGGGTCTTCCTCTGCTGCGCAGACCATCAGGGGTAGATTCGAAGACTCATCGGGCTGGTGCGTTGGTGTCCACACCCTCCACATGTCCCAGCCATCTCAGCCGTTGTATTTTCGGCTTCTTGACCAGGTCAACGTCACTGTTAAGCTCGTTGTTAAATCTTCTCCTCCAATCGCTACAGACTGAACTGAAGATCACCCGAAGAATTTTCCTTTCAAAGCACCCAAGCAGATTTTCCGTTTCCGATTTCCGTTTTTGACAGGGTCCATGCTTTTTCCCCATACAGCGGGACCGGGATGATTAGGGTCTTATATATGGTCTCCTCGGTTCGTTGAGAGATGGCTTTACTACTCAAATGCCTTCTTAGCCCGCAGAAACAGCGGTTGGTCAGAGTAATTCTTTGTTTGATCTCTGCACTGATGTCATTTTGCGATGTGATAGTGGTTCCAGGTAGACAAAGTCCTTGAAGACTTCGAAGTTGTACCTATCCATCGTGACGTTTATCCTCAGTTGAAGATTCCTTTATCGATGATAGCATATACTTCGTCTTATCTTCATTAACAGCCAAACCCATTTTCACCACCTCCGATTCAATACTTGCAACGTGCCAGTAACAGCTCGCTTCATTCTCCAAATGATATCAATATCATCTGCATAAGCAAGTAGAGTTGAACGGACTTTTGAAAAATTGTACTCCTGTTGTTGACTTGCGAGTTGCGTACAATTGATTCAAGTACGATGTTAAAGATGTGGCATGGTAACGCATCGCCTTGCCTCAAGCCTTTCTCGACATCAAAGGGTTCGGTGGTCTTCTTGCCAACTTTGATGGAGCAGCCAAATGCCTCCATCATCATCCTGCACAAGCGAACGAGCCTGGCAGGGATGCCAAGATGCGACATGGCTCTGTATAGCTGGCTTCTGTCTTCGCTATTATATGCGACTTTGAAATCGATAAAGAGATGGTGTGTAGCATTGATTGGTAGGCTTCATTCTTTGCTGCATGCGCCAGACGGCATTCTTCATACAACCAGGGGTTTTCTTGTGGTCGCCAGTGAAACCCAGCACATCACTGGTGGCACTTCTGATGGCTTTTTGGCAGTGTTTCTACTGGCCCTCCGCAGTTGGTGCAGGTGCCGGAGTTGGTGAAAGGTTAAGAGATGCTTGGTCAACAAAGGCCCTGGCGGTCTCTTGTAATTTTAACTTCTTGACATAAAACTTTTTCCAAGCATCCGCTCAGCATTGTGGCGTTAAAGATATCCGCATACGTACTTGAGCTACAACTAGTAATGGTCCGAGTCAATGTTGGCCAATCGGATCGTTCAGACATCTAGGATACTCGAAGTATGTCTGGCGTCTATCGCAACATGATCAATCTGGATGACGGTTCGTTGATCTGGAGACCGCCATCGCCAGGTCCCTTTGTGTATATCGAGGTCTGGGAATCAAGTGCTAGCTATGATGAAATTATGCCCCGCCGCAAAGGCAATCAGCCTGAGTCGGTTACCGGAAGTGTTGTCGTGCAGGCTGTGTTCTCCAACTATCGAACCAAAGATCCCCTCCTTTCCGATTTTGGCGTTGAAGTCGCCAAGAATGATCTTGATGTCGTATTTCGGGCATTTATCATAAGTACTCTTGAGGAGTTCGAAGAAGTCTTCCTTTTCCTTGGTTGAGTGATCTTTGTCTTGCGTTGCAGCTTGAGCACAGATCAACGTGATGTTTTTGAATTTTACTTTGATGCAGATTGTGAACAGGCCCTCGCTTACATTTTTGAAGCCCAAGACTTCTTGCCTAAGTCTTCCCCTTATCACAAAACGACAACAAAAGAGCCGCTGACCTTGCTCCTTGGCTGTTACATCAGCTTTTAGCCTATCCAGGTTCTCCATTAATTGTTCAGCTGCACGTGGCTGTTTAAGGTCCAGGTAGTTCCACATGTTGATCCGAAATTCATTATCTTTGTTTCGTTTGCTGGGGCCGTCCACATTAAAATAAGACTTGTTGTTGTTTCGGAACCATTGTTGTTCTCCGTGGTAGAATTTTTGTTTGTTCTTTTTAAGAGGGAGTGACTTAAATGAAATCCACCGACTCCTATTTTTTTATATTTTGGTTTCTTTACTTTTAATCAAACCCTAAAAAAAAACCAAGCCAGTTCAACAAAAAGATCAAGAACATGTAACCAAGTCATACATTTAATTTTTGTTTGCGACTGAGACCAGACCAAAACCAGACGAGACCAATACCGATACCAAGACGAGACCTTGTTATACGAAACCGAGACGAGACTGAGTTATACCATACGAGACCTATACAGAGACGATACTGAAATTTTACGGTTTGGTATCGTGGCCTGCCCTATCTCTAGGGCCTCGTCAGTTATGTACACTTTAGCTTGGAGAGGCAACACACATAAAAAGTGTTCCTCTGGGTTTCTATCCTGACGGATCTTTCTGTTTACTGGTCTAATTATGCTACTGGGCTAATTTACATAACAGAAATGTTGAAAATTAATAATTTTGTACTTTAATTTTTCTTACCATAACATTGGCCTCTTAGCATTTCATATGTTTTCCTTTACTAGATTTTCCCTACTTTTAAGGGCATTGACTAAATTTGACAAAAGCTTGTCATTTTTCCCGGGCGGCGGAATAAAGATATTTTTTGGGACTTTAAATTCAACTTTTATTTTTACTGCTTAGGATATTGTTTTTCTAACTCTATTTTATTTTTTAACAGCGCAACGAACCTCTTCTTGAAACTAAAAAATCGGATGAAGACGATAAACACATTGGATATAAACACTCATGCTCAACCTTTTATTCCAAAATGATATTTTGGTGGCTGACACCTTTACTATGGCAAGGTTACAAAGAACCTTTAGAACAAGAAAAACTCGGACACATGCGCGAAGAGGATAGTGCTCGAGCTTTTTACGATCAATTCTTAATAATCTATAAGACTGCAAGTGCGGTAAGTTTGAAAATATCCCAGGAAATAATTTTAAAATAATAATTATTTTGTTTCTAAGAAAATCAATGTGCATACTCGTAAAATGAACTAAACTTTTTAGAAACTGGGTATGACAAAGGCCCTCTTTAGTCACTGGATTGCCTGAACGAAATGCCAAAATTGTTTTAAGGCCGAAAAGAGTTATTTTGAATCTATGATTCTACAATCTAGTAAAAAGTGCGTAGTCTTCTACTTATGTATTTAAAGTTAGCAAGACACTTTTGGAAATTCATGTTAAAAACTATCCTATCATCAGTTGCTACTTAATTGCGAATTAGTTACGCAAAAAAAATTTAATTGCATTTTTGGTTTGCGAAAAAATGGGTGTCCTGCTAACAGTTTCACAGTTTCAAGAGCTCTCAAAAGGTTTTGTATGAAAAATGTCAAAGCTCAATGGAGGTAGAAAGAATAAAAAAAAAAACAAAAAGTGCACAAACAGTCTGTTGAAATTTAAAAATGAAATGAGCTGTCAAATGAAATTTCCAAATTACAAATGAAAACACTTTTTTCTGATTTTATCCCAATTTATTTGCAATGTGTTCGGGCCGTGCACTGAATTCGCTTTCAAGCAAAACAGGTTTCTTTCGGGGGATCTCCAGCCTCTGAGAGGGGGAGATACAACTTTCAATCGATAAATTTTTTTCATATACCCAAGAATCATGCCCTTAAATATTATAGAAGAATTAAAGTCAACCGGTACATTGAAATACCAAGGAACATCGTTGGAAATCAAGAGCTAACATGTAGATTAGACTTTCAAAAGAAATTTAAAAAATTGTTCAGAGATTTTGTTTTCTCGTGAAATTAAAATAAAACTCCAAAAAAATCTCTACACATATGTAAATTTTCAAAATCATCACATTATAATGTATGATTCCTCTGTTACTTTTACAAAGAAATATGTACATAAATGCACACGTATCGCCTTTTCAAAAACAGAATATTTGAAGATATCCAAATTCTCAGAAATATTTCAATCTCATAACACAGGGTAACAAACATCCCTCGCTATGGTTGTGTTATTTGAAGAGCAGTTGGCTGATGTTTACTCTTGGTGGATTGCTGAAATTCTTCGGAGACTTGTCGGCCCTTGTCGGACCGATTTCAATTGATTTAATTGTTTCGTATGTTGAACAATATTACAAATACCAATCGAAAGCTCTCAAAATAGAATTGGAAAAACAAAATGTACCAGAGCAACAATTGGACAAAACTTTTCTACAAATTGGTAATAAAACTAAATTCATCAATTATCCCCATCAAAAGAAAGGGGGATTTGAAATGGAATCGTTTGCATACTAATGGTTTAATATATATATTTTCAGCCAATCCAAGGAGCTCCTACTTTGCTGGTGCTGCTGCTTACAATCCATTTGGCCAGAACTACAAATACCAATACCAATACCAGGAGGATTTGCCAGTTACCCTTATGTCTAAAGCGGACATCGTAATTTACCATCCCTGCTGGGCGGATTTGCTGTCAAATGGATGGGCAATAGCTTGGTGTGTTTTTGTGGCATCGTTGGCACAAGGCACTCTTTCGCAAGCCTCAACACACATTTTGAATATGACTGGAATACGAATAAAGACATCCTTGCAAGGTTTGATTTATCGAAAAACACTACTCCTCAGCTCGAGCTGTTCTCCTCCAACAACCCCAATGACTACTCCTGCTGCTGCTCCTACAGAGAACCGCCCGACTGATAACGAGGGGGCTGATGATGGTAAATTTGGACAAGTCAACAAACATGGTCAATTTAAGCTAAAGCCGAAGGAGGAGAAGAGTAGTAGTTTTACAAAACCGATTAGTTGTGAAAACGATGTTGGAGCAGTAACAAATCTTATGTCAGAGGATACCCTAAATATTATGTCATTCTTCTGGATAGCCCACTATGTTTGGGCAATACCATTAAAGGTAAGAGTCAACCAATCACTTTATATGCTCAACTAAAGTTGGACATGATTTTAATGATGCGTTATGTTATTCGTTATCGAACAAATGTACATAATAATTTATCTTGATATAAGCTCTTTGGAAAGAACAGAGTGAAATGATATAGTTGGAAAAGGCTTTCAAAAATAACCCTTATTCCCAACATCAATTATTATTCCATTGTCATTTACAAAATTTTAGTTAGCCTTAAATTAACAAACTTCAAACTCAAAAATTAACAAAAACTCTCCTCAGCGAAAGCATTACGAAAAACACATGAAATAAGGGCAGAGCACAGAAAACGTAGTTACCCCTAAAAATAATTTTGAACATATGTCAATCTTGAACCTCAAATTACAGCTGGCGGAGGGATGGTACTTAAGTCAGTAATTTTGCACGAACGTGTATGCTAACAAACCTTTAGACTTGAGACTGCGTAAAGCTTCCATGCCTCTAAACGCGGAAATGTTATTCGTAAAAGTTATGTTAGTGAATAGAGCTATTTTAACCTAAACGCGTTCAGTGATTGAAAAGTGGGTACCTACATAAAGATACTTAATATTTTTATGAATAAGGATTTATGCAACGTTGAATAGAGCATACATAAGGGCTTAAACAATGCGTAACTGTTCACACGTTGGGAGGTGTTTGAGCTAATTCTAATGAATACAGCTGCACTAAAAAACACTAGTGGATATATTATATTCTGTGACATCGTACCTCTTGTTTACTATCACGTAAAGGAGCTCTTTAAAGCCCATGCTTGGGCTCGCTATAGGATTTGGGGTGGGTGCAAGGTTGGGTGTAAGCAAAGTTTCTTTTGCATTTAAAGAATCTGGATTCAATGAAACTTTAAAGTTACCTTTTACATTTATCCAACAATAATTAACTGTCATCTTATTGGGTCAAAATTCCATAAACGATGGGCCAGTAGTGCATACCAACTTATTTGGACTTTTGGTCCATTTGGGTGGGTTATGACTTCATAATGCATTTATGGACTTTTAACCCACCCAAGGTCCATTATGGACTTTTGGCTTATGGACATTTAACTTTAGGCCGTTCGAACAGTGTTAAGAAAAATTTTCCATTTAGTAAATCTTATTTAGGGTTGCCTAATTAAAAGTGTGCACATGGTCTTGGCAAACCTATATGAAATCCACCTTCTGTTTACCTTATTACTTAGCTCATCTGGTTCAAGGTTTAAACTTGATCTATATGAAACATAAAATTGTACTAAAGATTAAAATATAGGGTTGTCAATTAGAACATTTTCGCAAGTAACCAACATCCTTTTTTGAAAAAAAAAAAAAAGAAGTAGAAAAAGTGGTTTCATAATCATTACTTCTTAATTTGGTCAAGTTTGCTGGTGTTTTTTAAACTAGGTAAACGAAAGCTAATAAATCTGCCAAAAAACATTTGTAATCTTGCTTATGGATTTGAACTATAGGCAATCAACACCTTAGATGCACTTTTAATCACTAAGGCTTCGGTTATGGACTGCAAGACTTTGGTTTCTTGAATAAAATTTGGTCAAGCTGTTAGCTCCTATACTTCTTTTTTGCTATCATTCAGACCCAAAACCCGCTGTAGGCTCTCGGTCCATAATAAGTTGCCAATGAGTTTTTTTTAATGAAAGCAACAGTTTTTATAAAAATCAGACTTTCCTTTACATAACACAAAAAAGTGAAGTTATTGCATTCTTAAAAACAGCTGGCAACCCTACTGGCTGGCAACAAACTTAGGTATGCTTGTTTTACTTGCGATTATAAGTACTATAAGGCAAGTTTTGGATTCGTGCAAAAAAAAACTTTGAGATAACAAACAAATATGATATTACGATGATAGAGAACACCAAAAAAAAGGGTGGCACAATTCTGTCTGTCTGTTTGTCTGTTCATCTACACTCTACAGCCTAAACGGTTCGATCGATTTTCTTCAAACTTGGTACATAGTGGTTTTTCGTGATTCTGCCGACACGTTTTTTTCATTTTTTTTTTAACCAAAAATAACTGTACCTGCCGTACAAATTTTTTTTAGCAGTTTTACATAATCGTATTTTTCTCAAAGACGACTCGACAACTTTTCTTAAAAAAAATGCAATAAATTTATTTTTGCAAAGGCTTCCTTTGAGTGGAAAAACATTTTTCGAAAATGGTTATTAATGGTACCTCCCAAAGAACCATTTTTTTTATTTCTGATTTTCTTCATAACGGTACGGCCGATTTCAATATACAAAAGCTTCCAAAAAATATTAATAGTTTTGTGTACCAAAATTTTTGAAAAAATATTTTTTGGATTTTTAAAAAATGTTTCAAATTTTTTTTTGGAAAATCAAATATTTTGAAAACGACATGATCGGTTTTTTTTAAACTTGATATTTGAGAGTTCTTACGTACTCTCTAAAATATTTTTAGAAAAAATTTTACATTTATGAAAAAATAACGGTATACCTTCAATACAAAAGTTAAAAAACCGCAAAGGAAAATATTTTTTGTCTCAAAAACGACTCCTTCGACTTTGATTAAACTTTTTCTATATACTAAAATTAGTAAAATTAGTACGATCTACAACCAAAAAATAAAAATTATATACGACGCGACAGGAAGGGAATAGGGAAGACGAAAAAAGAGGGTCTCACAATTCTGTCCCTCTGTCAGTTAAGCTACAGCCTTAACGGCACAATCGATTTTCTCCAAAGCGTTTTTTGGTCATTCCATCACACATTTTTTTCATTTTTTTTTTAAGAAACAAAGTAGTGTTACCATGACAGATTTCAATATTTTTTTCAGAAGATTCAAAAAAAGAAATAGTATTGTGTACCCAAATTAAAAAAAAAAGTATTTTTTGGATTTTTAAAAAAATATTTCATTTCTTTTTTTTTTGAAAATCAAGTACCAACATACCTTTTTCAAAAACAACATTATCGATTTTCTTAAAACTCGATACTTAGAGTTTTTTTTAACACTTTCTAAAATATTTTAAACTCTTATGCAAAAATAACGGGCCCTTCCATACCAAAAGTTAAAAAGCCTTCAACATGGCTCCTACACTTTTAATAAAACTTTTTCTGTATTCTAAAATTAGTGCGATCTACTACAAAAAAAATTATAGAAAATTACACTTAGCAACTATTAATAGTACCTGTCATAGAACGTATTTTTTTATTTTGAATTTTCTCGTTATCGTCTTAACGGATTTAGATGAATTTTTTTATATACAAATTTCAGATAAAATTAAATAATATTGCATATCAAATTTTTCAAAAAAAGTTTTTGAGTTTTTAAAAAAAGTTTCAAATTTTTTTTTTGAAAATTCGATATCTCAAAAACGGGTTGATAATTTTTTTTTCAAATTTTGTTTTTATATACACAGATTTGCATCCCAAAATTTGTCCTTAAAAATGTTTAAGGAATTTTATATATACAAAAATATTTATTTAAAAAACCGCTCCAACGATTTTAAATTTTTTTTTCCCATACAATCATATTCAATCAAGAATTAAGTAGGATGGCATTCTTTTAGTTCAGCTCAAACTGTCTAAGGAGTTGTTTTATCCAATTTAAATGTCGATTTTCATGCTTCTCTACATTTTTCTCTCCTAATTTGCATGTTTTTAGATACAATTTTCTTAAGCCCATAGTGTCTTCAACATAAGAGCAAGTACGTGCGACCCAGTCAGGCATTTTATTTAATAAGAGCTAAGGCTAAGTCTTATAGAAATTAAATTCAAAACAACTCCAAATTGATACTTAGAATTATTCTACCTAAAAGAGGGTTCCCGTACTGAATTGGGCGCACCATCGTGGGAATCTTGATTTGATGAAAATATGTACCCAAAAACCCTCTTTATAAGTTAAAATGTATACATTTTTAAAGAGATTAAGCTTACGCCAGTTTAAAATCGTTTTAGCTGTTATTTAAATATTTAAAAAAATAATTTTTTTCATATCAAATTTTTAAGAACAAATTTTGTTATGAAGATATTAAGTATATTTATAATTCATATAAAATCATAATTTAAATTTTTGAAATATCAAATTTTCAAAAAAAAATTGAAATTTTTTTTTTTAATTCAAAAACTTTTGTGTTGGAAAATTTTTGAGATGCAGTATTATTAAATCTTATTTTAAATTTGAATATAAGAAAAAATTATCTAAATCCGATAATAAGAAAATTCAAAATAAAAAAAGCGTTCTTTGAGAGGTACTATTAATAGTTGCTAAGTGTAATTTTTTATAATTTGTTTTAGTAGATCGCACTAATTTTAGAATACAGAAAAAGTTTTATTTAAAGTGTAGGAGCCATGTTGAAGGTTTTTTAACTTGTGTATGGAAGGGCCTGTTATTTTTGGATAAGAGTTTAAAATATTTAAGAAAGTGTTAAAAAACTCTTAAGTATCGAGTTTTAAGAAAATCGATAATGTCGTTTTTGAAATATGTTGGTATTTGATTTTCAGAAAAAAGAAATGAATTATTTTTTTAAAAATCCAAAAAATATTTTTTTTCTTAATTTGGGTACACAATACTATTTTTTTTTTTTAATCTCCTGAAAAAAATATTGAAATCTGTGATGGTAACACTACTTTGTTTCTTAAAAAAAATGAGAAAATGTGTGATGGAATGAACAAAAAACGCTTTGGAGAAAATCGGTTGTGCCGTTAAGGCTGTAGCTTAACTGACAGAGAGACAGAATTGTGAGACCCTCTTTTTTCGTCTTCCCTATTCCCTTCCCGTCGTATTTACAAGTTTTATTAAAATTTCGAGTTCGATTTTTTAACGAATGCCCCCTGCTTGCCATTTACCTAGAACATAATTATTATTTTATTTTTTATTTTTCTCGCTGTAAAGGTTTTTGAAGAGCGAGGAAAGTGAGGAAGGATGTTAAAGGAGATACCGATGCACTTATACATCAGTTTTGAACTTCTGAATATAAAAATGTAGGGGGAAAATTGAGCCCCATGGTCCACATTCGTGATTTAAAAAAATCTTTGTTCATGACAGTACGTCCAAAGTTGAACTCAAAGGTAGTTGATTAAGAAAAAAGGTGCCATTTGGCACTTTTCTCACTACTTTTTTGAAAATGTACTTATAGCCTTATTAATTAATAAAGCTACCTAGGAGCTTCTATATACTAAATGGGTTAAGTTGTTATCGAAAAGTGTAAAATAATACGCGCAGTTCTATAAGAGGTTCATATAATAATGGTTTTTGGAAACATTAATTTATATCTAAGGATATAGACCTTGTCTATAGAGCTGTCTCGGGAAAAGAATTTGTAGGAATCTGATGTAGAGCAGTTGTTGGTTAAGAAAACACAAACTTTCTTTAAAAACTTGTTTTTGGTTATTCCATTTTTATTGTTATTAAATGCTTCTATTACAAGAGCCCTATATGCATTAAGGTGGATAGAAACCACCTTACTTTATTTAAGGAACATTTTCTTTAAGCTCCGAAACACCCTGTTTTTTTTAATATAAAAGCTTCTTTTAAATACTTTTTCTCCAACTAATTTTTTATTCGACTTGTTTTTTACATTTTCAACAGATTGGCGTGGTGATTTATTTGCTTTACATGCAATTGGGAGAAAGTGCAATTATTGGCTCGATAGTGTGTATCCTTACATTAACCCCCTTGCAATTTCTAATTGGAAAAGCAATGTCAAATAACTCGGAAACTGTTGCGGTAAGTTATGTGTGTTTGGTCTTTGGTCTAATCTCCTAATGAATATTGTATATTATGTAGGTTGTGTGTGTTCTATGAATAAATACACATAGATTAGGTCTATATGTGTGTTTATGTAGTCACTTGGACACTTAATGCTATTTTGGCAGAGAAAGGGTCATAATTGTAAACATTGAATATGGATTATCAACACTGATACCAGGATATAACTATATATCCTTTGAAAATTAGCTCTTAATTGATAAATTATTATGAACCCCTTAGAACCTATCTATATGGTACATATAGAAGCTTATTCAGGCTATATGAGCCTTTGAACACAGCAAATTCATATTAATCATTTTATTGCATTCTACAGAAATATACAGATGAACGTTTGAAGAAGACACATGACGTTTTTTGTGGCATAAAGATCATCAAATTGAATGCTTGGGAAAATGTCTTTGGCGATAAGATACGAGCTGCAAGAAATATGGAATTGAAGTTTCTCAACAAAGACGCATTTTATTGGACACTGATGAGTAAGTACACCTACTAAGCTGCTGCGTTGGTAGATATGCATTTTTAATAAATTAATATTTCATGAAAAGAATATTATGATTCAAGAAAATTACGCAAATGATACTCTGAAATCTAAATAGTCTGGACCAGCATGATTAACGGAATTAGTCAAAAAATTTAAAAGCCTATAGCCTTTTTATGTCAATACAGAACAAATGGCAATAGATTCCAGATTTATCTCAATTATTTTTGGAAAGTACCCAGGAAAATGTAGACGTTTTCGTCTTTTAAATGAAATCAATTCTCTAACCCATTTTGAATAATTTCTGTACAGATATCGTTGCAGAGTTAATTTTGGGTTTAGATGCATTTTGAAGAATATATACTTATTTCACTTTTGAGACTCAATATCAAATGGAAAAATAACAATAGATATAAAACATACCTGAGCAAGTCGATGTTTATTAGTGATGTTGATCGGTCTATTAAGAAATCTGGATGTATTAACTTTACCTGCTACGTTAACTAAGGATACCAAGTGTTTCGTCGATTTATAAAAGTCTGCCAGAAACGCTGTCACTACGCATCTGTAAAATCTGTAAAAAGGCAGAAGATATAAATTAGAAATTAATACATCATTTTTAATTGCTCTATAACAGTGTTTTCCAAACTTTTTGAGTACGCGACCCCTTTGTTAGTAAAAACATTCTGGCGACCCCCACATTCAAAATAATACTTTTTTTTTATTTGAAAAGCGACATGAACCGAGCCCATCAAAATCTTTGTCAAACAGAGCTCAGATGGTTGTCAAAAGGTAAGGTATTTTTAGATTTAGAGCCCACAGCTGATTTTGGGTGTGATTGATAACAAAAATAAAAAGTATAGGCATCGAAAGCTTCATTAAAGGCTATTCAAAAAATCGAAGTCTTGTTGTCCATAACCGGGGCCTTAGTGATAAAACAGTGAATCGAAAAAAAATATATAAATGCAACTTCGTGGGTAATTGTGTAAGCCGTCTCTAGATAAGCTCCTCGGATCCCATATCACGGAATCTGAGATCATTTGAGTATAGTTCACCCTGCAAGACTGTTAAGAAAAAACGTTTTTCACTTAGAATTTTGCATTTTTTAAACGGTCTGGAAGGGCGAACTAAACACTCACATGGTCGCGGATTCTGTGATATGTGATCCGAGGAGCTTATCTAGGGAAGGGTAAAAACCAACTTCGGCTAACACGATTACCCTCGAAATTGCATTCAAACTTAATTTTTTGCTATCACTCACACCCGAAATCTGCTGTGGGCTCTCGGTCTAAGTGACACGAGTTCTGGAATTAAAAGCTGAATAATTGCTGTTTGTAAAAGATTCAAAATCGGAACGATCAAATCATTTTTCTGTCCCCACTCAACTTTTAAAATTATCATTTCTTGCTGATCTTTTTGCCCACTTAAACATCTTGATACAACTCCAAGGAAGACAAGAAATCATTTTTACTGCAAAAGACAAAATCAGAGGACTCCTCGCAAAACTTCGTTTGCGTTCAGAGTATTTGCAAAAAAATATATGATTTTTTCCCTGGGTTCAGAAAATTCTCGACGAAATTTCATCAGATGAATCCATGCCATGACAGTATGCGCTCACATTTCTCTCATGAGAGTTTGCATAATTAGGAGAAAAACCTATTAAGTGACTTTCCAGAACTCTATTCTGAAGGTGGAAATGGACAGAGATACTCAATCCTTTTTTGAATATATCATTCCATCTGGCCGATTTTCCATCGGTAATGGTGTGAATTCAATGTAAGAACCATTGATAATTTCTGGATAAAGACAAGAGAAGAGGAAAATATATAGAGCTGGCAAAAGAGGCTTTAACATTGTTAGTGCCATTCATCGTGTTAACTTCCTTCAACAGGAAAATGCTTTACTTGTTAACACTGAAAGATACAAAAAAGTTTTGAACATTTAATAAAAGAAAAACTTTTTTAGTACCTTGTACCTAATGGCTTACGACCGCGACCCCCTGGTTATACTTGGCGACCCCCTAGGGGGTCGCAACCCACAGTTTGAAAAACACTGCTCTATAAAATAAGTATTGGTTTTGTGTCGAAAATAATTTAAGGTTTTTATCAAGAATAGAAAGAGATGGAGAAGTCGAACAAACTGAGTTCCGTAATACCGTCTGTCGGTCTGACTAAAGCTTAAACAGGTGAGCCGATTTGCTTTTAATTTGGTACAGATATTTGCGAAGCAAGAAATTTTCGCTACTGGTTGCCCAGTCAGTCACAAAAAACATTTTTACATAAATATTAGAAGTGCTACTAAGCCTAACTCAGCAGCAATGTCCTACGATACGATGCATCTAAGTTAGGTCTATATTTTGACGGAAAAAGTATATTTTGATCCACAAATGTCATCCAGTTGACCTGAAATAACTTCAAAAATTTCTGAACTTTTATTCCATCGACATCTTGGTCATTGAATTTGACAGTTGATAGTTTGACAATTGGGGGAAGGGGGACAAAAAATATTTTAACTAAAAAGTGCATATCGATCCAGATGTCAAACAATTGACCTCAAATCTACCGGAGCAGTTACAAAAAATGTGAAAAGTTCAGATTGTTTTGAGGTTTCTTAGCCCACCCACATTGTATTGTTCCTCACTAAAAGCATGCGTTAGGTGAATACACCCGGTTTAGATTTTTATTAAATTCCGATTATTTAGTTTGGGTCTGTTACAGAACAAACAGTACGTTCAGTCGGAGTACCGAGTAGGAGTTGATACATATTGAATTGGAACCGTAAGCATTCATTAAACAAACCCAACCGCATTATATCTTTCGGTCAAAGGCTTGGCAATTTTTCGCTGAGCAGGTGATCTAAAGTTTCATTTCCTGGCACGAAAATCGTTTTGGTTACGTAAGCAAAAGAAAATTTTATTTTTTTTATCGAAATCCTCAATTTTTTTATTTTTTCACTTAAATTTTACATCGAAGTACTTGATCGGAACGCACCCCAAAACTGAAAATCGATTTCTTTCCCATAGATTAACTTTATTAAATTTCTATGATTTTTGAATTTGTTATTTATGAATGGAAAATTTTTAAATTTTACGATTTGCTGGCAATTTATATTTAACGATTGACGACTCTGCTTTTTTGGACCCACCTTAGTGGTGTTAGAAGCTTAACAAACATAATAAAGGTGGTAAAGAATTCTTATGTGACGACTACCTGCAACTGTAGTCAAAGTATAAATTTTGGTGTCTGAAACTTCATTCACAGCTTTTCAACCTCGTTTCGTCGGTGGGTATTAGAACCATAAAATTTGTATTGTCGATTTTTCTAAGGTGGGTTGTGTCCACTTCTGCTCCCGCCCGTCCTACGCCTATGGGTGCAGAGCATTTTTATGTGATTTCCTATAAGAGGAAATCGATTTTTTTTTAAATGCCTTCCGCAATTTTGGTAGAACTTCGTATCTCTCAAGTACAAGTGCTTGCTACTGGTACTTGTACTTTCAAAAATGCAACTACCAGTATTTGGCAAGTATTTGGATACAAGAACAAGTATTCGCACGAAAAATCTGCACGGTTTTTGATCCTTCAAGAACATTGTTAGAGAAGTCACATAGTGGCACGTTTCCTTGATTTGAATTTTTTTGGCATCAAATGTATTGGTTAGATTTTCCGACCAGGAAGAAGCAACATGGGTTCTACGCAGTCAACATGCACAAACAGATAAGTTTAGCGGGTATGGTAAAGTTCCTCTATCTAGCTCATCTCTTCAGATGCTGTCATATGCGTTCATGAAATTGTTTTAATGCTCAGGTTTTTTCAAAGATTAAGTAGTCGTAGTGCGACTATTTGGTTGGTCTTTCCTTGCAAAGTCCACACTGATAACGATAGTTAATGGGCGACTGCCAGGGCTTATAGGTGATGTTTCGAAAAGTTATTCTTTTGTAGGAGGACCAAGCTTAGAGGTCTGCTTTTATAAGGATTAGAAAATGCCCATTTTGTTTTATTTCAAGAAGGCATTAAGCCTTTTAAGGTTATTTTTCTCTCTATGCTATGGTTATGTTCTTGAATTCAGCATTGAACTTCTTCAGTTTTACTAATTCTTTATTTGCACAATCCCTAAAAGACTTACTCCTCATAAAAAACAACTCAACAAAATTCAATTATAAATTAATTTACCTATCCTTCGCTGATCCCTGTTATATTTATTTCAAAACATAAACAAACTTAAAGTTCTCCATCTTCGTTTATCTATCTTTAAAGCATTCCTTACACATGCATCAACGGTGCTAATAACATTTGTCACGCTAGCCGTTTACGCCAACTTGGGAACCCTAGACGATGGTATCAGCATAAACAACAATACCATTCTGTCGACAGTTGTGGCTTCTAATAGCAGCAATACGTCAGCAAACATTAGACAAAGCTCCTCAACGATGATGGACAAAAGTGAGCAAAAGGTGGTTCAGTTTACAGCAAGTCGATTGTTCTCCGCACTTGCTTTGTTCAACCAACTTACCGTTCCCTTGCTGATTTTTCCTATTACGGTGCCAATAATCATTTCCGCCATTGTCAGCACACGACGATTGGAGAGGTTCCTCCGTGAACGCGAAGTCCAAAAGCAGTTCGAAGGCATCCGCCACATGGCCCGAATACTCAGCAAGAGTGACGCATCTTTGGACATGTACGAAGAAAATGAAATGCGAATAGTTACAACGACTTTGCCTCCACCATACACACCCACTTCCTTCCCATCGTATTCACCATCGCCCTTATCCACAACTGTCACGTTCAATTCTACAATTCAACTTCCAAACAATCAGCCATCATCGACAGGTTCAAGCCCACAACCATCATCTCAACCCTCTGCTCCAGTACCGGTACTTGCGTTGTCCACGGAGAACTTGATTAAGCACGACAATGCCAGTAACAATGCCCGTCACGACGCAAAACAACTTGAAAAGGAGGACCATTCAACAAGACAAGACGAATCCATGGAAGGTGAGCGTCGAGTCGCTCAAGACAAACCGAATGGAACAAACGACTGTCAAACATCACCCAAAAAACACAAGGACCTTATTCGGAGTTCCCGGATCGAACGGTCCAGATCGAAACACCCAAAACTGTCAGCGACCAGTTCGTTGCAATTTCAGGCTGCCGATAACTTGGCTGTGTTCGTAAAGAATGGACTTTTTTCCTGGCCAAATTGCAATACGTTGCTTCGGATCGATACTTTGGAAATACCTAAAGGTAAGGTACACACAGAGATAGCTCCCCGTATAGCTGTAACTTAATTTAATGGCATAATGTTTTTTTTTCTCCTGTTTTGTTTATTTTGTTGTTGTCTTGCAGGTCGACTCACCTTAGTTGTTGGGAAAAGTGGGAGTGGAAAGTCTTCCCTGTTGGGTGCTCTACTAATGGAAATGCAACAAATATCCGGTGAAATTGTCTGGAACAAGTGAGTTCTGCGAAATATAAATCGAAATTTTTGTTTGGGTTTAATATTTGAAGTATGGAGCTGCTATGTATGAAATATGTGTGTGCGGGATTCATAGGGTTTTCAAAAAGATTGAAACAGATGTGCATCGGTGAATGATTATTATTTCGAGTATACCTCTATTATGCTGTAAGACCTCAATGATTTAAGCTTTATCTCAGCAAATAAAAAAAAATAACGGGGATGATTTGATAGGTCAGACAGAGATAAAAGTCGTTTGGAAATGGATTTTTTTGGTTTAATAATGGTCTCTTAGTATTTTTTTAGAGTCCATAAAATGTTATTTCTTAGACCAATTGTATTTTTCAGACAAAAAGTTATCATGCCATTTATTTTTAAACATGTAGTGCAATTTTTCTTAAATCTGTAACTTTTTTTGGAAAAAATTGTAGTGTGACTGACACAAAACGTTTACATTAAACTGGCATTATGCAAATATTAGACTGACACCCTTTTGCAATTTATACTGCATTTACACAACTGATAAAATGCCAGTATTTCTGCCAGTAAAGCAATTTATTTGTCATGAAACCTCACTAGTGCAATAAAAAATGACTAAATTACGGCAAAAATAGTGAGATTGTCAGTGCTGGTTTAAACCCAGCAATACTCACTCAATTTTGTATGACAGATTCACATCAGCATACTGAAAAGAATCAGTTTCATTATCAGACTTCTTGTAAAAATATGTCATTAATGAATTGATTTAATTTAAATATTTCCAGTTTTCTGAAAATAATTTGCATCAGTTAGGTAAGCCCTCATTTACCTCAAAATGTCAGCTATTAAGCGTTGGGCGCCATCTTAAATTTTTGGAAAAAAAACTCGTCCGTTGATAAAATTTGTAGGAAATTCAATTTGTTAAAATTCTACTGATATGGCGGAAGTATGGAGGTAACGTTTTTTGTATGCAAAGTTTGCCAAAGTACTCTTTATTCTAAGGAAATTTAATTTTAAGCAGAATGAACCCGTAGGGTAGGCTGGGGCACTTTGGGGAACTTTTAGAATATTAAATAGACCGGAAAATGAGGGGTTTAAGGAACAGTTACGTGCAAGGGTTTTTATTTTTGAATATATTTGTTTGGCCCATAAGCATGCTTAAAACCGAAAATGCTACTAAATCACCACTTTTCAATAGTTTTGTTTAACTAGAAAACTAAACCGAATTTGACAAATTTACCTTTAAAACTTTATGTTTAAAATTCAATTTTCTATTGAAATGGATAGTTCCAAAAATTTTATAAAAGAATTTAAGCAGAAAAATTTTACAAAAATCAATTTTTTTTAAATTGTGCATAACTTTTTTTGAAGCAAAGATAGGGTCAAAATATGCATAGACAAAATAAATTAAAGACTAAAGGCTTTAACAAGGCATGTTCAAAAAGTAAAATTTGTTCAAAGTTGACAGAGATATGCCTATTCAAAATTTACCATTTCTCCTAATTTCGCAGCTTTGGTTCGGAAGCCCCTTTTTCGGTACAATATGGCAAATTTCACATTCGTAAAAATGTTCGAAGTCAAGATTTTGATATTATATGACATTTCGACTGAAGAAAATATATAAAAAGTATATAAGTTCGCAATTTTGTTTTTCGGCTGTTTTTAAATTCTATTAGACCTACAGACCGAACGGCTGGCTGGTCCGATTAATATAAAATTTGGTACAAGTTGTTAGGAATGCTAAATTTGTCAAAAGGCACCAAAAAATAGGCTTTCGGGCAGAAACTGAGAAAAATTATAAGAAATGGTAAAGTTTGAATGGCTATATCTCTGTGAGTTTTTATATAATATGGCTTTATTAATACTGTGACCGTCAAAAAAAAGTGTACAACTGTGAACTGCGTTTTTGTACCTCTGTTGAAGAAAATAGATTCGATCTTTGAGGAAAATACTTATCTTGTTTATTAAAGTGGTTAAGCTTCAATGAATTGGCATATAAAACTTAACAAAAAATATTATAGTAAAAATTCAATAAGAAAATAACAAAAAATACTTCATTTTTATGGCGTCAAAAGAAAGTGTACGCTATTCAATTAAAGCGAAAAACTTAAAACCAATACTTCGTCTGCTTCCCTTTCGTCATTAGGACGGCTTCTATGCGTCCGGGTATTGACTCTACTAGCTTCCTGTCAACTCAGCTGGAATTTTTTGCCACTCTTCAAACAAAATTGAATTTTGTACCTTTTTGCTAAATAGTTTCCTCTTTTGGATCTGTTTGTACAGATAATCTCACAAATTCTCAATGAGGTCAAGGCCTGGGGATCGCGGAAGGTCTGCTAGTTGCTAAGAAATACCATGGAGTAACCATTCCTTGACCAATTTCGATGTATGCTTGAGGTCGTTGTCTTGTTGGAAGACCCATGAATCAGTTTACCCCAGTTTTACAACACTAAACGGCAAATTGTCTTTTAAAATATTAAGGCAACCTTCAGTCCTTATCGTACTGTCAATAAATACAAGGGTTCCAACTCCAGATGAAGCCATACATCCCCTGACCATTACCGAACCGTCTCAGAAATCCCTAGACCATTACCGAACCATCTCAGAAACACTGTCGTATAGCCATACCTTTCCGAAAAAAATCGAAAGTGAAAAATTTGTTATGCCAAGAAATATAAAAATTACGGTTCATCATTCTGGAAAATGATCTTGTTAGTGGACGAGATTAAAATTACTATTTTTGGCTCAAAGCAGCCACCAAAAAAATGGTAACTGAAAAACACTGAATTAAACAGGTTTCTTGCAAAAAGCACGGGGGAGGTTTGGTAATGGTCTGGGGATGAATGACGTCTTCTGCAGTTGGAACCCTTGTCTTTATTGATAATACAATGAGGACTGAAGATTGCCATAATATTTTAAGAGACATTTTGCCGTTTAGTGTTGCAAAACTGGGGTTAACTGATTCATGGGTCTTCCAACAAGACAACGACCTCAAGCATACATCGAAATTGGTCAAGGAATGGTTACTCCATGGTACTTCTAAGCAACTAGCAGACCTTCCGCGATCCCCAGACCTTGACCTCATTGAGAATTTTCGAGATTACAAGCAGATCCAAAAGAGGAAATTATTTAGCAAAAAGGCACAAAATTTAATTTTGTTTGAAGAGTGGCAAAAAATTCCAGCTGAATCAACAGGGAAGCTAGTAGAGTCAATACCCAGACGCATAGAAGCTGTCCTAGAGGCGAAAGGAAAGCAGACAAAGTATTGGTTTTAAGTTTTTCGCTTTAATTGAATAGTGTACACTTTCGTTTGACGCCATAAAAATGAAGTATTTTTTGTTATTTTTTTATTGAATTTTTACTATAATATTTTTTGTTAAGTTTTATGTGCCAATTCATTGAAGATTAACCGCTTCAAAAAATAAGATAAGTATTTTCCTAAAAGATAAAATCTATATTCTTCAACAGAGTTACAAAAACGCAGTTCACAGCTGTATACTTTTTTTTGACGCTTACTGTATATCATATTAAGGCCTTAAAACTCTACTTTACTTTGTTCAATATGTCTTAAGCATATTTTTGCTATGCACTTATCAGAAAAAAATTTAAAATCATTGATTTTCGATATTTTGTGGGTGGGGTTTTATTTTTTGCTGCTTAAATTTTTTTATAAAATTTTTTGAACTATCCATTTCGATAGAAAATTTAATTTTGGACAAAAAGTTTTGAGTGTAAAATTGTCAAAATTTCTGAGCTATACCAAAAATATTGAAAAGTGGACAGTGTGACCATTCTTTCAGAAACGCATGCGTGAGTATAGTAGCATTTTTGGTTTTAAGCATGCCTATGGGCCAAAAAAACATATTCAATGAAAAAAACCCTCGTACGTAATTGTTCCTTTTTAAAGGTCTATTCAATAGTCTAGTTTGACTTGGCGATTATCGAAAAACACTTCGGTTTTTAAATAAAACTTTCAATGGAAATGTCGTGGGTTGCACTACTCTCTCTAATTAAATACAAATTTTGGCAGTTCTTCTTCGAAAGTTGTGGTGCTAAAACAGTTTTAAGATTTTACAGTGGTTTTGGGTAACGTAATTTCTCTTGTACACGAGGAAAGTGATATTTTATTTCCTGTTGACTGAATTTAATGGCTGTCCAATTAAAGTGTTAATATCAATGTAAGATTTCTTTAACTTTTTAAAAAGTATGTTCAAAAGTTTTGTAATCAATAATATTTTTTAGTAAAAATAATGCATTGGGCACTTTCCACGAGAATGCATGGGGCACTTACGACAAGGGTTATTGTAAAATATTTGTATAATTTTCTTCAGAATGGTGTGTACACATAATACAAAAATTAGTAAATAATCAATTTGAAATCAACGAAACAATTTTTTGGAGAAATTTAACAAAATATTTCTGAAAAATCTTATATAAATTTTACAGATATAAGACTGGTTTATTTGACTAAATTAAGTAGTTTTCTGTAAAACAAAATTAAATATTTCCTTTTTGTAGTTCTTTTTTGGCTCCTTTGAATCCATGTCGAAAGTGCCCTACTATAGTTCGTCGATTGTGACCCATGTTCCATGGGGAACAAACGTCATTTTGAAGTTGTTTTTTAAACATTTGTTATAAATAATTAGGTTTGTGTAGTCTTTAAAATTTGTGAATTTTAATAGTTTAAGGTTTAAGGCTACAAATAAGAAAAAACATTGATCAAATATTCATTTTAAAAATAGTTATACACCATCTTCAGAATATCTCCCACCCTACCCTAACTTTATAAACTGAATAAATAGTAATAAATACAATTTTTCCAATTGCAAACATTTTACCACAAAAAAACAAACAGTATATGGGTGATTCCGTGCCACCTGTGATTCTTTCTGACCAGTGCTTTTTTTGATATTTAATGTAAAATGTTTGTATATATTTCTGGTTTGAATTGGATGAACGGCTATTTACTACAATCTACATTCAATATCAGGACTAAATTTGCTACTTATTCCACAAGGCTTACAAAAGTGTAGTCAAAATGTCAAATTAAAAACAACAAAAAGAAAAAGAGTGTCATTATCGTCAAACAACAGGCATACAAAGCGGCGCTGCATAGAAGGACCAGAGCTGCTCGCGAGCTCTACGAGCAGAAGAGGAAAGAGGAACACAAGCTTCTCAGAAAGAAAAAGAAAGAGCATGAGAAGCGCGCGATCGAGGAATTAGAGGGATGCCACTGCAGGAATGAAGTTCGGAAGTTTTACCAAAAAGTAAAAAGAACCTCCCAAGGTTACAAACCCCGAACCGAAGCCTGCAAGGACGATCAGGGGAACATCGTGGTGGAAACGCAGTCGGTGCTGAGGATATGGAAAAATCATTTCTGCAAATTGTATAACGGCGATGACGAACCGAATTCCGCTACCATGCAAATTGCACCATTCAACCTGGACGACGTAGGCCAACAATTCCGTCCACCCGATCTTGACGAAGTGAGGATAGCCATATCTAAACTTAAGTCCAATAAAGCTGCTGGAGCTGATGGCCTTGCGGCTGAGCTATTCAAAGCGGCTGGCGATGAATTGGTTAGGAGTATGCACCAGCTCATCTGTAAAATATGGTCGGAAGAAAGCATGCCCGATGAATGGAACCTCAGTATTGTTTGCCCGATCCTCAAGAAAGGCGATCCTCTGGACTGCACCAACTACAGAGGCATCAGTCTTCTTAATATCGCCTACAAGATCTTCTCTGCCGTACTTTGTGAACGCCTGAAGCCATTCGTCAACAACCTGATAGGTCCATATCAGTGTGGCTTTAGGCCAGGGAAGTCCACCATCGACCAAATATTCGCACTACGGCAGATCTTGGAGAAAACCCAGGAGTTCCAAATCGATACCCACCACCTTTTTATCGATTTCAAGGCCGCGTATGACAGCATCTATAGAGACGAGCTATATAGAGCAATGTCTAGTTTTGGCATCCCTGCCAAACTCGTCCGTTTGTGCAGGATGACGATGGAGAATGCACGCTGCTCCATCAAGGTCGGCAAAGACCTCACCGACACCTTTGATGTCAAAAAAGGTTTTAGGCAAGGCGACGTGCTGTCATGCGACTTCTTCAACATCGTTCTTGAAAGAATAGTGCAAAACTCTCACGTCAACACCAGAGGCACAATCTTTCAAAAGTCCGTCCAATTACTCGCTTACGCTGACGACATTGATATAATCGGACGAACAAAGCGTGATGTCAGTGGTGCTTTTGTGAGCATTGAGAAGGAAGCCAAGAAGATGGGTTTAACGGTGAATGAAAGCAAAACAAAATATATGCTGTCCACAAGAAAGGACACCCAACACCGACGTCTCGGACAGAACGTCACTATAGACAGCTATAATTTTGAGGTAGTCAGAGACTTTGTCTACCTAGGATCCGCTATAAACTCAGCGAACGACACCAGCGCTGAGATCAAACGAAGAATTACTCTTGCCAATCGCTGTTTCTTTGGGCTAAGAAGGCAATTGAGAAGCAAAGCCCTCTCTCGAGCAACTAAACTGTCCCTGTATAAGACGCTTATCATCCCGGTCCTGATGTATGGTGCAGAGGCATGGACACTGCTAACAGTGGATGAGAACGCGTTAGGCTGTTTTGAGAGGAAAATTCTCCGGGTGATTTTTGGTCCCGTCTGCATAGATGGGGAATGGAGAAGAAGATACAACAACGAACTGTATGGGCTGTACAGCGACACCGACCTAGCCACAAAAGTGAAAAGCCAACGACTGAGATGGCTGGGTCATCTAGAGCGAATGGACACCAATGCTCCGGCCCGGAAAGTCTTTGAATCCAACCCCGTGGGACAACGCAGTAGAGGTGGACAGCGTAAAAGGTGGCGCACGCAAGTGGAAGAGGACCTCAACCAACTTGGCATGCGAAACTGGAGACAGCTAGCTAGAAACCGAGCCGGCTGGAAGAAGCTTGTTGGTTGAGGCCCTGGTCCACCCCGGACTGTAGCGCCACCTTAAGTAAGTAAGTAAGTAAGTCATTATCGTCTATTCCAGTTTTAGTACATTTCACTTTATTTTTTGTTCCTTAAAAGTTGTAGCAAAATGCTTTTACTGATTTGATACTCTGACTAAATGAAGCCACAAACACAAAAAAATAAATTGTTTCTAGGAAGTTTTAATTTTTGAAAATTTTCTAAAAAAAAGAATCACAGTTGGTAGAGAATCACCCATATACTAAACCCATCAGGTAGAAATGACAGGTCTGCACTCATATTTTGCGGTAACGCCCCTTCTATTAATAACAAAAATTACTTTCGTTAATATAGGATATTTTTTTTAATTAAAACTGCTTCAATTACCTCATTTGTCCCGAAGCTTTCCACATTTAAATTCAGCTCTGACAATTTTGTCTATAATTCCTGGAAAGGGAGCGAAAAATTTTGAAAGGACCATTATTTGTCAAACAAATACCCATTTATAAAAACAAATTTTGATAATGTAGGTAGGTATCTTCCTTCTTCAAGCTTATCGCTCGCAATATAAAGAAAAATTCAGAAGGCAAAACAATTTCAACTAGAAAAATATAAAATTGCCATTTCTCACAATCATCGGGGTTTAATATACCAAATAGAAATAGATACAAATAGCAGTTTTTTTTTCATTTTGGCAACCTGACACCAATTTATAAAAAAATTTACACTCTTTGCAGATTCGCAACAATTGCATATGTCCCCCAAGTGCCATGGCTCCAACATGCCAGTATACGTGAGAATATCCTCTTCGGCGAATCGTTTCGTCCGAAACGATACAACATGGTCCTGGAATCGTGTGCCCTCAAGCCAGATATAGAACTGATGCCCAAAGGCGATATGACAATAATCGGAGAACGTGGAATAAATTTGTCTGGTGGACAAAGGCAGCGTATTGCTATAGCAAGATCCTTGTATTCCTCAGCGAATGTTGTTATTATGGTGAGTTGCTATTTAAAAAAAAAAAGAACAAAAATATTTTTCTGTTCGTTTCTATATTGGGTTTAAAGAATTCAGGGAAAAGTACTTTTAAGAAAAAAAAATAAGTTTGTAATAAGCTGCATTTTTTAATATAGAAATTGTGTTAGATTTATATACAAACTGTGTATATTCCCAATGGACACTGTGGTCACTAGATCAGTTCTAGCTATACAGAAAGGGTTACAACAAAAAAACTATTAATTTTTTCTTTTTCAAAGTTGGAACTTCATTCAATTTGAGCAAAACATAATCAAGATGTATATTTCTTAGAAATGCGAGACTTTAAAATAAATGTTAAAGATTTTGAATAGCCAAAGCAAAAGGAAGACAGATAGTCTATAAGTTCTCGCCTATTTTGTTTAAAAATAACTAATACAGAACTCCTCGCTTAATTGATTTTCGCGTTTAATTAATCTTTGAAGCCCAAATAATTATTGTTCCTTATTAAGTAGAATAACAGTTGATAAGCGGTTTCAATTTGACAAATTGAAACTACTGGAACACGAGAGAGATGTTTGACGATGTGGTTTCAAAGTGCAACCACCTGGAAAAAATGCAACTTATAACCTAAAGATATGTTAATTTTCTGGCTAGTTGAACGTAACGGTTAATTGATCCGAAATATCAGACAAAATGGTGGATGCAATTAAGCGGGAAGCAATGTACCCACTTTAATATCAGTCTTTTGAGAGCTTAAGCTTGAAGAATTTAACTGTCAAGAATTTTTCAACTTTCAGATTTAATGGAACCATGTCGGGTCGACTTTTATGTCAACAATCTGTAAGATCCTTTCTTTATACGATGTCTCTTCTGTTGAATGTATTGCTGAATATGGACTGACATTAGAAGAAGTAGAAGTAGTAGTAGTGTAGTACCTCGTGGCATATTGGTTAGTGCGTTGGGCTGTCATGCCAAAGGTGTGGGTTCGATTCCCAGCCGTGCCACTTTAAAACAAAAATGTTTTATCCAAAGTACTGCCTCTTGCGAGGAACTGATAAATCCTCCAAGAGTAGACTTGTCATGAATAAGCTCGGACTCGGCAAAAAACTGTAGGTTCCTCGTCCCTACTCCTTCCTCCACAGGAATGGTAGAGAGTAAGTCACTAGGCCCTGGTTCTCCACGAGCTGTTGCGCCACCCAATTTTCTTTTTTCTTTATTTAAAGAAAGTCTTGCGCCGAAAATTTTTTCTCAAAATGAATCGCTCTAAGTTTGCAGTTTAGTTTGAAGTTCAAGAAAAGGAAAAAAACAAAATTTTAAATCCTTACGTAAAAGAAACCTTCATACTGTACTGTTCACAGTGAAGTTAGCATTAAAGTCCTTTTCTCAGCAACGGTGATACTAAGAAATTTGAAGTTAGGCTCCAAATTTGAAGTTTAATTTGCAAATTTGAAAAAAAAAGAATACCTAAATTAATTTTTCAAGGTTATCGTCGCTGTGAAGTTAGTAGTATATATCCTTTTCTCAGGAACTGAGCCAGCTAAAAAATTGCAGTTAGGGTCCGAATTCGCAGTTTTTCATGCACTTCAAGAAAAAACTAGGTTCAAATTTTGAAGTCCAAATTTGAAAAAAAAAAATCGAATAAATTAATTTTTCACAGCTAACTTCACAGTGACGTTTACAGTGCAAAGTGAATTCATCGATTTGTTTGCCAAATTTGGACTTTAAGATTTGAACTGCATTTTATCTTGAAGTGCATGCAAAACTGCAAATTTGGACCCTAATTTCAATTCTCAAGCTGGCTCAGTTCCTGAGAAAAGCATATGTACTGCTAACTTAACAGTGACGTTAACAGTGCAAAGTGAATTTTTCGATTTTTTTGTCAAATTTGAACTCAATTTTTTCTTGAAGCGCCTGAAAAACTGCAAATTTGGGACCTAACTGTAATTTTGAAGGTTGCTCAGTTGCTGAGAAAAGGGTATGTACTGCTAACTGCACAATGACGTTAACAGTGAAAAATTAATTTATTCGATTTTTTTTTTCAAATGTGGACTTTAATATTTGGACATTAATATTCCTTGAAATGCAAATTAAACTGCAAATTTAGAGCCTAACTGCAAATTTCTAAGTATCACTGTTTCTGAGAAAAGGACTTTTTTGCTAGCTTCACAGTGAAGTTAGCAGTACAGAATGAAATTTTTTTTATGTAAGGATTAAAAAATTTGTTTTTTTCCTTTTCTTGAACTGCAAATTCAGAGCCTCATTTCAGATTCCTAGCTAGCCCGGTTGCTGAGAAAAGGACAGGCACTGCTAACTTCATAGTGAAGTTAGCAGTACAGTCGGTTACACCCACTATTTGGTGAAGTGCAAAATCAGGAAAAGAAATGCATAAAAATGCAAAATAACTGCAAACTCTTGCCATGGTCCCATTGGTCTAGCTCAAAATTGATATGCCAACTTCACACACATCCCAAAATCTGCTGTGGGCTCTTAGTCTAAGAAGTAAGAGACGTGAAAAGTTCTTAAAGGAATCATTCAAGGTGAGAAAATCGCAACTTCAAGGCATGTACAGATTTTCAACGGATCGCATTTCGCACGAGGCTCATTCACGACAGAACTTGTTTTTTTTTACTTGAAAACCTATACGAATAAATCTTCTGCCAGTCATATAGACTGTCTCAACGTGAATAGCCTCTATTGCAACTAACTCCCTTTCTAGTTAAGTTGCAAGAAACTGAAGTGAGAAACTGAAACTTTGCACCTCTCTAACTCTTTAAGTGTACCTAAGCTCAGCGAAAAAGTGTTTAGTGGAAAAAGTTAGATACTTAAATTTCCTATAAAAAAGATCTGTACACCTCTTTGGTACGGTAAGCAGTTTTCGAGAAACTTGTCGCTTGTCAACAATCATTTTTCAAAATGAAATGCACTTTAAAACGTTTTTCTATTTAATGTACTTCTCACTCTGCTTTTTCATATTCCTTCCGCAAATACATTAACCGACAGTAAATGCCCTTAAGGTCATCGATCTATGGGAAAGTTCTACGTATTAAAAAGTACCCCAACACCAATTTGTATTGAAAAAATGTAGCCTGTTACCATTTACTCCTTGCCACATAAACGAGTATGTCTAGTCAACTTCTACTGATGGCAAAAGTTTCTTTGGTCACAACATTGTGTTATTTTTATCATTCATTCATTCAATGATAATTAACTTAGACTGTCACGTGAACAAAACCGTTGCGCCAGAGAAAAGTTTACTTTGAATTGTACAATGCAATTGAATTACATTCAACAAATACCAAACTGTGTAATATTCCAGTGAATACGGAGCTGCTGGAGTCATTCTATATGTGGCTTTGTGCTCCTTCTATCCTTCCTTACATTATAACATGAATGCTTTCTTGTCTCTTCTCTGTGGAAAACGACACAGGACGATTCACTTTCATCGCTGGACAATGAAGTTTCCGGACACGTTTTTGAAAGGAGCATTAGAAAAATGTTATTAAATGCCAATCGGACTGTTATCCTGGTAACTCAACGTTTGCAATTGATACACAGTGCGGACTATGTAAGTAAAAATTCAGATTATGGAAATGAGGCTACTTCAATTGTGGCAAAAAGTATGTATCTAGATATATTTAAGAAGTGCCTGAGGGTGTGCAAAGATATTTTTATGAATAAGTGATTTCTATGTAGATTGTCATCATGAAGAATGGTTGTATGCAAGCAGCTGGTAGTTACAAGGATATCGAGGCAAATCATCCTAAAATTGTCGATAGATGGAAGTCGATAATCACAATGAATGAAAAGGATAAATTGTGGTAAGTGAATATGTGACTGCAATAAACAAACTACATATATAGACGATACAGTAGAAACCCAGATAAACCGATATAGTCATGTAAAATGAGGAGCTCAAAAATGTGCTTATATCCGTTTCTGCGAAAAATGTGTTTTATTTTCAAAACGTTTAGAAAGCGACTAGGAAATATTGGGATATTAAGAAGGTTTATGTGCTCTTAAGCTAGATGCTTATGAACGGTGCTTTAAGCTTCGTTTAAGAAGTAAGAGCCAACTGGCAAAAGTATTGGATTTGTTCAAGAAGAAATAGTCCTTGGGAGTTTGAACGTGAAAATTAATTAGGAAATTGAACTAAGACATTTCGCATGCATTCATTGATTTTATGAAGACACTATTGACAATTTGGCCTTACCTGCCTCTAGAAAATACCATGATACCTCTTTATTTGTAATATATACTTTTGAGGAAAACTTTTTTTTCTGTCGGAGTCCATGATTTGCCCTCGCCTGGGAATTTTACCTGCTGGCAATTAAGTATGGCTCAAAGAATTGGCAGCAAGCGTAACTTAAACGTTGGATACATAATAGGTTTGTTCGCTGTTCCCTGCCCCAGGGCGCACTGGGAAATGTCATTCAAATGTCAAAAAACTGGGGGCTGTCCGGGTTTTGATTTCACATCGAACACCTCAGTGTTACTTTTGTATGATCAAAATGTTTTGGTGCTTGGATACTATTTTGTGCAGCTTCAAAATCTTTATGCAATCACTATAGATATACATATATTTTCTTTAGCATTGTATTTATTAATATATAAATTAATAAAAAGTAACAAAATAGTATACAAAATATTTCACATTTATTATTTATTTCGTCATAAAAATTCGCAAAGTTAATCCTTTCCCTTTGACATTCAACTTTTACAAACAGCTGATTTCAATTTCGCAGCTCTGATTTCTTTCCCTGAGAAAAAACCTGGGGTGCGTAAGAACGAGTTCAGTGCTCGCCCCGAACACACATCAAACACAGTGCAAATAAACTGGGGTGAAAAAAGTGTCAAATAAAACACATTAGAGCGAGTTCAGGGCGACCCAGTGCGCCCCAGTGCTCACATCGAACAAACCTAATGTATGTATGTATATCCGAGTAAAGGTAAGGCCACCTTGTAACTAGATAAGACATACCTTCACCGAGCTGAGATGTATAATCACAATCTAGAAGAATAAAATACACGACTGGGTCGCACGTAATTGCTCTTATGTTCAAGAGGCTGAGGGTTTAAGAAAATTGTATATAAAGATAAGGAAATGATGATACAAATCAGAAATGTATTAAAGTAGCGGTTCCCAAAGTGTGTTCCGCGGAACCCTGGGGTTCCGCGGGAGAAGTTTTAAGGGTTCCACAAATTTCTTGAAGCATAAACAGTAAAATACAAAAAATAAAAGAAAAAAAATTAAAAATTTCCACAAAAAAATTTGAACAATTTTTTTTTTTAAGTTTATATTTTTTAATCGAAATGTGAACTTCAAGGTCATAAACTGTTTCATGAGTAAACATATCATAAGCCGCGTTTTATTATCGCTCATAACCCATATGGTTCACATCGTGAAAATAAAACGATGTGGGTTAGTGCAAAAGCAGTGCTGAATATCAGTCTCTTTTTTTGTTATGTTTATTTGTTTTTCATGTAAGCACTTGCCTCTTTTCCTCTCTATTCCTAATACTGCTGACAAATCGCTGACATCCATTCACAATGGTAAATAGCCCTCTGCCGATCAGAGTGAAAACCTCTATCTGGGTTATTGAAATTAACCTCGATAGAAACCTAGATCCCATGTTGTTTTGTAACGCATGTTAAAAGATAACCTCGACCCAAACCCAGAGATAATAAAACGCAGCTATTATTTGGGGAAAATGTATTGATATATGCAACGGCAGAGCCGCAGCAATGGTGGGAAAGGTTAAAGGGGTTGTTTCAAATACCAGG
Source organism: Dasysyrphus tricinctus (assembly GCA_963921185.1). Taxonomy (NCBI): domain Eukaryota; kingdom Metazoa; phylum Arthropoda; class Insecta; order Diptera; family Syrphidae; genus Dasysyrphus; species Dasysyrphus tricinctus. The sequence goes on from OY992533.1 coordinate 10,188,661, forward strand.
GTGTCCGCCGGGAAGACTACTTTGTTTTGCCGGCATTTTTGTAAACATAAGTCTTGATAGTTCATATTTGGCAAGATGCAAGATGCTTTAGAGAGAACAAACCTTAGGTGGAACAATATCACCACTTGCTGGGCAACAAAACAAATCTGGCCAGTAATGGATTTTAAGCGGTCTAAATGTTTGATATCTCTAAGCAGATTGCACATTAGCTCCATGATAGGTGTCATAACCGGACACTGTCTTATAGGCAAGCACGCAACGCGTCTTGGCGTATTCTCTAACGATTTTTGAAGAAGCTGTATGGACGAGGAAGAGGTAGAATCGATTCCTCATCTTCTATGCACTTGGCCTGCTCTATCTCATAGGCGAAGACTCCATCTTGGAGATTTCTACTTCAATGATCCTAGTGATTTAGTAAATGTTGACATAGGTAGTCTGTTACGCTTCATAAGAAGCTCCAAATGGTTCATTGAGTAGGGAAAAAGGCTTCCCAGATTCTTGTGGTATCACAATGGGCCAACTTATGGTCTAAGTGTATCAGTTTTCATGACTGACAGCCACTTCAACCTAACCTAACCTCATATTTGGCAGTCGTGAAGTAGACACGTGGCAAATTTATTATGGAAAAATATTCGATAAACCAACGTGTTTTAATCGTTAAAACATTTTAGACCGGGAGGCGGCAATACAAAATTCCCACCTATCGAGGTAAAGAAAAATTTAGTTATATTGCATTAGGTTGCCACTAGTTGATATAGAAAAACTTGGCCGTCCACCCTGTATCCTGGTCAGACCGACTGGCCGACCAAAAGAAGCGGTCATATTTTAGGGGTGCTACCACCCATCGAGGTAAAGAAAATTTGACTTACATAGCGTTTTGTCTTCGTTAGGTGATATAAAAAAGCTTGGTCGTCCAGCCCATACCCTGGTCAGATCGGCTGGCCGACCAAAAGAAGTGGTCACTTTTTAGGGGTGCTACCACCCATCGATTAAAGGATGAAACCTACATCAAATTAAAGGGGCAACTTTCACCTATCAGAATTTCAAGGTCGTCCGGGGCATAGCTTGGTCAATTTCTCTGGCCGACCAGATTTATGCATTTATCTAAGATAATGCGATACTCACTTCTACACATTAATTATATACTGAATGTCCAAACCTAATGCTTCAAACTTTAATTGGTGAAAGACCAGGCAATGACCTGTCAGAATTCCATAACTTGTCCATACTAAATCCTAACCAGTTGGTAGAAATACCTAAATAAACTGCAATTATGATCAAAGCTAATTTTTAACTTATATTTTTGGAGTTGAATGATAAACAAAAATTCCATTACCCAATATTTGCTAGGTCTTTTAAAAACTTGCCCTATTTTTTCAGTTTCTTAAAAGATATAAAACTTACCACAAGCAGTCTTAAGTCGAAAGTTATAGCCATTTTAATCTAATAAGAAAGAGTTCTGAAACACCAAATTTTCACAGAGCATCATGAAAGGAGAATGAGCAAATTGGCCCATATTCTCAACACAATTGTCATTAAATTTTTGAAAAGGTTATTGTTAGGACATCATTTCATTATATGGCCGTTAAGCTCTAAACCATGGAGCTCGCGAGATATTCGACTTCAAAGCACGGCAAAGAAAAATAATGCAACGCCGCATTTAGACATTGTCTTAGTGCTCAACATCAATGTGTTGTGCATCGTTGGAAAGGTTATAGCATATACTTTATTTTTGTAGGTAACCGTTAAACTGTAGACCATGAGGTTCAAGAGAGTGCTTTTTTTGTGTTCAATATTCAATATAGCACATTATTAGATGTGTTTTCGTTGATTTTTAATGTTTCTATTGCATTTAAAGTCAATGCTCCCGAAACTGTCCCCCTCTGCCTCAGGGAGAGGAGATACAACTTACCCTCCATACAATTTTTTTCTTAGAATAACCCCAAGAGCCACACCCTAAAATACTTCCACTCAGGTCCGGGACACCCTGTACCTATATCGCAAGTAAAAATGAGCACACCTAAAGAAAATTAGTACTTTTGACGTAGATATGCAAAATTTTTGTTCAGAAAATCTTTATTTATCAACTTTCAGCCGAGGAAGAACTGCCAGTGAGAGATGGAAGCTATTTAAGAACATAGCAAAACTTGGTCTTCAACGTCTGAATACTTCTACTGAGAATGAACAGAATTTCCCTGTAAGTTGTATGGTTTCTTCTGTCCTTTGAATATAATCTAAGCAATTTCACTTTGCCCACATTTGTCAAATTCTTTTATCTTCAGTCCCTTCCGTCGGTTTTTTATTGCAAACCAAAAAAACGCTCCAGTTTCTATGGATCAAGGCATCTTATCTACGATATGCCTATTCCAATCGATGAATGTCAATACGATGATGTTATCATTCGACGACGCAATAACGGATTTGGAACCAATTCAACTCTTAGTCGACGACCACAACGTGCAGCACATTCCTTTGAATTAAAACGTCATAGTTCTCTGCAGAAAAAGGAAATCCTTCGGGTGCACTCCTTGCAGCCAGAATTGCAAGAACAGGAACAAACTCCCCCTCCGTCATCGTCGTCGGTAATGAGAAATATCTCCTTTGCCTTTCCACAAAAGCACCAGCAGCCTAGCTTTCATGAGTCCACACGCCTTCGAGGTGATGATTTGGACTTGAAGTCATCGAAAATAGGATTTCAGCAATTTTTGCATCGAATGTCATCTCGCAAATCGAATCAACCAAAAACACCGACGGCCAAGAACCATCATCAACATCGTCCTGTTAGTGCAACCAATTCTATTGTGTGAGTGATAGCTATGAACTTTGTTAATTTGATATTGAAATTGTCATGTGATAGTCGGGATTTTCAGTAGCATAAGTGAGGAGCCCATTCCATCAATGGATGCATCGACCCGGACGAGTTGGATGGACGATGAAGCGGAGATGATGAAAGGTTAGTTTTTTGTCGATTTTTTTCAATTAAGTATTCCGTATACCCATGCATATAGCAATATTGGATACACACGAGCTATATAGCACTAGACGGAAGCTTATGTAATATTGGTTTTGAAGTCTTTAAGCATTTTAAAAATCCCTCTAGAGTTCAAATATGTACATACATCAATTTAAACACAAAAAATTGCGCAAAATAGTAGTGAGATCAGCTTATACCAGTCAGTTTATTCCAGTTTCAAACGCAACTTAACACTTAATACGTGAAATAAAAAAATCCAGTATGTATTTCAAAATAGCATTGTTGTTGGCCGGACAGTCATTTTTTTTTCAACAGTTTTCTTTTGAATAAAAATTGAGTTTTTTCCTCTTCAGATCAGTCAGGTTTTGGCAACTAAAGCCTTCAAACGGGCAATAAATCAATTTTTTTTTTATCGAAAATCAATTTTACATATTTCGATTTTTCGACAGATTTATCCCTCTTTTACTAATACCATTAAACACGAGAAAAATTCAAAGCCATCGCTTTGACATGTCTGGATCACTATATCTTCATAGACACAAATTATACACCAATACAATGGAAAAGAAAAATCAATCTAAAATCGTATACCATTCGCGACGAAAAAGATCAATTTTCAGATCAAAATCTGAATTTACCAAAAGAAAACCCCATTAAAGAATTTCAAAATTGTTCTTCATATATTGCTTTCAAAAATCTTCCAAAAGAACTTAAAATTTCATAAATAAATTATTCGCTATGAGTAAAAAATCAGATTATACCAATTAGTATGGCTTAATTAACAAAACTAGATAGCCAAACAAGGGCCTTAAATTATTAAGTAAAAATTAAAAAAGAACATTTTTTTGGCAACGTAATTTAGTAATTTTTTTCTATTTATACCAGTTAGGAGTAGTTAGCCAATGGGAGAAAATCTAAGTTGAATTGTATTCTTTTGATTTTGTTTCCAGAAATATCTTCAATTAAAAAATTATTTCAATACTAATCAATCACTTTTTATTTGTTTATCATTTTATACCAATTATTGAATAAATGAACAAAACCATGTATGATGTTTTTAAATGGGTACAAAATACAATGTACGCCAAAATATGTATGCAAAAAGAATTTAATTGCCATAATTGTGGGGTACAGAGCTCAATTTTATTTATAGCTTTATACCAGTCAGGAGTAACTTGCCACTAGAAGGCAATACAAGTTTAAAAAACAAAACATATTTTCCTTTTTATGTTTTCGAAAATCTATCAAACGAATACCTTTACATAGTTTTGACTAAATTTCCAGTTTTACTTAAGTAAATTATTCGCTTAATGTCAAACCAGTTTATACCAGTCAGCAGATAAATTAACAAAACGATGTATTCTTGCGACTTATCAATCAATAGAAAACAAGGGCACGTGGAAATAATCATACGAAATGAATTGTAAATTTTTTTTGTCATTTATACCAGTCAGGAAACAATCTAGGGTAAAATTTTAAAAATTTATTTTGTTACCGAAAATGTTTTCAAAAAAAAAAGGTTGTAGTACTCGTTCATTTATAAATAATTCCCTTCCAAGGTTGGACATACAGTGAATTGCGACAATGTGGCTTAGCTATTACTTTTTAGTTTATACCATTTTATATTTGGATGCCCATTGAAAGATCATTTTCATTGCTTATATTATCTCAGTACTACTGGTAGATTATACAAATCAGCAGATAAAGATAAGGAAAGCGCCACTTGATAAGTGAACATAGCAGTTAAATACTACATCTTTCGACACTTGTGTAAGATCTAGTTTTTCGTTTTATACCAACCAGGCATACCTAGGTAGTAAAACAAGTTTCTAATAAAAAATTAAAAAATAGTTTTCTACAACGTTTAATATGACAAAAAATGTATAAAACGATTGTTTCATTTATTAACTACATATTCGATGTATGTGCTACGATAATTTATACCAATTACCAGATACATTTACTAAAATAGTGAAATTGTCATAGATAAATAAATAAAACGTACGAAAAGCTGCAACACAGTCACTTATTTATACCAATCATCCACGAGAAAAGCTGATTTTCTTATTTTGTTTTTTTCAACATAATCATAAAGAAGAATTTTCATTAAATAAACCACCAACTTGAATTTGAATTTCATAAGTGAATTATTTATTTTGTGTGTAAGACCACTTTATACCAATCAGCTGATAAGTAAACATGGCTGGCACCACTTGACAGGTGAAAATAATTATTCAATACTAAATTTATTTTCTACACCTGGGGCGCAGATATGTATAGCCATACAGAATGCTATTTGTTTATTTATTTTTCCCTCTTGCAGATATAAATCCTGAATCATTGACAGATGCCAATGATAACAACATCCAGGTACCCGATGACGATGAACGTAAATACGGTGAAATCCCAGCAGAAATTTACATGCTCTATTTGAAATCGGCTGGATTGCCAATTGTTGTGGTGTTTTTCGCAACTGCCTTGATATGGCAAGGTTTACGGGTGTATACTGATATATGGCTACAACGATGGACAGATACGACAACAACCAAAATAAGCAATTCTACCTTGTCAAGTGTAAGTGAAGTCGAAGTCATGTACTATTTCCGGACGTATGCCATTATCTCAAGCGTATGCATTCTAATGGCGTTAATAACAACTCCTGTGGGACAAATAGCCGGATGTAATGCCAGGAGACTGCTACACGACAAACTACTGCAATCGATCTTGACCAAGTCTTTGCATTTTTTCCAAATCACTCCCATGGGAAGGATAATGAATCGTTTCAGTAATGATATGGCGATAATCGATAAGGTTTGTATTTCTTGTGGTAGATATATCTATGTCCTAGGGTATGGAGGATAAATCAGTCCTCCTCCTTCACTTTTCCCATATCACACATTACCCATCACCCCAAGACTGTCTCGTTTTATAGCCCAGTCTATGCTGCATATCCTTTTTCGTTTGTACGTGACGTGAAATTAGGTTTTTCTTTTCTATTTCTAGAAAATTGCAGCAACAAGTCAGAGACTGCTTCAATTCATGTTGTTGTGTCTGTGTGCGGTTCTGATTAATGTTAGCATAACGCCATGGTTTGTGCTCCTAACGCTTCCGATATGCACCGTATACTACATCATTCAAAAGTTCTACAGATGCTCGTCTAGGTAAGTGTCAATTCTGGGAAAGGCATTGTGGGTGCCGGTATCGGTATTGGTACGAAAGTTATACTGAAACCCACATTGTACCCTTCTGCAACAAATTTGAAGCTCTTTTCTACTTTTAATTTAACGAGTTATATTATAATGCTTTGGTTTGCATCAAGGGTATTTAAAGCAAAACATAATTATTAGAAAAAAAAATTATTACCACAGAGCTTGAAACTTGTGGTTTTGTTCATGTAACTTCCTGCATCAAAATTGCAAGGATAAAGCGATACTCGTGACGTCCTTAATCCTAGTTTCATATCAAACCTTCAAACTATGATTGAAAATGAAATGGTAAAAGCATGTCAAAGTTAAATCCCTAACGTTACGCTTTACAGCTTCAAGCAAATTGAAAAGGATGGAGTGTTCTGGTAGTGGAAGACTTGTTCCTGTTCCTTGAAATATGTAAAAAGTCCCCAAAATTTCAAGGAAATTGAAAAAAGTTTCCCTTGAAATCTGTGTCTGAGAATCGCTGGCTGTTTTCAGAAATATCTTCATCAAAACACGTGAACGGGAGCAGCTTGTTGAAAAAAGTTTACTTGAGTTGAGATCATGTCAAGACTCAGTGTCAGAAAAAGAATATTCAAATTGATTTGAAAAGAAAGCGCTCTAGGCAACTTGTTGCTCATAGTTGCTGACTGTTGCCAGCCACTTTTTCAACTTCAAGACACGCGAATAAGAGAAACTTGTGGAAGAGATATTTGTGTCAAGACTTAAAAACGGAATTAAAAAATCCAAGGAAATCAAAGAGAAAGTAATTCTAGCAATTTGTTGCTGAGGGACACTGAATGTTGCCAGACACTTTTTTGGTAGCAGCACCAACACTTTTAAAATGGAGAAACCATTTTAAAGTGCAGCTCATGAAGTAAAAACAAAACTTGCAGGAAATTAAAAAGAAAGTTGTTGCTGAGAGTTGTCGGATATTCCCAGTTCCTTTATTAGTACCAAAATGCATAATCGAGAGAAACTTGATGAAAAGAGTTATATATTTGAGTTCTACAAGTAAATTGAAAAGAAAACTTGTTTAAAATTTTATTCGAGAAATTTTCAAGAAAATCAAAAACAAGAGTTGCTGGTTACTATGCCAGCCACTTTTTCAACACCAAAAAGCGTCATCGAGAGAACTTGTGCAAGGAGTTTATTTGAGTTGCTGCTCAAGTCAAAATGACAGACTTGAAGACGAAATAAGAAAATTTCAAAGAAAACAATTTGTTGCTGAGAGACGGAAAGAAAACAATTAATTTCCAGAACGAAAAAACCTTGTAACAGATATTTTAGTCGAAGTGAAGCAGCTCAGAATTGAACGAACAAAGAAGAAAATTTCAAGGAAGCCCAAAAGAAAGTCTTATGCAATTTGTTGCTGATTGTTTCTAGACACCTTTTCACCCAAAAACGCAGACTAATGTTTTTTGGTAAGTATCGTGGAACGTGAACGGGAGAAACTTGTTGAAGAAAATTTATTCAAGCGGCAAGCAGTTCAAGACCAAATGGCGGTAACTAAAAAAGTCTTTTTAGCAACATGTTGCAGAGATTTTCCAGTTGTTTCTAGACACTTTTTCAAAACGAACGCACGTGAACGGGAAAACTCGTTAAAATACACCTTATAATTGTAAAAGAAAATTTTAAGGAAATTGAAAAGAAAGTAATAGAATATGAAGAAAATTTGAAAAGAAAATTCTGTTTAAGTTGTTACTCTACTATATAATTCAAGTTAAAACTTCAAATGGAGTTGAGTTCATTTAAATTTTTAACTTGAATTGAAAAGAAAGTCTCCAATTATATTTGTTACTGAGAGTTGTTCGCTGTTTCCGGACACTTTTTCATCCAAAAACGTAGACTGCAGCAACTTGCTGAAAAGAGTTGATTCAACTTTGAGTAGTCTAACTCTAAATTACGGAAACACAATGTTTTTAGTAAAGTAAAAAAGAAAGCCACTACGCAATTTGTTGCGTAGAACTTTTTGTTAGTAACGAATGGGTAGCGAATTGATACAAATTGATCGATTCGTTGAAAAAAGCTTTGAAGATTATTTTTATCGATTCTTAAGTGTTTCATTTTTTTAATTATATTTTCATGTTGACTCTTTTTTCAGAGAACTCCAACGAATTGAGAACATGACAAACTCACCAGTTATTTCACATTTATCCGAAACAATTGAAGGTGCTGTGACCATTCGAGCATACAGCCAAGAAGCCAGATTTACAGAAAAGCTATTTAAGCATCTTGAGGCTAACAATATTGCTTTCACACTCCTGAATACCAGCAATCGCTGGCTGGGTATTGCTCTGGTAAGTTGGATTGACAAATTTTCAGCTTTAAATCTTGCTTTTTTTAATATTTTTTATTTGTACGAAAAAAGCGGGTAAAAAACTCAAAGATTATTGATGGACGAACATAAACTTAAGAGAGGATCGATTGATAAAAGCTCTTGAAATGTTTGACTTTACTTTCAGATACGCTTAAGCGTGATATTCATAGAATACAAAAGTAATATGCCTTTTTAGCCGGGTTAATCTCTAGTGAGGTTTACAATTTCAAAGACCGAAGCAAATTGGTTTTGAAAGTCTGAATATTACAATAAAAGGGAAAATTAAGTGAAGTGAAGCATTCCGCATTCGTGTAGTGCTGCTAAAAAAACTTCTCTATACTTAAAAGTATGTTCAAATTAGGGCTCGGGGATAAACCAGTCATTTTCTGTACTTGAAAAGTACTTTAAGATTTAGGTTCAATGATTAACTGCTGCGAGTTCATAAAGTTAAAGTAGAATTGTATTTAAGAACATTCAGCCACGTAAAATATTCCACATTCGTGTAGTGCTATACATCTGCAGCTGTGTTCAAGAGCATTCAAAGTTTAACAGTGGAAATTAAGTTGCCTATTTCACTGGCGCATTTTTAGGATTATGATATCTATGATATATGATGATATCTATTCTGATGTTATGAACCATTGGAACACGATGAGGAAATTTTACATAAACAAAAAATCAATAACTAGATTTTATCTTTACCACCACGTACATACACTTTGGTTTACTTTCACTATGCTCAACATAAAATATGGAGGGTGGTGTTTAATCACCTCTAACGACAGGAATGACTGTTTCGAGTACATTCTCGCTTTTCCAAGCGTAGAGAGCTTATTCCTGGACAACTTAGAAATTAAGTCTTATCCTATCGAAAGTTTTAAGATAATTGAGTTTTAGTTTTTAATTTTCGCTTTGGGGTAGTAAATAGACAAGATATCTAGACTCCAATACAAAAAAATGCAATTTTCAACAGATTACCCCTAAAGCTACAAAATAGAAACACTTTGAAAATTTATTTTTCTCAAAATCTATCCACCGCCTTTTTTTCTGCTTACCTTATAAGTTTTACGAGTACCTACCTATAGTTTATGGAGTTTTATGCTAAACTAAAACCTTATTCTTACCTTCTTAGGATTACTTGGGCGCAGTAATCGTTTTTGTGGCCATATTGACAGCATTGGTTGCAGCAACTCTTAGCACCAACAACAGCAGCAGAAGCAGCAAAAACGACACCACCACAAAAGGCAATAATATGGAAACAGCGACACATGGACCAACGCCATCACTTGTTGGTTTAGCTATAAACTACACTCTCCTGGTACCGATCTACCTTAACTGGGTGGTAAAACTTTATGCTGACATGGAAATGTATGTGGGCTCCGTGGAACGTGTTGCATATTATGCCGAACACAAGCAGCAGCAGCAGGAGAACCAGCAGCAGAAACAGCAGCCACATAGAGACAATGAGGAGACTTCATCTTTTGCCAGTCACGAAAAGAGCAATGTGTATCCTTCGCTCAGGTCCTGCCAGGATGAAGTCATCTGTAAGATATGCACAAATTGGGGTGGTTCATGCATTTTCTAGAGGGTAAAAGTGTATATGTATAAATACATATGGTTTTTTAGTGGTTGGTGTCTCACGTAAGAAGGTCAACCCCGTAACAGATGATGGCTGAGGTTGTGTCGACCTAACAAAAAAAAAGCAATGTCATGTTTTTTTTTACCACACATGCTGCTGATGCAGCCAGTGAAGTGTGTGCTTTCTACGTTTTTTAGGTTTTTGCCGTCATCGATTTATAAATCAAAAACCCTCTTAAGCTATAAAAACATCAAATTGCCAATTCGAAAAAGCTATTTTTAAGGAAAATGCTATAATCCTCACGTTGAAAAACGACTGCAATAAGGAGTTGATAATACCTCTTTGTGGAAGTCCATTTTATTTTTATTGAACAATAATGCATCTTGAGTAATATTAAACGAAATTGCATTTATTTTTATACGTAATCGAATTTGTATGCAAATATGCACTTATATAAAATATGGAAGTATACAAGGGCGTACGCAGGATTTTGATAAGTGGGTAGGGGGCAAACTCATTCAAAAACTAGATTTGGTACAGAGATCATTTAACAAGAAGGTCAACACCTATCTTTTACTTTAATCATGGAAATGTTCCAATTAATTTCCGAGCTTTTTTTACTTGCGATATAGGTACTATAAGGCAAGTTTTGGATTCGTGCAAAAAAAAAATCCATGTAACAATCAAACGTGACATTACTTTGATAGAGAAGACCAAAAATATGAGTGGCAGAATTCTGTCTGTCTGTCAGTCTGTTCGTCTATAGCTTAAACGGCTCGATCACTTTTCTTCAAACTTGCGCATAGTGGTTTTTGGTGATTATGCCCACACGTTTTTTTCATTTTTTTTAAACCAAAAATAATAGTGCCTGCCATACAATTTTTTAGCAATTTTACATAATCGTTTTTTTTCTCAAAAACACCTCCACAACTTTCCATGAAAAAAAAAATCAATTTATTGACTTTCAGTAAAGGCTACCTTTGGGTGGGAAACCATTTTTCAAAAAATGGTTATTAATGGTACCTCTCAAATAACCATTCTTTTAATTTTCGATTTTCTGCAAAACGGTAAGACTGATTTCAATATTTTTCTTATACAGAAGAATTCAAAAAATATAAATAGATAGTATTGTGCACTAACATTTTTGAAAAAATTTATTATTAATTTTTAAAAAATGTTTCAATTTTTTTTTTTTTTGAAAATAAAATATTTCGAAAACGACATCATAAAAAAGTTAAAAAACCGTTAAGGACAATATATTTTCTCAAAAGCGGCTGTTACGATTTTCATTAGACTTTTTTCTTATGCTAAATATAGTGTGATCTTGCTAGCGAATTATTGTGAATATGCCTTATTATTTTTTCGTTATCTTTCCTTATCAACGTTCATACTTTCATGCTCATTTATTATACCACACATTTATACATTTATACCAATCTGAAATCAGTCTCTAATAAACCTTTGAACTATAAACATCGTTTATTTAATTGCCGCCCATGAGATCTACTACAAAAATTATAATATTTTACGCTTAGCAACTATTAGTAGTACCCCTCATATAATGTTTTCTTTTATTTTGAATTTTCTACAAATTTAATATCAAAATTTTCAAAAAAGAAATTTTTGAATTTTTAAAAGTTTTAGATTTGCATACCAAAATTCTTCCTTAAAAATGTTTTAAGAATTTCATACAATCATATTTAATTAAGATTTTAGATGACGTTCTTTTTTTTTTCACTTCAAACTGTTTAAGATTGTATTAGCTAATTTAAATGTCGTATTTCATGCTTCTGAAAATTTATCTCTCTTAATTAACATGATATATAAATAGCCTTAGATACATTTTGTGGTACCATTTTCTCAAAAAGTATTCAGCTGATTTGGATAATGTTATTTGGTTGGGAAAGCCATAATCACGGAGAGTGTGCGAATCACAAAATTAAACACTGTGGGTCGATTTTAGTTAAGTACCATTTTATACTGCCAATTACTGTGCACATTAAAAGATATTAAATTAAAAAAAAAAGTTTTTTACTTCAATTCTCAAATATTTAATAGCTAGCTTCTGAGTGGTGTCGAATTTCGACGCTGGGGGGAGAGACTAGTTTTCTTAAACCCTTAACATCTTGAACATAAGAGCAAGTACGTGCAACCCAGTCGTGCATTTTATTTATTTTACTATTTGGACCCAAATTGGGCGCCATTTTTCAGAATGGCATCCAAGCGTCGCACAGTGGTACGTTTCTTAAATTTCGGTGACAAAAATCATTTCCCACGCCAATTGTAAATAGAAATTAGTGAAATTTGGTACACTTAATGATTTGGGGATGCTCAAATTAATGGTGCGAAACAAACGGACCACTGTGCGACGGCGACGATTACAACAATAATTCCCAATTTCAATCCTTAGCATGTAAAACGTAATCTACAAATATAAAAATAAGGACTCCCTTCACAAAAAGCGCAGGGATTTCGGTTTCCTGAACGGACTACATGATTGGGGGGGGGGCCCAAAATGACACCCAAGCGACAGAATTACAAAAATAACTCCCAAGCTTACGTTCATCGTTAGTGCGTAAGAAATGCATTACACATAAAAAAAGGTCCTCCCCTTTCCTGACCGGACTAAAAATGGTTGTTACATTTTAACCTACAAAATTTTAAATATCAAAAATCATTCCCTCGGTATGTACATATGTTCGTATGTAAAAAATCATGAAATTTTATTTATCAGAAATTTCAATTAAAACGAGGATTTCAAAAGCCGTTATTTTATTTTAAGTAAAATAATAATTTCCTTATCCAATTTTTAAACTATACCAACCACACGTTCTTAAAAGTGAGCTTTTCAACCATTTTTTTTTAACTAAAATATTTTCTCTCATACACGTTGCATTTTAAATAAAAACCTCAAATCGATGATGGGTAAAATTGAACAATTTAGTCACGTGCCATTTGTTTAATGTACATGTCCTTAATTCTTGCCGTGTGTCGTCCGTCACCATCATGCAACCTTGATAAATTGATTCCAAAACCTACAGTATATGGTTCGTACATGTATACCAAACCGAGTATACCTTCATTGAATTGTAAACAACATCCTTAAATTGAATACAAACACTATAGTTTTTTTGTCATTTATTTGCAGATAAATCGGTACCAATTTCATGGCCACAAAAGGGTGACATCACATTTGAAAATGTCAGCATACGATATGAGGGCCAAAAGGCAAATGTTATCACGGATTTGTCTTTGAAAATACCCGCTGGTCAAAGGGTTAGTATAAATATTTACCGAAGGTATCACCCCATATTGGTGGTGTCTCTAATATTGTTTGGGCTGGTTGGCTCGTGTCGGTTATAGTTGGATCGGAAATCTATCTATTGGAAATTACATTTCAAACATTGGTCCTGAGTAAGCAGAATTTTTGTTTTTTTCTATTTCTATTAGTTGATCTTATTTATCTTGTGGATTATCCATACAAAATTCCAATTGTAACGGTGCACAATCACTTGGTCAACACGTGGTATAGGTGAAATGTAAGGACAATGGGATTATTGTTGAAATTTACTTAATTTTGACATAGATGTGGAGTGTTTAATTGACCAAAAATGAAAGTATTAGGTAGTGTTAAACTTTTAATTAGGGAAATAAATTGCGGTTTAAGTGTTAAAACAATAGTGAATGTTGTTGAAATAGTACGCAGTAAATGAACTACCTTTACTTGGGGCCAGTTGTATAGAAAACCTATTAAAACATTGAAGATTTAACTGTAGAAATGAGAATTATGTAGGTATGAAGTCCATAATCTTTTTTTTTTTTTGTATTTCTTCAAAGGTTGGACTATGCGGTAGAACAGGCAGTGGGAAATCATCTTTGGTATTGTCATTGTTTGGCGTGTTGGAAACAATTTCGGGACGGATAATAATTGACAATGTGGATATTGCAGAAATAAATCCGGACGAAATAAGATCAAGACTTTCGATAATTCCACAAGATATACATTTATTTCATGCGAGTATACGAGAAAATTTAGATCCCAGAGGACACTATGCCGATATGGACTTGTGGAAATGTTTAGAGTTGGCTCAGTTAAAAGGCTTTATTGTTAAATCAATGCCACAGGGTCTCGGTAAGTTTTTAAGCCCTGTTTTGCATTATATTTCCTAAAAATATGGGACCATTTTAGGTATAAACTTTTTCACTTTTGAACATTAAAATTTCAAGTTAGTGCAACCTTACTATTCCTATACTATTTTCAAAATTGTTTATTTTTATTAATTTTAAGTTTGAATGATTTCTACTCCAAAGTGAGTTGGGCCCAGGCACAAAACATTTGGCCTCATTCGCAAGAGCTATCGTATCTAATCTACCTATTCGAAACGCAAAGTTGATCGATGTTTACCAGCTCTTAACATACATAACCGATGAGCCCAACTGTTGTACCTGGCCGAAACGCACTTTCCAACTTTTAATCGAATTAGGTGTCAAGTCAGCAAAGCAACTTTGACAAATCGAAAGTTAGTCGGATAATTTGCCATTAATTAGTCTTTAATTAGTTGGTAAAAATTGAATTCAATCACGCAATGTTTTCTATGTTTTTTGGGTCCTTTACTAACTTGATATCAGGTTAGTGAAGCACTACCTAAAAAAAGGGGTACAAACTGCTAATACCGAACGGTATATGACTTAAGAATTTGTCGTTTACTAGTCTTAAATAAGTTAAGACAGCTTCGAATTTGTCGTGCAATGTTTTCTACGTTTTTTGTACTCCTTGCTAGCTCGAGTTAGCATAGCACCACCTCGAAAAGGGATCAAAAATGCTTAAACTGAATGGTTTTTGGATGGTTGATTAGTCGTTAATAAGTTTTGGCAATTTCAAATTCTTCGTTCTACGTTTTCTATGTTTTTTTTTTCTTCAAAAAATGGTTAAAACTTCTAAAACTTAACATTTTATTCCTTAATAATTTGCCATTAATTAGGCGTTGTTTTCTGCGATGTTTTCTATGTACACTAGTCAACAAAATTAAAGGAACAAATATTTTTTCAATTTTTGTTAGCGTTTTTTGAAGAGCTGTATCTTTGTGACGAGTGGTCGTATTGAGTTGAAATAAAAAGCATTTTACAGCTTTATGTTTTTTGTTTCGAGATTTGTTTGCAAACAAAATTTTTTGAAGTACCGTTATTGCGTAATGGCAAAAAATGAGACGAGACAACAAAAAAATTTGTTTTTTATTTTTCTTGAAGGTCCTCATTTCTATGGATACATTTTTTTGAGTCAATTAAATGTCATGACGAGTGGTCACAAAGATACAGCTCTTCAAAAAACGCTAACAAAAATTGAAAAAATATTTGTTCCTTTAATTTTGTTGACTAGTGTATTTTACTACGAAATTACCTCATTTGACCCACTGAAAACGTAATAAAGCAATAAATAGTTCAATATAATCAATTGTTAATTTTTTTTTAATGTAACATCATTATGAATTTAAAAATTTAAACAAAAACATAGAAAACATTGCACGACAATGTTAAAATTGTCACATACAATCAATGGCTAATTGAAGACAGATTATTAATCAATAAAAATTTCAATATAATAGGTCTTAAGAGCTTTTCCAGAGCTCTTTGCTGATTTCATATGAATTTAGGGAAATAAAACCAGAAACATAGAAAACATTGCACGAAAAAAGTGAATTTGTAGACACTCATAAAAAATGTTTTAAATGCTACTGAATATACAGGAAAATGAAGGGGATAAAGGAATAATTGCGATCAAGAGTTTTTATAATTGAATATTTTTTTTTGGGGCATAAGCATGCTTAAAACCGCAAAATGCTACTAAATGTGCCGTTGCGTTTCTGAAAAAAGGTCACACTGGCCACTTTTCAATACGTTTGATATAACTCCGAAACTAAGCCAAATTTCACGATTTAACACTCAAAACTTTTTGTTCAAAATTAAATTTCTTACCGAAATTTTATCTAAAAAATTACGAGGTAAAGCCAACTAAAAACTATTTTTTTTTAATAAAAATTGCTTTTTGAACATGAACTGTTAAGCCTTGAGCTTCTACTTCATTTCGTTTGTGTAGGGCTTGAGCCTATCTTTGCTCTAAAAAAGGTTATGCGCAATTTATTAAAACAAATTAAGGAATCTTTGACTTTCGATGTTTTTGTTGGGTTTCATTTAATTGTCTTCTTATTTTTTTTTTTTTAATTTTGAAACCATCTGTTTTGATAGGAAATTTAATTTTGAGCAAAAAATTTCAAGAGTAAAATTGTCAAATTTGGCTTAGTTACCGAGCTATATGTATACATATCTAGCATACACAATGAAAAGTGGCCAGTGTCACAATTTTCTAAGAAACGGAAAAGTGCATTTAGTAGCATATTCGGTTTTAAGCTTGCTTATGCCCCAAATTCTAGCCTATTTCTAATTTTCTTCATATTCAATATTAATATTTTCATACAGATACGGAAATCGATGATAGCAGCAAAACGTTGTGTGCTGGTTATAAACAGCTCTTTTTTCTGGCACGTGCAATTCTGAGAGGATCTGTTTGTCTCCTGCTTGATGAAGCAACAAGTTCAATGGATACAACAACTGAAGCCGCTCTAATGAATGCAGCTCATAAGGTTTTCCAAGGAAGAACGATTATAACAATAGCGGTAAGATTCTCGTTGAAATCAGTTTAGTATTGAATATTAAGTATACTGAGGATTAACGTTCAAGTAAACAAACCTGGTTGAGTACGAAATCTCGCAAATTAAAATATCGCATTATAAAATCTTGCAACATTTAATTGTATTGCAGCAAATTAATTTTTTTATTCAAAATCTCGCAAATTCAAATCGCTCGAGATTTCGTACGGCTCCCAAAAAAACGCTGCGCTTATAGATCACACGTTTTAAATGGATTTTATACACATGAAAAATATTGGAACTCCCCCCTTGCACAATTTATGCGCACAGGCCTGGATTCTATCTGTCATCTATGTTGGTTGGCAGAAACATAATAATTCCCAAAATAAAATTTTTATCTTTACGTACATTGAACGTCGAATGTTAGAGCATCAAGGGTTGTCAAATTTCCTTCATATCTGGAAATAAACATATGAGACGGCTTTAATATAAGCTCCAGCTCGATATACCACAAATTCAGCATAAATGTTTCAAGCTATCACATTTCTACCAAGCACTAACAAATGTTCAAAGTTCGATGTTCAATAATAATATAATAATATAAATTATATTATACAATAATTATAAAGAGTTTTATTTTATAGCATCGGTTATCGATTTTAATGGAATACGACAGAATTATAGTTTTGGAAAATGGACGAATCGTTGAAGATGGTACTCCAACTGAGTTGCAGTCAAACCTAAATGGACATTTTAGTGCGTTGCTGAAC
This sequence comes from Dasysyrphus tricinctus, assembly GCA_963921185.1. Lineage (NCBI taxonomy): Eukaryota > Metazoa > Arthropoda > Insecta > Diptera > Syrphidae > Dasysyrphus > Dasysyrphus tricinctus. The sequence goes on from OY992533.1 coordinate 10,206,136, forward strand.
TCCGAACACATACCAGGATCAGATGAAGTGATAGTTAATTCACAAAATAATTTAAAAGAAATAGGAATTTAAAATTATTGTGAATGTATTCTATTTTATGTATGTACTTGCATAGTATTACTAATTCAAAATTAACTAAGTTTAGAAAGAAAGCAAGTTATTTAATAGTAATTTGCATACCTAGGGTTATTTTAATTTTAATTTTTAAAACAAGTATTTATCTTTTGTTGTAAATAAATAAGACAACATGCGAAGAAAAATTGTTAATTTATTACTTTTTTTCCTTAAAAAAAAATCCTTGACCCAAAGATATTTTTAAAGTGCTTACTTTTCGCCCCCTAAATCCATTCTTAGCAAAAATATTTTTGAAACCGAGCAAGAAAAAGTAACTTGTTTCTGTTTCCATAATTCTTAGCTTCGCATATCTTTTTCACATCAACCTTCTTCAGAAGATGATTTCCTAGACCTTGATGCTAGATAGCAATTTTCGGATGCAGAATGACATCTGCTTGACAAAACAAAAATTATAATTGTTATCTTTTTTGTTGTAAGAATCGGTAGAGATGGAGAAAATGTATAGAAGAAACATATAAGTACAACAACAACCACCAGCTGCCAAAAGGGGGCTCACACGGATCAACATGTTGTCCAACATTGCTTCACAACAATCGATGTTTCATCATTTAAACGCAAAACCAACCAGACTTGTGTACTTAAGGCATAAGTACAAGTACAAGTACAATTACCTTGTACTTGAAATATTTTAAGTACCAGTACAATTCCTTGGTACTTGTACTTAAAAATTTCAAGTACCAGTACCGGTACTTGTACTGGTACTTAAATTCCACAAAAGTATTTGAAATTTTTGTATTGATTACATTTGTACTTTTGAGTTGTACTTAAATACTTTTCAATTCCTTTTTAATTCCAAAAGTACTTATAATTCCTTTTAATTACTTTTAATTCCTTTTCGAAAAAAAATACTAGAACTAATATATGTCTTAATAGTACAGGTAAAATAGGATAAATTAAACAAAAAAATTAGTACCATCATAAAACTTGGTGAGAATGAAAAATCAACAGAGTCTATAAAAATATTTCACATGGAAGGGTGTTTTTTTGAGGGATAGAGGGGGGGGGGGGTTGGGGAAGTTGTGGTGTATCAAACAGAAAAATTAACTTTGGTGTAACATATTCATATGACACATGTTTTTAAGGTAGTTTTAAATGCTGAATCAAATGACACCGAAACCAAGTCGATACGGCCTCCGTGAAAAAAGTTATTGGCATTTGTATGTAAGAATGACTACACTGAGGGAAAAATGTATGCACTCAGCACATCATTTTATTTACTCATCCCATATATTTCTGCACACATACTTTTCTGTACTCATTACCTAATGAAATCTATACTGACAACATAAACCTATTAGCAGTGAAGCAGCTACTAAATAGTTCTGTAGACTCATTACACGAATATGTACCACGCCAGCTTACGATTATGTAGTGAGAATAGATTCTATGCACTATTTTTTGGTATCATTGCGTAAATATAAACTTTCCATGGACTCAGTAAATAATTATGTGTAGGTTGTCGTATGATAATGTACTGAGTATAGCTCATACGCACTTATTAAATAAATGTAAATAAATCTATTTAGGCATTTTTTGAAAAAAACTGTTAGTTTTCTGCGATTAGTACAGTGTCTATGCACTCAATAAATAAATATAAATATTTTATGTATGCATTCACTAAAAACAAACCGGTTATTATTACGTCTGTATCCAATACACAAATCGGTACTCTAGATTGTTAGTTTTATTCGATACATAACTTGAATTATAACTAGTACACATTAACTTTACTTAGTGAATAGACCTTCGATGGCAATCCTTTGCAAACATCGGTACATACAATTTACATTTATGGTTCTGTACGGAGTGCATTGATTTTTCCCTCAGTGTATATATTAAGTATACATAGAAGTTAAATATTACCGAAAACCAGTTGAAAATAATGGTCCGTCGATTAAACTTGGCATCAAAGGTTCATTTGTAATGAAAATCAATAATTAAAAGAGTCTATAAAAATATCTATGGGTTAAGGGTCTTTTTTGGGACAGTTGGGGTAGTGGTGGGAGCATTACCATAAAACCTGTGACAAAAATGGTACCCCTATGAGATTTTGTGAAAATGGGCTATTAACTCACATTATGAAGAATCAGAAGAGTTGATAGAAATATTTCGCATGGAATGGTGTGTTTTTTGAAGATGTGGGGAAGTGTGTGGTTATTTTTTCAAAAAAATGGAAAAGGATGGTATCCTCAAGAAACTTGGTAAAAGTGTTTCATTTGCTACGAGAATGCAGAATTTAAGGAGTTTTCAAAGGAAAAAGGTCAAAATCCCGCCGATCAAAATCTCGCGAATCGAAATCCTGCCAAATAAAATTACGAATTATGTACACGAATCCCGCAAGTCAAAGTCCCGGCGATCGAAATCCCGCCGCAAGAATCTCAACTTTTGTTCGTGTTTTTAATTTTTGGATTCCTCTCAGGAAAGAAAATATTGGATTCGCTTGCTCATTTTTTGACACTGAGCCGTCGTCGGAGATCTCATTTTCCTGAACACACATATTGTCTATTTATTCTATTTTTTGACAAAAAATTGCGAAATTGAATTAAATCACGTAGTTTATAAAAACTGATTATGTATGGGGGAAATCTTGTTGATTTTCACCTTTTTATTGAAATTAAAAAAATATATAGGGTCTCAACGATTTTAAATTTAAGTGGTTACAGAAAGAGTAGGAAGCTTATCTCGTTTATAATTTGCCAAATCGACCAAAACTTCAAGCCATTGTCACCAGTCGAATCGATTTATAAATGTTTCACTAACAAAAGAAAACTATTTTAGTACAAAAAGTTACACCTTACTGTATAACTGCACTTTTGTAACACCCAAGGCCATTGATAATAAATGACCTTAAAGTATGTCTTGCATATTCAAACCACAAAAGCTTGACATACTATTTTAATGACATGTGATTAAAATGGACATACCACAGGTTTTGTTTACGAGTTTAATCAACGGTCGAGTTGCTATAGGTACTTATCTTAAATATTTATGTTATGAACATCAACATGACTTAATTTATACAAATGTTCCAAGAACATCATCTCACGTGTAGACAGCTTCCAATTATTTCCTTTCGATGCTTATTTCTTATCTATCCGAAGTGTCGTTTATCTTCCTAAGATAAGCAAATCCAAACAAAAGATACATCTTTACGACTTTCTTATTTTTATTTCATCAACAATTCTTCAAAGCTATATTGGTAGACATCTACTATAACTATAAATTTAAACTTTATGTTCCACGATAGGTAGAATATCCATAGGGATTTAAGAGCAATGGCACATGATAGTGCTGCCCACGTTCACATTCGACAATAACTTCAATCAAAGGATAGAAACTTCTGACCTGAGTGACTTCAAAGTATTTCCGGACATTAAAACTCAATTTAAAAATACCACTTTGAAATTGGTCCAGCGTTAAGAGCTTCGATACTCGGCCATCATTATCTGTTTCCGATTGACTTATTCTAATCCAGGAATCATTTTCAAGTCGAAAAACTGTAATGGGTACATTTGTTGCTGGTGTTCCCTTTGAGGTGTCTAAGATATGAGTTGAAATTGTTCGATTGTCATTTGCCATATCAATTGTTTTCACTTCATCAAGATTCTTAAATATATACATTTTGAAATTAAGTTTTAAAGAGAGAAACAAACAAAAAAAATAAAAGAAATGAAATTAAATTAAACCTGTTTTGTTTCAATGCGTAGACGTACTCGCTCCCAACTGTTCATGCTGAATACTGTCTGTTTTATTTATTGTGAACCTTCATTGAAATGATTTTCATCAAAGTACTTGATATTGTACTCAGTGTTGCCAGTTCGTGGCGAATTCCACCTTTCGTGGGCATTTCCAGTCCAAAACCAGACAAAAGGGGAATCCACTATTTGATGAAAAAAATATGGGGAAAATCAAATAAATCTAGCTAACTCTTAGCTGAATACCAAAACAGTGAGAAAAAACTTCAAAAATATATGAATTGGAAAATTATTCTTTTTTTTCAATAAATTTTCTCGTTTTTGTATTGGAATTTTGATTTTTTCTATGTCTCGTTTTGTTGTCTTTTGTTTAAAATATAATTTAGAAAAAAATATTTTCAAATACGGACATTTTGTACTGAAATTACTATGGGAATATGAGATTTCAAAAAAGGGGAATTTACAAGTCAGTGACTGGTAATTTCGCTTAAAGTATCTGGCAAGACTGTTTTCATGCTTACAGTGTTTTTGTTTATTTATCAACAATTTTATTTATTTAATAGAAGTACCAACTCAGTGACAGTTATTTAAAAACTGTCATTTCGGTCTTATCGGAGAGCCCAGGGACGTTTGAAGCTTCGAACAAGGCGTAACATTATGGCCGACGGTATTTTTATGGGGCCACAAATTATTATTATTATTATTATTATTATTATTATTATGAAAGAACCATTGCGAGATCAGTTGTCGAGTTTTGAATTGTTGAGTTAAACGCAAGGTATTTTTCGAAATATGTTTTTCAGTCAGTTTAAATCTCAATTTAACCCTGAGGTTTGTGAGTAAACTAAAATAACAATAACACTGGTCTGCAACGAAAATCGCCTTCAAACCAAACTATACTTTTCTAAAGGATTTTGGCATGCTGAATCCGAAAGTCAAAATTACTCTAGCGCGTGACGTTTTTGAGATATTCCAATTCAAACACGTCAAAACCCCGTTTTTTGGGTACATTTGACGTTGAATTTCTTCACTGATAGATACTTTTTAAAAAAACTAACAACAGGACCTGAAAAAAACTCTTTTTAAAATTAGTTTTCCTCCCAAAGATATTGTAAGTTCAAGGAAATTATCCAAGACTAATTAGCTCTTATAAAGCTCTTAATTGCAACATTTCGCTGAAAATTCATTTTTTGGACCCCCACTTAGATTTTTTTCCCGGTAAACCTTGGTTTAGTTTCAGATGAAAATGGTGAAAAGTTTCATCATGACATGATGCACATAGAACGAAGATATAACGGAAAATGGTCAGAAGCAATGCTGGCAGATATTTGCTGGTCAATTTTTCGTCAGACACCAATGGAAAATATGAAAATAAAAAAAGCTACAAAATAATAAGGGTATTCATGCAACAGCGTAAGGTCGTCGTAAACGTTGTACAGTTTTAAACTTCGGTAATCTGTCAAATTTTCCATATAAATTGTGACAGAAGTTACAACGTTTACGACGACTTTACGCTGTTGCATGAATACCTCTAATATGTTTAAAGAAAAAAAAGTTATAATAAATTGTTTATTTGGATTTCTGAGTTTATTTTATTTTTTAAAACTACTTTTTTGAGGTGTAGTTTGGTAGGATCGTTGTGTTTTTTATATTGTAAAATATTTTACCAGTTTTTTATACAGAGCACTCAGTGAAATATACTAAAATAAAATTTATTTAATATACTTAATTGAGTTTATATTGATATTCATAGGGAAATTCTATTGTTTTACAAAAAAGTATGACTTTTACAGCGTAAATCATAAAAACTACGAAATTTGGAAGTTTCTGTTGTTTTTTTTTAAATAACGGTTAAAAATATGGGTGAACAATGATGGATGATGACAAATCTGGGTTCATATGAAAGCTAATATTATGTGGAGTAAGTCCTACAAATTTGAGCTGAATAGGCACAATATTTTTTTTTACCAGTTCAACCGAATCTAAGAGGGCTCTTTTTTACAAATCGATCATATTCTTCAAAAATTAATTTAAAAAAAAACTGGACGTGATAGAATTTTTCTGAAACCAGATTTAGATTAAGACAAATCAAATCTGTCAAAATTCAAAAAATTACTTGAAGGCGAAAAAAAGTTAATTTTTGCAGACCAGTGTAATTATTATTGTGTTTGAGTGCAGTCAACTAAGCTATTTATTCCCTTAAATATTTTAAAAATATTCATCCCATCATTTAGACAAAAATTTACTCCCTTTCTAATATTGTTTTATAGTCAATAGTCTAGACCTCATATATACGTACATATTTTATAGAAATCTGCCTGATTTTTGAGTTACCTAACTATAACCCAACTTTAAATCAATAAAAACTTTTCTTTCTTAAAAAACTCTTTTACAACATTTATAGAGGTTACTTTTTCAATTAGTTCTCATTCTCGCAGTCATACTTCTTAAACAAAAGCAAAAATCTAAGCCTTCGAAAAGAAACTTTTGTAAAGAACATGGGTTTCGTATCGTTCGGTTCTTATTCAAGTCGATAACTTTGTTACTATATGGTAAAATCGAATTTTCATTTTTTTTTCTTTTATTTTAAAAATCGAAATGCTTTTGCATTCTACTTCAGGAAATGAACGAACATCGTCGTTCTCGTCGTAGTTCTTTAGTCTGGATTCTTCATTCTTCGTTTTTTTTTATATATTTTATTTTCCTGAAGAGGTTGCAATCTTTTCGAACAAAAATAAATGAAATTATTATACCGAGAAAATTTCAGCATGGGCTTACGACCAAACCAACTCTCTTCTCTACTCTCACTTGGAAATAACTATGAACGAACTATGAATTTCATTTTAATTGGCTTCAATCTGAAAAACATTTGAGTCCCCAGTCAACTTTTAGTTATTGGTGGTGATGGCGATTTAAAAAGGATATCTGGTGATGAAATGCAAATTGTGTCGCTTACACTTGGAAATCTGTGAATTTTAATTGGCAAAGGGCTTGGCTATAAGCCAAGCCATTGATTGTTTAATATAAATTTATTACAATTCAACTTATTTTTGTATTTGTTTGCATAGAGGTGAGGCTGAAGATGCATTTTCCTTTCAGTACTGTGAATCGCTTTTATAGTGTCTTCAGTTACATTTTAAAAAGAACGTTGTGTTAAATATTCTTATGTATGTAGATACTTTTCAAAGTCAGTGGCTTGCTAATGGGAGCAACTATACCCATGAATCTATCATTATAATGCACATAGTTTAGAGCTTTAAAGGTTTTAATTTAGGTATTAACTTTTCAAAATGATTGTCTTATGTACATATAGTCACGTAATAGTAATTTACAGATGTTCTAGAAAGCGTCATTTCATGTTCAAAGGGTAGACACGGTGCATTTAAGAGGACACAAGCTTTTTTTCAAAGCGAACCTCTGTCTATCAACTCCTACTCTCCTGTAAGGGTCTGGTCCTCCAGGTTAGGGGTCGTTCCGTCGGGGTGACTTCCCGGCCACGTAAAGCTATTTTCACAAGCAACAACCTAGCAAACGAAATAAGCACAACGAAGTTCGGATCTGCACGTGGAATGTTCTGTCTCTCAATAGACCAAGTGCATTTAGCGGAGGCCCTAGACTGCTACAAAGCAGACATCTCCGCCATCCAAGAAGTGCGATTGGATGGGCCAGGCAAAAGAAAATTGAATGACTGCGATATCTACTACATCCACAAAAACTGACTGCTTGGTGTGCTTTATGGTTTGGTGACATAATTGGTCCGTACTTGTTTAAAAACGATGCTGGCCAAAACGTTACAATCAATGAGCTATGATCAAATTGATTACTGACTTTTTCGTTCATCAATTGAATAACCATGATGTTTAGGAGCTGTGGTTTCAACAAGACGCCGCAACATGTCATACAACTCGTGCCACAATTGATTGAAGGAAACGTTTGGTAGCCGCATAGAATTGGCCTCCAAGAACGTGCGATTTAACGCCGCTTGACAATTTTCAGTGGGGATATGTGAAGTCGCTAGTCTACACCGATAAGCTCGAAACGATTGACCACTTGGAGGACAACATTCGCCGCGTTATTGCCGATATAGGGCCACAAATGTTTGAAAAAATAATCGAAAATTGGACCTCCAGATTAGACTACGTCCGAGCCAGCCGTGGCGGTCATATGCTAGAAATCATATTCAAATTATAATGCCAGAAGATTATCTTTCGAATAAAGTAAATTTCATGTCAATTTAAAAAAAAAACATCTTTGTTTTATTCCATTTCAAAGTTATATACCTCTAAAAAAATCACCCTTTAAATATTTTCCAGTTGTAAGATATGTACCTTTACATAAAATATAAAATCTCTGTACAAGCTGCGCATTTTTCTAATATTAAGGGTATTCATTCAACAGTGTAAAGTCGTCGTAAACGTTGTAAAGTTTTAAACTTCGTAATTCTGTCACGATTTGTATGGAAAATTTGGCAGATTTACGCAGTTTACAACTTTACTACGTTTACGACGACTTTACGCTGTTGCATGAATACCCTAATTGTATTTGCCTTGATCTATGAATAGTAAAATATCTACCTGCATAAATCTCTAGGTTCAATTTTTCAAAAGAGGTTCAAATTTTGATTGGTGGTCAAACAATTTTCACTGGCTGATACAGACGGACTTACATGAGGTTCAACGATGGATAGCTGAGCCACGGATTAAATATTTGTACAACTGGCCATTAGTTAGAGAACTTTTAGGCAGCAATTATAAGTGTCCATTTACAACTTTTTTTTTTTACTTAGAGGGCTATCTTAAGTTGGACAGAGTTTAAAAATAAGGCCGATAGTTTGTGTGAGTTGCAAAAAATTAATTTTCATATTCAATAAGTATTGGAACCTTCCAAAAATAGCCAAGGGACATTGAAAAAGCTTTCACTGGAAAAATAGCAGTTTTTTAAGGTGGAAATACATTATTCTCAATCAAGGTTTACAATTTTGTCAGTGAATGAAGAATACCTCAAAACAAAGTAATAGGCGTGTTCAGGAAAATGAGATCTCAGAGGGCTCAGTCAGTGTCAAAAACTGAGAGCGAATCGAATATTTTGTTACCTTAGTTATTTGACAGCAAAATTTCTGAGGAATCCTGTTCACGAGACTGAGATTGCTGAGGGCTCTAGATCTCATTTTCCTGAACTTGCCTGATAATTTTAGAAATCTCAAATTCGACAACTGCCTCGTTTAGAAGTAATCACCTACGCCTCTGCTCATAGTACCTACATAATTGGAGCTCAATCGCTGGAAAAGTAAAATACAGAAGCAAGAACCTACTCATACAAACAATTCAAGCTGTTTTTTTTTAAATCAGTGAAGAAAATCGACCATGTATAATTACTGTAGTGAAAGTTAATAATATTGGTATCTTGACCTTCAATATGGAAAAACATGGTGGAAAAACATGGAATGAAGTGGACATTGGAAAAACGTTCATTAATTCGATGAATATGTGGGTACCTACATAAAAATTGATTTGCATAATTTTCATACGTTCAGACATTTCAATTATGACACTTCTTTATATGTCAAGTTTAAACTTAAAAGTTCAAGTGAGCTCAACTCCATAATTGCGTTTTGGCCAGGTACAATAGTTGCGCTCATAAGTTAGTTAGATCAGCGGTTCCCAAACTTTTTGAGCTGCGGAACCCTAAAAAATGTCCAAATATGTTTCGGAACCCCATCCTGACAATAGCAACAAATGAAAGCGAAGTGAAATCAAATTTGACATGAAACATCAATAATTAATGAACCAAAAGGTTTTCAAAAAATAGTTTTCGTCATAATATTTGGTTACAAAAAGCCCATTGAGTTGCATTTGTTTCGAGACAAATTTGTTCCTCCTTGTCGCCAAAATAATTGCATTTAGTTTTTGACAGTTTTTCACACCTAGGAAAAAAAAGTATTTTTTCTATGAAAACTACACTTCGCATGGATGTATAAATCAGGCTTAATATAAAAATCACAGCATGTAGATACTGTGAATTTTATTATTCTAAGGGACTTTGGTATCGTACCTGGGCAAAACGCAATTATGGAGTTGAGCTCACTTGAACTTTTAACTTGACTTATAAATATTCAGTCACTCCACTTAATCAGAAGAATTTCTTTTCAAATTTTCTTCGTATTCTATTATTACTTCTTTATATGTACTCTTCTGGTGAGCTAACTTTTTACAATTTTTCGATCACACTCTTGAGAAAATGATGATTGATGTTTATTATTATTTGGGATTACTGTGTTTCGTAAATTTTGTTGGTTATGTAAGGGCCAGTTGTACAGCCGTGGTTCAAATTTTGATCCCTGGTTTATCAGTTTTAACTTCCCGATTTCGGCGTGTTAATTGAAGTTCCACGATGGCTTAAGCATTTAGCTGGCTAATATCACATACTTGAATATGGAACCATCATTGAACCTCAATTTAACTCTCCGAAATCGGTGAATTTGAACCACATTTGTGCAACTGGCCTAAAGTGAAACGAACACAATAATATGAAGTTGACAGCCGACTCCAATAAGATTGGAAATATAAGAATCTGTAAACGTCAAAGCTGACAGCTATCATTCTGTGAGAAGTGTCGAAACCGATACTGCAACCCCTGTTGTAATAGATGTGTTTTTTTTTTTAGTTTTCACTAAGTTTACCAATACTACTTTTTCTGTAAAAACAACCAAATTTAAGTAACATAAGTTCATGAAAACGAAAAGAATGTTATTGATATATAGAAGTAATATGTCATGGATTTCTGTCATGCTGACGTCCTAGAAGCGAATCCAACTGGGGTAATATAAGGTGTTGATGTGGGCAATCAACGCCAGTTTTCAGCATCAGTGGTAGGTGCCCGTTATAATACTACTGAATCCTATTTTTGTGAATGTTCATACTACTGCGTTATTCTATAGGGGTCGATGGAAGTGGTTGTGGTGACAATCATTCTGGAAGACAGCAGCAGCACTAAAAATGACTACGAAAATCATACTTACATTTTCATGGTAACTGTTGCCATATAAATACATACACAAAGTCTACAATACGACAATAGCAGAGCAAAAAAGGATGTCCCAGTTCATGCCCATGTCACCACCCCGTTATCATACAACAAGAATTTTCCTTGCAGGGCAAATCACAAGTGTGCTCGGTCAGAAAAGCGTGAATAGCACTGCAGACAGTGTTGAAACTTAAAATATCCTTGAAATTGTTTCACTATAGATACTCGTCTCATAGGTAGGTTGTATGAATGTTGTTATGTATGTATGGATGTAAGAAACGAAATATACCTCCTGCTTTCAACTGAAAAGGAGTAGATCATTTTGTATGTGATTTGCAGGACATTGATAATAATAATTTTGGTCATGTCTATGTCCGTAGCCTGTTTTCTTTCTTATGGAATAATTTTGAGCAGTTCTCGGCTTCACAAATGCTGTGAGCAATTAGTTGGTGGTTTTGGGGAGTGAAGGAGGCTCGTTATTATGTAGTCTTATCTTGGCGTGAAAACCCCTAATGGAAATTCAAGTGCACTGCTTTGTTAAATAGAAACAAACTCAATTATTTAAAATAAAATTGAAAATAAAATAAAGAGCTGAACGGAATAGCCGAAGAAAATTTGCAACTAGTCACAGCACAGGAAACCAGACTTGTGATTAAGGATTGGTTTCTGTTTCACGGTTTTGTTTGTTTTTGTTTAAAGTAGATGAACTTTTCAACAGTTTAGTGTAGTTTGAAGGCAACCAACCTTGTTTACCAGTTTCATGATAGAATTAGGTAGGTACTTGCTTGATACCGGTAAGGATTCAAATTGCGATGCAAAATCGTTTGTGAAAACGGGAAAAAGTGAAAAACAAAACGTGGATGAGAATGAAAATGTGAAATCAGATCTTTTTTCTTCTTCGCACTCATGAAAATTCGAAAAGAGTCAGACGCAAAGAATTATCGTGTAAAAGGGCGGGACAATTATTTTTCAGTTTTTGTCACATTTTGCTTCGATGTAGTTGAACTTTTAGGTCACGTGACTTCGCAGGACTGTCTTCATTTTCCTAAATCTTACAAAAATCTCGTAAAAAAAGATCAATTTTTTCGTACTCGCATCTGTCAATACACAGACTTTGATAATTTTGAACCATCCTTTGGACAAAATTATCTCTGTTCGTTTACTTCCCAAAACTACTAATTTTAGTCCAAAGTACTGATGTCAAAGGTACAAACAAATAAAACTTAACTCAAATTGACAGTATTAATGCCAATTGGGGGAAGTAGGCAAACAGACCTAGATTATATGCAAAATATATATGTGGTGTTTGGATCATATGTAAATGTTAAGAAAATGAAAGAGTAACGAATGACAGCTTAATACTACGTTTTCACCGAACTTAGTGTTACGAGATTTAATAAGATTTTTCTCAAATCTTCTTTAAATCTCCAAGATTTACCATACGAATTGTTTCCGTTAATCTGCAAGATTAAATATTAATCTTGTTAAATCTCTCTAGAACAAATAGTTGAACAAATCAAACTAACTTATACTTTATATGGGATATGGCGCTGAAGGATTCATTCGTGACTGGATTCAGTTCTCCATTGTTTGACAAAAAAAGAAAAATTCTATCTCACTTCCACCATTGTATATCCAATCTATAGTATTCTCATGAAACACGATTTTGTAGGTAGACATTTGGTCGATAGGTTCGCTGTGATCGCCTTACCGAGATCCCTTAACAAAAATTAGTATTACATTTGGACGCATAGATTGCCACGAGCTTTTTTTCTTCGTGAGAATACTATAGAATATATATACAATGCTTCCACTTCATAAGAAAAAATTAAACTCCTTTTGCTTTTGAAGTGTGCTGTCGGTGTTAGTCTTCTTTTTAAGGCTCCCCCAAACCAACGTGAAAGATTCGGTGACGATGCGAAATCATTCACAATAATACAAAATATGAAAGATACACAATGCTTAGCAACAACAAAAAACTGTCTTTGCGAATGATTCGCTATGATTTCGCGTTGGTTTGGGAGATCCTTTAATCTTTTCATACGATGGAAAACCACATAAATCTTTTTCATTAAATCCCAGATTATCTTTTGGTGAAAACGCATTATTATACTACGTTAATAGATTAACTCTGACATTTTTGACGTTTTTAATTGTTGTTACGAATATCTGCCACTTCCTATTCCAAAAAAGAAAAAAAGAAAGTTTTGTTCGTTGCACCCTGTTTTTTTTATGCGGAATTCGAATTTCGAAAACTTTCTTTGTCGCTGAATCCACTTAGAAAACAGTGAGTGCCAACTTTAATGAATTCGGTAGCTTTCCCGCCAAAAGTTTCATTATAGTTCTTTTTCTTTGTGACCACCAAGCAAGCAGGAGCTTCACCTGAAAGGTACGTTCTTACACAAAAAAAAAAAACTTAAATCACTTAGAAAAATCCTTCGGTTCGATATCTCTTGTAATAGAACTCGATTTTCCTTATAGTGTTCTTCATTCCATTTACAAAACAATAAAAGAAGAAAAACAACATTAAAATATTGGTCATTCAAAGAAAGAAAGTATCGCAAACCACGTCAAGTTGCGAGAGAGATTTTATAAAATTAAGACAAAGGCTGCACCATACGCATCTCACCAGGTAAACTCAAACTTTTTTTTACTAGAAAAATACCTAGACCAGCTCATGCAAAAATTAAAATGCATATCATAGTTCTTTTTTTATTAAAATATTGTGTCGATTATTATCCAGGCGCTTCTGTTCAGAGCTCGAATTCAGCTTTTGACACTTCCTGCACTTTCACCACGTGCTACTGTGTCTCTTGATTCCACATCTACAAAAAGAAAGGGGAAACGAAGCAACATAAAGAAGAGAGAATCCAAGTTCAAGTTCAAGATCAAGGCCAAGGTCTCTGGCTTGAATCTCGTAAACTAGAAACCTTGCAACTACACTTTGCTCAGTAACGGCACCTTTCCCAGTGCAAAATACCGAAACGAATAGGTATTGAGAAAGCTTCTGCAAAGATCCAAACTCAACTCCAGTTCAGTGCAGCGAAGGTCAGTAAGCGACACGTCTGGCTCAGGCTACGGCTAAAGATCGGTGAGGTGCGGTATAGTGCGGTAAGGGGAAAGCGAGTGCGTCGCGCATAGTTTTAGCTCGCTGTAAAAAGAGAAATTTACAAGGCGGAACGAAGCTAGAAATATTACCCCGGATATATCCAATTCGTAAGAAAAAGGGAAAAAAGGAATAAAATCCCATGAATCTCGTCATATAAAATAACACATATTTTTGATATTAAAAGTGCGTGCATGGTAATTTAATAATTAAAGTTGCAAACAAAAAAAAATAAGGAAAAAAAAGTAAGCTCATTCGCAAACCAAAAAAGAAAGAAAAATTTTTAAAGCTTTTATTTAAATACCTACTTATACATATATATAATTATCTATAATTTAAAAGAAAAAAATACAGTGTTTTGTGATAGTGTTGGTTTGAGCTGCAAATTCACCTATATAGCCATATCACTCAAGGTATAACTCAATTGGAACCCGGTGGAAATTGTGCACAAAATCCTCGTAAGCGGTAAGTTTCCAAAAGGAAAAAAACTCTCTTTACTATCCACTCTTTATAACAGGCCAAACTACCACTATATTTTCATTTGATTATTATATTATTTTTTTTTATTGAAATTTAAAAATTTACTTTACTTATCCTATTTTAAAATTAGCTACTTAATCTATATAAATTTAAAATACTTAAACTTACGAAATTTGAATTAAACACCTACAAATTGAACTACGAACGTAAAATATTAAAAGCTTACAAACATTTTCTAAACAACTATAAAAATACAAACGTACATGCACCACGAAATAAAATAGTCGAAAATGTTAATAAATCCTACGCTATTTATTATTTGAATAAAAAGGCATAAAATTTAAACAAATGTTTTAAATTTGAAAGACCATGGCGGCAAGTGGGGGGGTGGTTATAGTGTCGATTATAAGGTTTTTGTGTAACTAGGAAGCGTAAGTTCTATCAGGGACATTTCGCCCAAAAATACAAGAGGTACGCGATCTGTCAAGGTGTTCGCGAAAGCATATAGGGAGGGTAATAGGTACCTTAGGCGACCACTACACCTGTCGCCTTCGAAAGTTGGTAAAGGTAGGAAAAGATGTCCGTCCGCAGTTTCTGATTTAAATCAAATCTTGGCATGACGAAGATTTTTCTTTTGATGCGTTTGGTTATCGAAGAGCAAGAACTACCACCCCAATCCGACTTCACCTAGCTGTGCCCACACAAGCATGCCAAGTGCGCTCTAAGATTACCACTCTAAGACAAACCGCAGCAAAGAAATGGCGCCCAACGTGGGGCCTTTTGAAAGCCTCATTGTAGTTTTGGTTTTTATAGTTTTAGTCAGTATAGTCCCGGTATTAACATGTTCATTGTTTTCCGCGTTGCGACCGATTGATCTCCTGAAAACCCAAGCTATATTTTCAGTTCACAGTGTCTAACTCTTTCCGGAGGAAAAGTTATTGCATGTGAATGCGTATTTTAATTATATTTTTTTTAAATAGTATGGTCCATTGACTGGGTAGATACACTGGTTAATGTTGCTACTATAATATCTTTTCTTACCAATCCAAGCTTTCAAATTTATGCTTCTAGCATAGGCGGTCCGATTAAGTTACACAAAACAAAAAAAAAAATAACTTCAATTTTGAAGAAAATAAAACATCAAGGCACAGATATAATCAACCACACTTGCCCCAAACCAATGAATGAAACAAATCTTCTAAATATACAAATCCTTAATAATAATTTTCAATAAGAAATCGAAAAGTTAAACCAAATATAAAAATGGATAACACAAATGCACGTAATACTAGACAAAGAGGTAGGTTAAATAATTCCAGAGGCCGTGGTGCTTCCAATATGAATAGGAACAATAACAATTCTCAGAATAATTCGCAGAACGCAACCAATGGTATGGCCTCTAGGCCATTAGTTAATAGAACACCTCCCGGCAATAATAATAGAGATCAATTTAATGATCCTCAAGGTTCTCGTAATGTCAGTCCTCCAAATCCTCGAAGTGTCGATATACATTTAGAGGATATTCTTCCTCAAAATAATGAACCCAATGCGGGTAATGGTAATGGTAACGTCAATGACCAGAATTTTCAAGGAGCACAAGCTCAAGATGGACAGGGGGCAGAGGCTCAAAATGTTCAATCTCCATTACGTCAAAATGCTGAAAATAGCAATATGCAAAGACCGACTCTTCAGGCAAGCAATACAGGCATCGAAGCTTTGACAAACGCTTTTAAACTCATACTTGAATCGAACCAAAAAGAATTCATTAAAGAAATGAAGGAAATTAAAACGACCTTAGTTGAACGCTTAGATGCCATGAGCAACCCTAACGTAAGTCAACAAGAAGTCCGACCTTCAAGCGCTTTCGAACAATTTTTAAATAATGCGTCATTCTCAACGCAAAATAGATTAGCACCACCAGTTAGTACCCAAACTTCTCAAACTTATACCACTTCGTCAAATTCAAACTGCAAGATTGAAAAATGGCAAATTTCTTTCGACGGGTCTGATCACGTCCATGATTTTCTGTTCAAGGTAGAGACCCTTAGAGAACGTTTTCGTTGCAGTTGGGATCATGTGCTCGCAAATTTTCATGTCCTTTTGAAAGGGAAAGCGGAGACTTGGTTCTGGTTCTATCTAAAGAAAAATCCTCAGGCCACCTACGAGAATTTGAGACATGCCATTATAAAAGAATATAGCAAGGTTGAAAACGACCATGAGAAAATTCTTCAAATGTTGTCCAGGAAGCAAGGCTATAAGGAAACATTTGATGATTTCTACTCCGATCTTTTGCGTTTGAATGCTCGAATGAAGGAACCGCTAAGTGATACCAAAATGATAGACATGATAAAGAAAAATTCAAAAGAAAACATAGGATCACTTTTATTCTCACACCAAGTAAGCAGCTTAGAGAATTTACGAGATGTAGCAAGACAAGCTGAGAAATTTCTTAGCTATCAGATGTCCCAGAGGTATCAAAGCTACAAACGTGTAAATGAGATAGATGAAGCACTCTTATGCGAAAATAAGGACAAGTTTGAAGACCTAGAGGTGGCAGCTATCTCAAATAGATTCGGTTATACTCGAGATCCACTTGATACGAGTAAATTCAAATGCTGGAACTGTGACCAAGTAGGTCACTCCTTTTACGATTGCCCCTCAGAGAACCGAAATTTATTTTGCTTTCGGTGCGGAGAGAAGAATGTTGCGACACCTAAATGTCGTAAGCATTCGTTAAACCCCAAGGTGAGCGAGATGACAGCCGGGGACTCTCGTTCCACACCTCTAACCCCGAGCCAATAAAAGAGTCCAAAGAATCCTTACATAGCCATAGGCAGTGCAAGGATTCACCACCATCTGAAAGTACATTTCAAACTGATGTAATACCAAAACACTTTTCTAAGCTTTCTCTTCACGAGAGGATATTACGTTACCAGGATGTGAAAAAAAGAATTTTTGGAGATGCAAACAACCGGAAAGTAAAGAAAAAAACACTTGACTGTAGGAAGCGTTATCAAATTAGGAAAACTCGGAAGAAGACCTTAGAGGCAGCCATAATAGATGACGCCAATGATTCAAGACCATATTTGAACATAAAAATAGGCAATGAGAAAGTTTATGCCCTACTAGACTCAGGTGCATCAGTCAGTGTTCTTGGGAAAGACAGTCTAAATCTACTTCAGCGCAATTCAATTCCAAGCAAGCCCTTTAAATCGACTATTAGCACAGCTGATGGCACTAAACAAAAGATTCACAGCTTTTGTCAGTTACCGGTTCATTTTAATAATGTCACGAAAGTGATTGATTTCTATATTGTGCCAACTCTTCAACAGCCTGCTTACCTAGGAATTAATTTCTGGAAAAGTTTTAACATCATTCCACAAGTTGTAATTCCTGAGGTCTCTTCCATTGATAAGAACATACTAGATGCGAAAACCATTGAATTAACCCCAGACCAGAAAAGTGATCTATTTAAGACCATTGAGGAATTTCCTTCTTTTGCCAAGTCAGGACTTGGAAAAACTCACTTAGAGGAGCATTATATAGACACTGGAGATGCTGTTCCAATTAAATCTAAGTACTACCCCCTGTCACCTCCTCGTGAAGCTGAAGTTTACGCTGAAATCGAGCGCTTACGTTCACTTGGCATAGTCGTTGAGAGTGACAGTGCGTGGAGTTCCCCGATCGTGGTAGTTCGCAAACCTGATGGTAAAATAAGACTATGTATAGACTTCCGGAAATTAAATAGCGTTACAAAAAAGGATGCATATCCCCTCCAACATATAGGTGGTTTATTGAGTAGGGTCAAAAACACGCATTACATGAGCAAGATCGATCTCCAACAAGCTTTTCATCAGATCCCTCTCGAAAAAAGTTCCAGAGAGAAGACAGCTTTTGCAGTCCCAGGAATGCCATTACTGGAGTTCACAGTGATGCCATTCGGGCTCTGTAACGCGTCGCAAAGGCTTGTTCGTCTCTTGGATAAAGTGATCCCAAAAAAGTTTCGCGACAACGTTTTCATCTACTTGGATGACCTGTTAGTATGCACTGCAACTTTTGACGAGCATATTTCCATCCTCCGAAGTCTAGCAAAGTGTCTTGAAGACGCAAACCTGACAATAAATATGGAGAAAAGTGAGTTTTGCCAAAAGGAAATACAATATTTAGGCTATATAATAGGGCAAGGATGCTTGAAGACAGATCCTTCAAAGTTGGAAGCGATTACCGATTTTCCTCTGCCCAAGACTGCTCGCCAAGTTCGCAGATTTGTTGGCATGACAGGATGGTATCGCCAGTTCATACCCAACTTTGCAAGTCTGTCATCACCCCTTACCGATTGCCTTCGAAAAGGTAAGGAGTTCTCTTTGACCAAAGACGCTGAAGAATCATTTCAAAAGTTAAAAGAAGCTTTGACTACTGCCCCAGTGTTGGCACAGCCGGATTTCACCAAACCATTTGTGATTCAATGCGATGCGTCAAGTTTAGGTGTAGGAGGGGTTCTGTACCAGTTAGATGATGAGGGGAAAGAACACTCAATTGCATATGTATCGCAAAAATTAAACAAAGCGCAAAGAAATTACACTGTTTCTGAACAGGAATGCATGGCTGCCATCGTTTGCGTAAATAAATTCAGACCGTATATTGAAGGCCTTCCTTTCAAGATAGTCACCGACCACTCAAGTCTCAAGTGGCTAATGTCGCAAAAAGATTTGAGTGGACGGCTCGCTAGGTGGAGCTTGAAGCTCCAAGCATTTGATTTTACGATGGAACATCGCAAGGGCTCATTGAACGTGGTGCCAGATGCACTCTCCAGACTTGACATGTGTGAACTAACACCAATTGGTAGACAGTCCGAGATTGACCTTAAGTCTGAATTCTTCAACTCATTGGATTATAAAAGCTTAAAAAAGGATATAGAGGCAAATCAAGCATGTCTGCCAGACGTTTGCATCTCAGATGGGTATATATACAAGCGGACAAAATTTAGAACAGGGTCCTTGGACGAGGAAGAAAGTCTGTGGCGTTTATGGTTGCCGAAAGAATTGACAGAGGAAGCGATTGTCAATGAGCATTATTCCGCACCAGGATGCCATGGTGGCCTCGAAAAGACACTCTTTCGCCTTAGGCAAAAGTATTATTGGCCAGATATGGTGAAACAAACTAAGTCTTTCATAAGTTTATGCGATGTCTGCAAGGAAGTCAAACCTGCCAATTCTACATTACGACCAAAAATGGGTAACCAGATCGTCACAGAAAGACCAATGCAAAGGCTATACGTTGATCTTCTCGGGCCATATCCCCGCACTAAATTAGGACATACTACAATTTTCATTGCCATCGACCATTTTTCGAAGTATGTTTTCTTGAAACCATTGCGTAAGGCCACTGCGACGGCTATTTGTAAGTACTTGGAAGAAGATATCTTTCATCTGTTTGGAATCCCGGAGTTTATTCATAGCGATAACGGGAAGCAGTTCGTCTCTAAGGAGTTCTCCAAACAGATGGAGATGTATAAGATCCAGCACGTGAAAACGGGTTTGTACTCTCCTCAGGCCAATAGCTCAGAGCGTGTCAATAGGGAGATTATTTCAAAGATAAGAGTATTCGTAGGGGAAAAACATACAGAGTGGGACAAGTATGGCTCAACTATAGCAGCAACTCTTCGGAGTGACTACCATTCTGCAATTAATAGCTCACCCTATTATGCATTGTTTGGTCAAAATATGATTTTGAGTGGTTGTGAATATCCGATTCTAAAAAGGCTAAAAGCTTTAACTGATCCTGAAATGAGGACCATTCCATCTGCAGATCGAATGCAACTCCTGCGAACTCAAATAAAGCAAAATTTAGACAAAGCACATCTGAAATCCGAGAAGACATACAATCGTAGAGCAACCAATGTTCGATTCGTGGAAGGACAAGAAGTCTTTCGACGCAATTTTGGGCAGAGTTCATTCTCTAAGCAAGAAACTGCTAAGTTTATGCCAAAATTTTTGAAGTGTAGGGTAAGAAAGAGGGTGGGAAATTGCTTACATGACCTGGAGGATTTAAAAGGAAAATACATTGGAAGATTCCACGCAAAAGATATTCGACAATAGAAAAAGCTTATTACACATAGATTTCACCTCTTGAGAATTCGATTTCCTTTTCGTTTCTTCAAAAAATTTTTGAAACAAAAAAGGTTTGTTACGAATATCTGCCACTTCCTATTCCAAAAAAGAAAAAAAGAAAGTTTTGTTCGTTGCACCCTGTTTTTTTTATGCGGAATTCGAATTTCGAAAACTTTCTTTGTCGCTGAATCCACTTAGAAAACAGTGAGTGCCAACTTTAATGAATTCGGTAGCTTTCCCGCCAAAAGTTTCATTATAGTTCTTTTTCTTTGTGACCACCAAGCAAGCAGGAGCTTCACCTGAAAGGTACGTTCTTACACAAAAAAAAAAAACTTAAATCACTTAGAAAAATCCTTCGGTTCGATATCTCTTGTAATAGAACTCGATTTTCCTTATAGTGTTCTTCATTCCATTTACAAAACAATAAAAGAAGAAAAACAACATTAAAATATTGGTCATTCAAAGAAAGAAAGTATCGCAAACCACGTCAAGTTGCGAGAGAGATTTTATAAAATTAAGACAAAGGCTGCACCATACGCATCTCACCAGGTAAACTCAAACTTTTTTTTACTAGAAAAATACCTAGACCAGCTCATGCAAAAATTAAAATGCATATCATAGTTCTTTTTTTATTAAAATATTGTGTCGATTATTATCCAGGCGCTTCTGTTCAGAGCTCGAATTCAGCTTTTGACACTTCCTGCACTTTCACCACGTGCTACTGTGTCTCTTGATTCCACATCTACAAAAAGAAAGGGGAAACGAAGCAACATAAAGAAGAGAGAATCCAAGTTCAAGTTCAAGATCAAGGCCAAGGTCTCTGGCTTGAATCTCGTAAACTAGAAACCTTGCAACTACACTTTGCTCAGTAACGGCACCTTTCCCAGTGCAAAATACCGAAACGAATAGGTATTGAGAAAGCTTCTGCAAAGATCCAAACTCAACTCCAGTTCAGTGCAGCGAAGGTCAGTAAGCGACACGTCTGGCTCAGGCTACGGCTAAAGATCGGTGAGGTGCGGTATAGTGCGGTAAGGGGAAAGCGAGTGCGTCGCGCATAGTTTTAGCTCGCTGTAAAAAGAGAAATTTACAAGGCGGAACGAAGCTAGAAATATTACCCCGGATATATCCAATTCGTAAGAAAAAGGGAAAAAAGGAATAAAATCCCATGAATCTCGTCATATAAAATAACACATATTTTTGATATTAAAAGTGCGTGCATGGTAATTTAATAATTAAAGTTGCAAACAAAAAAAAATAAGGAAAAAAAAGTAAGCTCATTCGCAAACCAAAAAAGAAAGAAAAATTTTTAAAGCTTTTATTTAAATACCTACTTATACATATATATAATTATCTATAATTTAAAAGAAAAAAATACAGTGTTTTGTGATAGTGTTGGTTTGAGCTGCAAATTCACCTATATAGCCATATCACTCAAGGTATAACTCAATTGGAACCCGGTGGAAATTGTGCACAAAATCCTCGTAAGCGGTAAGTTTCCAAAAGGAAAAAAACTCTCTTTACTATCCACTCTTTATAACAGGCCAAACTACCACTATATTTTCATTTGATTATTATATTATTTTTTTTTATTGAAATTTAAAAATTTACTTTACTTATCCTATTTTAAAATTAGCTACTTAATCTATATAAATTTAAAATACTTAAACTTACGAAATTTGAATTAAACACCTACAAATTGAACTACGAACGTAAAATATTAAAAGCTTACAAACATTTTCTAAACAACTATAAAAATACAAACGTACATGCACCACGAAATAAAATAGTCGAAAATGTTAATAAATCCTACGCTATTTATTATTTGAATAAAAAGGCATAAAATTTAAACAAATGTTTTAAATTTGAAAGACCATGGCGGCAAGTGGGGGGGTGGTTATAGTGTCGATTATAAGGTTTTTGTGTAACTAGGAAGCGTAAGTTCTATCAGGGACATTTCGCCCAAAAATACAAGAGGTACGCGATCTGTCAAGGTGTTCGCGAAAGCATATAGGGAGGGTAATAGGTACCTTAGGCGACCACTACACCTGTCGCCTTCGAAAGTTGGTAAAGGTAGGAAAAGATGTCCGTCCGCAGTTTCTGATTTAAATCAAATCTTGGCATGACGAAGATTTTTCTTTTGATGCGTTTGGTTATCGAAGAGCAAGAACTACCACCCCAATCCGACTTCACCTAGCTGTGCCCACACAAGCATGCCAAGTGCGCTCTAAGATTACCACTCTAAGACAAACCGCAGCATTGTATATCTTTTTGTTGACCGTTTTCAATCCGTACGGAATCGATTTGACCGAATATCAGAACAGCCACCATAAATAAACAACAAAAGGATTTATTCGAATTAAAGGCTCTCTCAAACCAACGTGAAATCATAGTGAATTATTTGCAAAGACAGTTTTTTGTTGTTGTTTAGTATCTGTAGCATGTGTATCTTTCATATTTTGTATTATTGTGAATGATTTCGCGTCGTCGGCGAATGTTTTGCGTCGGTTTGGGGGAGCCTTAAGGCATTTTATTATCCCCCAGATCTGATACGGATTAGATTACCATAAGGTGTGTTTTTACTGCAACCCCGGTGAATCGGACAAAAAAAATGGCGCGACGCCATTACAGAAAAATAATGGAGTTTGCATACAAATTATCGATATCATATTATAAGAAATTCGTGCCAGTAACACAGTTTTTATCTGGGCTAAATTTAAGCCCTGAAAATTCTCTGGGCCTAGCTAAGCCCGAAGGGGCTTAGTTGTTGTTGATTTTAACATGTAAATTGCTTAGCCCCGAGGTCGTTTTTTCGTCCAAGTGCATTCGGGCAAAGAAAAAAATACACTTATATTAAAACAAACAGGATCCACAAGTGCAGTGTATTTCCACTCTACTTAATTCTCTATTTTCTCCGTATTTTCCATACAAAAAAGCCATCTACCCGTCAGAGAAAAAATATTTTTTTTCAAGGTAGTGATAAAGGTAGAGCTAGAATAGGCGGAAGCTTATGTCAAAACCGACCGAAAAGTAGCTTTCCGAAACATCAATTTCATAAGTTACCCATAATGCACTTAAGTGGTTGAAAGTGGAAAAAAATGTAAATAATTTTTTGTTTAAATGTTAATTTTCTCATACTTATTCACATCACAGAGAGTGACAGTCGTTTTATATTTGCTTTGCTTTGTTTTTATTTATAAAAAATCTAAATCTATTTGCTTTGCGAAACCACTTTAATTCGATGTGATATAAATTAATTAAAAGAAAATTTAAGATCATAAGCCTAGTACGCAGATCGAGCAAAGACAAATTTTATCTCTACATTTTTTTTCTCGAGACAAATTCTGAAGGTGTAGAGATAAAAACAAAAGTCAAATGAGAACAGTAGCGTAGTTAGAAATATAAAAAATTATAAATCCGGAAATAAGATTCTTTCAAAGCATTTGCAGAGCAAGAAAAATTGATCGCATGCGCTTGATGGGGAACTATATAATGTGGATGGATGAAAATACCTTTAAAAGGTCTGAAATTTTCAGTTTGTTTGAAAAAGACGATTCTAGGGCAATTTGGATCAAAATACACTTTTTCCGTCAAAGTATAGTTTTTCTGTCAAGCCATCAACTGTCAAATTATATTGAAGGATCGCTACGATATCAATGGATTTAAAAACCACTAAAAATTCCGACATTTTTGAAGGTTTTTTACTTTTCCGGAAAAGTGATTTAGGACACGTTTGACATTTGGATCAAATTTTTTCCTTCAAAATATAGTTTGTTATTTCAAACTTTCAAATTTCATTGAGGGATGGATGTGTTGTCGATGGCTTAAAAAAACCCTGCCAAAATCAGATGTGTTCACAATTTTTTTACTGCTCCCAAAATCCAATTACATTTGCCAACTCTATTTGCTGATTCCAACTCGATTTAGCTCGGTTTGGGAATGAATTCAATTTTTGTATTGAAAAAGAAAATATTTTCCGTATCTGAATGTGTCTTTTGTACCCTTTGAAATACTAGGTCTGTTCGCGTACTTCCCAAAACTACGAATTTCTACGAATTTTATTTTTTTCATATGAGCTTTGACAGAACTTTGGGCTAAATTCGTAGAAATTCGTAGTATTGGGAGGTACGCGAACAGACATACTTTTTGCAAAAAGTGAAAAATTACAAACATATGCCAGCGACCCCTTTCTGCGAAAAATAATATAAAATTTGTGTTGAGTTGAATGCTTTCAAACACGGAAAAGGCTAGTTCAGCAACAATTATCGATGGAAGCGACATCTATGATTCAGCTTTTTATCTGTTTATTTATATGTTGTAGTGTTTCACTTTTCTACAAAAGTAAAAGTTAGGCCTTCAGGAACGCTCTAACTTTTACTTTTGTAAAACTTGAGATAAAAGATAGGATTGAGTAGTTTATTGAAAAAAGGCAAAACATTTATTCACTTTTGTACAAAAATTAATTGAATGTAGTTAACCTTGAGATGGCTGAGAGCTCTGAGATTTCATTTTTCTGAACACGGCTATTAACAAAAATTTTTGATGACATGACACATGACAGGTTTAATTTAATAGAAAGATTAGTAAACCAGTTGACAAGTAAAATAATAGTTTTGGGTTTATGCTTCCGTTGTATATTTGACTATTCCTATTTCATATGATGTTATGTTTGCCCAATTGAATTACTTCAACCAAACAATAATTAAACAAATTAAATAGCAGCTGCCAACTGCAAGATATAAGGAACCATTTTCTATGCAAACAAAATAAAATCAAAAATTGAGAAATTAAGAAAATACCCGCCTGGAAAAATTGCAAGATTTTGTCAGATTAAATCGAGGCACTGCAAAGGCTTTGGTAAGGAAAATCTAGACAAGGCAAACTTGTCAAACACTCAAGAGGCCCACGCTAGTAAAAACTTGTTGGATAGGTCTTGTTATCCCATCACAAATACCTCATTTATGACAAAAACAAAAAAACTAATATTTTATACCCATCATACAATAGTAAGAAAAATTAGAGTATATTTCCTTTTGTCTTCAGGGATTTTATTTTTGTTTTCCAATTTTTGTTTAAGTTCATTTTTGAAAGTCGCGCGGTTAAGATGCTTGTTTAAGACCGTTTTGTTGTGAAAACTTTAAAAAAAAAATTGGGAAATAATAGGTGTGTTTAATAAATCTGTTGCTAACAGAAACTTACAAAAAAAAGCAGAAAAGTAAAGGATGGTGTGTTCCATGAGTAAAGACCTTGCCCCAAACTGTTCCACATTCTACATAACTTTGTGTCCCATGAAGTTTTTCGGAACAGTTTGGAACAATATTCCTGCACCTACATTTGAGGTGGAGCAAGTGAGTGAGAAATGTCAAAGTACTAGCTGATTTGTTTGTTTGGGATAATAATTGGCAAAAATTTATCACATAAGTACTTTTCTTATATTTTTGGACTTAACATGAAGAAAAAGACATACAAAAATATAAGAAGTGTGTATTCATAATAAAGCTGAATTGAAAAATAATGCATACAAATTACAATTACAGCCGATAGACAACTGTCAATCTCGTCAACACAAAGCTTCATTTTTCTGTTCTTTCTTGTTTTGACAGTTTTCACTCATTTCTCTGTTCTGATTTAGCTTTTCTTCATAAGACACAGCTTTTACAAACCAACGTGTAACAACATTTTACGTTTATCTCCCCTTCAAGCAAAGGAGTCCATTTTGGATCCGCAAACGCAGTATACAAAGTATGAACGAAATAATTAGGGAAACTAAAAATTAATGAAGAAAATTTCTTCATATAAAACAAAATAGCATGCAATGATCTTCACCTCGGGACTTACAAAACTAAACTAGAAGAAAATAAGTGGAAATAAAATAAAATCACTGAAGTCACAAAGAATTTATGTATGGGTATGCAACACTCATTTTTTTTAAGGATCCAAGAAGTACCGACAAAGTAGGGTTGTTTTATAAAACAGTTTGATTTCCCAGTTTGGGGGTGTCTGGTGAAGAGAGAGTTGTTGTTCTCATTTTCGGACTTCGAAAAAGAGCTATGAGTGGTTGGTGAATAGCACAAATTTTATTTGAGTTAAGAGCCTCATAAACTTAAAAACCGTTTATGAGTGCTTGATGAATACCGCCCTCTGTCTCACTTCCTCTTCATTAGAAAAAATGAAACACCATTTGCATTTTTAAAAGCGCTGTCAAAGTAAATCTTTTTGTGCGGTGGAAACACCAAATAGATTTCTTAAATCTGAACTGAGATAAACCTTTGGTGGAAACATAGCATAAGATCCTGTCTGTTTTATTTACATGGTGGCTCCACTAGACATGAGCGATGCCCAACATCCAAACCACAATCCAATCAGCAGTCTGATTTGTATGACGGTGTCCACATTGGGTATGAAAAAGTGGATTTTTAATGACTTTTCAGTATTCACATCTCACTTCAATGAAGGAGTGGGAGCGAGATATGAATATTGAAAAGTCATTAAAAATCCACTTTTTCATACCCAATGTGGACACCGTCTATGGATATGTCACTGCTAAGACATGGATTTTTGAGGCTCCATTGGTTTTTTTCAAGACATGTTCATAGTCCAAGCATGGCTCATGCTCAGTGGAGCCGGCACGTTATCTTGATCTGATCCGGATCAGATCATGAGGGTAATAAAATGCGGCTTTTGTGTTGTTTTTGCTAAACATATCGTCACCTGATTGCAAGAACTAGGTAACTCAATTTTTTAAATTTTGGAGATAGCAACCTTTAAGGCCCTCCCAAACCAACGCGAAATCATAGCGAATCATTCACAATAGTACAAAATATGACAAATACACAACGCCAAGCAACAACAAAAAACAGTCGTCGGCTAATGTTTCGCGTTGGTTTGGGGGAGGCCTTATAGAAGCCTAGCTACTGGAGGACGATGGAAAGTTTTATTTGTATGTGCCCTATTACACGACGACTTTTGAGTCATGACTTTTTTTCGAAATTCAATGAGTGCGAACGAGAAAAAACATCTGATCTCACCTTCGCACTCATTTAATTTCGAAAAAAGTCATGACTCTAAAGTCGTCGTGTAATAGGGCACTATGTTCCTGAAACTTCACAAATATCCTAAATTTGTCAATTGTATAAAAAGATTGAACAAACAATCTTTAAAGCTGTACAAAATAATTTGACAGATTTACGAAGTTTACAACTTTACGATGTTTACGACGAGTTTACGCTTTTGCATGAATACCCTTATTAGCTGTGTTTTTTCCTTGTTGGAATCGGCTTGGACGAAAAAAACGATGTCGGGGCTAAGCAATTTACATTTTAAAAGCAACAACAACTAAGCCCAGAGAATTTTCGGGGCTTATGCCCAGATAAAAACTGTGTTACCGGCATGAATTTCATACATGTTATCGATAGTTTGTATGAAAACTCCATTTTTTCTGCAATGGCGTCGCTTAGCCCCGATGTCGTTTTTTCATCCGATTCCCCCGGGCTTGCATAAAAAACACACCTATTATAAAAATATGCAAACGTATGCAAATCCAAACCATCTCTGGGGGAAAATAAAATAAAGCTAACGAACACACCCAATAAAGACTTCCGGAATTCAAATGTACTAGATTTTTAGAATTAATACAAAATACCAGCTGTAGCTGACTTATGTCACTTTTTGCGCTCGTTTATAAAATTTTGTTTTTTTGTTTGTTTTTGTCTTTGACTTCGGATTGTGAAATTAAACTTTTAAAAAATTGTCTACAACCAAACAAATTGCAAGTTCATTGATTCACAATGTCTTATGTACAATGTCCAACAAGTCCAATCTACAACACCAGTGTCGAACAAAAAAAATATTCGCGGCAAACAGCCCAGACCAAAAAATTTCAATTCGGTTCACCACAACTTCGTGAATTGCTACGAGAGGTAAATTTTCAATTCCCAATAACCAACAGAAGATTTTCATCAAATTTATCAACAGAAATGTAGAATCCGTGTCCGAGAAGCCCGCAGATCTAAATTCGATGGGTCTCGCTGTGTGGGCAAGCCTGGGGAGAACGTAAGGAGCAACCATCGATAACAAAAATTGCCTCTTCTCTAATTAATGGATTTCATTTTTCAGACGCTCGTCGGAAAAATTTTGCGCCAAGAACTAGCTGACCTAGAAACTGACTTGGGCCTTCAAGAACACATCTACACAGAACTTATTGATGAGATGAATATGTGGTTTGTCCAGCAAATGGAAGAAGAGGAGGAATATCTGATCAATGTTGGCGATGGCGACGATATTGTGTTCTGTCCGGTGTGCCAGAAGGCCGAGCTGAGCAAATCTCCAGACACTAAGCTAGTCATGTGTCGATGTGGAGTTTCGTGAGTTATTTCTTGTCTTGAGATATCAGTCTGTTTGTCGTCTAAAATTCTGATCTCTATTTAGATTTAATTTTAATGGAAGCTCTGAACAACTTGCTGAAACTCTGAAGAAAACTTTTGCTCGTCATGAATTGAGCTGCGACCAAATATTGAATTTTTTCGTAGAACAAAATTTGAATGGGAATGGGAAAATTCTCAATGCGATGTGCGAAAGCTGCGATTACTTTATTAGCGTAACTTAACTGCATTTATTTTGTTTTTTTAATTTTAGTCGCGTTTATGGTACAATTCATGTTTAAAGTTATAGTTTGTTAAAATAATAATGTTGCTTTTTTTTTGTTTTCTGATACAAAATTTTTGTGGATTTAAAGTCCTTTTAAGAGCTAAGCAATTTTTCAAAAGACCACATATTTCCCTTGACCTATGGAAAACTGTTTATTTCTGGCGCTTAGCGTTGCGTATGGCATAAAAATAAAATATAAGGAAAGCCCCTTTGCAGAAATTGGGACATTTCGTGAAAATACAAACAACAGACGCAGTGCGCCTTGATTGCACTCACTAGGACACCATTATAATTTTGTTAAAAGCAAAGTTCCAAATAAAACAACATGAAGAAATGAAGCCGAAAAATTAAATTCTGAGTTGTACAAACGTGGCTCAAATTTTGATATGTGGTTCAGCAATTTCAACTAACTGATTTCGTTGATTCTACTGAGGTTCAAGCATGTAATTGGATATTTTCACATACTAGAACCTAGAACCATCATTGAACCTGTCAATTTGCGCAAATCGGTGAGTTAAGATTATTGAACCGCGAATCAAAATTTGAACCACGTTTTTACAACTGGCTCTTAAAATCATGTTTCGTCCGTGAATTTGCTCAACCTAGTTTGTACATCTGTCCGAAATTGTTATGTTTTCGTGGCGAATGGCATACAATTTTAGATTGATTGTATCTGTCTAATTTTGTGTCTGATACATCATTGAAACAAATCTTCGTTACTTCTTGATCGAGTAGAATGAGCTTGACGAATTTACTAATTAATTTCAAACAAGGAACTAAGTGTTGAGTCACTTAGGAAGAAAATGATAGCCACTAAAACATCTCACATTCGCACACAGAGTGAAGACCTTTCACTTGAGAAATATTTCAAGTGGTCAAATATCGTCAACCACTCATTCGCATATAAGAGGTATTCAAACAACGGCGTAAAGTCGTAGCACAATGGGGCCGGTTGTATGGAAAGCGTCCTCAAAATCCAAGATTGAGATAAACGGTTTCATCCAAAAATAATCAGCCTTATCGCCAATTTTATTTTTTCCCAGGAGTTTATACTCATCGCCAATCTCCCCCGATGCTGCCAACAATAGCATTGATTTTTGAAGCGAATGTGGAAGCTCGCTATCGATGATACGGTTATAAGGGAATTCGCTAAATCATTCGCTTTTAAGCGAACGTTCCAATTCTGCAAGAGTGAGTTTTTCTCTGTACCCATACATTTTTGCGATTCCGCAAGAGTGATCTTAAAATGTTTTGACATATAACGTGTATACTATCAGTCAAATTTATTCACACTTGTTTCGGGCGTGAATAGAGTGTGTACATGGAAAATCATTCGCGCTTGCGGAGTTCGGCCCCAGGAGAGCAAAATATAAACAGGAACAGGATTCCTCACATAGAAGTCAAAACAACTCTTTTTCAGTCCCAGTTTTTAAGGGGAAATGTGAGGAATCGTGTTTATATTTGTGAGTCGTCTGAGCCCTGTTTTTTTAAAACCGGAAAACCCAGGTTTTGTAGACAATTCTCGGGGTTGTCGAGAAAATCTGGGTCAACCCTGGGTAAACGTCAACGAACGAACCTACTATGTATGAGCAAAATAAATATTTATGTATCGGGTTTTCCACTGGTAAAATAAATTAATTTATTTTTGATTTGGATCTGTCAAAAAGCTGATTTTGACAATTTTTGCATTCCATTGGTCGAAAAAATCAATTTATATTTTGATTTAAAATCAATTTTGCGGATCTAAATTTTTTCTCAGTCACCCGTCCCTGTACTAATACCAAAACAATTTTGAGCTGTCAGTTTGCAAATGTGGGTTTTGAATTTTTGATTTATTTATTTTATTTCTGCTTTGAAAATTGTGCTCAAAACATTAAAGAAATAATTGTTATTGGAAAAAAGGTGTGTGAATTGAATCGATAATTTCTTGAAGCAAATACATATTTCCTACGAAAAGTGTATCTGAGACGCAATTTTTTAGGAATAATGAGATAGAAACGGGACTACACAAATCCATTTGCAAACAGAAATGAACTAGGCTCTCCCGAACCAACGCGAAAATTCTTGGTCTAGTAAGGAGTCCAACATGCAGATTTTGCTGCACACAGGAGGACACACCAGACCATATAAAGGAAAATGTGATGCAATTGTTCATCATAGGAAAGAACACCTGGGACACTACCATCTACCAAGTAGAAGAGAGCGACCTTTCTTCTCAAAAAGTCCTCCGAATACTCAAATTTTTGAGAGAAATAAAATTGGAAGAAGGTAAGATGAGCAATCTCATCCAGTTTTAGGTGATGACACAATAAATCTAAAGGTCGTAGTGCAGCAACCCCCAATATTTCATTCATTCAACCAACGCGAAATTATAGCGAATCATTCACAACGATACAGAAAATGAAAGATACACAATCCTGCGCGTTCCAATGTTTATTCGCTATGCTATCTAGTTACCCCAAAAAATTTTAGATAACTTGAGTTGTTGTTGTGTCAGCGGTCATCAGCTGTTTTTTAACAAGGGATTACAACACAAAGCTATCCGGATAACTTGGAATAACCATCGGAACGTGCCCAATGCTAAAACAATAACAAAAATTTGTCTTTGCGAATGATTTGCTATAATTTCGCGTTGGTTTGGGAGGGCCTTTAAATCGCTTTCCATTCGCAAGGAAAAAATTAGATTTAAGATTGAGACCTGGATTTACCAATGGAATGGAATACCCCATTAAATTAATTGGCAAAAAAGGTTACACAGCTCTATACATCTTCGCTGAGGTCGTTTAAGGCTCTCCCAAGCAAACACAAAGTCGTAGCGAATTTTTCGCTATGAAAGCAAATACGACAGATACACTTAAGAAAAGCCTTCTTGGAAATGAGAATTTTTGTCGCGAGTTTGATTACAAAACGATTTATACTGCGATTTCATAATTGGGTACTCACCTCCCATTGCAAATTCCATCGCTTTAAATTACCCATTAATTTTATATGGAAATTCAATAAATGTATCTTAATTTTATTCAGATTAGACAAGCAATTATTATTTTGCATTGTTTTGAACACAATTCCACAGCCGCGATTAATAAATAAAACAAATAAATCAAACACTTCATTGAAACAACAGATCCGCTTGTCGTGTCACTTACGAAATAAATTGAGCTCGATAAGTCGCGATTGTAGTGATTTTCCGTTGTATGTATAGTGTATTAACTTTTAATAAAATAAGATTTTTTTTTGCTTCTGTAGATGCGCGTAAACCAAAACCGTCGCGACTCACAAACTGCAACCCCGTTATTATTTTCGCATTTCTCTTCTTAGCTGTGTTGTGAACTTAATTAATCTACTACAATTAATCACATGTTTTTCTAGACACTTCCTAAATTAAAATGGCGGTGTACTAAAAACAGGGCCACCAACCTTCACATCAACTTCCTTCTGCCAATTCCTTTTCTCTTAAAACGTGCAAAGTGACAAGTTTAGGTTAGTGATTTTATACAATTTTTGATACAATTTCATTGTTTATTTGAATTAAATTGAATGCTAATTATTGTTGAAATTACAGAATGACTGTCGCAGACAAGAAAAAGTCCAAAGCAGCAGATAAGAAGATGGTTTCCGTCCCGGAATCCAAATTGAAATTTGCCATGAAGCGCGTCAGCAGACGTGCCATCCTCACCAAGAGGAAGGTAAAGCGTAGCTCTGTCATTGCTATCAGGAAACGCGAGAATCTTATTCGTGCTGAGAAATACTCGCACGAATATGCCAAGGCCGACCGCAGAGAAATTAAGATGAAGCGCCTTGCTAAGTCCAAGGGGCAATACTATGTTCCTGGAGAAGCAAAATTGGCTTTTGTCATCCGTATTCGCGGGTAGGTGTTTTTAATTTTCCTTTTTGGCGTATGCCCTGCCGGCTACCGTCCATAAACAGTCGTTTAGTTTGTCTACTTGTTTATATTGCTGATATTTTATTTACGTTTTTTTTTTCTTCAGTATCAACAAGGTCGCCCCCAAGGTACGCAAGGTCCTCCAGCTGTTCCGTCTGCGCCAAATTAACAACGGAGTGTTCATCAAGTTGAACAAAGCTACCATCAACATGCTGCGCATTGCTGAACCTTACATTACTTGGGGATACCCCAATTTGAAGTCTGTCAGCGAATTGATCTACAAACGTGGATTCGTGAAGCACAGCAAGCAGCGCATTCCAATCACAGACAACTTCGTTATTGAGCGTAAGATGAGCAAGAAGTACGACCTCCAGTGCGTTGAGGATCTAGTCCATGAGATCTTCACCGTTGGCAAGAATTTCAAGTACGCATCGAACTTCTTGTGGCCCTTCAAACTGAACACACCAACAGGGGGCTGGCGCAAAAAGAACAACCATTACGTCGAAGGTGGTGACTTCGGAAACCGCGAAGACAAGATCAACAAACTTCTTAGGAAGATGGTCTAAGTGTTAAGATTTTAATGGATAACTTTTTATTAACAAAATAAAACCTAAAAAAAAAACACGTTTGTTTTTATTTTTCGGTTGCAAGTTTTTCAGACGAATGGGGTTATGGTCGGACTGAAGCTAGAGACGTTTCTTGAAACAACAACACAATAAGCGATTTGTTACAAAGCTTCTTCAATTTTTTTTCAGGATAGCACAAACAATTTCAGGGGAAAAAACACCTTACAGCCTACGAATCGTAAAACGATTGCCCTTACAGAGATAATGTTTAAATCAGAAAAGTTGTCATTGGGCCTGAATATTGAGAATATTTTCCTCCTT
Source organism: Dasysyrphus tricinctus (assembly GCA_963921185.1). NCBI lineage: Eukaryota > Metazoa > Arthropoda > Insecta > Diptera > Syrphidae > Dasysyrphus > Dasysyrphus tricinctus. The sequence goes on from OY992533.1 coordinate 10,240,098, forward strand.
CGAAAATTGGAAATGTTAGTACTGGTGGAATTTATTGGTATATCAGGGACAAAAATTCAACAGAATTCTGTGGCAAGATTTCAAAATTTTACGTGAAAGCATCCTTCGTTCGAAGTAGATTTAAGTAGAAAAACTCCGGGAAGAAGGAGTTAAACTAGTAAAAATACCACCTTGTGAAGAACCAGTGCCTCGTAACTTCAACTATCAATCACTCATGTGTCCGTGTTGTGAATGGATGGGATCTACACTTTTCTAACGATACCGAACGGGTAAAATGAAAAGAACTTTTCCTGAATTTACTTTCTAAGGTACCATTTTCTCAAAAAGTATTGGACCAATTTGAATGAACTTTATGTGGTTGGAAAGCTATATTTGGCCGGGAGTGTGCGAATCACAAAATTGAACACTGCGGATCCATTTTAGCTAAATACCATTTTATACTCCCGCTCACTAAGCACATTCAAAAACTTAAATTTAAAAAATAAAAAAAATTGTTTTTTGCTTAAATTTTCAAATATTTTATACCTACTATTTTATACCTACACATACATAGCTAGCTTTAATATTTTGACTGCTGTCGAATTTCGACACGGGGTGGGGACGAGACTAGTTTACCGAAACGGGTAAATATGGGGGTATTTATATTTGTTTATTTACAGTTTATAAGGCGATCTTGGCTTTATTTAAAGACCTTAACTTTGAAAGTCCGATTAGTAGAACGAGAGCTATGTATGTACATATATATGAGTTTTGAAAGTCATTTCGTTCTTTTTTTAATTTAAAATTCATTTTATTTGAAAAACTCTGGCACCTCTGTTATAAAACATGGTAAAATATAATTTTAGAAGAGGAGTAAAGCAAAAAATGAGAGATTTTAGATTTTCAAAATTGTAAAAATTTTCATCAACTTTTTAATTTCGAATAAAATAAACCGAGTTTTTGGGGCTTTCTTCACCTTAGTATGAAAATATTTTGATCTCCTCAATGGTGTTTTTACACAATGTAGCCTGTTATGTTATTTTTCTTTAAAAACATTAACATTGAAAATCCGACCGGTAGAAGAGAAGTTATAATTTTTGAAGTTGTCCATATCAAATACTAATAAAAAATTCGATGTCGATAACAGATTACCCACGCAGGTCCAAGCAGGTAATTTCAATGACATTTTATTAATTTTTTTTATTGATTTGAATAATTAATTTTGACGCTTGTTTAAGTCGCTGGATAATAAATGAGGTATCAAAATAGTAGAAATTTAATTGAATATTGGATTTAAGAAAAATCAAATTACTCCATGAATACACTGATAAGTTATGAGCTCTATATAGCAACCTAGATATGACCGTTATTTCCACTTAACGGCACCTGGGGAAGTTAAATATTTAATTTTGATTAAAATCAAAAATACTTGTCAGATAACACATTTAAAGGATAATCTAAAAAAAACCCCAAAAAAGCATTTCAAATAATTTTCAGATTCCAATATCTCCGGTTAACTGTATTTTAAAAATCCAAAACTCCCACTCAAAAAAAACTTTAAAATTTTATATACCTATCCGACGTATGGTAGGTATTCGAATGAATTCGAAAGTAGAATAAAGTTACATAGTAGGGCCCCAGTAACAGTAATATTGGCCGAGTAAGGTCTTTATTGCACTAATATTTCAGAACTATCAGCTTCAGTGCAATATTTGTTTACTTAAATAAAAATAAAATTGTGCAGTTCGTGAGAAAGGCAAAGCCATTTCGTTTGCATATGTATCAAAGGTTTAGATAATACATTTAAGAAATTGGAAAATATTCGGTCAGAAGATAAGAAACATGAGTCAAACGAAGAATCAGTTTTGCAACTTTTCAATACAAGATTTCTTGAAAAGCGCAGTTTTATGCTTTCGTCCATAAAGAGTTATACTTTAGGCCAGATCCCCACTATTGTGCCGATACCGATTGATCTTTGCGGACCTCTAAGCCACATTTTTCAAGATTTTTTTTTTAAGTTATTGGTTTAAATTTTTTTCAGGAGAACTGTATTTGAGGGTTTTCTGATCTATAGCTGTATTTTATAAATTAAAATACGCGCTTCAAATAGGTATCAAATATTTTATTTTTTATTTATATACATATGTAATTAGTTAAAATAATAAAAAATTGATGCACAAATTTACGTCAAATTTTTAATCTGTTCCACACGTTACGCAAATGTCTTGACTTTTTGTATCGTTGGCTCTCGGTCTATGGCCGTTTTCGAACGTCATCTGCGTCAAAACTGCATTTGCAGAATGTTCTTAAACGCAAACTGCAAAAGTCTTCTGTTCGAAAACGCAAATACAAATTTTACTGCATTAGCATTGTGTTCGATAATGCAGCTTGCAAAAGTCACATGTTCGAAAACATCATCTGCGGTACAGCTGTGCAGTAAAAAAAAACGGGTTGACGAACAAAATATTTAAAAGCCAGAGAGCGTGTTTGTAAACGTCAAATGAGTTTGCAAGTAAAGTGTAAATTCACAAACGCATCGTTGCAGCAATGATGCACAATCATTTCTGCCAAACATTCATAAATGCATCAAACTCGCATCACTTTTTGCGTAACATGTTCATTATTGCAAACTTGCATCAAGTGATGCGCAAACTTCAAACAAATTAGAATCAAGAAAATTCTTGATGCGTTGTTGCTGATGCATTTGTATTAGCATCAGCTGCGTTGCGCATCAGCATCGCAAAAAAAGCGGAAACATTTGACGTTTATGAATTTACAAAATAGATTGACGTTGATCAAACTGATTTTATGCAAGCAGGACGATTGCATATTTGACGATCTCAGTACCTGCGTCCAAAAATGACGATCATTTGATGATCAAATTGACTTTGATTTGACGTTTTCGAAAACGGCCTATATTTTTTAATTCGTTTTGGTTCCATTTTTAGACTCTATTCTGGGAAATAAATCGTACGAAAGCGAAAGTTGGTATTTTATATCGCATTTCGTTTATTTTATTTGATTTGTTCAAGCTTGATAGCCTCTGTTGCACAACTACATAATTTTAGGTGCTTGTAAGGGATGAGATTATTGAGATAGTGAATAGTCGAACACAGAAAAGTGGTGGAAAAGTATAAATAAATGTATGGTTTAGGACACAAAATTATATATAACTTGAACAACGAGAGCTTTTACATTCAATTTAGGAAAAATAAGTATCATTGTTAGCCATCCATATAGTTGTCTTGATTCAAAACAAAGTGATTTATCTTTTTTTACATGGTTGGGAAAAAGAGGCACACATCTCTAGATCTCGAAGAATATAAATAAGAATAGAATGAACAAAAAAAAAAAAAACATTTTTAATAGAAGGAAGTCATAATTTAATCAAATAACATTTATCATGACTTGATTGTTATAAAACTATTGGCAAATTATTTCTTTTTGGTGTTAAATCTTAGTAAAATTCATGTTAGGCCTAAAAAGCCTAACTATACTACTTAATAATAGAAACGTGAAGTAAATAGTTGTCGTTTAATTTCTTTCGCACGCACGAACACAGTCTTTTGTTTTTAAAGTTTAAAACGAATGTTCGCTTTTGGCATACAGAATGTCACCTCTGGGTAGCTGCAAATTATTTCCATAATCCCTATTCAAATGATTTTCCGGAATATCTTTGTAAATTTCAACTCTCATTTTCCCATCGATCTAAATAATAGGAACATCTCCAAACCATCACCGATGAACCATCACACCGAAACAGATGTTTGTGTACTTGGGGTCTAAATTTTTTTAACGGAGGACGCCTGAAGTATGATCTTTCATCATTTCTAAAAACATTTAGCTTCGATTCATCACTTCAGATGACCAAATTCCAAAAATTCTCGATTGTATGGAGATGTTCTCTAATGAACCATTATCTTCACGCAATTCGTCAACAAATTTTTTTTTAGTTTGTGCCATTTGTAGTGTAGTAATCCATCTCAATTTGAACTGTTAATAATTGCACCGACATTAGAAAAGAATCCGATTTATTAGATGTGATGAGTTTCCTATTTCAAGCAGAAATCATGTAACGCTTTTTTTTTAGGGAAAATTTTTGATGATCTAAATACACTATAATTCAAAATTTTCGTGAGATATAACTAAATTACATGTTGTAAAGGAAATGGCTTAATTTTGTGACCACTTGCGCTACGAACTTTCTTCTTCGATTGACATGTGGTTTTCATACAGAGAGATAACCAAAAAGTTAGAAACCGTGAAAGAAAGAAGAGAAAGTGATACAGGATAATATTATTGGAAATTACAGTGCATTTTCGCTTTGACTTAATTACATACCCAGAACAAAAATCGAACCAATTTTTTTGTTTATTTATTTTTATTTTACTACGACAATGTAAGTGTATTTGTGTTTAATATCTATTATTATAATATGTACAAAGAATATCAGAGCAAACAGTACAAATGTATATAAATTCTCTTGGCAATAATATTTGATATATTTTTTGTCTACTTAATTTGTAGAGCTCAGAAAATCGCCTTTAATTGCATTAAAATATTTGAAATGCGTTTCAATGTTTTTTTCGTATTAAAAAAAAATAAAATAAAATAAAATGAAAAAAAAAAAAAAACAGAAGCAAATTTTACTGAAAGTGTACAGCAGATTTTGGGTTTGAGTGATAACAAAAAAAAAGAAGTATAAGCAGTCTTTAATCAGGGCTCTAGTGCATTTAAAAAAAAATATAAATGCAATTTGGAGGGTAATCGTGTAAGCCGAAATTTGTTTTCACCCCTCCCTTAATAAGCTTCACGGATCACGTACCACGGAATCCGAGATCATTTGAGTGTATAGTTCGCCCAGCAAAGCCGTTTTCACTTTGAACTTTGAAATTTAATAAACGTCTGGCAGGACGAACCATGTATACACTTAAATGGGCTAAGAATCCGTGATACGTGATCAGAGGAGCATTACCTAGGGAGGGGTGACATACCAATTTCGGCTAACACGATTGCCTTCCAAGTTGCATTCATATTTTATTTTCGATGCACTGTTTAATCACTAAAGCCCCGGTTATGGACTGCAAGACTTTTTAATTTTTGTATAGCCTTTACTCAAGCTTTCGCAACTATAATTCTTTTTTTTTTGCAATCACTCACACCCAAAATCTGCTGTGGCTCTCGGTCTAGTTTAGTTTAAAAAAGGAAAAGAAAATTGCTGCATAAATAAAAAAAATATTTAAACGAAACAAAAAAGATCGAAACAAAGAACTTAAAATGGCTAATTTTTCTACATAATTTAAAATAGGCTAAAAATGAATTTATAAATAAATATGTACTCATCGATAAATATATTTGATATTGTAGTGATTTTTGAACTACAATAATTATTTTTAATCTACGATGAATGCAAATAGTTTTATTTTTATATCATTTCTGTGAATAAAAGTGTCTCGACATTTTTTTGTTTTGTTCTTATGTTTCCCATATAACATTCTCATTTAATCTTATGCCAATAATAATGTAGAATTTCAATATTTTGAATTGAGTGCGAGAATGATTGATAAGATGACAACAATAATTGCCCACAAATACATTTGTTTTTATAATAATCGAAATTAATACTATTATTATTTCAGTTTTTTTATGCAAAATCTGAATCGCTGTTAGATTCGGAGACCACAATCTTCTTCTTTTTTTTATTTGTCTGTAAATTAATAAAAAAAAAAACCATTAATAAATATAATCTATAGAAAGGAAGTTTTCATGATTTTATGGATTTTCCTAGAGTTTTCAGCCGTATTTAAACTCGTTTCAGCGATGTGTTCTGTTAAAAAACGCTTTTTCGAAAACACTGATGTGTTCGGAAGTGCCTACGATTTACACATACATAGAATACAAGTACAAACTTTTACAAACATTTGAACGACGCAAACAGGGAGATTGAGTCGAGGGACAATCTAGAAGTCAAATATGCGATTGTCGAAAATTAAAATGAAACAAACGTACTTAAATGTTTGTGCTCACACTTGCGATTTAAAATAGTGCGACCAAAAAATCGTAGTCGCAACTATATAAAATAATGCACGCACTTGTGTTTTACAATCGTACTATTATTTAGCCAGGAATGAAACACATTGTTTTAAATATGAATGCACACATATGCGACTTTAAAATCGCATCGATCAAAAAAATGGAACCAGATCTATTTTTGAGCGTTTTTTTTTTTGTCGCAAAATTAAATAAACGCAAGTGCGTGCATTTATATTAAAAGCTTTGCGCGATAGATAGTCGCAAGTGAGTGAATTGCAATAATTTGTTGCGAACCCGATTTTTTAATCGCACCGACTGGAAATCGCAAGTGCGGTCCTAGCCTAAATGTATTTCTTCTTCGAATTTTGTTGGTTATACAAAAAAAAAACTCAAAACGAGTCTGGAAGTAAAAAAGGCATACTTTCGTTTCACATTCTTGGGACTTATTTGAAAAACTAAAGTCATCATCTTCCCTTTTAGGAATAATAATCCAAATCGTATCCAAACTGAGAAATATCTCTTTTAATATGATTTGTCGCTAATTTAGAGTTAAATTTGAAGAATGTATATTATTTTCCGAAATGAAAACGCGATAGTAAAACTTACAGATTTTGTGTCCTCCTCGCTATCACTTGAATTCTTTTTCCTTGATCTTTTTGTAGCTGCAGATGTTTTAATGGGTGAATCGTTATCAGATAATGAATCTATACTTTTGTCATCATTCGAAAAAAGTTCCATTGCGTGGTCCTCTCCTATGACTGCTTTATTGTCAAAAAGAACTTCATCACCATCATCATCTTCAGAGTCAAGAAGTCCGGAATAGTTTACTTTCTATAAAATAAAAATAATATCAAATTTCAAACTTTCAATTTTTATTTCAACTTTCACTTACGGCTGCGGCTGCCCGTCGACCAGGTCTATCGCCCCTTGCTTGAACTGTAACCTTCGTTTTCAATTCAAGATCACTTTCGTCACTGATATTTTCAACATCGGAATTTTCGGAAAGTTTCTTACGCTAATCAAGCAAACAAACAAACAAAAATGTAAATAAATTGTAAATAAGGCGTATTTTCGGGAGACATATTAACGCAGTAGTAGTTACTTTACAAAAATTTTATAACCCAATTGGCTTGACATCGTTTTGTGAAAAAGATTTTACTACGCTTTAGAATATGGTTCCCACAAAAACACCATTTGTTTTTTTTTTTTTACTTACACCTTTCTTTGGCTTATCAAAGCTCAAAGTCGGCTGTTTCAATCCATCAGCTTTTTTCTTTGTTGCTGCAGGTTTCCTAGGTACCTTTGGTGCAGCGGGGTCTTTCTTAGTGCGTTCTTTTTTAACTTTGACAGCTTCCGGTTTAGCGCTTTCAACTTTAGCGCCTTCAACTTTAACGCTTTCAGGTTTTCCACCGTCAATCAAGGCATCAAACTCATCAACTTCTTCGGCTGCTTCTGGAACGGAGGTTTCACCCGGTGCCTTTTCCTTCTTAACTTTTTTAGGTCCGGCATTTCTGGTAGCGGTTTCATATTTTTTCAAAATATCAGCTGTCATTGTAAATTTGACTTTAATTCCACGCGGATCAGGGAACAAATCGTCTTTGCCGCCCTTTGAAGCTCCACGTTTTTTCAAAGCTACAGCTGTTTTTGCTTTAATTGCCATAGCCTTAGCAGTTTTCTTATTGAGACCCAGTTCTTCAAGACGTTCTTTCTCTTCAACTTCATCCATTTTTTTCTCCAAATCATCGAGATCGTCCAGCCACAACATTTCAATTGTTTTTGCTTTGAGGGCTGCAAGTTCAGCTAGCCTCTGATCACGTTGCTTAAGCAATTCATTTTTTCGTTCCTCCGTCAACATCCACATCGACATACCCAGAAGATAATCGAATTTCTTCACATCGGTCAACTTTTGGAATGCCTTCTCTGGATCAACATTCTTCTTTTCTTTCTTCACTGTAGTCGCTGATGTTTCTGCTTCTTCCTCACCATCGTCTTCTTCTTCTTCCTCATCTTGATCAACTTTGATTCGTTCCTGCCATTCTTTGACTGGATCGGGTCGATAGCCTCGCTTGATAAGTTCATCTATCATAACTTTACGCTTCTTATTTTCAACCACAATGGTTCTATCGCACTTCTCTACAATAAAACGAGCCTGATCGGATAGGCGATCAGCCTGGGCAGTCAATTGGCCGACAAGATATTCTTTGCGCTTTCCGTAATACTCCAGGCGAAGAGGGAAGTACTCCTTTATAATGTCTACAGCCGTAGGGAATCTGCGTAGGCAGTTGATATGATCAAATGCATGCATCTGATTGCAAGACAAACTGTTTGTCAGCTTGAAAACTCGATGGAACCCACCATCTTCATTGTAGATGCGATCAAATTCACCCGGTGCAAACGTTATGACGAATTTCACTGTTGTGTCTGTGTGGTATTCTTTGTAATCTGATATCACAGCTTTAATTTTTTCAGTGCCGTGAAGGAGTGGTTCCAGAACGTTTTCTTTGTAGGGTTGCGTCCATGTTCCCACCGGCAATTCCGTAATTTCTATCTTATCACCCTGCACAACTTGAATATTTCCAGCTACTATATAACGATTGTCCGAGACGTAGTCAATGACACCTTTGAAGTTTTTATAGTATGGATGCATCGTCTTGGGTTCTTCCTTGTTGAGCATACGTCTAAGATTCGCAATCAGATCTCGGGGATTGTAATTGGGAATTTTGGTTGACCAACCGGTGCCAATTCCGTCAGCTCCATTTACCAAAACCATTGGTATTATTGGAATATACCAAACTGGCTCGATTTTCTGACTATCATCGACTTCATACTGCAACAATGGGTCATCGGAAGGATGGAATATCAGACGAGCCAATGGGGACAAGATCGTGAAAATATAACGAGCACTAGCACTATCCTTTCCGCCAGACAATCTCGTACCGAATTGACCGCGCGGCTCTAGAAGATTTAAATTATTGGAGCCAACAAAGTTTTGGGCCAAGTTGACAATTGTCATTTGCAAAGAAACCTCTCCGTGATGATAGGCCGACATTTCAGCAACCGAACCAGATAATTGAGCAACTTTAACTTCTCGCTTGTCATTACGTTTGAAACAAGTGAACATTACCTTTCGCTGACCAGGTTTGAAGCCATCTACCATCGATGGAATCGATCGAACATTATCCGCATTCGAGAAGAGAACCAATTCCAAATTGATGAACTCAGCATAGGTTATAGTTTTGGTACCTTTTGTATAAAGATATTTTTCTGGAAGTCCCAAAACTTTCCTTCTTTTGCATTCATCCATGTGATTGCGCAGCCAATCTTTACGATTTTCAACGCATTTTTTGGAGAAGGCCATCACGATGTTATCGTCATCACTTGGTCCTTCATACTTGAACAAAATTCGATGTTTTTCCATGTCTTGGAAGTATTCTTTCGCCTCCTTTGAAGTCGAAGTACCCAAACCTTTGTAGTACTTTATATGGTAGGTATTATTATTAGGTGTATCGTTCTTCCATTCTTCAAATTCCGGCAACGAATAGAAACTTAACTCTTCATTTTTCTTTGTGGCTTTTACAATTGGAGTTATGAATTCTTCGAGGAATGGCAAACGTAGCAACTCCGGCCAATTGGTATGTATAAAATTAATCAACAGACCCTTGATATGCGAACCGTCCTGATCCTGATCGGTCATGATCATTATCTTGCCATAACGTAATGTTTTTAGATCATCGACTGTGAGGTATTTCTTTTTATACTGCAGCCCGCAAATTTTGATCAAATTATTGATTTCCGCATTTTCCAGAATTTGCTTGTAAGTGGCTTCGCGCACATTGAGCAGCTTACCACGCAAGGGAAACACTCCATACAAGTCTCTGCCAATAACACCAAGACCAGACACAGCCAAAGACTTGGCTGAGTCTCCCTCCGTCAGAATCAGTGTGCAGAGATGGGCGTTTTTAGATCCGGCTTCATTGGCGTCTTCCAACTTTGGTATTCCCTTGATCTTAGTATTCTTCCTGCCACTGGTTTTGGCAAGATCAGTTTGAGCCTTGAACTTTGCCCATGTCAGGACCGCCTCAACGATACCCGATTTAGTGACACCGTTTACAAACTTCTCCGACAAAACGCATTTGGACCCGAAGCTTTTCTGTTGCAAAGTCATGTTCTCTTTGGTTTGCGAATCAAATGTTGGGTTCTCAATCAAGCAATTCACAAACACCCAAATGTGAGATCGGACTTGGAATGGCTTTATATTTATTCCACCTTTGTTTTTCTTCTTAAGGGTATCGATTAATTGTTTGATAATATTGTCGACGACATGGTCAACATGACGTCCTCCTTTAGTCGTAGCAATTGAATTTACAAACGAAACTTGTTGAAAGCCTCTATCCGATGGACCAACTGCAACTTCCCAACGTTCACCACAGGCCTCATGAACAGTCTTCATAGGTGTACCCATTTCATCGTTACTGGTGATGTACAAGTCAATGTAGTCTTTGAAGTTCTTCACTGGCAATTTATTCCCATTCAAATAAACAGCTACCCCCTTAGTGGTAGCTGCTATATCGTAAGCTCGTCGCGACATCAAAGCCACAATATCATCATCCAACTTATCCATCTTGAACTTGCTCAGATCTGGCGAAAAAGTTACTTTCGTGTAATCAGTGCCAACGAAATCTTTGATTTTCGGTTCCGAAGCTTTTGTCATGTTAGAACCCCAGGTTTGCTTGAAGCTCCGCTTGAATTGCTTGCTGGCAGTTTCAAGTGTAAATGAAGTACTAAATATGTTGCACAATTTGGCCCCGTAACCATTACGGCCACCAGTTACCTTTTTCTCGTCATCATTATAATTGGAAGATGTTAGCAAATGCCCAAAGATCATTGTGGGTACATACATTTTCTCCTCCTTGTGCATTGTGACGGGTATTCCCTGACCGTTATTCCAGATTGATATGGTATTTTTCTCTTGATCAATGTCGATTTTAATGCATGACATATTCTTGTCACGTTGCTTGTTGTCGGCAGCATTCACAAGAATTTCATCAAAGATTTTATAGAGGCCCGGAACAAAAGACAATTCTTTTTGAACCATTTTTTTTGATTCCGTATCGAAAACCCACATAAGCTCCTTGATTTCTTCGACGGATCCAATATAAGTGTCAGGTCGAAGTAGGATATGTTCCAGTTGGGATTTTTTCTGGTACATTTTTTCAATAGAAACATGTTTAGATCCCCCAGAGGGGCTTTTAGTACTGCTACCGTTCTGCATTGTTGACATTGACTACAAATTAATAAATTATTATTCGGTTATTATTATTTTATTCAAAACTTTGCCACTTTTCTTAAGCTTATGTTGAATTTGACATATGAAATAAGCAAAACACTGTACAAACTGTACTGAAGATTCTATTGAATTGTAACTATACGTTCTAATTTGAACGGATTTTTTTGTATCGATTTGGAATTTAGGCATCGTTATATCCAAGCGAATAAAATAAAAATATTCTGAGAAACCTGCGTACCAAGAGTACTTTTAGGGCAACTAAGATGAAGAAAATTTGTGAGACAAAGTTAAAAGTTCAAGTGAGCTCAACTCCATAATTGCGTTTCGCCCAGGTACGATAGTTGGGCTCATCAGTTAGATGACTATCGTACCCTTGTAAGACGCAATTTTGTATCAATGTTTACCGACTAATATAAAAATCACTATTAAGATACTGTGAATTTTATTATTCTGATGAGCCCAACTATCGTACCTGAGCGAAACGCAATTATGGAGTTGAGCTCACTTGAATTATAAATATTCAGTCACTCCACTTAACAGAAGAATTTCTTTTCAAATTTTCTTCATATTCTATTTGTGAGACAAAGCTAAATAAAATAGAATTCAAAGAGAAGAGACATACCAATTAGCAGAGAAGCCAACAATGGTCAATGCATGTTGATCTCTAGGGTGTATTTACATGGTTAAGTTTCTCTAGTTTCTCTAAGTTTGAAAAGTGTATTACACTAAATATGTATGTTTTGTATATGCATGTAGGGTGATGTCTTGCTAGGTCAGCCTTCTCTAGTAGTCAGCCACCTCTTTATAAAAAACAGCATAAATAGTAAAGGCTTCGTGTTACTTTCGGAAACTAAATATTTTTAAAAAGCTCTACTATTTTTCTATATGTATGCAAAATTTTGGCTAAATGCGACTGATGGTTTTCTGTTTAAAAATTGAAGTTTGCTTCAAGTTTGCAAAATATTTGAATGTGACGGTTTTTACAAAAAAAAAGTTAGTGGAAGTGCCTTTTGTAAAGGTCTCAAACAACTAAAATACTGAAGAGAGGTCCATTATGTTATTGTTTTTGTGTTTTTTAAAGTCTATTTTACTTGTTTTTTGCAAGAAAATATGAAATTTTTCAACAGATAAATATTTAGAAGGGGGGCTGGCCTTAGGAGACAAATTTTGTTCAAGTCTTTTAAGCTCGGCCCCCCCCGGCTGACTACTGAAGACTACACTTTTTTATTTTTTTATTTAACTGAGTATGAAAATTGAACGGACCTTTTATTCTCTCTTGATTTCTGTTAAAATTTTTTTTTAAAAATCCCTATTTTCAGTAGTCAGCCGCCTGTTTACAAAATGAAAAAATGGCGGCTGACTACAGGAGACACGTATAAAAAAGTGTGACCCTATAGTCGGCCCCCATTTTTCATTTTGTTAACAGGGGGCTGACTACTGGCGAACTAAGGTGGCCGACTTCTGGATCTAAGGTGGACGACCTCACAAGAATCGTACTTACAGTTCAATTTTTGTTAATAACTTATTTATGTTAACAAATTAACTAAATAAGCCTATAATTTAATCACCTACACATTCCAAACAATCAGATAACGTAAACACTCTATTCAAAAATTTGAATATAGAATTTCTGAGGCCCAGTTAAACATAAAAATAAAGTTAAAGGGCTGACTACTAGCGACATCACCCTATATACATATTCTGTTTTGTAAGTCTGGTCAAAAGTAAAAAGAACCTCAAAAAATGTTTAACCTTTAACATGATACTGTTTGAGTACAGCATATATGATATATATGTAGGTCCATTGTTACTTTAAAGTGATTGTATGAATTTTAAGTTTCGACACTGCAGTTTTTCAAAGCGCTCACAACCTGGCATCTGTTGTATTCGCCATTAACAGCTGGCAATATTCTGAACATTCATATATTTCCATCCCTCAAGTTTTGCTGCCGAATCCCTCTGGACAAATACATCTCTCTCTGCCGCTTTAGCTTCAACATTGCACCGCTGTAGCTACTTCTTATATCTTTGATCTTCGTCAATGCTATTAAGTACGAAGTATAGCTACAGCTAAACTATTGTGTTCTGGTACCGACTGGCAAGACGACATTTCGTACAGTTGAACCTATCTCCTATCATTGGTACTGCTTTTGATAAAAATAAGTATGAATGTATGTACCTATATACATTTACGAGATACATATTCATACACTGCCTTCCTAAAACCAACTTTTTTTTTGTAAAATAATTTATTCTAATTTATTGATTGGAACTTTATTCACGACTTTGATAACCCTTAGGTTTTTGATAATTTGAAATTTTAGCCAAGTTTAAGAAAACTATTTTTTTTTATTGATTTTGATAGCAGTGAAAAGTTACCGAAACCACCTAACCTATGTAGGTATCTGAATGTTTGTCTTCCACAAATTGCTCACATTTTTTTAACTTAGTGTTACAGATTTTATTTCCTATAAATGATGAGTGATATGAACTACCTACCTTTATTTGATAGAAAGAACACGCTTGGACGCCGGCATGTCCCGCGCAATCAAATTTTTAGAACATAGGTTAAAATCACTCGGGGTAGATAGATACCGAAGAATTGATTTACCTAGTTTGTCGTTTCGCATGCTTTCACGAAGGGCAAATTATAGCCTGGGATAGGGGCTGACAATTGACTTTCTAGACAGTAGTGTTGAGACGCGATAATTTTGGAAAACGTGTCGCCCTTTGAAAATATGTTCATAATGATTTTATATATACAAAAATACCAACCTCGAATGGGAACAAACTAATATAGAAAAACAATTAAACAAAAGCGCAAGTTTAAAGTGAGAAGAAAACTATTGCGCCATTTTGATTCTTTCAACTTTTTCATCTTCAGCACAGGCACAGCATAAATTACAATCGAATAAAATATAGATACGTAGGTTGGTTTAGGTGATAATATGTACTTACATTTTTTCTTGGGGAACAAAAATACTCAACTCCAAAGCACTTTTTTGCAACTTTGTGCAAACGGAAAACAAAGCAATTTATTAAGACTATTATTTGGCAATAGTTTTATAGACTCGGTGATTATCTCTATCCACAGTATTGTTTTTATTTTCTACCAGTATTTATAATTTTACTTTGTTCTTGCTGCCACACTTCGAAATCGAAGAAAATTGCAAACAAATCGAGCAAGCTTGGTCCGTTGCAAAGCCGACGACTAAACAAAAAATTCAAAGATGCCAAAATCTCAAAATGGAAGTACCATTCGTTGATTTTTTATTTCTCAACGTCGCTGAACGAAACTTTTTGTTTTTTTTTCAACTGGCGACATCTGTGTTTTCGATTTGAAAAGAAAAAGAGGTGCGTTTAATTTATTGAATAGATATTCTGTAAATGGGCACGTTCCGATGTTAATTCTCAGTTATCCGGATAGCTTTGTGTTGTAATCCCATCTTTGTATATAAAATCTATAGTACTATCATCAGCCAATTTTTTTTATTTTCATAAGCCTTCACCAGGCGGCGCTAATATGGAAATGTATTTGATATTTGAGAGTTGAAATAGAAGAAAAATGTAAAAGCAAAATGAAAAAGTCGTAAGAGAGGGTTATATTACATTGATTCTCGCAACAATGAGGGGAGCAAGGGAGACAAATGAATCAGTTGCTTGTGCCATACTAACGACAAGAATAAATGAAAGGAAATAAAAATAAAACAAATAATTGCTTTCTATTACTCGATTGTGTTTGTATGTGAGCTTGAGGTATAAGTTATGTATATGTTTGTTTATAGATTTATACGTATATACATAATGTAGGTAGGCATGTAGATTATATTTTCGTTTATTATTTTAATTTTGTTTTTCAAATCTTGGGTATTTGACTTGAAATTTTTAATCTTTGTAGCAATGTTGCAACTTTTCACCACATCTATGAAGGAATTATTTAAGGACATGTTGCGATATTTTAATTTTTTGTATTTACCTTATGTAGGTAGTAGGAGTTTTATCAGTTTTTCCAAATTTTATTATAACATGATAACAGTCTTACGATAACGATTCATGGAATTTAAACTATCATCGCGTAAAATAAAGAGAATATTAAGTTTTTGTTAGGAAAAAATGCATTAGGTAGTTTTATTATGAATAGTTTTGTTTTGATCTATTGCTATTGAATAAAACTTTTTTTTTAACTATTGGGATGCAATTTGTATTTATGTATTTGTTTGTTTAAATTTCATGTAACTCCAGAAATAATTTGTGTTTAATCACTTATGACACTCACCATTGGTTAAAAGTAGACAAGAAAAAAAATCCTAGGGGAAGGGGTTTTATTTCCCCCGCTTGGACAGAAGGGGCAGTCTTATAAAAAAAAAAATAGTTAGGTACCTAGGTACTTAGAATGGAAAAAGTATACCTATTAACAAACAACCACTTACAGTATTGTTTTGTAGCTTTTTGGAAAACCAGAAGTCCATTCTCATGGTTTATTTTTAAATAAAGTTCTTTTCGTAAACAGCTTCGACAAAAATTGTTTTCAAACTTAAAATTGTGAAAAAAGTTGTTTTTTAATATACATTATGAATGTTTTTCCATTTCAAGTATTTTTTTTATAAAATTGCCGCCTGTCCAAGCCGGTTGAATATATGTTTGCCTCATGAATTCAGTTGAAAAGTTTTGTAACTCTCCAGAGGGGAAATTGAAATTTCTTTTAGCTCAAAAAATAACGGTACTTGCCATACAACCGTTAAGGAAAAGCTTATTCATCTCAAAAACGGCTCCAACTATTTTGATAAAAAAAAATCAGTGTATTATTGTAGATATGATATACCTTTAAGTAAGAAAAAAAAATCACCAAAAACATTTATTAACGGTACCTGCCATATAACGGTTTTTTTGATTTTTGGTTTTCTCATTAACCCCTCATCCGATTTCAATCAAATTTTTTACACAAAAGCTTTGTTAGAATATAAATAATACTGCATACCAAAATTTTTGAAAAAATAAATTTTGGATTTTTAAAAAAAGATTCAAAATATTTTTTTGAAAATTCAATATTTCAAAAACGGGTTGATGAATTATTTTGAAATTTCAGTTTTAAATGTATATTAATATACACTCAAAATTGGAATACCAAATTTTCTTATGAAAAATGTTACAAGAATATTATATATAAAAAATTAATTTTTAAGAAAACGACTCCAACGATTTAAGTTTTTTTTTTTTGCATATATTCATATTTTTTCAAGTAATCAAATGGCATACTTTTTTTTAACTCTAAGCTATTTTTCAGGATGTTTATACAATCAAAAGAACAATTTGAATGCTTTTTTATACTTTTTTCTATAATTATTTGAATAATTTTGTATGTTCTTAAGTTCCACACAACTTGAACATAAGAGCAAGTACGTGCGATCCAGTCGTGCATTTTATTTCTTGTTTACTTTTAACCTAAGTACATGCCCTTGGCAGATTGTACGCGAATCACCTAGTATGCTGTATGCACAAAAAATATGCCATTATACAGGGTGTCCCGGACCTGAGTGGAAGTATTTCAGAGGGTGATTCTTTGGGTTATTCTAAGAAAAAAATTGTATGAGGGGAAAGTTGTATCTCCCCTCCCTGAGGCAGGGAGGGGCAGTTTCTGAAACATTGACTTCAAATGCAAAAAAAAATATTAAAAACCAACGGAAACACATTTAATAATGTGCTATAATTTTTTTGAAAGCTAATACTCCATTCTTGTATTTGGTTTTTAAATCAAGTTGTTTAAGCGAATGGTTTTTGAGAAATTAAATTTCAAATTCAAAATTAAAAAAAAAAATTGTGATTTTTTTTTCTTAAGTCGATATTTTTCAAAATTTTACGTAATTAAGGGCATTTTTTGAGTTCAATATTCAATGCCCTCATTATTTTTTAGTCCATTACCGAAAACCAAATGTAAAAACCTTTCTTAGTTTTTGAGAAAATAAGAAAAAACAAAAGGTACTTTTCCCGAATAAGCCTGAAAAAATGAATTTATTCATGAATTATCCATAATTTAACCCTTTTTCAGGCCTTTGTGGCAAAAGTACCTTTTGTTTTTTCTTAGTTTCTCAAAAACTAAGAAAGATTTTTACATTTGGTTTTCGGTAATGGACTAAAAAATAATGAGGGCATTGAATATTGAACTCAAAAAATGCCCTTAATTACGTAAAATTTTGAAAAATATCGACTTAAGAAAAAAAAAATTACAATTTTTTTGTTTAATTTTGACTTTAAAATTTAATTTCTCAAAAACTATTCGCTTAAACAACTTGATTTAAAAACTAAATACAAGAATAGAGTATTAACTTTCAAAAAAAATTAAAACAAATTATTAAATGTGTTTCCGTTGATTTTTAATGTTTTTTTTTGCATTTGAAGTCAATGTTTCAGAAACTGCCCCTCCCTGCCTCAGGGAGGGGAGATACAGCTTTCCCCCCATACAATTTTTTTCTTAGAATAACCCAAAGAACCACCCCCTGAAATACTTCCACTCAGGTCCGGGACACCCTGTATATTAACCCCTACAGCGACTAAAGGGATGATAATAAAAATCTGAAAAAATTAGGGAATATTTTGTTTTCTTTAAGAATCGGTTTAGGCCCATACAACCTGATCTTTTTCTTACGAACACCCTAATGCACCTACATACCTACATATCTGCCTAGCTATCAACATTTCAAGAGGCTTAGAATTTTTGAAATTGTGTGCATAAAAACTAGATGAAATACATAAAAGAACAATGTTCGAAAGCATGAAATTGAAATACGAAAATATTAATTTTATACCAACAAAAAACTTGAAATCATTAGAGCTATTTATTAGAAAAATTTAAATACAAATTTGGTTTTCTGGTTTTGAAATTCAACACTTTTGTGAGACAGATATTCTAGAAAGATATAAGTACTATTACCATTTTATTATTTTTGTTTGACTCTTCACCGTTAGTTTAAAAAAGTACTAAACAACGACTTTTTATGGTCTTTTCGTAAATCTTTTGTTTCCTTGCAAATATTGATTGCATGGCTTGCGTTGGACTTTTAAATCATCAATATTCAATAATTTCCAGGGACAAATCCTTAAAATCTGGACGAACTAAAATATATCGTTGAACTTATGTAACGAATTTTCTTAAAAGTTATAGAAATAATATGAAATTGGGCTACTTTTTTCATATTCTTGTCGCAAATTAAGGAAAAAGATAGCCCAATTTATGATAAATAGCCCAATCTGATAACCCTGCAACCAACCACCCCAAACAAAAATTCGTTTTTTTACCCATCCCAGCACAAAAATATCCGATCGTATGCTGAGCGGCAGCAGCAACAGCCGCCGTCAATGACAACCACCTACGTGCTTCCCATATTCCAACAACACCAACAAAAATAACAAAAAACGAAAGTAAACAAAACAACCCAAAAATATACACACTAAATAACAACGAAAATTACACCTAACAGCAGCAACCTTCCCCCACCAAAGCATTTTTACGACTGAAATCTGATAAAAACAAAACACGAAAGAAAACACAAAAGTAAAATAAACAAATAAAAAGATTTAAAGTAACCATGGTTACAAATACAATCTTACAATATAACTTGCAAGCATATATTTTGTTGTTTGTTTCCAAATACAAATTTTTTCTTTCCCAACGATAGACAGAAAAACAATCATACTTTCTTTTCAGCTCACATCATAGCCAAATACGCATACGCACCCAACTCTCAAGCTATTATTCATTGACAAAACCAATACCTTTGAAAAAAACAAAATTGCTTGATTTCTTGCCTCCCTCCAACTCTTATAAAAAATTATACAGCTCTCTCATTATTTTATTATTACACTTTATACTTCATTTGCCATATTCTTAAGTTTACAATTCAGCTGTACACACTTAGTCAGGCTCAGCACCAGTAATTTCATAAGCCGTCACTTGGTTCGTGCCAGTCGTTCGTCACCCATGATAGTACTATAGATTTTATATACAAAGATCCCATGTTAAAAAACAGCTGACGACCGCTGACAAAACAAAAACTCAAGTTATCTCAAAATTTTTGAGATAAGTGCCCTATTACACGACGACTTTAGAGTCATGACTTTTTTCGAAATTAAATGAGTGCGAAGGTGAGATCAGATGTTTTTTCTCGTTCGCACTCATTGATTTTCGAAAAAAGTCATGACTCTAAAGTCGTCGTGTAATAGGGCACTAACTATAACATAGCGAATAAACATCGGAACGCGAGGACTGTTTTTCGTTTTCGGGAAAATTGGAGCTCTGCAATTTTTATTACCCGGAGGCCACGCGAGCGAGTAATCCCTAGCGAGTTGCATATACATCGAAACTTTTCCTACTCGCTAGTCAACTGGCTTGCCTTTTTCGAAGCCAGTTGAGAAGCGAATAGAGCGGTGAGTGATTTGACAATTAATGTATGTAGCCAACTCACTTGCGAGTACTCGATCGTGTGGCCTACGGGTTAATTAGCTCCTTTTTTCACAAAGAAACTGAGTTGCCAGCAACTTTCAGTCCATGATGAAAAGGGCAGGAGGAAAGAGGGGTGAATAAATCTCCCCGGTCGAGGATTTGAAGAAATTTCTTTGGCATTGCCTTTCACATCTAGGTTAACCCTCAGGCCACACGAGCAAGTACTTGCAAGCCCTGAGGCCACACGAGCAAGTACTTGCAAGCCAGTTGCCATACATACACATTTGTTTACTAACCCTGAGGCCACACGAGCAAGTACTTGCAAGCAAGTTGGCTATATACACTGTCAAATTCGTAATTTGCATTCCACCTGCCTCCCACTTGCTTTCCACTTGCATTCCACTTGCTTGTCTCCCAACTTGCTTCTCAACTTGCTTCACTACTGGCTTCAAAACTTGCATGCCAGTTGATAAGCAAGTTGCTTGGGTTTGTTTGTGTTAGTAAACAAATGTGTATGTATTGCAACTTGCTTGCAAGTACTTGCTCGTGTGGCCTCGGGGTAACACAAACAAACCCAAGCAACTTGCTTATCAATTGGCATGCAAGTTTTGAAGCCAGTAGTGAAGCAAGTTGGGAGACAAGCAAGTGGAATGCAAGTGGAAAGCAAGTGGGAGGCAAGTGGAATGCAAATTATGAATTTGACAGGCAGTGTATGTAGCCAACTTGCTTGCAAGTACTTGCTCGTGTGGCCTCAGGGTAAAGGAGATAAAGAAAACGTAAAAGAAATCTCCAGCAACTTGTCTCTTCGTGTTAAAGGCGACTAGACAATAGTTTGGGAGTCGAGAGGGTTGAAGATGTGGTTTCTGTTTGTTACACCCCGATTCCACAGGAGTTAAATTTTTATCAGGATGCCCATTTTTCTATAGAGTCACTCCGTTCCAACTCTTGTTGGGATGTCAGAGATAACTATCTGCGAATATATTTGACAGAGATCCCTGACACGTATTTTGACAGATAAAGATTTTTTATTATTTTGTATTTGTACTGTCTTCTTCGCCAAAAAAATTATTTTTTGCATTTTTGGAAACTAAAAGTTCAGTGTGTTGGTCTCGCTTTCGTGAATTTTTTGAAAACTTTTTGAAAACTGCGTGTTCTTAGGCCCAATTCACATAGAACTGGCTTAAGTGCCTTTCACATGAGCCGCGAACTGCGAATGCGAATAAATTTCTTTAGGCAATTCCAAGCGCAAATATCAAGAAATAAGTGTTTTAACTTATCAAAAAAGGGAATAAACGACCCAATCTACAATTTTAAAAAGAAAACACGAACAAAATTTAGTTTAAATTGTTAAATTTAGCGTTTTTATATATTCTACGCGACCACCGAGATATTTTCTGCAAACTGCCAAACACTTATTCGCAATCCACAACATTAGGACGCATTCCACAAATCTGCGAATGAAAAATTCGCTCGAATTTAACCTCAAATTTTTTAGCACCCATTTTACTGATTTATTTTGTATGACTATTCGCGTCTATCGGCGACCACTCATGTGAAAGAAATGTCAAAACTCAAGACCATTCGCAATTCGCAGTTCGCTATTCGCAGCCCATATGAAAGGCACTTTAAGGTTTTGGTGTGTTTCTGGTGTGGTGCATACATATTCCACGTTGTGGAATTTACATGTTCTCTTATACTCACATAGATGAAGAGGCAAGGGTATGGTGTCACATGCCATCGTCCGTTTTGGAAACTCCAGTGGCCTACGTAAACGCCCGCCACAATGAAATCCCTCAGTCAAATGCCAAATTGTCAGACATTTTGAACAAAATGAGAGATTATTATGAGTTCGTTTTAACTTTTTGAACTTTTCGGAACTTACCGCGTTAATTATTAAGAATTATTTATAAATTCTTCTTCCCGACGTTTCGAAGAAATTTCACTCTTCGTGGTCACGGGATTAGACTGACGTTTGATTGATGTTGTTGGTTACTTTACTTCTTAAGATGTACCGGTGCGTTGTTGTTGGTACATTTTCTGTGGGTGGTTGGTTGTTTTGCTCTTGTTGAATCATGTTTACATAAGCTTGGGTGCATACAACGCTTACAACGTCTGAAGTTTTTGCGTGTGTTTTATTCGATTTGAGTTTGCTTATAAGTGGATCCCATGTATATTATGAGTTCGATATTGAATTTTGTAATAAAACGCAAGTGTATGAAGATTTATGTAATTGGGAGGGAAAATTTCAGCAACAAGAGCGTGCAAGACCAAAAATTTAAGACAATTGTTTTATTTTTATATTTAATTTATTTTAATTCTGTGAAAGCCATTATCTAGTGAAGTGTTTCTGTGTTTGTGTGCGTGTTTATTGTTTTTCTGTCAATTGACCATTCCTTCTATCGCTTTTGTGTGAATAAAGCTCACCAAAACCACACCACGCCCGTAGCAGGCCAGAACCACACCAGCACCATAAGCCACTTCAGTGTGAATTGCGCCTTACACCCCAACTCGCCACTAGGCATACAGACATCCAACGTCGCAACCACAATCCAACCAACAATCAGCAGATTTTGTCTCCCTGGGCAAATTATGTCATGTTGTTTCATTTCTTTCTCATCACTAGCTGCATTTTATTATCCCCCAAATCTAATATGGATTAGTTTTACCTATCTCTGTTTATCATTTTGCTTCTGTATTTTTTTTTCTACTCTATTCTCTATTTTCTCTCTATTTTCTCCCTATTTTCAGAAAAATCCATCTACACGTCAGAGAAAAAACTTATTTTCGCAAGAAAATGCTAAAGGTGTGTGGTCAGGATGGATTTGTAAATCGAAACCCAAAAATGTTCGTATGTAAATCCAATCTATCTGATCTGGGGGAAAATAAAATACAGCTATAATAATTAACTATATATTTGCCTTTTGCAATAATACATGCCCTTTAGGACTCTAGATAACAGTAAAGTGACTTTTTAATATCCAGCTACCTCGAGATACAACGAAAACTAGAAAAAACTCAAATCTCATGCTCAAGCTTTGCACAGCGTTCATGTCGAGTTCAAAAGTTGGTTTTCTTCGACACGTGCATTATGTGTGCGTTGGTTTGGGAGAGCCTTTATGTGAGATGAAATTTCATATTTTGTCTCCAAACTATTAAGGCTCTCCCAAACCAACGAGAAATCATAGCGAATCATTCGCAAAGACATTTTTTTGTTGTTGTTTAGCATTTATGTATCTTTCATATTTTTTATTATTGTGAATGATTTCATGTCGTCGGCGAATGATTCGCGTTGGTTTGGGGGAGCCTTTAGAAAAGTATGTACACATTCTATTCACACCCAAAACAGGTGTGAATAAATTTGATTGATTGTGCATGCGTTATCTATCAAAAACTTAAAGGCTCTCCCAAACCCACGCGGAATCATAGCGAATCATTCGCATAGTGCCCTATTACACGACGACTTTAGAGTCATGACTTTTTTCGAAATTAAATGAGTGCCAAGGTGAGATCAGATGTTTTTTTCTCGTTCGCACTCATTGAATTTCGAAAAAAGTCATGACTCAAAAGTCTTCGTGTAATAGGGCACATAGACATTATTTTGTTGTGGTTTAGCAACGTCGTCGGCGAATGTTTCGCGTTGGTTTAGGGGATCCTTAAAACTCAGTCTTGCGGAATCGCAAAAATCAATGTGTACAAGAATTTCTGTGCACACAGAAAAAACTCCAGCAATCAAATAACATAAATAAATTACGAGCAAAAACAAAATCTCTTCCAGAATGCAAGTTGGTGTTGCACTGAATAGTCGAAAAATTACATTTTCGTTTTCGGTTTTAGCAGATTTTTGTTGCTTAAAATTTTATAATACAGTATTCTGAAAAACAGAATTTTGAAAAGCGGAATTTCAAAAGACAGAACTGAAAAAAGCAGAATTTTGAGAATAGAATTTTAAAAAGCTGAATTTTGAAACCAGAATTTGACCCACTCCCTCAAAATATGCTAAATACACAATCACGTTGGTTTGGGAGATTAAAAATTATTTCTTTCACACTTAGGCTAGTCGCGCACATGTTACTGCTACTGCAACAAAACAGTTTAGTCACAAGTTGACCGATGAGCGCGCACATGGGCAACTCCAAAAGCAATCACGCCGAACTAAACCACAACGCTGAACATATTTATTCAATTTTTCTATCTCATAAATACAAAGAAAAAGAGTACTGACTTTGTCCTAGTCTTTTGCTCACAAAATAAAAGAATAGATATATTTGTTCTCTTTCGCACAGAGAACATAAATCACTTTGGAAAGAACAAAATTCAACGATGTGGTTAAATACTTGCAACTATTTGGTTGCATGTGCGCGCATTATTCTATATGACACAAATTGAAAAACCGATTTTGGGCAATCGTCCAGTTTGTGGAAAAACACAAACTGAAAAGTTGCTAAAATCGACGACTGAATAGTTTCTGCATTTTTGCAACCAAACTGTTTCGAAACTGAAAGTTGCATGTGCGCGACTAGCCTTATTTGACTGTGTTAAAACTCAGTGGGATAGTGTGGAAGGGCTATTAGTTCGATTTGTAAAACTGTGTCCTAAATTAATATGGCAAATATTCGAGGTTTTAAAGATTTACAGCAGTATTAATAAAAAACTGGTATCCGCTCCCTAACACACGTGTTAACTGGCACACGGATAGACAACTTGTCCGCTTGATAACTTTTCTTATTAAAAAGATATGATATCTTTCCTGTATTTATCACTTCACCACTTCATCAAATTATGGTGATTTTCTAATACATGTGTCACATGCATGCACTGCCTTACGAAGTGTATACTGGTAGCAGTAAACAATGCTATCATACGCGTGCGTGTGTGTGTTAAGAAGTTATCCGTTCATTATACGTGGATTCTGGCTAGTTAAAGTTATCCGTACGTTAACACACGTCACAGACTATTACGCATTTGTTAATAAGAATTACTAGTTAAAAGATGTATAAACGCTAGCACGTTGTTATCCACCGTTTATTAATATGGGGGTTATACTTCTGATTTCGCAAATTACGACATTCACATGCTTGTCTGTGTTCATTTCTTAATGTTTTCTCCTTAAAAATAAATATAAGTGGGTACATAAATAACTGAAAAATAAACATTCTTGTATACATTATTTGATTTTAGCTAATTATTAAACAAAAAAAAAAACAAATCATCTGTTTATTTCCCAAGCAATAGGTGCGTTAAAACACATATAAACAACAACAACTTCAATTTTTTGCGCATTGAAACAACAACAAATGAGACTCATGAGTCGGATGTTTATGTTTGCTTCATGCCTCACGACATCCCTGACCCCCCACTTCTCTTGTCCAGAAACCACCGTGAGACCGGTCTCAGCCTTCCCATCTAAACAGCTTCTATTTGTATGACCATTTGGGCAAGGAAAAAAGCACACCTAATTTAAACTAATTTTTGTTGGTGTTCTCTTTTTGAAATTGTAGATAGGATCGTTTTTTCACTTTGTCGAAAAGTTAAAACGCGAATTTTTTGATATTTGCGCTTAGAATTGCTTAAACAAATTTATTCGCATTCGCAGTTCGCAGCTCATGTGGAAGGCACTTTAGTTTCGCTTCAACTGCGTACTATGTTTTAGTTGTATAGTACCCTTAACAAATCGTGGTGTGTACCCAACCTTATATCATTACAAAATAATTCATGGCACCACTACCGGCTAGCAGCTCTTGCTAATTATCTTTTATCTTTATCCCCCTTGTTCGCAATTCCGAAAAGAAGTAAAAACAAAATTCGAAACTCAATGCATTTTTCCTTTGTTTTGTTTTATATTCCTTTCCCACAAAATCTATCTTTTCCGTTCTCACTGCTTGAACGCTGCGGAATACCGAACGAGACAACACCAATGCAGTGTTTTCAGTTTTTATGTCAAAATTAATACATACAAAATACTTTTATTTTTTTTTTGTGTCATTCGTTATCTTCTTCGCCATTCTCGCTTTCACAAGCAGAAATCTTCTCCATCCAAATCTACTGACTGACTAGCAGTAGAGTGGCAAATGGCAATAAAAGTAAAATTTTAAAAAACTACGGGGAGAGGTCAATGTAATCTAAATCTATAGATTTAAATTACACAGACAAAAAAAAAAAACAAGAAATATATAATTGATTGAGCTATGAAAAGTTGCACAAACTTTCTATCGTCTATTGCTTGCTGAAGGAAAAAAAATATAATTAAGTTTGCTGTTGTTGTTTTCTTTATCGTGGAAGTTCATTTTTTCAACAAGAAAAAAATCAAAAGGGAAAAGTGTCAGTCTCGGCATTAAAAAGTTTGGAAATTGAAAAAAAACTCCGCGCCTTCTTTATTCGTGCCAACGACAAAATTCAAAACAACTGGAATAATAACAAAATCGTCATCCAAATACAAGGAAAATTATATATTACTTTGAATCCTCGTAGTCGCATTACGAAAGACAAAACCATGGACCGAAACAATGGGTAGGTTGCATACAAAAAAATTATATTTTTTTCCTATAATTTTTCTTTGTTTTGATATAAAATAAAATTGTTGTTTAAGATACCAAGGTCGGAGGTTGCACCTAACCCATTTACAAAATATCGATTTGAACTTCTTGGTCAATTAAAACTAGAACATAGCTTGGTCATGCGAATGTAATGTCCAACCTTGAGTGATTCGATTACGTTAAGAAGCGCAGTGGTTATTCAAGGATCAGTCTTTGGATCTTTACTTCCCTTCCCTTTCTATTATAAAATTTCTATTTTTTATGATTCGTTCGAGGAATTCGCTATTACTGATGATCTGGTTCTATCTTGGAAACATTAAAATCAACATACATAAATGCTTCATCATAAGTAGTAAAGAAAAGAAAGTCTAAAAATCCACTTTGTGAAACGGAATACAGGAAATCTTTTGATACCTGAACCAAGGCTACTAGAAAAGCTTAAGTCCAGGTTTTCGAGACGCAATCAGCCTACGAAATCTACCATTTTTTGTGTCGATGTTTGAGTTTAATAGGGGTTTTATTTGGAAAAAAATCTTCAAAAATCAAGTGGAAAATTCCCCAAAAGAAATTTCTAAATGGCAGATAAAGTTAAAATTGAAAATTAGTTCAAGGAACGATTACCTAATTTGGAGTTTAAAAATTAGGAATATAAATTCGAGCCAATATTAACTGTTTGTATACGCCCGGCCGTACATTCGGGAGGTAAAAGATCTACGATCGCCACCGAGTCGGCGTTGGTTTGGTACCACAAAAATGCATAGTCATACTTTAGCTACGGGCAGACGGCATATAAAAGTCGTAAACGTTTGTAACAATCTCAGTTTTCATAGAGTTGGTTCTTTTTTTTCCTGAATATGATTTCTTGACGCTGACGTCATTTTTAAGTCATCATTTGCTACATCGTCTGAGCACCCTTTTGGGACAGCTCGCAAACAATTTTCGGATTATGTGCGACAGCCAGATCGTGTATTAGTTTGTGACTCTTTTAGTTTATCGTGTGAACACCCCGTATATTATTTGTGACAGTTTGCGACAGTGTGCTAGCATTTGCGATCGTCCTAGTTCCATTTGCGATGACCTGAATACAACGCATACCTCACGCATTTCATTTGCAAACATTTACATACATATGTATGTGAATTTCCGAACGGTTATCGTTATGTATAAAATAATTCTCCACGTAATTTTTTCAAATGAATTTTTATAGTCATTCGGGAGTATTTTCATTCTCCAATTTCCTTCGAAATTATTTTTGAATCTTTCAAATATATACATGCATTCATCTTTGAGAAAGCATTAGTTAGGCGTTGCCCTTCGTCTTAAACTACCTAATTTGAAAGTAAACTTATTTTGGAAAAAGGAAGAAATACAGAAGTCTTGCATTTTTTCTTTATTTCAATTTTGTATTTTATTATTACCTAAGAAAGTACATATGTATGTATTCGCAAACGTGCATATGATTGTAATTGGGTGATATGCGGATTTTGTAGCCCATAGTGTGAACACCCCGTATATAGACACAACATTTGTGATCTTATTTGCGGATATATGATGTGCAAGCACCTTGATCGGAAATGCATTTGTAACTTTCGGGACAGTTTTTGCACACCGTGTGAACACCCTATGTGTAAGTTTGCGGACACTGATGCATGGTATATAGAATATGTAGTATTTTGTATACCTTGACACTGATGTAGAAACAGAGTTTGCGACATATTTGCGACTTTTTATGTGACATCAGAGTCGCAAACGTTTGCGGATTTTTATAGGTCGTCTGCTCTTAGCTTTAGTTTTTTTTTTTTATTAAATTAACACAATTTATTAAATATTCTTCATCGTTTTATAGATACACATACATTAGACGTCAAGGACAAACGATAAATTCACCTTCGAATAATGATGCCAGAACAACATCATCAATACCAACTAGAGAACCTCTCACCCAACATGATGAATTGATTCGCTACATTAAAGAAGCATGGCACAAAGTAAGTACGAATTTTGTTTTTAATAACATACATAATAGCAATTTGATACTGTGAAGGTATCTTCAAGCTGTAGATTTTGATCATTGCCATTTGAAGCTCAAACTTCTTGTATTGTACCATTGTATATAAATTCTATAGTATTCTCATGAAGAAAAAAAGCTCGTTGCCATCTATGCGTCCAAATGTCATACTAATTTTTGTTAAGGGATCTCGGTAAGGCGATCACAGCGAACCTATCGACCAAATGTCTACCTACAAAATCGTGTTTCATGAGAATACTATTGACACCTGGTAAGTTGCTTTCCACACCACCTGGATTTCAGCACATGAACCCTATCTGGGGGATAAAATTTTTTCCAATTTGACGTTCAATGTATTTCCCATAAGAGAAAAGCAAAAGAGAGTCATATTCATGTTACTTATTCTAATAACTTTTATATAAACGGATACAACTTTTATGATTGCAATAGAATAACAAAACATGTTAGTTTACAAAGCTAGCAAAAAATAAATCAAAACTGACGCCTCAAATGCTTTAAATTTAAGATGAAAAATGTAAACAAACTACCTCTACAACGAGAAACAACAACACCAATACTCGTTTGAGAAAAAAGCAGCGCAGAGACGTAGCCAAGATTATTTAAAACATGAACAGTTTTTTTTTTTTTGTTAATTATAGGTATGTTCCTTTACTTTGAATTTCTGTGATTTTCTGTGCATTTCTGCGCATTTCAGTCCAAACTTGTGTCAAAGTTCATATAAAAAAAATATTTTGACACAAGTTTGGACTAAAAATCACAGAAACCCAAAGTAAAGGATCAGACCTATTGTTTGTATTGTAAATGAAGATTTTCAAATACATGTCATGTTTTTGTTTGGATTGAAAGTTTCTTGCATATATATTTACCAATTTAATTACAAAAAAAAAATGTTTAAGTATTTTTACCTACGTACAGAATTTTTTGGTTTGGAAGTATGTAAATATTTTAAATGCTTCTTCGTTATACCGAATTTACACGACTGGTGAAAAGCTGCCGGTATAATGACAAAAATAATGAATTTGTACATTCTTCTGTTATTGTTTTGGTCATTATATTGCCAGTTCTCCAATCGTGTAAATGCGGCATTAACAAAAGACGCAGGCACGATTGAAGTGTTATTATTTCCTGATGTTTTTGGATGGTACATATATTGAAAATAAGAATTGTAAAAAATTAAACGCAAAATTTTATTTATTCAATAAAGGGTGTTATTGACCCCATGAGCTTCGCTAGTTTCTAAACACCAAATATATTGTATTGACCTGTTGCACAAACAGTGTACAAATATTTGTACTCCTTTTTTCTCAAGAATACAAATTCACGAACGCAATACATAAATATATAGAAATACTTTATATCTACATCTTCATAAAAACATTGGGGCTTATCGGGGATCAAATTTCCCACGGAATTTCTCCCATCTTCTAAAATTGGAAATGCCAATAATTTTCCACTGTGCCTTGCAGGTTCATATTTGGTCGATCAAATTGGTAGCCCAGTGGCCATTGAATATTCATTTTCGATGCCAATAAATTCCGAGAGAAACTGCGACCAGGAATTCACGTTCCCAGTTTTCGACGATGGGAAACATTCCGTGGGAAATTTTATTCATGATAGCCCCCATTACTGCAAAGTTTCGGTGACGTAAGCTTTTACTTATTAGAAAACAGTAGTAAAATATATAATATAAAAATCTTCATAATTGACTCTTGTCTATCAAACCCCTTCCCTGACTACGCACGTGACACCAATTTTGCTTACGAAATGAATCCATTTTGGAAAGCAACAACAACAATACAGGTTTGTTTACATTTTTCATCTGCAAAATATAGGAAGTTATACATAAGTTTTGATACATATTCTTCTTGATTAACTAACTCACATAAATTCTTTTTCTATTGCAACTAAAAAATAAATACGTGTTCATAGAAAATTAATTAGCAAAAGTAATGTTTTTCAGACCTTTTTTTGGTTTTCTCTTATGGGAAATACATTGAATGTCAAAATGAAAAAAAATGTATCCCCCACATAGGGTTCACGTGCTGACTGCTAGGTGCCGTGACTCCATTCGCCAATAGATTGGATATACAATGATTGTACTTGACACTCAATGCTCCTAACTCTACATTGAAAAATTCCTTTTGCTTGAGCGCATTCGTATTCGAACCAAAAGATGCTCCATTTTGAGTTATTTAAATAATGAAATTATTAACTTGGATATCATTTTCTTACTTTTTTTATTTCTCATTTCAGGTGAATGAACAAGGCCCACATGGAGCTCCTGTCATCTATAGAAATGAATCTGATCAGTTAAAAAATTTTAAGCCTTTCGATTTAGAAGAATACTGGGGCCAACGTCTCGTTCAAAATATCCACGTTTCCCATGGACATCAATAATAATTTGAATTAATATTAAATGAAAAAGAAGAAAAAAACTAAAAATTAGTAACAAAAATTTTAACAAACGAACGTTTTAAACAAATAATTAGGGGGTATAAAAACTTCCGAAAGAAAACAATGTGTCAGCCTATACGTAAATGTATTTCAATTACGCGAAAAGGGCTGCCAATTTATCTAATTAGAAAAAAGAAACTTAAGAAAAATTGCTGCCAAGGAACTACGCGAAGAAATTCCAATTTAACCACACTTTTATTTTGTCATTATGTTTTATTTAGTATATTCTTTTCTAAATGATTTGTACATTTGGTGTTTTAAGCTTTTATTTTTGAGAAATTGTCTGTTGTGTTTCCTCGGCCAATATTGTATGTTATTGCAATTTTTATTTGCTTTTTGTTTGTTTTGAAATTGCCATCCCAAGCGTTCTACTTCTTTGTTTAGTGAAAATATACTATGTACTAAATTACACCCTTAATTGGAGGAATATTCAGAAACAAAAATTTTATACCCTATGAATAATAATCGATAAGTATTCGTGTTTATGCTAAAAATAATAATATAAAATATATATTTTCAAATTAGTGATAAACAATAAAAATTAACAGTAAAATAAAAACAAATGTTTTAATAATATAACATACTTGAACCTTAAACCATCGTTGAACCTCAGTAATTCCGCCAAAATCAAGCAGTACAAATTTTTTAACCACGGGTCAAAGTTTGAACTACGTTCGTACAACTGAACCTATTAGAGAGGGGTCGAATTTCGACCACTGAGCGATACTAGTACATTTAAAATTTTAAGGAATAATTATAACTAGTATCGCCCCGTGGTCGAAATTCGACCTTTCTCTATTAATGTTTTAATGGCAACATATTAATATAAAAATTAGATTCTGCCAGAGCGATTGGCTATACCAGCCATACTCAACCTGCGGCCCGCGGGCCGCATGTGGCCCGTCTAGCTTTTTAAGTGGCCCACCTGGCATACTTACATAATTATTGCGATTTCATAGAAAAACTGAATATCTACCATGAATCAAAATTTACAGCCGTTTGGAAAAAGCCCCTAAATCAATTTGGAATCAACACCCAAAAAAAGACTGAATATTTTGGATGATACTTCCTGATTTCGTCACTTTCTTCTATAAAATGAAACAATGTCCGAAATAATAAATAAAATGGGAAATAGGAAACATTTCCAAACAAAGAGTGTTGTCAGTGAAAAACATCAAATTTGAAAATCAAGTGAAAGAAGCTCCTTCGACATCCAATGTCACTTTGTCTTTTCGTTTTCACGAATGACTGAAAGCGTTTTCGCTTGGTCCTCCCGTAAAGTCGGGAAGCCTTTCAAATGCTTCTGAAAAAGCTCATTTGGCACGAGATGACAGTTATTCTTCTGAAAAGAAGAGATCAACGATTCAACGATTTGAGAACAAATCAAAACCAGAAGCACGCATACATGCGCACAATTAAAAAGTCAAACTCTCAATGTTATTTTTTCTGAAAAGAACAGAAAATAGTTCTGAATTTGATTTCAGAATCGAAATGAGAAGCGTTCACACGTATCGAATCGCTGTTCCGGATTGCCAATCGAAAAGGCCATTAGTTTTGGAATTACCATTGTGTATTTTCATTGTACTAAGATTTGAAGTTAAAAGGAAACAATTGTGAACAAAATGGATTGGCCAAATATTTCATCCTCTCCAATTCTCTATTATCGTCATCTTCATACCTTGCTGTAGATTTTTTGCTTAGGTAAGGAGTTTACTCAAAATGAAAACTCAAGGTGGAGACATTCGTTGCTGTTATTGAGGAATATCAATATTCTGTTGTGTGAACGTTTGATCACCCAAATGCAACAATCCAGCGCACAAATACAACCAAACCTAAACTTTAGAACCAAGAAAAGGATTGCAACTTGTTCGTTTGGCACTCTGGAATCTGGATCTGAGAGCTCCGGAGGTTTCCTCCGGATTACCAAACGAAAACACTATGACAAAGCAAACATTTTGCTAACGTGTGAAAGAAACTGATTTTGCAGCTGAATAAACTCAAATCGGAAGTAATTTTGAGAAGTTTGACCGGTTTTGCTCTCAAAAGTTAAGACACATAGTACAAAAAAAACAATGAGACTGAGAAATGAGTGACCACAACATACATTTTCTTCCTTTTACTTCAAAAAATAGATAATGTTCCTAACAGAAAAAAATCAGAAAGTCGACGCTGAATTGAAAAATTTTTCAATCTAGCGTCGACTTACTGATTTTTTCAAACTTACTGGCGATTTGAGTTTAATCAGCTGCAAAATCAGTTTCTTTCACACGTTAACAAAATGTTTGCTTTGTCATAGCGTTTTCGTTTGGTAATCCGGAAGAATCCTCCGGAGCTCTAAGATCCAGATTCCAGAATCTTGGATCTTCAAACGTTTGGGAATCGGCGTTTTCAATCCTACAAAAAAGGATATAGTAAACGAATTAGTTTAGCATGCAGGAACAATCCAGATCTTGAAAACGAGTTCTTAATTTCAGAAATCAAATTAATTTTTATATTAAAATGAATAAACCATTCAATATACCTACATTACTGAGCACCTAAGTGCAAAAAATAATTCATGTTGCGGCCCGAGGCAAAATAGCTAAAACGTCTTTGTGGCCCTTATGAAAAAAAGGTTGAGTATGGTTGGGCTATACCTTTCAAATAAAAAAAAAATTGTGAAAATACGATGCCATTAAGTCAGTTAAAAAGGGAGATATAGAAAAGTGTTTACGTTTTAATATATAGATAGTACAAGAGCCGACAGCAGATTTTGAGAGTGGATGTATAACCAAAATATGAGTATGAGGGGTTGTAGGTGCATTGTGATATCGAATACAAATGTCTGGCAGGTTTTTTTCTCAGCCTGTGGTGGGGTTGGGGATGAAAACCAGCTTCGTTTCCTATTTATGTGCTATGGTCATTGACGCTTCAATTCACTTTTAAGATATAGGAAGCTCTGTCATTTTCCCTAAGACATTTATTTTGGTGATCCGATCAAAAGAAACCCATGGCACTAGCTTTTTACGAAAACTTTATCGGCCTTTTTTTTTGGAAACTTTATTTTGTTGAAATCTCCAAAAAAGGGGTGATAAGGTTCGCATAAAATGGTTATATCTTGAGTTCTATTTACTGGACCGGCATGATTGAGGTGTGTGTATATGCTTAGGAAAAATGGCAGGGCATCATATTCGATTTATTTTTAAATAAATTGAAGTGATTATAACCCTGATAATAAAGTGAAAAAGGTGAATTAAAAATTTTTGACAGATAACGTGTACACTATCAGTCAAATTTACTCACACTTGTTTTGGGCGTGAATAGAGTGTGTACGAATTGGGCCACAGAGTTATAAAAATAATCAAATAGAAAAAAAGGAAAATAATAATATACAAAAATATTTACTAATAATATTCGCAATACCCATAATTGACTTTAAGTTATTTTGAATTATAAGAATGCACAGAGAAGTTAAAAGCTTCCCATTACCGTTATGCGTCCACTTGCTGAAACACATTTTTTTGTTGATATTTACATACATATGTATATGCAATACATACAATTGTTTTATTTATAAATCAAAAAGTTAAGAGACACAATTTTTATAATTTGTCCTACTTGGGGATATTTTGCTGGATTTTCCAAATTGCTTTAAAGGTGTGTACATACACATTGATACATTTTACAAGGTAGATACTGTGAAAAAGAAAAGAGACTTTCTGTTTGTGATTTCAAAAATTGTTTATACACAAAAAACATGTTCTCCAAAATTGTTTTCGAAGCGAACTATACGAAAACAAAAAAATAAAATAAAATGATACTTGTATACTGCTCCTGTGTTCTCCAAGTATTTTAAAGCACATCATAGTGAATCCAATAATAGACCTATATCGCCATTAGTCTGTTCTAGATTTTTAGTCGTGCTGGATCGTATTAAGAAAATATTTTTGTTTTTAAATCACATTTAACTTAATGAAAATACCTACATATATATTCGATATTATTCGAAATTTTAGAAAATGAAGGCAATTTTGATTTTATTTCTGATTCCTCATTTTATGGGATTATCAATTCAACAACAAATTATTAGAATTGGTAAGGGTGAAAAAGAAAAAAGGAATTTAACTAAGGAAAAATGTTAATATTGGATAACTTTTTTTCAGGTGCTATTTTCTTTGAAGAGGAACACGAAATTGACGTTGCATTCGATAAAGCTGTTTATATTATGAATCAACGCTCCGATTTACAAATTGTACCTATAAAACATATTGGAAGCCTCCAAGGCACCGACAGTATTATGCTTCAGAATTTTGGTAAGTAGAAGAAATATTTAAAAAATAGTAACAAAAAAAGCTTATATATGTACTTAATGTCTGCTATATATGTACCTGCATATATGTGTACATTCCATTCAAATATAGCTTGTGATCTGATAATGAATGGTGTCTCGGCTATTTTCGGACCAAGTTCAAAGGCAGCTAGCGGTAAGTGTGACGTTTTGTTTGGGTTGTTGAAAATCTATGTTTATTTTATTATTTTTTGTTTTGATGTAGATATTGTGGCGCTTATTTGTAATAGTACCGGTATTCCTAATATTCTATTCGATTTTAGTCCTGAAGAAAGCATGGCGGAGCGAATGAATCACAGGATGACAATAAATGTAGCACCTTCAACAACAATTCTTTCCAAAGCATATTCAGATATTGTTAATAATTATGCATGGAAGGGCTATACAGTTCTTTATGAAAATCATGAAGGTAAGTTATGAATGTTGTTGTTAAATTCAAAAATAAGCTAGTCGTAGTTTTCCTTTTAAGTTGAAGGTGAGTATATAGAGAACTTCGGCTCCTTAAATTATTAATGGATTTTCGTATATGCAAAATTCAAGCCCTTTGGGTGGGAGTCAAATTAAAAATAAAGCTTGAAATAAATAAACCGTTGCCAGTACGTACAGATATTTTAAGTCTTCATTATTTCTATTATTCGGAGATGATTTTTTAATCATCAGTTAAGCTATCAGAGGAATTAATACTATATTTGAAGAGTAAGTTCTATATGAGATTAGACTGAATAAAACAAATACTCTAAAATAGGTACTTAAAGTATAAAAAATAATATGTAGGTAGTAATGATTTTTTTCTTTGAAATGTTGGGTTTTAAAGCAAGAAAAAAAGCGACTTGATTTAAAAATAAAAGGAGACATTCAAAATAGCTGTGGGTGTGTTATTGTGAGTGATGGTATTGTTTTTTTTTATTTGAAGCCATTTTTTAGTTTCCCTCCCATTCAAAGGGAGGAAGTTTAATAAGCGTTTCCATCACTTTTTTAAACACAGTGGTAGCTTTACGAAAATAAGGAAGTATGTATTTAAAATTTGTGAAATTTAAAATGTTAAAGCATGAATTTGAATGTCCGTTCGATATTGGGCTCAAGATTGCACTGACGCGCATTTCCGGGAAGTTCGAGCATTACGCAGGGCAAGAGTACGATAACTTAGGCTATGGTTACAGTGGATGCGTATTCTGACGAACTAATGTGCTGACGAACAATTTTTCTGACATATTCGTCAGAACTGCTAACATACATACATACGTTTATGTACATATGTATTATAAACGATAGTTTCAAATTAAAAAATACGTATACTTCAACTTACCATTTTCAATTACATAATTGTTTGCTAATGTTGTCCCAACCCCTCCGTGAAATATCTCTATTATGGTAGCGTTTATCTTTTAAATCCCACAAACATTTTTTTCCGCGACAAGACTTATTAATTTCTCGATTTCCATCATTAGTTCGTCAGAACGCTGCAAATAAAAGTAAAAATCAAACTGATTTGATCGATCGATCGTTGTGACGAGCTCATGCGGCTTCTGAAGAACAAAATGCTTGCACTGTAACCAGTTTCATAAGACCATAAGTATTATTTGTTCTGACGAACAGCACAATTATTAACGAATCCCTTTTGGGCGGGAGGAGCAATTTCAGAAAAAGAATGGAAATAAATATACAAAAATAACGGTAGTACTTACAATTATGATTTTGAAGAAAATTAAAAATAATATTTGTCTGTTTTAGTGGACCGAATGAATTAAGTTCAAATAAAGAAATTTAAGTGAGCACTGCAAAAATCAACTCGTCCAAGGCCTTTGTATAAGAATTCTTTACACATATTAAGAAGAACTTATTTTACAATTTTTGTTTTATAGTACCTAAACTTATGTATATAAAATGAAAAAAAAAAAAAAAAAAATAGCAATTTTATTATTTTAATGAAAATTTTGCAGCCTTGGTGAGACTTCAAGACTTGCTTCAACTTAAACATGTACACGAAGATGAAATTAAAGTTCGTAAATTTACACCGGGCGATGACTATCGAACTGTTTGGAAAAATGCTCGTCATGAGGGAGAAAGAAGAGTCATATTGGATTGTTCGCCCGAATCGCTCGTAGATGTTGTGAATAGTTCAATTGTATTTAATATGACAGGGCAATTTAATGTAAGTAGATAATTTAAGGGCATCTAGATACAAAACTTTGAAAGTCAATAGGTTTGCTTGATGTTCCCTGCCCCAGGGCGCTCTGGGAAATGTCATTCAAATGTCAAAAACCTGGTGGCTGCTCGGGTTTTGATTTCACATCGAACACTTCAGTGCTTCATTTGTACGACAAAGTTGTTAAGTGTCTTATGTATGTATGTACTTTTTTGTGCAGCTTCCAAATATTCATACAAGCACTAGATTTCCATAGATTTTTCTTAAAATTTCGTTTGTAAAAATATAAAAAAATAAAAAGTAACAAAATCGTCCACAAAACATCTCACATTTACCATTCATACCGTCAAAAAAAAATCGCAAAGTAAATATACTTTTCTTTGACATTCAACTCTTGTCAGCAGCTGATTGCAATTTTGCAGCTCTGCATTCTTTCCCCGAGAAAAAAACATGGTGTGAGAACGAATTAAGTGCACGCCACTGGGGTGAAAAAAGGGCGCGTTCGGCTGCGTATCTTAAGCGATCCGGATTTGTTTGTGCTGTTGTAATCCCTTGTAAAAAAACAGCTGATGTCAGCTTATGAAAAACAACTCAAGGTATCTGAAAATTTTTTGGATTATGGATAGCCTATCGTTTAGCCTGCCGAACGCGAGGAATCACATGAAACACCTGAGGGCAAATTTAGGACGACCCAGTGCGCCCTAGTGCTGACATCGAACAAACTTAATATCTCGCTCTAGTTAAGTTGTAAACTGCGTAAATCTGTTTAATTTTCTATACAAATTGTAACAGATTTACGAAGTTTAAAACTTTACTATGTTTACAATGGCTTTTCGCCGTTGTATGAATAACCTTAGTGTTTTTCTTTTTGCAGAATTTATTCTTAACAAATTTGGACACGCATAAATCTGGTATTCGATTATTGTACAATGAAAATGTCAAAGCCAATATTACATCTGTTAGAATTGAATTGAATATTAACGATTATATGGAGGTGAGTTGAGTTCAAAATTAGGTGATTTCACGGTTTTGAGATTTCACAAACTTTCCTCCGTTATTTTGATCGAGAAGAAGAAACCTGAATATACCTAATTTTTCAGAGTTTAAGTAAGAGTACAGGTACATAAAGTAAAATCATTAAAAAAAATTCCTCTTAAGAAACCCTTTTAAAACTCCCGTTCGAAAAAGTGAACAATCTCGAAATAGTAAATAGATCTGGCTTTATTATGTACATTAGGGTGGTCCTTATATTGGGTTTTTTTGAAATTCCAGCTTGGATAGGCATCAAATGACTCTAAATAGAGAAAACAAATTTTCCTAATTTTTTCAGATTGTTATTTCACCCCCCTGGTCTCCCTTTTTTCACTTCAAGGTACAAATAATGGAGTTAGGGTGATTCTTATAACACGCGAAACAAAAATCAGAACTTATAGATTAGATTCAGACAAAAAAAATCGTACTCGAAGGGGGGTCTATTTCCCCCCGTTCAGGCGGTAGGAATTTTCTAAAAATTTGACCCAAAATAGAAAAAAATTATTAAAAAGCAACGGGACCACTTACAATAGCATGCTATAGCTTTTTTTAAAGCCATGAATCCAGTCTCTAATATGTTTCTTAAATCAAGTTTTTATTGTTAATAGTTTCTGAAAAAAATAATTTTCAAACGAAAAAAAATATTATTCTTGTTTTTATTTTGAGTTTGAAAATAATTTTTTTCAGAAACTATTAACAATAAAAACTTGATTTAAAAAACATATTAGAGACTGGATTCATGGCTTTAAAAAAAGCTATAGCATGCTATTGTAAGTGGTCCTGTTGTTTTTTAATAATTTTCTTCTATTTTGGGTCAAATTTTTAGAAAATTACCCCTCCCGCCTGAACGGGGGGAAATAGACCCCCCCTCCAGTACGATTTTTTTTCGTCTGAATCTAATCTATAAGTTCTGATTTGTGTTTCGCGGGTTATAAGAATCACCCTAACTCCAGGTTTTATACCTTGAAGTGAAAAAAGGGAGACCAGGGGGTGAAATAAAAATCTGAAAAAATTAGGGAAATTGTTTTTCAATGTTTTGAATCGAATGAGGGCTATCCAAGACAATGTCCAATTTAAGGACCACCCTAATGTACATACTTCACTATCGAGCCTAACGGTTTTTTCATTTAAGGACAATTATTCTATTGTGCCAACATTAGCATACGATGCCGTTTTAATGTTTTACAATGCAATCAGTAATGTTATTGCATCAAAACAATTTTATGAACCACGTATAACCTGTGGTCGTGATGAGAAATGGGAAGTTGGAAACCTAATTTTGGAGCAAATGTTAGAGGTAATATTATTTCGTCGATCATTTAATTATTGATTAAATAATTTCTAAATGATTTTCCATACAATCTGAAGACATCGGATGAAAATGGGACTTTCAAAACAAAGAATATTCAATTTAATGAATGGGGTGAACGTGTCAATTTCAATCTAGAAATATATCGTCCTATGACTGATCGAGCGGTTGCTGTTTGGAATCCAGATGGCCAAATATCAGAACAAACCGAAATGTCGACAAAATTGAAAGATACTGGAACGCAGGATTTTTCACAAGGTCGAAGGCATTACAGGGTAGCATCCCGCATTGGAAAACCTTACCTCATGTATAAGTAAATACAAACATACATAATGATTTAAACAGACAATCCATAAAAAGGATTATTCGATGACATTATTCGTTATTTTTACTAGACCAACGGACGAAAATGAAATCTTAACAGGAAACGCCAGATTTGAAGGCTATGCACTTGACCTTATTCACAAGTTATCGGTTTTAGTTGGATTTGATTATACATTTGAGGTTGTGAGCGATAATAGTTATGGAAAATATCATGAAGACACAAAGCAATGGGACGGAATCGTTGGATATTTAATCGACCACGTAAGTAAAGAAATAAAGAATAAGTAATGTCGTTATTGGTAAAGTAAAAAGTAAAGTAAAGTAAAGTAGTAAAGGTTCTTGCGGTTTTTTGAAACTACTAGGAATACATTTTTTTTTATTTTTAGTTTAGAATATCAAGCAAATAGATAGATATATTAATGTTAGTATTTAAGTTGGTAGTTTTGTTCCTTTTCTTAAGCGCCAGTTATAGTTATCATTGAAAATTTAATGATTGATTTAGAGACGTTAAGAAATCGAAATCAGGGATTATATTGATGCCATGATAAAGCTTCGGTCTTAATTATTATTTTTAGTAAAAAAAATAATTTTGGCCTAGTCTTTCACATTAAATTAATTTTATAATTTCAAGGATTGAACTACCTTACCAATGATAATTGAAATATTCAAAGTGTTTTTATGTGGAAGGTTGGGTGGTAATACACGCGAATTTTAATTTTCAATTTACAGAAAGCCGATATTGGAATATGTGACCTAACAATTACTCAAGCCCGTCGATCGGCTGTAGATTTTACTGTACCATTCATGCAATTAGGCATCAGTATTTTATACTTCAAGACGCCCCCAGAAGCTAAGGATCTATTTGCTTTCCTTAAGCCGTTCGACGTCGAGGTCTGGATGTACATGTTGACATCGTATTTGATAATCTCTTTGGTTTCCATAGTTATGGCCAGGTGAAAAGTTTTTGAATACCAAAATAACTTTTTTAAATAAAAAACTAAGTTTATTTTTAGACTATCACGAGATGAATGGGAAAATCCACATCCATGCAATCCGAATCCTGAGGAACTTGAAAACAAATGGGATATTGCTAATACATCATGGCTAACAATGGGATCAATTATGGCCCAGGGATGTGATATTTTGCCAAGGTCTGGACCCTTTCGACTTATGAGCGGAATGTGGTGGTTCTTTTCATTGATGATGTTGAATTCCTACACAGCCAATTTGGCTGCTTTTCTGACTGCTTCAAAAATGGAGAGTGCCATTAATAGTATTAATGATTTGGCCGATCAGAACAAAATTCAATTTGGTACATTAGACGGAGGCAGTACTTCAAACTTTTTTTCAGTAATTTCATACAAA
The DNA here is from genome assembly GCA_963921185.1 of Dasysyrphus tricinctus. Lineage (NCBI taxonomy): Eukaryota > Metazoa > Arthropoda > Insecta > Diptera > Syrphidae > Dasysyrphus > Dasysyrphus tricinctus. Next base: position 10,281,353 of record OY992533.1, read on the forward strand.
CAAATTAGTCATATACCACAAGAGATAGGTAACTTGAGTTAATGTTTTTACACAACTTCACAGGAATCAAACGACACAGTTTATCGTTTGGCTTGGTCAAAAATGAAATCGGCCCAGCCAACTGTTTTTACGAAAAGTAACGCCGAGGGTGTGGACCGTGTTAGGAAAAATAAAAACACTTACGCTTTTCTCATTGAAACAACGAGCATGGAATATGCCATTGAAAATGATGAAAAATGTGAACTCACTCAAATCGGATCGCAAATCGGTGAAAAGCATTATGGAATTGCAGTACCATTAGGTGGGAGAATGACTAAATATCGTCCCCTGATTGCAAGAACTAGGTAACTCAATTTTCAATTTTTAAAATATCTCGGCAAAAACGGTATTATTTAGTACAGTTTTCAAGATTTTTCGTCTAATTTTTTTCTATTCTAGACACATGTAGAATATTTCTGAAGAGTAAAGCTAAGAGCAGACGGCATGTAAAAGCCGCAAACATTTGCGACTGTGACGTCATTTTTACGTCATCATTTGCTACTTTTGACCGCATATCGTCTGAACACCCTTTTGGGACAGTCCCCACATGCTCGCAAACAATTTGCGAAGCATGTGCGACACCCGGATCGCATATTTGTTTGCGGCTTTTTTGTATATCGTGTGAACACCCTAGCATATTATTTGTGACAGTTTGCGGTAATGTGCGAGCATTTGCGACCGTCCAAAGCATTTGCGATGGCCTGAAAAAAAGACATTGCATATCTCACACATTTGCGAACATTTATGTGAATTTTCAAACGGTTATATTATTTCTCCAGCTAATTTTTTCAAACGAATTTGTACATACATAGGTACTATTCTGAAGTATTTTCATTCTCCCCATTTTCTTCAAAATTATTTTTGAATCTTTCAAATACATACATATGTACTTCTTTCATTGCCTTCGTGTTAAACTTTCTAGTTTGAAAATATGCAAAATTCATAAAATTCAAATGAAAATTTGTTTAGGGCAAGTTGTACAATTATTCGACTCGTGGTTCAGCAATTTCAACTCACCGACTTCGGAGAATGGACTGAGGTTCAACGATAGTTCAGGCATTTAATTGGCGACTTTCACATACTTGAGTCTTGAACCATCGTTGAACCTCAGTAATTTCGCCAAAATCAACCAGTAAAAATATTTGAACCACGGATCAAAATTTGAACCACGTTTGTACAACGGGTCCTTAAGCTAAGAGCAGACGGCATATAAAAGCCGCAAACATTTGCGACTGTGACGTCATTTTTACGTCATCACTTGCTACTTTTGACCGCATATCGTCTGAACACCTTTTTAACAGTCCCCACATGCTCGCAAACGATTTGCGAAGCATGTGCGACACACAGATCGCATATTAGTTTCCGGCTTTTTTGCATATCGTGTGAACACCTTAGCATATTATTTGTGACAGTTTGCGGTAATGTGCGAGCATTTGCGACCGTCCCAGGCATTTGCGATGGCCTCAAAAAAAGACATTGCATATCTCACACATTTGCGAACATTTATGTGAATTTTCAAACGGTTATATTATTTCTCCAGCTAATTTTTTCAAACTAATTTGTACTATTCTCAAGTATTTTCATTCTCCACATTTTCTTCAAAATTATTTTTTAATCTTTCAAATACATATGTACTTCTTTCAGTGCCTTCGTGTTAAACTACCTAGTTTGAAAATATGCTAAATTCATAAAATTCAAATGACGATTTCTAAGGGCAAGTTGTACAATTATTTAACTCGTGATTGAGCAATTTTAACTCACCGACTTCGGAGAATGGACTGTGGTTCAACGATAGTTCAGGCATTTAATTGGCAACTTTAAAATACTTGAGTCTTGAACCATCGTTGAACCTCAGTAATTCCGCCAAAATCAGCAAAGAAAAACATTTCAAGTCTTTTTTTTTAACGATGTTGAACTGATGACTTTGAACAAACTAATTTAAGTTTTTTTTTCGCAATTCAGTATTTTAAATTTAATTTTTCTAAACTATCTACAAAAACAACTTGATTTAAAAATGAAATTAAAGATTGGAATGAGACGCTGAAAACCAGATGCCTTTTTGTTATGGAAAAAGGAAAAACTACAGAAATCTTTTACATTTTTTTCTTTATTTTATTTTATTATTTTAGCAATATGCGACCCAAGAAAATATGTGTTCGCAAACGTGCATATGATTGGAATTAGGTAATATGCGGATTTTGTAGCACATCGTCTGAACACCTCGCATATAGACCACAACATTTGCGATCATATTTGCGGACACATGATGTGCGAGCACCTTGATCGCAAATGCATTTGCAACTTTTGGGACAGTTTTTGCACAACGTGTGAACACCCTGTATGTAAGTTTGCGGACACTGACGTAAATACAGAATTTGCAACATATTTGCGACTTTTTACGTGACGTCAGAGTCGCAAACGTTTGCGGCTTTTTATATGCCGTCTGCTCTTAGTTTAAGAAGCATACAAATTAAACTTTCCCTCGTCTTCTTGTAGTTAGGCATCTATGAACGTTATTTAAAAATTTATAAAATTGAGTTACCTAGTTCTTGCAATCAGGGGACGATATGTACCTGAGCATGTAAATATAATCATTTATGTATGAATTTTGTTATTTTATTTTGTAGGTGCGGACTATCGTTCCAATTTAAGTGTTGCCATTTTAACACTCAGCGAAAAAGGAGAACTATTTTCATTGAAGAAAAAATGGTGGACAAATCCTAACAAGACCTGCTCCAAAGAGGATGTTGTTGATGGTAATGAACTGTCCATAGAAGAGCTTGGTGGTGTGTTCCTTGTTTTGGGTTGTGGTATATTTGTAGCTTTTATTTTGGGAATCATTGAATTCCTATGGAATGTGCAACAAGTTGCTGTTGAGGAGAGGGTAAAATAGCTTACAAAAACACCAAACAAGATGAATAAGGTACCTAATATTTTTCTTTTTCTTTTAAGTTAACACCTAAGGAAGCATTGAAGTCAGAGGTAATGTTTGCACTTAAGTTTTGGATCAAAAAGAAGCCTGTTCGAGCTTCACGAAGCAGTTCAGGTTCAGAATCTTCATCAGTCAGTCGTTCACGGCGTTCTTCTGTGCAATCACAAGTTTCTACAGCAAAACGTTCTGTTAAAAAAGTTAGTATAGAATAAAAACAAAACCAAACGGAAACAAATCTACTTTTTGTCAATAATAACATAATCAAAGCATACTGTAACCTGTAACAAAGTAAATAAAAAGTAGAGAAAATTATATCGGCTATGTGACCGCCACCCAGTGGTTCCAAATGTATGGAATGATAATTTTCAGGAATGATAAATGATATCATAAGACATAATCAGAGAAAATTTCCGCCCACTAACACGCCTACTTTTAAAATAGGTCATGAAATCGTCACAAATGCAATGAGGGGTGTGTTTTTAGAGAAGTTGTACATGATGTAATTTATAATAACGGGGGCGTTCTTGGCAAAAAATGTCTTTTTTGACTAATTTCTATGAAATAAAACGAATTGCCTTAGTAACAGGTTAAGAACAAAAATTAATACAAAATGTTTGCCCCGTCCACTTTTTAGAGCGTTTTTAACAATACATATTTCTATTTCTATTTCTATTTCTATTTTTATCGTTTTCTAAAAAAATGCGATAAAAGTTACATAGAGTAAAATGTGTAGCAAGTGCCTTTTTTTAAAAATTAGGTCATACGCCCACTCTTTAGAGGTGTATTGGAGAGAAGTAATCAGCCTTATTATGAGTAAATAAACAAAAAACTTGTGCAAAGGGCACCAGCACCACCTGTTTATCTTTTGTTCACCTTAAAAAAATAAGTGATAATCTCAGATCTTAATTACGATACATTTTGACCGAAATTAGTACTCGCAAAACAGGGGAATTTTTATTTTTCGGGTGAAACTCACAATAGGCGAAAAGTGAAATGTCAATTTTTCCGGGTGGAATTTTGTTCACGTGGAAACTCATATCTAATATGGCTGAATACCTACTAAAACTAAAAAAATAAACACTCTTTTTCGTAAGCAATAGTCTAGAGTCTAGACTCTAGAGGGCGTCAAGGAATTGGATTTTTTATGGTCCCTTAAAAATTTTCATAAGAACGTGGATTGAAAATGATACTAATGCAAAGATTTAGCTCCACAAATAAAATATATAGGCATAGGTTTTGCCACAATTTAGGGCAAGGATTGGAAATCCCATAGAAAAAAAATCATCCAAGAATTTTTTTGTTTTCGGTAGTTTTAACACATTAAACTCGAAGCATTTGAAGGTTCGCAGGCAGTAGCAGCTAATTTTGTTTGTATTCGATACATCTTGGTTCAGTGTATAATATGTTCTATAAGTCCGACCGGGGAAGACCAGGAAACATTAACTTTTTCTTAGCTGAATTTTGAGTTTGACTTAAAAAAGGTATCAATTTTAAAAATTCATACAAACAAATTTTCCAACTATAATAATTTTTATTCTAAAATTTCATTTGTTTATACATGCTTAAAAGAGGAAAAGTAACAAAAAAAAGTCCAAAGAATGAGGTATGGTCATTCGGACACGAAGATAACTTTGATTTTTCAGGAGTTACACAGGAAGATGTTGTAGAAAGCTTGATTTCAGTTAAATCAAATGCTATAGGCTATGATAACGTGCATCCTACATTTTTTAAAGTAATAATACCTTATATTTTGCCATTAGTTACTCATACTATAAATAAAATCTTTACTACAAGTATTTTTCCGTCAGTGGAAATTTTCCAAAATTATTCCAATACCTAAAAACAAAATAAAAACAGAATATCGCCTTATATCAAAAATACCCTTTTTTCGAAAGTAGGCGAGAAATTAATGCATAAGCATTAATTTCTCGTTCGATATTTTACCGCAAAAAGTCTCCTTTCATCAAAACTGTCTGGATTTAGGCCTCAACATAGTCACCACTGCTCTCTTGGATGTTGTTGAGCATGTTAGGAAAGCCTTAGATGAAGACAGTTTCATTTTTGGTTCTTCTTGACCACAGCATTATGTGTCAAAAACCGTCAACCGACTTTGGATTTTCACCTCTAGCAATTAACCTAAATTTTCTTGCTTAACGGGAAGAAGTCAAGCTGTGGTTTCTGGAATTCAAGCTTCGGAGTTCATTTTAATATCACGAGGTGTTCCACAAGGATCCATTCTGGGAGCTCTATTATTCTCTTCTTATGTGAATAACATACCAAACATTTTGAGACATGGTGAAACAAGAATTTTGCTGATGATGTCCAGTATCTCCGAAGTACAGCACTGGGTCTAATTGGGAATTGCATTTACAATATCAACACTGATCTGAATGCCTTGTTTGAGTGGTTCGGTGCCAACGGCCTTGTTCTTAATCCACTTAATCTTAAGTGCCTCGTCATTTCAGAGAAGACTTAATATACGCTTACCATGTTATTTAAGTCTGTCCAACCTGAGCAACCACCGGACCTTTATAACCACATACAGTTTCTAGTTTCTGACAGAAGCAACCAAATCTGTATTCCACATTTTACTTGTCAGATTTCTGAACGAAAGTTTTTCGTTAGTGCAGTTCATCTTTAGTACTCGTTGCCACGTCAACTAAATTTCCCGAATTACTGCTAAGACTTTTTGAAATATGCTGTTAATTAAAATGAACAATTGCATACAGTTGAAAGCTGTTTTCATATCATTACTTTTCCTTCACCCCTTGCCACATACTGCAATATTAAATCCACTTCAAAGCTCCCGGACTATCAAATAAGCTTGTACAACACGGCTTGTACAAGTTTGCTGTTGCGTGTGGATGTTAACCCGGCCTTATTAGACCAACCATGTTCACAATTCATCCATCAGTCAAAAGCAGATAACTTAAACTTACATGCTCACATGTCCTTTTAGTCAAAACTAAACAAAATAAAATGCACGACTGGGTCGCACGTACTTGTTCTTATGTTCAAGACACTGCGAGTTTAAGAAAATTGTATATATTTACAAACATGGAAATTATGAGAGACAAATGTAGATAAGCATGAAATACGACATTTAAATTAGCTAAAACAACTTTTTTGACAGTTTGAGGAATATGATTGTATGGGAAAAAAAAAATTTAAAATCGTTGGAGCGGTTTTTTTTTTAAATTAATTTTTTATATATAAAATTCTTAAAACATTTTTAAGAAGAAATTTTGGTATGCAGATTTAAACTATATATTTATGTGTATATAAAAACAAAATTTGAAAAAAAATTGTCAACCCGTTTTTGAGATATCGAATTTTCAAAAAAAAAGTTTGAAACTTTTTTTAAAAATCCAAAAACTTTTTTTTTTGAAAATTTTGATATGTAATATTATTTAATCTTATTTGAAATTTGTACATAAAAAAATTCATTTAAATCCGTTAAGCTGATAACGAGAAAACTCAAAATAAAAAAATACGTTCTATGACAGGTACTACTAAAAGTTGCTATGTGTAAAATTTTATAATTATTGATGGTAGATCGTACTAATTTTAGTATATGAAAAAAGTTTAATCAAAATCGTAGGAGTCGTTTTCAAGCAACAAAATATTTTCCTTTGCGGTTTTTTCACTTTTGTATGGAAGGTACCGTTATTTTTTCATAAATTTAAAATTTTTTCTAAAAATATTTTAGAGAGTACTAAAAAAGTCTTAAATATCGAGTTTCAAAAAAATCTATGATGCCGTTTTCGAAATATTTGATTTTCCAAAAAAAAATTTGAAATATTTTTTAAAAATCCAAAAAATATTTTTTTTCAAAAATGATGGTACACAAAACTATTAACATTTTTTGGAAGCTTCTGTATAAAAAAATAATTGAAATCGGTTACACCATTTTGAAGAAAATCAAAAATTAAAAAAATGATCCTTGGGAGGTACCATTAATAACCATTTTTGAAAAATGGTTTTCCACCCAAAGAAAGCCTTTACTATAATAAATTTATTGAATTTTTTTTAAGAAAAGTTGTCGAGCCGCTTTTGAGAAAAATACGATTATGTAAATTTGCAAAAAAAAAATGTATGACAGGTACCGTTATTTTTGGTTCTAAAAAAAAAAATAAAAAAAAATGTCGGCAGAATCACCAAAAACCACTAAGTACCAAGTTTGAAGAAAATCGATCGAGCCGTTTAGGCTGTAGACGAACAGATAGACAGACAGACAGACAGAATTGTGCCACCCACTTTTTTGGTGTTCGTTCTCTATCATCGTAATATCATGTTTGATTGTTATCTCAAATTTTTTTTTTGCACGAATCCAAAACTTGCCTTATAGCAGACCTGTGTACTTAAAGCATAAGTACAAGTACCAGTACAATTACCTTGTACTTGAAATTTTTTAAGTACCAGTACAATTCCTTGGTACTTGTACTTAAAAATTTCAAGTACCAGTACCGGTACTTGTACTGGTACTTTAATTCCACAAAAGTACTTGAAATTTTTGTATTGATTACATTTGTACTTTTGAGATGTACTTAAATACTTTTCAATTCCTTTTTAATTCCAAAAGTACTTTAATTCCTTTTAATTACTTTTAATTCTTTTTCGAAAAAAAATACTAGAACTAATATATGTCTTAATAGTACAGGTAAAATAGGATAAATTAAACAAAAAAATTAGTACCATCATGAAACTTGGTGAAAACGTTTCATGTACTATGAGAATGAAAAATCAAAAGAGTCTATAAAATATTTCACATGGAAGGGTGTTTTTTTAGGGGGAGAGGGGGGAAGTTGTGGTGTATCAAACAGAAAAATTAACTTTGATGTAAAATATTCATATGACACATGTTTCTTAGGTAGTTTTAAATGTTGAATCAAATGAAACTAAAATCAAGTTGATACGGCCTCCGTGAAAAAAGTTATTGTCATTTTTATGTAAGGATGACTATATATTCAGTATAAAAGGCTTGTTCTCGCCAGCTCATCAGCTCTCTCGTTTCCCTGTACATCACTGACCGGGAACCCAGCAGAGTCTAATGTTATGCTGCATGCCAAGAACCCTAAGCTCTTTGCGACAGCAAGCCACAAGCTTCGAATATCAGTTGCAGAAATTGCTTTTATTGCTGCTTGGCTATCAATAAAGAGGGTGGTATCAGTTCGTTGTATCGCCATCATTGATATTTGCGTAGCTTCTTTTATCACTGCCAAAACCTCGGCTTGGAAGACACTGCAAAAGTCCGGAAGTCTGAAGGAGCTAGCTAGTCCCAGATATTCCGAGAAAATTCCTGCACCAACTCCAGTGCCCATCTTCGAACCATCATTGAAGATAGTTATCGTAGATTCATTACTGAAAGGTTGGTTGTTTTCCCACTCCTCTCTATTAGGAAAAGAGGTAGGGAAGGGTCTGTTGAAGTGTAAATGGGGTGTTGTGTAGTCTGTGCAAACATTATTTCCCACATATCTCTGCAGAATCTTAGTATGACCCGATGTGCTTTGCTTCCAGCATTTAGTCTGACTTAGCCGCAGGGCACTGTATGCTGCAGATTCTTGCACGAATAGATCTAGGGGTCTCAAGTTGAGTATCGCTTCCAGTCCCGCTGTGGGAGTGGTTTTCAACGCCCCCGTAATACCTATGCATGCTAATCTTTGAACTTTCGTCAAGGTTTTCAGGTTTGTTGCTTTCTCAGTTGCGTTCCACCAAACTTAATTACCGTAGGTAAGTATCGGTCTAACTACTGCCGTGTACATCAACCTGATAATTTTTGGATTGAGTCCCCAGGATTTTCCAAAGATCTTGTTGCAGGAATAGAACGCAACGATAGCTTTCTTTGCTCTTTCTTTAGTGTTGAGACTCCAGTTCAGTTTCTTATCAAGGATCATACCCAAATATTTGGCCTGATCCGAGATGAGGGTACCATTTTAGCCACAGGTTTTATGGTACTAATCGCAGAATAACCCCAACCCTCAAAAAAACACCGTTTAACCACAGATATTTTTATAGACTCTTCTTATTATTGATTTTCATGACAAATGAACCATTGTAGACAAATTTCATCGACGGACCATTATTTTCAACTGGTTTTCGGCGGTAATATTTGACTTTTATACTGAATATATAGTCATCCTTACATAAAAATGACAATAACTTTTTTCACAGAGGCCGTATCGACTTGATTTTGGTTTCATTTGATTCAACATTTAAAACTACCTTAAAAACATGTGTCATATGAATATGTTACATCAAAGTTAATTTTTCTGTTTGTAACACCACAACTTCCCCCCTCTCCCCCTAAAAAAACACCCTTCCATGTGAAATATTTTATAGACTCTTTTGATTTTTCATTCTCATAGTACATGAAACGTTTTCACCAAGTTTCATGATGGTACTAATTTTTTTGTTTAATTTATCCTATTTTACCTGTACTATTAAGACATATATTAGTTCTAGTATTTTTTTTCGAAAAAGAATTAAAAGTAATTAAAAGGAATTAAAGTACTTTTGGAATTAAAAAGGAATTGAAAAGTATTTAAGTACATCTCAAAAGTACAAATGTAATCAATACAAAAATTTCAAGTACTTTTGTGGAATTAAAGTACCAGTACAAGTACCGGTACTGGTACTTGAAATTTTTAAGTACAAGTACCAAGGAATTGTACTGGTACTTAAAAATTTTAAGTACAAGGTATTTGTACTTAAATTGTACTTAAGTACCAATATATTTAATTACTTTACAGCTCTGCCTTATAGTACCTATAGTCGCAAGTAAAAAGTTTGACTACAAATTGGTATTTTACTATTAAAAAAAATATGCATCCAACTGCAAAAAAAATAAAACAACATACAACTTTTACGAGTGCGCTGTGCGCACTTTCATCGTCGCGTCGTTCGACATTATTTATCTGCGGAGCTACACGAAATAGCGCCTTTGGACAAACAACCATAAAATGTTGACATAAATTCAATTTGATTTATGATTGCATTTAAAACGCAATCAATGAGATAAAAGTCCTCAAGAATGCAAATGAATAATGTGTGTTTTAAAAGGCCCAGTCTTTGGGGCTGTCTATATGTTTTGAGAATGTGCTATTATAGGAGCTCGCTGGAGTTGGGCAACAACCCACGTCCGGCCCGTTTTTTGCGGTGTGCAAAAGATAAAAATGTTACAACTTGTGAAAGTAATCGATAGTTGACTCAATCAGTGTTGACACTTGTTTAATTTTTGTATAATAAATTGATTGAAATTGCACAAGTATAGCAGAGGTTAAGGTAGGTATACTTTTTGTTCGTTAGCATGACGAGGTTTTGAAGTAGATTTGGTTGAAGAGATGTAGTATTTCTTGTTAACAAGACAGGTTTAAACATTAACAAAATCATAGCTATATTTTCTATTTGAAATCATTTTTATGTGTACACTCGTGGTCATGTAATTGAGCCACAACCCACAAAGCGAATATGTAATACTTTAATTTTCAATTGTATGTATTTTCCTGTATCACTTTATCTCTACTTTCTTTCACAGTTTTGGTTATCTCTGTATGAAAACCACATGTCAATTGAAGAAGAAAGTTCGTTTGTTTTCAACACGCGCGCTGTTGTTTGTCATTTATGATTAGGTTATAGGTAGTGCAAATGGTCTTTGACATTTAATTATATCCCACGAAGATTTGTAATTAAAAGGTATTTAAATCATTATTCCACTTATTTATTGTCTGAATATTCATCTAAGACCATAAAATTATTATGAAAGGAACGCAAGCCTTAAGTTTTTCTCGAGTAAAGTAATGAACGCAGTTCAGTCTACAGTATTAAAAAAAAAAAAATATGAACAAACGGCGTAAAATGATTTCTGCTTGAGATAGTAAACTCATCAGAGCTAGCGAATTGGATCCATTTCTTATGTCGGTGCAATTAACAGCTTAAGTTGAGGTGGATTACTATTGACAAAAACCACAAAACAAAAGCTTTAAGAAAAAAGATCGATTTTCCCATCTTTTCAGAAGAAAAACTGTCATTTTGTGCCAAACAAATTTTTTTCGAAGCATTCGGAATGCTTACAGACGACCAAATGAAAACGCTTTGTGAAATAATATATTAGGTGTGTTTGCAAACCTGAAATTTCTTGCAAATTTTCCCCATTTGTTGTCAAAAACCACATAGAAGAAAAATGTCAAGTTTGGAAAACTTGGTGAAAATTTTACGTTACCCAACAGGCATTTTTATAGTCCAATCACCTGCTATAATACTAATTAATCAAACAAATTCCGTTTACACTACTCTGACTTCGAATTTCAAAATCTTATTTTTTTTCATCTTTAAGACGATGTTCACATTGGACTCACTCAACCGACTTTGGATCCACATCTCACTTCCACTTGAAGGTGAAAAAGAGACTGCTCATCTCCTTTAGTGGGAGCGAGATGTGGATACATACTGAGGTTTCAAAATAAACCGGTGGAGGAAGTCTAATGTAAACATCGTCGAACTGTCAGTTTGTTTTGACACTAATTATCATAAAAATATATCTAATGCTATGTTTCCACCTAAGGTTTATCTCAGTTTATAGATTAAATAAATCCTTTTGGTGTTTCCACCGCACAAAAAGATTTAAAAAAGATTAAATCTGAAACACTTTCAAAAATGCAAAAGGCGCTTCAATTTTTCTTATGAAGTGCGAAAGAGACAGAATGTTTTATTCGCGTCAAACAATGAAGAACTGAATCGAGTCTCGAATGAATCGTTCAGCACCATGTTAAAATAGGTTAGTTCGATTTGTAAAACTATTTGTCCAAGGAAGATTTAATAAGATTAATTTCTAATGTCCAAGATTAACGAAATATATTTGTATGGTAAATCTTCAAGATTTAAAGAAGATTTGAGGTAAATCTTATTAAATCTCAGATTAGCGTTAGGTGGAAATGTAGCATAAGAAAATATCTTTTGATCAAACCAGGGCGATGCAAGGAAATCACATCTCTTTTGATGTAATGCACAAAGTCATACTGAGAGATGGTCTACTGATAAGTGTAGACAAGCCATTCGAAGTGATTCAAGTCTTGCTATAGATTCATAAAAACATCAAAAATTCTTGTGTAAAAACTCCACTGTGCCGCCATTTGGCACAACACCAACTGGTGAGAATAAAACTAGCATGGTTGTTATGTTGTCTGAACGTCACCCTAATCCACCGAACTATTTTATCCGAAGTTATTCCACCATTTATAATTATTTCTATTAAACGCCACAATTTATCGCCATTCGTTCGCGTTTGACTTTGAATGCGACATTCGAGTGGGCTGCTCATCGGATAAGATGCGACTATACAAGCCACAGGACCATGAGTAATTTGACGCGCAACCTATAGATGCAAGCCACTGATTCGCATACAATTTTAACACGAACTGCTTAACCGCAGTAAAATGATAAAAACAGAAACATAAAAAATAAGATCAATCGACAATAATAATTGACATGTTGGTTAACGGAAGCACTAAACGACACCTATTTGTGTGCTACATATAATTATATTGGTAATATTAAAATAATTGGTAAGACAACGTTTACGTCAGCATCGTCAGTTCGTTTTGGTGTCACGGAAATTTGAGATAAAGCAGTAAAGGTGATGACATTTCTTTGAAGATAAAAGAGGATTAGCAACCAACGACTACTGGAAACAGTGGCTCATTTTGATGAAAATAAATGGGAACATTTAAAAATTTGGATTCCTAAAGGATTTTTCAATAAGGGCAGATTAAATGGAATAAAACAACCTTTGTGTGTTAGGGCAATTTTCAATGACTTTCGTATAGATCTGACTAAGCTCGAGCGATGACCTGGGTTATGTTAACTTTGATGGCATAGGTCAATTGCGGTTTATAGACACAACCCTGCGATTTCAGCAAACCCCACAAGAAAAAATATAACGGCGTCAAATTGCATCATCTTGGTGACCTATACTTATTTTTCAATTCAAGTCCTCCACCTCAAATCGTTCATGCAGAATATCTTCTGTGGCATCAACTGTGTGACGCTTGCTTGGTGCTGTCCTGTTGGAACCACTTGCTATTCACATCCACATCATCTAATTAGGGCCAAAAAAATTGTTTATCATCGATCGATAGAGATTTCCGCTGGTTAAATTGATGGGATTGACTGCATCGTGTTCTCTCGCGCACTCTCATGGGTAGCCGACTGGAAAGGACAATCTTGTAACCGTGCGCATCACTGCCACCAGAAAACACCATTTTGATTATAAAGTTTTATCATTTCCTCGTGTTGCTCGATCGTGTTACTTGCAATGGTGATTTAACATCAGTGACTGAATAACAAACAACAGATAAGACACGCCGCCGCCCGCCGGTGCCCGCAGCGCCAAGGCAACAATAAAAATATTACATTAAAAAACCCTCTAAAGGAAAAAGTTATTTTAGTGAAATAGGAACCAAATAATGCAGCTCAACGAAAAATAATACGCAGGCACAAGCTGCTGGGTCAAGCCTTTATCTGAGAATTTGGCAGTACTAATCTCAAATGAAATATCAATTGACACTTTCTCTTAGGTCTGGAATAGCAATGAAATCCTCCAACACTGCCACCGCCAAAAACTGCAGCTTGTTTGCTCAGTCCTCGTGCATATCATCGAACTTTAAACATGGCTATAGGTCATATGATATTTTCTGATCCAAGCAAGTATCTAAGCCATAAGCTCTCTCAAAAAAGGTTTAAGCAGTATCTATGCTGATGCATATGTTTACATATTTTGTAAGAAAAGAGTGTTCCCACTAATGCATTCCTAAAAAGACGAAAAGGTGAACAAATTGGAAAATGTTGTTGACAGAATCAGCGCAGCGGTGGAGTCTCTTGTTCCTGTTAGGCCGAACTGCTTAGTGTACACCTTATCTTAGCTACTTAAGACGTACCTAGAAATGAGACCGGTAAGGATTCTTCGGACTAAGAAGGGTTCTGAAAAATAGAATAGAAAAATAGTTCTCAAATTCCCGTAGTGGGTTATTGGCATTAGAATATCCCATGTGCATGAAGTTAGCACCGCCATTTTGGATTTTCAAAAAAAAAAGGTTGTGCTGTAATGTGCCCAACTTGTGCTGCTATGTGCCGTATTTTAAAAAAATCGTACTAAGGGTTTGGTTTTTAGAGGGTACCCATTTTTTTAGCGTGAAGTTAGCACCGCCATTTTTGATTTTCGAAAAAAAGGAAAAGTTGTGCTGTACCTACTGTGTTCAACTTGTGCTGGCATGTGCCGTAAATATTTTCGAAAAATTCGCAAATTTGCAAATATTACGAATGAAATTTTTGCGAAATTTCAGAGTTTCTTAAATAAAAAAGTTGTGCTGCATTGTGCTCAAAAAATGATACTAAGAACCAAAAAGAAAAAAACAAAAATTCGCATAATTGCATCTATTATGGCCAAAACTAAACTTTGCGAAGGGCTATAGCGTGAAGTTAGCAGCGCCATTTCCGATTTTCAAAAAATAAAAGTTCTGAAGCAGATCTCGAGAGTAAAACTCGCAAGTGAGCACAGTTATGAAACTAGCTCACCAGACAGGAAGACAGATATCCGAGAGTCACTCTCGAGAGTTTTCTAGCGAAAGTACTCTCAAATGGAAACAGATCTTTAAATATATTTATTATTATAAAAAGGGCTCAATCACCCTTTTAATATCCATTTTGTTATATTTCACAATAATGGGGGCTATCGTGAATGAAAATTTCCCACGGAATTTTTCCCATCGTCAAAATTGGGAACGTGAATTGTGTTCGCAGTTACTGCGTATAAATTAATTGGCATTGAAAATGAATATTCCATGGCCACTGGGCTACCATTTTGATCGACAAAATTTGAACCCGCAGGGAACAATGGAAAATTGTTGGGATTTCTAATTTAAGAAGATAGAAGAAATACCGTAGTAAATTTTATCCACGATAGCCCCAAATTTGTATACAAAAATGTAGTTTAACTTTATTTAAATATCTTAATCTCCCAGAATTTGAAGAAACGTTAGAATTTTTGAAGCGACGTATTTTAAAGGTTTCAGTATTTTTTAAAATTAAAATCATTTTTAAGGTGGAAAATTTAGATAAGTCTTCTTGCTGCCTTCTCCCGTCACATTTCAATTTAAAAACTACAACAAAAATTGTAGAGGAGGGTTGGGGCAAAAACTTTTTAAAACATTATTTTCCAAAATTGTGAAATTTTTCACTCACATTTGCATTTTGAAAAGCGAAAATCAAATCCATGTAGATAGAGAATGCAATCCCGGGATCCCGAGCCATTTTTGGATCCCGAAAATCCCGGGATTATAATGCTTCAATCCCGGGATTGGTGGCTAAAATATTCGCATACAATTTTTGTTCCTGCTTGTTTTAGACTTTCATTCAGGAACAATTTGCCAACAATTTTTATGTAGGTCAAAACTGGTCGTCCCCCTTTGTTATTTTTTTTCGTTGCGTAACCGTACGACTATTCAACCCTTGACTTCCTATATATATACCTAATAATAATAACAAGTCAATGATTCTATCGATGTCGGTTTCAGTTGAGTTCAAAAAGTATGAAAAATATTCATTTTATTTTGGAAACAACTGAATAAAATATTTTTATTAAGATTGTTCCGAACTGAACAAAACCAGTAATTTGCTTACTTTTTTTTGCATATACATTAGACTGATTCAAAAAAATGAAAATGTCTGCGATTTTCAATGCCACTAGCTTTTTAGTTAGAGTTTAATGAAATAATAATCCTGGCAAAATTTCAGCTCTTTAGGTCAATATTTAGAGGTCGCTCATCGCTACTTTCTGTTTTCCATACAAATCGTATGGGAACTTTTTTTTGATTCCTTCTTTATTTTATAACTTTAGAAACGGTTATCATACTGAAATGATCAAGGTAGAATCTGAAAGAAGATTTGATGTTCTTTAAAAAAGGTCCTCACTTCTTATCTAATTAATGTTCTCCTTCCAAAGTTATTCAAGGTCAGAGTGGTATTCGTGGTGAATTTCAAAGTTTTTTGGATTCCGTGTTGAAAAAATCAGCTATAATACAAGGTGTTTTACAAAAGTTGTAACAAAAGGCAAGTGCGTGTAAGTTGAACTCAGACAAGAAAAAAATCGTTTTAGAGCGGGGGTCTATTTCCCCCCATTTAGGCGGGAGGGGCAATTTTCTAAGAAAATTGGTTTAAAAAAGAAAAACATATTAAAAATCAACGGCAATACTTATAGTGTCATGCTATTACTTTTTTTAAAGCCAACAATCCATAATTTAATTAACCTTTTAAAAAAAGCAGTTTTTGTAGATATTTTTTGAAAAAATTAGTTTCAAACCTAAGTTTAAAAAATTAAAAAGTGATTTTATTTTTTGAATATCTTTTTGAAAAATGTTTCGGTATCAAGTACAATTTTTGTTTATGGATTTCAATACCTTCTTTAATTTTCAATCAGATGCTGAAAACCGCAGGCTTAAATGTTTTGTAGTTTCTGAGAAAATTGAAAATAACAAAAACTAAGTTTCTTGTTATTTGGCGCCTTGGAATTTAAATTGTTCATTCCTACAAACACCCAATTTCTAGTAGTAGTAGTAGGTATTTTAATTTTCGAATTTCTCAGAAACTTCAAAACATTTTAGCATGCGGTTTTCAGCATCTGATTAAAAATGAAGGAAGGTATTGAAATCCATACACAAAAATTGTACTTGATAACGAAAATTTTTTCAAAGTGATATTTTAAAAAATAAAATCACTTTTTAATTTTTTAAACTTAGGTTTGAAATTAATTTTTTCAAAAAATACTTACAAAAACTGCTTTTTTTAAAAGGTTAATTAAATTATGGATTGTTGGCTTTAAAAAAAGTAATAGCATGACACTATAAGTATTGCCGTTGATTTTTAATATGTTTTTCTTTTTTAAACCAATTTTCTTAGAAAATTGCCCCTCCCGCCTAAATGGGGGGAAATAGACCCCCGCTCTAAAACGATTTTTTTCTTGTCTGAGTTCAACTTACACGCACTTGCCTTTTGTTACAACTTTTGTAAAACACCTTGTATTATAGCTGATTTTTTCAACACGGAATCCAAAAAACTTTGAAATTCACCACGAATACCACTCTGACCTTGAATAACTTTGGAAGGAGAACATTAATTAGATAAGAAGTGAGGACCTTTTTTAAAGAACATCAAATCTTCTTTCAGATTCTACCTTGATCATTTCAGTATGATAACCGTTTCTAAAGTTATAAAATAAAGAAGGAATCAAAAAAAAGTTCCCATACGATTTGTATGGAAAACAGAAAGTAGCTATGAGCGACCTCTAAATATTGACCTAAAGGGCTGAAATTTTGCCAGGATTATTATTTCATTAAACTCTAACTAAAAAGCTAGTGGCATTGAAAATCGCAGACATTTTCATTTTTTTGAATCAGTCTAATATACATATGTAAAAGACCGGGTTTTCACTTTCATCAGATACTTTGTTTTATAAAACTTTGTATTTTTACTAATTGGTTACTAGTAGGCGTATTATTGTACTAAAAAAACCATTTTATAAAAGTAACTGATTTTAACTTCCAAATTCCCATGAATCTTCTTTCAAAAAATGCCTTTAAGAATAAAAATTTCAATATCAAATTATACAATTGATTATATAATTAATGAAAATCGTGAAAAAATAAATTGAATTTATCCACTAAAAAACTGCCAAAAATACGTTTTTCAAAATTTACAAGCATTTTTATTTTGTATTATTAAAATTTTTATTAGGAACAAAATTTAAAATTTTTATCAAAAGAGTCCTAATAAAAATATGGAATTTTATTTTATGAAACATTATTTTGCAAAAAATGCTAGTGTAAGCTACAATTGCTTTGAAAAACAGCCTTTTTCACCATTTTTTTCGATTTCTTAAAGGCTTTTACCAAAAACAAGAGCACGAAATTATTTTGTTTCCAATGATGTCCTAGAGAATGAGTTTATCTGTCCATATACACCTTAATCGTTTTGATCGGACAAGTACACGCTTCAAAATCTTTTTCATGAAATCACCATTTCAGTCCGGAGCACTCTTAAACAAATTAAAAAATATTTCACAAGAAATAATATTTTTTCTTTAAAAATTGTCAAAAAATCTATTATATTTTAATGTCCAGTTTTGTTGTAACCAAAACTTGCCAAAATTCATATCAGAAAAATTTTTCACGATCAAATTTAATTTTTAATAAGTTTTAAATGATTTTGTTATGGTTTGAAAGAAAATCACATTTAAAGTTCCGTTTAATAATTAAATTTAACTATGCCGAGTTTCTCTGGGAATTGCGAGTTTTGGTTCGCACCAACTCAGTATTTTCGTTAAAATTCGCTTTTAAAATTGTATTCGAGGAAAATGAAACTTTAATTTATTGACCTCTTAGAATATAAAGTGCGGTAGCCTTACTGCCTGAACGGAATGCAAGATGCAACTGGAATAGATGTCAAAAATGCTGTAGTAAAAGTTAAAAATTGTTCAACTCTTGCAGCTCCAGCTGCAGCATTTTTGATAACTATTCTAGCTCCGTCTTGCATTCTGTTCAGGTAGTTAAGAGTAGATAGGTACATATTTATGAAATAACTAGATATTTTGTTTCTTTATTTCCCAAGAACTTTTCTGTTTTGTGAGAAAACATGGAGAATATCGATTTTTTTCTTCTAAATAAAAACATTTCAACAACAAAACTTATTTTTCTTGCCAGGCGGAGGCCAAAGTAGAAGTAGGTATTAACTCTCTGCATACTCAGAAAAGCGTTTTTAATTTGGAAAACGAACAAATTCAAAGAAAAATATATTCTGAATAACTTTTTAAAAATATTTTTGAGATCCCGGAATCCCGGGATTGAAATTTTTGAATCCCGGGATTGCATTCTCTATGTGGGACTCAATCTGCTCTCTAGCATGACTTTATGTGACTATTCCCCAAAAATGTTATACATGGAATGTAGCCTGGCATTTATCTTATAATTAAATACCATGGATACTGATTAAGCTATTGCTAGATTACTAATGAAGTTTCAATAAGATTAACTCCAGATTTGTCTAGCAACAGCTTAAACAACAAAATTCCCCCTTAGCTTTGAAAATCAGACATTTAAAACCGAAGTTATGTTACAAGCTTTCCCATCGGTCGATTTGAAGGCTTTTTGCGCATAGCGTAACTTTTCTCCACTGAGCCTGGTCAGCGGCCAACGAACAACTCTTTGCTGCGACGCTGCCCAGACTCCACAATATTTGGAAATCCACAATATTTGGAAATAGAGACATCGTGCAGCTTCGGGCTACATGAACATGAATTTGTCTGCTCCCCTAAGAACCTGTGATATATTTATGAATTTCCTGTGTTGCGTTCCTAGCAGGATATCTTTAAATATTTCCACTCAATTCTAATTAGTCCAGTTAAAAGTCAGTATATTAGTATGATTTACAATTAAAAGTTATATAAAAAAAATATTTGAGTAAAATTTCCTCAGGTTAGTCACACAGTTTTGATGATATTCCACCTGGCGTCTCTGAGGCTTCAATTTTCTCATACAAAGGAGATGGCAAAAAAAAACCCAGAGTCGACAGAAAAAATTCATATGCAGTTTTTGAAGGCTGAATAAGTACATCAAAAATATGTAATCGTTAGATCGAAAAACCATCAGGAATCATTTATATTTACAGATTAAAAGTTTGAATTTACATTAATGCACAATCTGTTCAAAACAGTATTTTATGAATAGTTTGTGGGAGATAATGGTTAAGAAAGTTTGGTATTTATTGTTAAATATAAACAAAAAATTAAACAATGAAATGGAGTTATAGCAAGAATCTACGATTTCAAGCTATATCTAGATACTTGTATTATTAGTTATGTGAAGTAGGAACAAATAATTTTTAGTCTTAGTAGGTTATTTGTTTTATTATTTTTAGTGTTATGTATTGAATTTTTCGTTTTTGTTTCTTTTCATTGGCAGTACCTCGTGGCATGATTTTTAGTGCGTAGGACTGTCATGCCGAAGGTGTGGGTTCGATTCTCAGCCGTGCCACCTAAAAATAGAAATGTTTTATCCGAGGTACTGCCTCTTGCGAGGAACTGACAATTCCTCCAAGAGTATACTTGTCATGAAAAAGTGCTTCTCATTTAACCGTTCGGACTCGTCAAAAAACTGTAGGTCCCCTCCATTTCTGTCAGCAACACGCACACAGGAATGGTTGTGAGTTGTAAGTCACTAGGCCCTGGTTCTCCACGAGCTGTTGCGCCACCCAATTTATTGTATTTATTTTATTTATTGTATTGTTTTCATTGTGATCTAAACGCTTTGTTAGTTTTTGGTTTTTTTTTAAATTGACCCCTGGTTTTTGCATCTTCACTAGGTACCATTTATTTATTTTTTGAAAAATAACCATTTTTTTTTTTTTTTTTTTGTATGGCTAAAAATGACCATTGTCTGAAACAGAAAAATCGTTGATATCTCACGCACAACTTCTTTTATACCATTTTATTAGCTATCTTTTATACAAACAAAAGAAACATGAAGGGGATTTTCATATACCTACCTAGTCGTATTTGATGGCTCATAGCTCCTATACTAGATGGATTTCGGGGATGCCCGTTTGGTGACGCCAATTGCTTATTATAAGGTACCCATTGGCTAACATTACGTTCTTGTCGATTCTGGGTTTTTTGTCCATACATTTTTGGACATCTCCTTTGTTAGAGAATTTCACATTTTGCAACCAAAGCTTAGTATAGTGCCGCCTGCACCGAGAAAAAAAACAACGTAAAATCAACGGAAACAACTTTGATTTAAATATTTTTCGGAACGATTTGGCATCGAAGACGAAAATTTTAAATTCAAAGTAGCAATGACATCAATTCAAAGTGTTTCCCTCTTTTAAAACAAATATGATTTTACCATTTTTTCTCTTCATTTGAGATGTCATCATCATTGATTTGAATTCATCCAACATCAAAACAATATGTATCAATTTCGATTAAAGTACAAGCATCGTTGATTGAAATACATACAAATTTTAAAATACTTTTTTAAAACTTTAATTCAACTTCGTTCAGTTATTGATTTAAAAGAAAATGGAAACTAATTCATTAAGCAAATGACAAAAATAAATATGAGAAAGTAATAATTTTTTTTTGATTAAATGTAAGTGAATTTTGAGTGCGCGTTAATTTTGCTCACAAATGTTTTGTAGATGCTTCGTGAAATTACGAAGCGCTCTCGAAATTCTATATATTAAGCTAAAATATAAATTAAAAAGTAATTAAAAAATCTGACTTTTACGTTGGCCTAACTATGCAACACTTTAAAAGTACGTGCATGGAAATTTAAAATTCGATTTCGAAAAATATTTAGCATCTCGCTATTTGAAACTACGTTGAGTGTACTTTAAATGTTCGAAAAGTTGATTTCTATGTAAAATTGAATACGTTTCGCCTTGAAACTAAGTTGGCTTTGTTAAATCTACGTTGCCTTTTTAAATCAACAGGTTTTCAACTTGAAATTAAATATGATTTATTGAATATTATTCAACTTTAAATCAAATATTTTCTATTAGATTTTAAATTGCATTTTTTCCCTCAGTGTGGGCCATTGCCCCAGGGTTAAAGCGCCACTGAGTACATAACATGTATGAATGTCCATCTCATCAATGTTCAATTATGTCAAAATTATAATAATTAATATCTTCTGCTTTTTTATTTTAACATTTTATCAAACATTGAAGTTTCTCATGGTCATCCTCATCATAAAAAAATTCATCTCAATGGTAATTATTTAAATTCAGAATACTCAAAAGCGAGCAGAACAAGAAAAAGATTTTAACAATTAATGAACAAAAGACCATGCATTTTCTTTTTTTCGAAATGGGTGTAACCGTGTAACCCTTATTTTATACTCACCTGCCCAATCATGGTCATTAATTTCAATGAGGGCTCCAGCTGAGCTCTTTCTTAACAACAACAACAAAAATAACTTTCTGCAGTTATTGTAATGTAAATGTGGCCATTAATTCCACTAATTGAATAGTAACGTAGATGCGTGCATGCAGTGACAACAGAGAGTTCGAGTTGTCTGCCTGTCGGTAATAGGCAAATCCACCACGCAGACAACAATCATCATTCTCTTGAACCAGCGGTAATTTGTTCCTTCTATTTTGGGAAACAAAGCCCACGGGCTTTATTTGCTGGGTCTTGGCTGGCCCAGCGAAGCGGGCGGTACATACATATATACATACATATGTATATACCTAATATTATATGGGTCGATATTTCAAAATATTAATATTTCAGTCTCCTTCATTTTTGAACCAAAATACAAAATTATATTATGAGTTTGGATGGCTTAAAGCAAACGGGTTCTAAAATTCGCTCAAAAAAAAAGTTAAGAAAATTATCATACCCGCTATCTCCATTTAAACACCCAAAATGTCATTCTTCTGACGTGTCCACAGGCCTACTTACCACACTGCAATGAGTTTTAGCAACGAAACTAAAAACGATATAAAAAACCTTATGATGCAGTCTTTTTTATGCATCCTCCCTTAAGAATGGTTATTTTATTTTTAGTTGCTTTACTTTGTTAAATAGGAGTTATTAAGTAAGTGCCCCCATAAAACATAATTTTTATCCCACCAAAGGAAATTGAAAAAAAAAAAAATATATAGGCTCAAAATTGAAAACTGATTTTTTTGTTTTTTAACGGGACAGGATTGCTCTTTACGAAAATTAAAGTAAGAGTATGAAAAAAACTTGGTTGTCTTTTAGAAATATATTTCAAGTTAAAGCTGCGATTTTGTTTTTCGTCCAACGAATTTGTCATTCCTCTAACGCGTGTTTTTTACTAAACCATGTGGTGTTATAAAAATTAAACAAGTGTACTCGTCTGTGTCTTTTACAAGGACCCACATGATAAATGATACAAAGCACCTAATTTTCTGATAGTTCCGATTTAATTCTCATAAAACACCCTTCGGAATCATTCCCCTAACATCATTTTTTGTGTCATTCCCCTGATTTTCAAGTTTTCATTATAATGATTGATTGAGTTTTGGTAATTCTAGAAGGATCAATAATATGGCATTTAAAATATTTACAGTATTTTTAGTAGTTTTGAATTTTTGTTTGCATTTTCTCGTTCAAAATATCATAAAATAATATAATTATTACTATTAAAAAATGTTTAGTTACGCAAAATCCTTGAACCACAGAGCAAGTTCGTGCGACTTAGTCGTGCATTTTATTTCTTCATACTCTTGAAACCATGCGCAAAATTAAATATTCATCTAATCACTGGAGTAAATATAATTTTTTGTCATTCCCCTGATACAAGTGTCATTTCCCGAACTTAAAAAAACCGTTAGATTTAATCAAATACTATGACCCCTTGTTTAAAAGTGGTTATTATAAAGTTATTAAGGCCCATTTGCTTATACGAAACTTAAATATTTAAGTAGAACATAAGGGCGTATGTGACAGTTTACGCAGAGTAAAAAGTAGAACATATGATTTTAAGTAGAAGATAAATCCTTAAGTTTCGTATCAGCAAATGGGTCTAAGAGATATAATTGTTATTCTAGCAAAATAGGTTGTTTTCAGCGGATGTCTAATTTTGAGTGAAAAATATTAATGTTTTGAAATATTGACTCAATATATGTATGTATATGAGAATAAGAAGATGAAGTTCAATGAATTATACCATTTCTGAGTATTTTTAAAAATTCACTGAAATTACACTCAAAATGCTCTTTTTGTTTCTTCTGCAACCTATCCACAGTTTACTCATTTTGGAAATCAGGTATTCGATTAATCGAATTCAGAATTCGACTGTATTATATTTTTTTTATTTTATATTTTGTCGGAACAAAATTTCATAATTGATTGTTTTTTTTCATATAAAACAGGTACCAAAATTGCATATAATTTTTGTCCGTGGATTTTTCCGATACTTTAATAGTTATTCTTCTATTCGGGCGGAGACAAATTTATCAAATCAAAGATAATTAAAATCGGTCCAGCCGTTCTTGAGTTATAAATGGTGTATAACAAACCTGACTTCGTTTTATATATAAACCTCATACATAATAGTAATATTTGCCAAGCATTAAATTTCAATAAGTTTTTCGTGTTATCATATTATGTAACCTTGAAAATATTAAAAAGTACCCTAACATTTTTATCTGTGCCGTTATAACTGATCAGATATGGTACTCTGCACTCAAGCTTTTAATTTTATGTTGGTTGGCTGTCTAAGCTAAGCTAAGCTAAGCTAAGCTGTCAATTGACAAAATTTAAATGTAAACATAAATGGTATTCGTCCAACGTCGTAAATTTACAAATTGTGTAAAATGATAAGTTAACGCAAAAGTTTGGTTACAAATTTGATTAAATGCTGTGTAATTGAATCAGTTAAAAGTCAAAAACTTAATTGACAGATAAAGTGTGTGACGTGTTCAGATGTTATTAGGTTTGGTTAATGAAATTTCGTACCAGTTCATACAAGTCGCACAACTTTTCACAAATTCCCGTTTGTCTACTCCAAAAATTTGCAACAAGAGAACTCAGTAGGCATTTTTCTTTTTTAGTTCAGAGTAGAGCTCTGAACAGAGTCCGAGTACGTCGAGCATGTTCTGAACATATCGTCTGAACAAGTGTGTTCTGAGCGCTCTGAAATATTTTTGAAACGCACATGAACACTAGCAGTCAATTGATTTACGCTCAGCATTTAACTCTGTCTGCTCAGTTATTTTTTTCTGAGCTCATAGAGCGGGATCTGAACAAGCTGAGAACACGCTCAGAACGAAAAAAGAAACACAAAAATTTTTAGGTCTGACCGCTCAGAGCTAAAAAGAAACACAATTTTATATTTGACAGTGCAGGCTCTGCTCTGAACTAAAAAAGAAAAACGCCTATGAAAGAGCAAGAAATTTTCCCTACATGAAAACTCTTGCAAATTTCTGCTCCTCAAATTTCTGTTTGCAGGAAATAAGGAACTTTTGTTGTTTAAACTACGTTTAAATTCACAACTATCATCGCCAAATAATCGCAATTCGACAGTTACAAAACATGGCCAGAGTTTTTTATTAGATCTTTGAGGTATCACATACATCATATTTCGGAATTCGCCTAGTTCTAAAAGTCAAAATGACGTTTGGATAAGTTTACGCAAATAAATTTGGTTAATTTTCCACAACATAATCCTTGGATAAGGTTAGCCAAATTGTGTAAATGTAAACCATTTCCCACACAAAATTTGACAGTTCACTAACCAAATGATAAACTCTAAAAATTCTTTAACTTTTCTAGTGTTTTACGACGAATATACCTTTATTGTTTAATACATACAGATTCAATTTTCGTAATAAACTCATTTTCAATCAAATTCCAGTTCGGCCACTATGGCACTCACTGCCTCATATGTACATATATTATGTATTATGTGTAGTTCTACCTACATAGGTATATAAGATTTATATTTTAAAATGTGAGAAAAAAAACTTCTCCTATTTCTTTTCCATATATCTCAGGAAATTATCAAATAAAAAATCAAATTTTCCGCAAGGAACAAACTTCCATAAGGAACAAATTTTTGTTAAATAGGTTTTGTGTTTGATAAAGCGACACTGCAAATATTGTACACCTAGTGGACGTTGTGCTTTAGTTTTTTTTTTTTACAGTGAAATTTTGTGTATTTCTATTTATTCAATGCCTGCACTAATGGCAACGCTATCTTTTACTGACGCCTTAGAAGCTTGAACCGCGTCTTAAACAAACAGTAAAATGGCGAACCGAATTGGGGTTTTGTTTGTAAATGAAATGTTATGACAGTTGTTTTGAAAACACGCAAAATTGTTAGATACACAATACCTATATATGTATATTGTTTTCGAAGCACACAATATCGCTACATACAGTTTGTGCATGAACAAAATGAATGGCAAAAATCGAAAATATGTTTTCAAAAGGGGAGAAAGTACAGTTGCATGCGATTATAAGAAAAACAAAGAATTTTGTTCATAGTGAAGAAGTTTTAGAAAAAAAAAGTTTCAATACGAAAAACAGGCCCTACGAACTTACTCCCGTAAAAGGACAAATATTTTTAAAAAAGTCTATCGAAAAAATTAAAAATATGTTGGTAGCGACAGTGAGGTATATCAAAGTCAGGGAATGCAAGTGGCCCCTCCTTACCTATGACCGTATTCAACAGCTCAACGTTGATCGTCGAGTATAATTGAGGCAATCGGAGATTCAGATTGTAGCGCAGGTACCGGTTATCGAAAGGCTTGGTGTAGTTATAGTGTTAGCATCCAGATCGTTTGTGCCATCAACTGCCTGCTTTGTAACTGCCCAGAAAGTTGAGCTTTGTGGCCTTCTTTATGGTCCCTTGCCTGAGAATAATGTGCCGCTTTTGTACGTACGGACCGATGAAACCGCTAGACGAAAATCTGCACCAAAGCTAGACTTTTTTGGAATGCACTTGGTGCAGATGTACTTCTTTTGGATTGGTATCGTACCAAAAACTATAATTTTACTTGTTCACATATCCATTTAAAAAAAAATGGTTCTTGTTGCTAAAGATGGCGGTAAACCAAGTAAGGTATTAAACGTTTACACATTTGTTCAACGCTATAACCTTCCCATATACATACATAGGTGTTTCCATCGTGCCGGGTGTGACAGTGAAGACTAACTATAACTGACTAAGGATTTCTCAAAGACTTCAAACAGATATCGAAAAGATTTTAACTGAATTTTGAAGAAGAAGATTATTACTTCAGGAGTCGTTGCAAATTTTCTTGAAAATATTTATAGTTCGTTGGATATAATAACCACGAAAATATCGAAAAACCACGTATTTTTAATTTTATAACGGGAGTATCTTAAAAAGCAGAGCTGGGGGTCAATTCTCGATCTGTGAAACTGTGAAGTGATAAATATGATAACGCCTTCACGCCAAATGCGATTCTCGAAGTGTGAAAAAATGAAAACAAATGCCAAAACGTTTTCATATGATAAATTGTTTATCACAATCATTTCATTCTGTGAAAAGAAAAATGATAAACACAAACAAATTGTACTCATTTGAAACACCCAAGTCGCCATCTTGGTCATTCTATGACGTCACAATCATCTTTTTCTATGAGCAAGTGGTACCATTTTTCATGTTAGTACTTTTTAGTACTCACTTTGACAGCTGTTTTTCATAACGAGTTAGGGAATCGCCTTGCGCGTGTTTGTGAAGTGATAAAATGATTAAACTCTGTGAAAACTGAAATGATAACTTTGTTTTCATTTCACAGTTTCACAGATCGAGAATTGACCCCCTGATGGGGAAAACAGATGAGGGATTTGGATTCAGCGCCTACATTTAGAATGAGTCCTACTCATCCGTGTCAAAAAAAAACCATGTAAGCCAGTGTTATTATTGTTACGTATACTTTTGGGGCCTTATTTTAAAAAGTGGTTCCGATTAGGAAATAAGTGATGATACAAATAATTGATAAGTTTACTTTTAAATGAAACTTTGAAGCTTTTATAATCATTAAACGGTATTTTTTCAAAGTTGTAGTTTGTGTTTTTTCGTAAAGGGTCGGTTAATACAGAATCACTCTTTCTGTCTTCTAAAAAAACAACAATTGCCATCGTAACAGAGTTTATGCTTAAATGCTTATGGACTCATTTTATATCATAATCTTTAAGCTTTAAATTGAGGGTAAAAACATAAAAATCCATTGCATAGCTTTCGTGGTAGCCGTCATAATTACGACAGTTCACACCTGTTCCAGTTTTCGTTTACGAAAACAATACTTTCGTTTATGATAAGGAGTTCCCAAACTTCGCTTCGTTTTCAATTCTTGCGAATTGCGGTGTTCTTACAAAACTATCGAATTGGAATTACTTCATTATTTTGACGTTTTCTTTCGTTTCGGTTTTGGTTGGCGAATTTGAAATCAGTAAATCTAACAATTTAAGTTATTTCAAAAATATATTTGGGAAATCAATCTTTTTCTTAGAGAAAGACCCATGATGCACAATTTCGTCGACTTTCTGTCAAAACTTCAGAAGTCCTTACAAGACATTTCAATATGTTTTCGCCCAAAAAATATCACTGAATTCAAATATCGATGCCTTGCAACTGTTTCATGATTCCTTTTAAGTCTATCAACCAGTTTTTAAACCTTTTAGTATCAAAAAACTCCATTTTATAAATTTTTAGAGCGGTTTTTTGTGTCTCCTAATAATCCAGCGTCTTCTGACCTTGCGCGCAGACTCATGGTAACGGCACCACAATTTTTCCTAAACAAAATTTAATTAATTGATTCTAGTAAAGGCTTCCTTTGGGTGGGAAACCATTTTTCAAGAACTATTTTTAAAGTTTTCGATTTTCTTTAAAACGGTATGACTGATTTCAATCATTTTTTTTTATACAGAAGCGTCCAAAAAATATATAAATAGTTTTGTGTACCAAAATTAAAAACTATTTTTTGGATTTTTAAAAAATATTTCAAATTCTTTTTTGAAAGTAAAATATTTCGAAGACGATATGATCAATTTTTTTAAAACTATTCTTAAGAGATTTTAAGTACTCTCTTAAATGTTTTTAGAAAAAATAATGGAACTTTCTATACAAAAGTTAAAAAACCGCAAAGGAAAATATTTTTTTCTCAAAAACGACTCCTATGATTTTGATTAAACTTTTTCCAAATACTAAAATTAGTACGATCAACTACGAAAAATTATAAAAAATTATAAGATTTTACACTTAGCAACTGTTAATAGTACCTACCTGTCATAGAACGTTTTTGCTTGCGATATAGGTACTATAAGGTAAGTTTTGGATTCGTGCAAAACAAAATTTGAGATAACAATCAAACATGATATTACGATGATAGAGAACATTAAAAAAGTGGGTGGCATAATTCCGTCCGTCTTTCTGTCTGTCTGTCTGTTCGTCTACAGCCTAAGCGGCTCGATCGATTTTCTTCAAACTTGGTACATAGTGGTTTTTGGTGATTATACCCACACGTTTTTTTCATTTTTTTTTAGTACCAAAAATAACGGTACCTGCCATACAATTTTTTATAATCGTATTTTACTCAAAAACGGCTCATCAAATAAATCAGTAAATTTATTTTAGTAAGGGCTTCATTTGGGTGGAAAACCATTTTTCAAAAATGGTTATTAATGGTACCTCCCAAAGAACCATTTTTAAAATTTTCGATTTTCTTCAAAACGGTTTGACCGATTTCAATTATTTTTTTTATACAGAAGCTTCCAAAAAATATTTTGGAAAATCAAATATTTCGAAAAGGACATTATCGATTTTCTTGAAACTCGATATTTAAGAGTTTTTTAGTACTCTCTTAAATATTTTTAGAACAAAATTTACATTTATGAAAAAATAAAGGTACCTTCCATACAAAAGTTTAAAAACCGCAAAGGAAAATACTATTTGGCTTAAAAACGACTCCTACGATTTTGATTAAACTTTTTTCATATACTAAAATTAGTGCGATCTACTACCAAAAATTATAAAATTTTACACTTAGCAACTATTAATAGTACCTGTCATTTTCTCGTTATCGGCTTAACGGATTTAGATGAATTTTTTATATACAAATTTCAGATAAGATTAAATAATATTGCATATCAAAATTTTCAAAAAAAAAGTTTTTGGATTTTTTAAAAAAGTTTCAATTTTTTTTTTTGAAAATTCGATATCTCAAAAACGGGTTGATATATTTTTTTCAAATTTTGTTTTATTATATACATAAATATGTACTTTAGATTTGCATACCAAAATTTGTTCTTAAAAATGTTTTAAGGATTTTATATATACCTACAAAATTAATTATTTAAAAAACCGCTCCAACGATTTTGATTTTTTTTTCCATACAATCCTATTTAATCAAGAATTAAGATGGCATTCTTTTCTTCACTCAAACTGTCAAAAGAGTTGTTTTAGCCGATTTAAATGTCGTATTCCATGCTTCTCTACATTTTTCTCTCATAATTTCCATGTTTTTTTATACAACTTTCTTAAACCTGCAGTTCCTGGAACATAAAACCGAGTTCGTGCGACCAAGTCGTGCATTTTATTTTTCATTGATCAATAGGGCCTCATGTGAAAGGCTTCAACCCAAATTTGCACCACCTAACAACTTTTTTTAGTTTATTGGTATAAATGTGTTCTTTGCCATTTTTTGGTCATTTATTAATATCTCGGCTTCAGTATCTCGCACAAAAAAGAAATAAATATGCATTTATTCATAATAACAATAGCTATTAAATTATAAGAAAATTATTTGTTAAAACAAATACAAAAAGTTATAGTTAAAGTAAGTTTTTGTTGTTTGAAAATCACTTTTTCGTGATTAATGCTACATTTCCACATAACGCTAATCTCAGATTTAATAAGATTTACCTCAAATCTTCTTTAAATCTTGAAGATTAACCATACAAATATATTTCGTTAATCTTGGAGATTAGAAATTAATCTTATTAAATCTTCCTAGGACAAATAGTTTTACAAATCGAACTAACCTATTTTAACATGATGCTGAACGATTCATTCGAGACTCGATTCAGTTCTGCATTGTTTGACACGAATAAGACATTCTGTCTCTATCGCACTTCATAAGAAAAATTAAAGCGCCATTTGCATTTTTGAAAGTGTTGTCAGATTTAATCTTTTTTAAATCTTTTTGTGCGGTGGAAACACCAAAAAGATTTATTTAATCTAAACTGAGATAAACCTCAGGTGGAAACATATAGCATAAGCCTGGTTTATACTATACTTCCATGTGAAGTGTAGTTTTCATAGAAAAAATAATTGTTTCCTAAGCGTGAAAAACTGTCAAAAACTAAATGCAATCATTTTGGCGACAAGGAGGAATTAAATTGTCTCGAAACAAATGCAATTCAATGGGCTTTTTGCAACCAAATATTATGACGAAAACTATTTTTTTGAAAACCTTTTGGTTCATTAATTATGCATGTTCCATTTCAAATTCGATTTCACTTCGCATTGAAGTATAAACTAGGCTTTACTAAGAAGAATGCTCATTTATCGGTGAAATTTTTATTTTTAAAGCAAACTGCTGAAAACGTGTGAATATTATTACAAAATTTCTATAGATATTTGTAAATTTAAATATGTTATCGTTAGCCGTTACTGACTGAATATTGGTACCACTGCAAGGCAAATTCTTGTGAAATTAGGACCACCGTTTTTAAATCCACGCGAAAAACAATTTCGTCACTTATTTATTTCGGAACGAAAAAACAACACAGGGGTGATTATAAATAATATAAAGTTGGCACGAGTAGGATACATTTGGTGCAAATTTTATCCGTCAAAAAGTGAGCAAGTAAATCCAATATTTTTTTCCTCAGTAATTTTACAACAACATTTCTGAGGAATCCTGATCACGAGACTGAGATAGCTGATGGCTCTGAGATCTCATTTTCCTGAACATGCCTATTATTGGTTTGCGTTTATTGCTGTTAAAAGTGAATTCTGACATATTTCAGTTTTTAGGCCTCCTAACCTTGAAAACAAAATGAATACCAAATACACCCGAAGAAGCTGTTCAAGTTGTCACACTTCTGCAAAAAGGAATCAGCCAACGTGCAGTGCCTCGTCTGCTCCATCGTAACCAAACTTGTGTATAAAAAACCTACAGAAAGTTCAGAGAAACTGGAGAGTTTGTGCGAAGGTCTAGAACTGGACGTCCGCGATGTACCACTGAGAAACATGACAGATTTGTCGTAATGAGTTCTCTCCAAAATCGTCATTTGAATTTGACTGGCGTTCACGTCCAAAAACAGCTCAGATATGTATATATGCAAGAGGAAGCATCGTAAGTGAATAGTAAGTGGATAGTTTAAGAAAACTTAACGAAGCCGGCTCCTCGTGGCATAATGGTTAGTGCGTTGGACTGTCATGCCGAACGTCTGGGTTCGATTCCCAGCAGCTGCCACCTAAAAACATTTTTTTTTCCAGAGGTACTGCCTATTACAAATCCTCCAAGAGCATACTTGTCATGAATAAGTGTTTCTTATCTAGTCGTTCGGACTCGGCAAAAAATCGTAGGTCCCCTCCATTCCTGCCGAAGTCGGTGTATGGCCACGATGGACTGGGCAGCGCTTTTGCTCGTGAATGTACTACTTAACAATAAATTCACATCTCACTTGACACATGCCGCTATAGCCTAACAAATTTCGAGCGAGATACCGCTATCTACAGGTTTAAGAGGTTTAAAGTTCTTGTTTGAATGCAAAAAAAATTTTATAATTCGTCGTGTTTTGACAAAGATAGAGCCAGTTAAATGAAACGGAACTCAAAATCATAAGAACTCAAAACAAAACGAGAGAACTACCTTTTAAGTTTATCGACTTAAAATGACCTCAGGAACCCATGGTATTTTGTCTGCGGCCAGCGCACGATACCTATGAGACACCCTGTGGAAGCTATGATATCATGACTAAAAATAACAACGACGGTATTTTTTAGCAGTCTTTTTTGTAAATATCTTATTATTTGCTCGAATTTTTCTGTTTAGAAACTATTGTTTGTTTTTGGAATATACATACATACGTAGGTACAGTTGTTCCAATGCAAACAAACCACCACTGTATTTTTGACTATAAAAGACCCAAGTTTGAAATTCAAAAGTCATAAGTTGTCAAGATGTTTCGCTTAGTTGTAGCCTTGAGTGTTTTGTGTCTAGTATCGGCAGAATTGGCAGATGAAGATGATCGTGTTGTTAATGGCAGGACAAGCTCGATTAGCGAGTTTCCATATCAAGTATCTATCATGCAAGATGGAAGGCATTTCTGTGGAGGCAGTATTGTGAGTAATAGTCATGTGCTAACAGCGAGTCATTGTATGCACCCAATCGTTATCGCTGACCGCATTAAAAGTGTAACAATGCGTATGGGAAGTTCATCGAGGGTTTCCGGTGGTATCCTTAAGCGGGCTGAATCAGCTGTGTGCCATGAACTTTACAACCCTAGAACAATGGATCATGATGTTGCAATTATCAAAACTAATGGAGAAATAATTTACAATGCTGTAGTAAAACCAATAAAACTTTTGGGGACTGCCCTTCATTCAGGCGCATCTGTCATTGTTAGTGGATGGGGCCAAATACACAATAATAATCCTAACCTTCCAGAAATATTGCAATCGGTAGGGATGACATATTTATCCCGAAAAGATTGTTCCCCATTTCATCGAAACGCTCTATATGAATCAATGGTTTGTGCAGTAGGACCTGGCATAGATTCATGTAGAGGAGATTCTGGTGGCCCTCTTGTCTTAGCCAATAGTTATCCCCCGGTGCAGGTGGGAATTGTATCTTGGGGCATCGAATGTGCACTAGCAGGATTACCAGGAGCTTATGCCGATCCTGCTAATAAAAATAATAGGGCTTTCATAGAGAAACATTGTGGCAAATCGGTGTACTTGTAATAAAAATAATAAATAAAATTATTTCTCATTAATATGGAACTATCGTTTTTTTTTCTTCAAATGTCCTTTTTACCTATTTTCTATGAAAAATTCTGGATTTAATATAGTTTAAATAATTTTAAATAAGTAGAATTTTTTCAAATATGTGTATAATCATGAGAACGCAACACCATGTTTTTGTTCATACATTTTGTATGAACAATAGAAAAAGGATTAACATTTTTGAGCCTTTTCCGAAATTTTGAGAAGAATCATGAAAAATCAAAATTTGGATATCTTTTGGTACAGTCTAATGTACAACTGTGTTCCTGCCAAAAGTAGGTACTTGATCAAAAGTTTTTTCCTATCTTCAATATTTCTACGGTTTGTCAATTATTATTTAGTCCATTAAGTAAGTGCAAACGAACATTAACTGTTGTACCTGGGCGAAACGCGATTTATGGAATAGAGCTCACATTAAAATTGTCTTGGGTGATTTGAATGCCAAACTAGGAAGAGGAGACGTCTTTAGTGGCACAATCAGAAGATACTTAAGTAATAAAGCTGCTGGAGCTGATGGTCTTGCGACTGAGCTATTCAAAGGGGCGTGCGATGAATTGGTTAGGAGTATGCACCAGCTCATCTGTAAAATATGGTCGGAGGAACGCATGCCCGATGAATGGAACCTCAGCATTGTTTGGCCGATCCTCAAGAAAGGCGATCCTCTGGACTGCACCAACTATAGAGACATCAGTCTTCTTAATATCGCCTACAAGATCTTCTCTGCAGTACTTTGTGAACGCCTCAAGCCATTCGTCAACAACCTGATAGGTCCATATCAGTGTGGCTTTAGGCCAGGGAAGTCCACCATCGACCAAATATTCGCACTACGGCAGATCTTGGAGAAAGCCCAGGAGTTTCAAATCGATACCCACCACCTTTTCAGCGATTTCAAGGCCGCGTATGACAGCATCTATAGAGACGAGCTATATAGAGCAATGTCTAGTTTTGGCATCCCTGCCAAACTCGTACGTTTGTGCAGAATAACGATGGAGAATGCACGCTGCTCCATCAAGGTCGGCTAAGACCTCACCGATACCTTTGATGTCAAAAATGGTTTTAGGCAAGGCGACTCGCTGTCATGTGACTTCTTCAACACCGTTCTTGAAAGAATAGTGCAAAACTCTCACGTCAACATTAGAGGCACAATCTTTCAAAAGTCCGTCCAATTACTTGCTTACGCTGACGACATTGACATAATCGGACGAACCAAGCGTGATGTCAGTGGTGCTTTTGTGAGTATTGAGAAGGAAGCCAAGAAGATGGGTTTAACGGTGAATGAAAGCAAAAAGAAAGAAGAATTTTGAGGTGGTCAGATACTTTGTCTACCTAGGATCCGTTATAAGCTCAGCGAACGATACCAGTGCTGAGATCAAACGAAGAATTACTCTTGCCAATCGCTGTTTCTTTGGCCAATTGAGAAGCAAAGCCTTCTCTCGGGCAACTAAACTGACCCTGTATAAGACGCTTATCATCCCGATCCTGATGTATGGTGCAGAGGCTTGGACACTGTTAACGGTGGATGAGAACGCGTTAGGCTGTTTTGAGAGGAAAATTCTCCGGGTGATTTTTGGTCTCGTCTGCATAGATGGGGAATGGAGAATAAGATACAACAACGAACTGTACGAGTGAAAAGCCAACGACTGAGAAGGATGGGTCACCTGGAGCGAATGGACACCAATACTCCGGCACGGAAATTCTTTGAATCCAACCCCGTGGGACAGCGCAGTAGAGGTGGCGTATAAGGTGGCGCACGCAAGTGGAAGAAGACTTCAACCAACTTGGCGTGCAAAACTGGAGACAGCTAGCTAAAAACTGAGCCGGCTGGAAGAAGCTTGTTGGTTGAGGCCCTGGTCCACCCCGGACAGCAGCGCCGCGCCACCTTAAGTAAGTAAGTAAGTAAGTAAGTTAGTAAGTAAGTAAGTAAGTAAGTAAGTAAGTAAGTAAGTAAGTAAGTAAGTAAGTAAGTAAGATTGACCCGATATATATGTATAGAAGGAGCAGATATACATATATCAGAAAACTGAATTTCCTTGTGCATCGATCGTATAAGTGGCTTAAGATCATCTTCTTCCCTAACACTATCTATCTGTTTCGATGATGATAGATTTCAAAATAACTTTGCTCTTGAAACGAGACAATAAGGTTAGTGCCACAGTTATGTTGTTGCCCTCTTCTGATTTAAAAAAAAATGATTGAAAACACAGTATGTTTTTCAATCGTTCCCATTTATCGACTAACACGTCTTTCCCCTCTCAAACTTGTTGTCCAAAAATAATTATCAATTAGATGTTTTTTGATTTCGTGCCACGTTGTGAAATTCCTTATTTCCCTGCCATTTGACTTATATTTTTATAAAAAAGAACAAAATATTATATTAAATTGTTAAAAAAACAAGGCATATTTTAAAATTAAATATAAAACATCACTCAATAATGTTAGTAGTCAGTAAGTTGCACCCGCGATTCTAATTTCACGATCGCGGGTGCAACCAATTTGAATCAACGTTTTTTCAAAATTCAATTTACAAGTTACTCCTGCTACGACTGACTTAATTTTGTTTTTAGTTTTTTCTTACTTTCACAAAGTTTCAAAACGATAGCACTTTATTTTTGTGAAAAAAAAACAAACTTTTATATCTTTTTTATCGCGGGTGCAACAATTTTACGATGGCTTTTTGGGATAAATAATACTAAAAAACTAGGTAATAATAAATAAAATATTTCAATATTTTTGGACAAACGATTAAATTACTTTTGTGACCACAGGTCTAACAAGTTAATCATTACCTTAGACTGTCATGATAATTTCAGTTTGCACCGACCTTTCATATGATAGTTTTGCGAAGCCTAAAAAAATGTTCTCTTTAAATTTGGTGAGCAAACATTTTTTTTTGTTAATAAATAGAGTCCTTCTACTTTGCATTGTTATCAAAAAAAAGTAAAAAATATTGTAATTTAAAAATTGATGCCGAAAATCGTCTCTAGTGGAATCGCCCTTCACTTATCTATATTTTTTTAGTAAAACCAACTGTTGTTGGCACTTTTTTCAATGGAACCCTACGGGATTGTATATTGAGTAACAAGACGAGATAGTCTTCCTGAGTTTAAGTTAAGTTCTAACAGATTTCTATAAGCTGGTGGAGTTTTTTAAGATAATTTGGTTTCCGTATGCTTTCACTAAAAAAGGGCCAAGAACAGTTGATTTTAATAAAAAATATAAGTGAGACTATCCAAATGTCCCCAATCATTTCCTGTCCAATCTTTATAAGTTTTAGCCCATTGCAACCTTTGTTTCTTCATTCTGCAAGTAAGCAAAAGCTTTTTTGCAGGTCGAAGTGCATTCAATCCCATATTATTTAACAGTCTTTGCATGGTTCTATCAATTATTTTTTTTCCAGTTTGGGACTGAAAATTTTGATTTGAATTTGAAAAGTCGATGACTAAGACACTCTTCTCTTAAAGTTGTCGATTTAGGCCTTCCACTTCCAACTTTTCGGACTGGTAGTTCTTGAGGACATTACGCACGCTTCATTCATTGGTACCAATTGACGTGCTATTTCCCTATTGGAAACATTTACCTCATGTAAGGCTACAATTTGAGCCTTTTTATGAACCGATGGGTGTTTTAATGAAGTTTGGTCTAAATCAGTCTTGCGGTTTGCCAGCAACGTGCAATAACGCAACATGAGTGCCTGTTTTATATAAAAAAAAATATACGAATAAATTTTTTACTATCCAAGATGGTTGTAGGGGGATTAAAAACAGCATTTTGAGTGTAGTAATTTCAATGAATTTTGCAAAATACTTGCAAAAAGTCAGAAATTGTATAATTCATTAGGTTTATGTTTGTATGACAGGAAGGAAGAAAGTCAGAGGTAAGGTAAGGTTTTTCTTGTTGGGAAAATTTAAACTATGTTCTTAGATTTTACCAAAACAAGCAAAAACCAGGGCCCAGATCACGTAACACGATTCGATTGAACGATCGTCGTTTCGATTGTTCTTGTCTCTTTTCACATCTACATGGAAATATAGAGAGATAAATAGTCGAAACAACGCGACGATCGTTCAATCGAATTGTGTTACGTGATCTCGGCCCAGTGGTGATTCGAATTATAGCTTAAGCCTTTTTGGACTAGATTTTCGACAGTTTCTTTGGCAACGCATGAAGAGTGAAGATCTCTTGCTACTTACTATTACTTTTACTTTTATCGATCTTGTAGCTTTTTTTATACGAGTGCCACTGAATTTTCTTCTAAACCTTTTTTTTTCTTCATGTGTTTGCTGACACTCATCGTCATCGATGAGCTCGTACAAAGCCCAGCACGTCAAAGGGCAGCTTCTTGACAATGTTGCCTGTTTCTCAATGATAAATTGATGCTGGTGGCAAAGGGCTTCTCAAGAGGTTATCAGAGACTTGATCGGATCAATCAATCTACATAATTGTTCTACCAGCAAACTCTGTCGCTGAATCATACCTTATCACCTTACGTGTCTCACTTATATTAACCAAATTCATATTATATCTATTCATAATGTTTGTGTCATTTAAATTCTAAATTATGTTGCTGTTTCAATTTTTCTTCTTTCACCACATTGCAATGAATGGTTTCCAACTTCAACAAAACAGAAAAAACAGATAGAAACAAAAATAGAAATACACTATCTATAGCTACCAAGAAAAATTGCTGTCGATTGAGTTCACACGAAGATTTATTACAAGCTCAAAGGCCAACTAATTGCTTACATTATTCTGCCTGTTGAAACTGTTGGGGCTGTATAATTTATTGTTAAATACTTTAGAATGTTTTTTTTTTTGTATTGTATTTTTCTAAATTATATCTTTCTTCCAAATAAATAAAAAGATTAGTTTAGTAATTTCCTTAATTTTGTTATGCTAATTCTTGTGGTTGTGTGTGGCAGTATATGTGTGGTAATCAGGGGGTTTGGCGAGATGAGTTATAGCGTTGTTAAGTAGAAAATCTGACAGGCGCAAGATAATTATTATCTTTCCATTACATTTGCCGCCTAATGTTGCTAATCATATGCGGCTTATTAATAGTCGTTTGCTTAATAAATAATATTAACATTTAAGTGTTCGATCTTTCAGGGGAAATTATTGCTGATGGAAAGCGTAGGTTGGAATTACTATAGTCGATAAATAGTTAGGATAAGCT
Source organism: Dasysyrphus tricinctus (assembly GCA_963921185.1). NCBI lineage: Eukaryota > Metazoa > Arthropoda > Insecta > Diptera > Syrphidae > Dasysyrphus > Dasysyrphus tricinctus. The sequence continues at coordinate 10,320,057 of OY992533.1, forward strand.
ATTTGTTTAAAGATAAATACATACATACTTTGTGTAAGTTGTACTTAAGTTTTTTTTTATTTGATTGGTTTAACGAATTTTGCTATGTTCTATGTTGACTTGTTTTGTACTCGTACCAGGCACTTTTTTCGCATACATCATATATTTGATAGTTTCGTCTAAGAAAAAGAATTAGATAACGAGAGAGACAAGGATAGAGAGAGGGAAGAGAGAGAGTGAGATATAAAGAGAGAGAGAGAGATGTAAAGATACAGAGGGAGATAGATAAATAGACAGCGAGAGATGTAAAGAGAGAGAGAGAGAGAGATGAATAGAGATAACTTCACTACTAAGGCACCATTTTTGGTTGATGAAAAGGAGAATTGGCAACTGCTGAGACCAGTCATCAAATACAGCTTCCAAGTTTGGTTCACTATCTCCAAAATAGCTACGAAGGAACTACAAATATTCGAAAGGCAAATTCTGAGGATATGCACTGGGCTTCATTTCGATCGTCAGCGACGCAAACATTTCAAGAACGAGCAACTCTACTCTGAAGCCAAGGTAGTCCCCTGAACAAGTACTAAATGCTTTCTGGCAGATAAACTTGTTAGAAACATTGCCAACCACCCAAATCAACTGATGAGAAGGATCATAAGCCAACAAAGACATCCGGAACCAAGGTACCTAGGCGCTAAGGAAATCCTGGATATAAAAACAACAACCAACAATGAAACAGGACACTTCTACTCCAGCCCATTACATTTTCCCAATGTTTACCATTAGACCCCTTATGTGTCAACAAAATTTTATTTGTTATCAATGTATCTTATGCCCAGTTTCACAGTCTCGTTTAAACCTTGAACTGAGTTCAATTGTTCAGCTGAACTAAAGTTTAAACCAAAAGCGGAGTTAAAACTTCCACTGTAAAACTGGGGTTTATAGTCATTCATCAATTATTTTTTAAGCCAATTTTAAAAAGAACTGTTCAATAAAGCAAAATTGGAATTGTAATTGGCAGAGAATAGCGACTGACAATTTTTTTTTCGTTTGATCTCATTGAGTTTTGATGTTAAGGTTGTATTGCAGCTAGGCATTAAAGATATTAAAACTATAAGTCTTTCAACACAATAAGAGTGTTAACAGAAATTGTACTAATAAAAAAAATTTTCTATGAATATCTTTGTTTTGTAAGAAGAAGGTACCCGAATGCAGAATTGAAACAAAATTTGTCCAGTAATAAATCGAATATTATAGGAAGGTATAGAAAAAACCTAAAAATAAGACAATTTTCTCAAAAAATACGATTTCTGTAGGTGGATACATTTTCGCTTAAGACTAATAGAATATAGTTTTACAGGTGTGAAGTTTAATCAAAATCATTGGAGTCGTTTTTCATAAATCTTTAAAAAAACAAATTGTTGAATGGCGGCTATTCGTTCCAGGTAAACTACAACAAAAATTCGAATTTCCCAAAATTTCCCATATGTACCATAAATTTCAAGGGATTCGGTCTACTTGTTTAGGCTCTAACTCAATGTTAAGTGGGTGCACAGTCGCACAGTGGTGCTGAGGTGGAACAAAAATGTATTTATTCTCTCATTTATTTTTGTATAGATATATAAGGCCGTGAGTGCAAAAGTGGTGAAACCCATTTTTATATTTTTCTATCGCATTTTTACATTTATGCATCAAAGCTCATCAACGCAAACATTTTAAATTCTAAAATATCTTAGCTTTCCAAAAATGTGACTTATCCTCCTTGAAGCTCAAATAAAATTGTATTTCAGATCGATTAAAAATGAAATATATAGTAAAAACTCACAGCCTCATATAACTTTTCTATGTTTTCCCAAAATTCGGGAAATTTATATCAAGAGATACAGCGCTCTAAAGTTACCTTCTCTTTAAGTTTAGAAATTCATGCATTTTCTTTTAAAACTTTTCGGCATAAATAGTTTTTAAGAACTGTTTGTTAAAACTTAATTTCTTTAGAAAATAATCAGCCTTATCGCCAATTCCGAGGGAGATACATAGCTCTCCCTCGGATTTTATTTTTTCCCAGGAGTTGTGTACTCTCATCGCCAATCTCTTCCGAATACAATTTCCCCCGGAAATAACTTAGAACTAGTTTCGAAATATTTTGAGAGAATTATTTAATTTAAATTATTGAACTGTCAAAGTTTGTGAATAAATAATGAAATAGCATTATGTACCTACATTTTTAAAGCATTCCTATCGGTATTTCTAAAAATCCATACCATAATCTTCAGATTAACCACCGAAGAAAGAGATCAGAGAAAACCTAGGCAGAATTCGAAGAAACTAAATGGATGTAGTACCTCGTGGCATAATGGTAAGTGCGTAGGACTGTCATGCTGAAGGTGTGGGTTCCATTCCCAGCCATGCCACCTAAAAACAGACATGTTTTATTCGAGGTACTACCTCTTGCGAGGAACTGACAAATCCTCCAAGAGTATATTTGTTATGAATAAGTGCTTCTCTTATCATTTATTCGGACTCGGCAAAAAACTGTAGGTCCCCTCCATTCCTGCCAACAATATGCACACAGGAATGGTTGAGAGTTTTAATAAGTCACTAGGCGCTGGCTGGTTCTCCACGAGCTGTTGCGCCACCCAATTTTTTAATTTTATTTATAAGGGATAGAAAAAGGCATCGTTCGCATTGACTTTCAAGCTCACTTAATACTTTTATCATGCTTGTAGGTTTTTAGGGGACTGCATTCTGAAAAAAACGATAGACGTTACGTGAAACAAATCATTGACGGTCTGCTTTTGACGATTATCATTTTTAAAATTACGGAATGACCCCCAGCTGTCACATATTTACTGGATATTTAAATGCATTCAGTGCCACCACCCAAAAAAGCATTTGGCATACCTACCTTCCATCGTCAAACTAAATACTTACTTACTTACTTATCCGGCTCCCGATCCATGAAGGGTCTCTGCCTGAGAAACTAAATGCAAGCTTGCAATTTTGTTTTCAGAAGGTGGCTACCAAAAAGGTGGCTCAATCCAGCTTCAAGGAAGTCTTGGCAGCAGTTTAATTATATTTTGAGATAGAGATATGTATGCCCCAGATGTATCACTTTGAACACGGAAGATAAAAAATGATAAAATAAACAGACGAAACTGGAATAAAAAAGACAAAAGTGAAACTTATGTATTATATTTTCAAAATCCTCCAGATAAACTTAAGAGATTTTTTTCCAGGGAAAAATCACTTATTTTCCTTCGGAAAAAAAATTGGCGATACCTACTTTTTTCCTAGGAATTTTTTCCTTTTTTTCGAAAATTGTTTACGATTGGAGAGTATCACAGGGGGAAAAAATCCGGGGGAAAATTTATTTGCGATAAGGCTGAATGTGTTAATTAAGCTTCCAAAATAAAAAAAAATAAAATATTCTTTTAGCTGGGTTACGACCGAGTACACTACAACTAATATTATATCTTCCAGTTAGTGGTTATAAGTTTCACACTAAGGCCTGGTTCACACGAGATTGTACCGCACGTTTTTTATCGCATTCGGTTTTTACCGAACAAATATCGGATGTTCACACGATATTTATATTTATTCGTTTAAAACTCGAATAGCTGCAGTATAATGAAAATGATTGGAAAAGCTTGAATTTGGGAAGTATTTTATTTTTATCTTTTTAAGGGAAGGGTCTAGAAAGCTGAAATTTGGACGGATGATAGAAAATATTTATTTAAATATGAATTAAGAAAATAAGAGTCCTAGAATACCGTTGGACGGAGATAACGGCATTTTTTGAGCGCTTTCACATATGAACTTATATCTGTTTAGTGCATTGATGAATTTTTTTGTTGTTTTAAATATAACATATAAATAAAATTACGGTTATTTTGATACCTCATTCATTATCTCACGTGGTATATAAGCGACACAATCTTGATTTTAAATTGATCGAAAAATCAAAACAATTGCATTGAAATTACCTGCTTGGACCATTGTCCACGACCATCCACCAGCGAGAAGATCCCGTTATCTACATGGAATTTTTTGTATTAAAATTTGATATGGATGGCTTTAAAAAATTATAGCTCCCGTTCTGCTGTTTGGATCTTCAAGATTAAGGTCTTTAAAGAAAGCTGACACAACGGGCTGTATTGTATAAAAAAATCATTGAGGAAAGGCAAAAATGTTCATACTAAAGCGGTGAAAAAAGCCCAATTCCATTCCATTTATTTTATTCTAAATTCAAATGTTGATGAACATTTTTATAATTTTGAAAAACTAAAAACGCATATTTATTGCCTCATTCCTCTTCTTTATTTTAAAACCTTGACCTACAAGATCCAATGAGTATCACCGGAGTTATAATTTTTTTAAACCAACCTTATCGGTCGATAAATTTTTTTTTGTGTACATCGGCTTTTCTCTCCACTGAAGCTCATTCTATGCCAACGAACAAATACCCAACGTGGATTTAAACCGTGTGAACGAGACTATATAAAACTATACGCCACTGGAAGACGATACGTCGCAATTCATTCGTTTTTTTTTATAAGTCCGTTGAGTATTCGATAAACGTGCTTAGCTGAGTACGTTTTCTTGCCGTACAAACGTCGTGTGAAAGGCTCTATGCAAAATATATACGCCACTGCTCATTCGCACGGATTTATACTGCAAAAACTCGTGCGGTACAATCTCGTGTGAACCAGGCCTAAAAAGGTTGGCCGCATTCCTTAATTGTCGTACAGTACAAATATACAGAACCGACATCGGGGTAACAGAAAAGCTAAATTAGCTTATAATCGAATATTTCCCTTGAGCTATAGTTTTAGCTCCATTAAGCTACGTCTTGTGGTTACAATTTTTAGAAAGCTATAGTATTCAGCTCACTTTTTCTGAAAGAATATTGTATCCGCCCAGATCCGACCTTGAACGCAGTGTAGAAATGTGTTTCGCTGAATCAGATTAAAAAAAATACGGTTTTGACATTGGTAATGTTACAACAGTTAAAATTTCTTGGGTAATAATGGTTGAAAAGAATGCAACCAGGGCTTTATTTTTGGATCAAATGTAGGTCTTTATTTAAAATATAAAATAAAATGAGTCCACTGACGGAGCTCTGAGAAATTCAATTTTTAGCTCAACCGCTTTTTTTTTGTCGCAATATATTTCCAATTTTAAACTTATTTTTTTAAGAAATGCGTGGTAAGTACTTAAAAGAATGTGTACCTCAATATTTGAATCCAAAAGTCTTTATTAGGCAAAAAATAGGGACAATAATAAAAAGGGGGACAGTTTTGTATTGTTTTTACTTGTACACGAGTTATTTTCTAATGCCTATTCCGTTTTTTCTCTAAATTAAAAACATACAATATTTAAGGTGTTGGTACTATTTTTATTCCTTTTTTAAGATCTTTTAAAGATTTTGAAGTGTGCTACTTAATTTTTTATAACCAATGTACTGAAAACAATTAAGGAATGATTTATTAGTATTGTAAAGGTACCTATGGAAAAGAGATGAATGTCTAATCCAAGTTGCAATCAAAGGTCCCGAATGAAGAAGCTCTTAAACTGGGAATGTCAACACTGTATACACGGATTAGATTTATGAAGTACATTACAACTGGGAAATAATTTAACCTATAAATTATGGAAAACTAATGAGGCAACTCATGCTATTAAGGAAGAAATATTTAAGTCTTCACTAAATTTGATTATTGGTAGGGCGCAATAACTTGTCTTCTATTCACTTTTTTTCTAGACAAATTTTGTAGAAAGATCTCATTTTTCTAAGTATGCCAATTTTTTTCGCTATATAGCCGGTTTTGAAAAGAAAAAAATGCAAATATCATAAAAGTTGAATTGGAGCTACTGGTGTCAACGCAGCACATCCCAAGACACCTCATACCCACTCAACTAATACCGCGCAAGTGAACCCAAGCCTCAACCCATACCAGGACAACTCATACCGGAAGTAAAGTCGCTAAAACTCATCCCCAAAATAATCTTCGTACCGGAAACTAAAACTCAACGAAAATAAAAATTCAAGATAGGGTTTGTGCATTCACTTCGTTCAGTTTTGAAAATTTGAATTTGAGAGGGATTTTCGCTAACGAATTTTTGCGGAGGGATGTTTTTTTATTCTAAGACTGGTGTGGAAAAGATAGTTAATGATAAACACTTTTAATAAGGTAGGAACTTTCCAAGATTTTTTTTGATGGATTATGATCTGACGAATGAAGTTCTGGATGTGGTTCTGGAACCTGGACAAAGGAAAATTTTTTTTAAACTTTTTCATAGATTTTCTTTTGTGGTGTTTCTGGTGGAGTAAGGTCTGATGGAGGAGGTTCTGGAGGTGGGTCTGGAACCTGGACAAAGGAAAAATTTTTTTTGTACTTTTTCATAGATTTTTTTTTGTGGTGTTTCTGATTGAGTAAGGTCTAACTGAGGTGGTTCTGGAGGTGGATCTGGAACCTGGACAAAGGAAAAAAAAATTTTTTTTTAACTTTTTCTTAGATTTTTTTTTGTGGTGTTTCTGGTGTAGGAAGGTCTGATGGAGGAGGTTCTGGAGGTGGGTCTGGAACCTGGACAAAGGAAACATTTTTTTTTTTTAACTTTTTCATAGATTTTTTTTTGTGGTGTTTCTGATGGAGTAAGGTCTGATAGGCCAGGAAAAATAGGTTCCGAGGTTGAAAAAATTAATTCATGAAATATTAAAATTGGAATCGACGCAGAATTGCAACCTCTATAACATATCCAAAGTCCCCCAAAATCCCCGCATTGGCTTTTTGTGTAGATGCATTTGAAGAGGTGCAGACGGGGAGAATTTGGAGGTCTATCAAACTTAAATATTTGTTTGGGTAAAACCTGATCATATGATACATGCTTTAAGGGTAGTTTTTAACGCCGAATCTAATGAAACCAAATTCAAAATGATACAACCACCCAAAAAGAAGTTATAGTGCTTTTTATGTAATGATGACTTTTTTTCAGGTACAACAGGTAAAATATTACCGAAACCCCTTTGAAAATAACGGTATGTTAATGAAACTTGGAATGAATGTTTCATTTGTCTTAGGAACTAAGAATCAAGAGAGTCCCTAAAAATATTCATGGTGAAAGGGTGTTTTTTTTGAGGGGGAGGGGCAACAAAGAATGTTAACCATAACACCCACGTAAAAACTCTTACACTCATGAAATTCGCCAAAAATATATAATTTGTCATGGCAACCAAGAATCAAAATAATCCTCATAAATAAATTTGTTCTGAGGTTTTTTTTATTAAAGAGAGGGAAAATCTGGGAAGAAGTTGGAAGATTTGAGCCAAAATTCCGATTTGGTGTAATTGAGGTATATACACAAAGTATGGTATATGATTTAAGGGTATTTTTTAACGCTGAATCTAATAAAAAGCAAAACTAAAATGATACAAGCACCCTTAACAAAGTTATGGGCCTTTTCAAGGAAAAATTAATTTTTGAAATCGTATTTTCCGTAGAAGAAGTCAAAAGTTAACAGTCACCAAAAACACTCTTAGAACAAAGATATTTGTATGGACTATTTTGATTCTTGGTTGCCATGAAGTCATGAAGAGTTTAATATTTTTTGCGAGTTTCATGAGTGTAAGAGTTTTTACGTGGGTGTTATGGTTAACATTCTTTGTTGCCCCTCCCCCTCAAAAAAAACACCCTTTCACCATGAATATTTTTAAGGACTCTCTTGATTCTTAGTTCCTAAGACAAATGAAACATTCATTCCAAGTTTCATTAACATACCGTTATTTTCAAAGGGGTTTCGGTAATATTTTACCTGTTGTACCTGAAAAAAAAGTCATCATTACATAAAAAGCACTTTAACTTCTTTTTGGGTGGTTGTATCATTTTGAATTTGGTTTCATTAGATTCGGCGTTAAAAACTACCCTTAAAGCATGTATCATATGATCAGGTTTTACCCAAACAAATATTTAAGTTTGATAGACCTCCAAATTCTCCCCGTCTGCACCTCTTCAAATGCATCTACACAAAAAGCCAATGCGGGGATTTTGGGGGACTTTGGATATGTTAAAGAGGTTGCAATTCTGCGTCGCTTCCAATTTTAATATTTCATGAATTAATTTTTTCAAGGTTCCCCATACGATTTGTGCTATTTTTCCTGGTCTATGATGGAGGAGGTTCTGGAGGTGGATCTGGAACCTGGACAAAGGAAAAAAATTTTTTTTTTTACTTTTTCATAGATTTTTTTTGTGGTGTTTCTGGTGTAGGAAGGTCTGATGGAGGAGGTTCTGGAGGTGGGTCAGGAACCTGGACAAAGGAAAAAAATTTTTTTTTTAACTTTTTCATAGATTTTTTGTGTTGGGTTTCTGATTGAGTCAGGTCTAACTGAGGTGGTTCTGGAGGTGGATCTGGAACCTGGACAAAGGAAACAAAATTTTTTGTTTTACTTTTTCATAGATTTTTTTTGTGGTGTTTCTGGTGTAGGAAGGTCTGATGGAGGAGGTTCTGGAGGTGGGTCAGGAACCTGGACAAAGGAAAAAAAATTTTTTTTTAACTTTTTCATTGATTTTTTGTGTGGTGTTTCTGATTGAGTCAGGTCTAACTGAGGTGGTTCTGGAGGTGGATCTGGAACCTGGACAAAGGAAAAAAATTTTTTGTTTTACTTTTTCATAGATTTTTTGTGTGGTGTTTCTGATTGAGTCAGGTCTAACTGAGGTGGTTCTGGAGGTGGATCTGGAACCTGGACAAAGGAAACAAAATTTTTTGTTTTACTTTTTCATAGATTTTTTTTGTGGTGTTTCTGGTGTAGGAAGGTCTGATGGAGGAGGTTCTGGAGGTGGGTCAGGAACCTGGACAAAGGAAAAAAATTTTTTTTTACTTTTTCATAGATTTTTTTTGTGGTGTTTCTGATTGAGTCAGGTCTAACGGAGGTGGTTCTGAAGGTGGGTCTGGAACCTGGACAAAAGAAAACATTGTTTTTTAACTTTTTCATAGATTTTTTTGTGGTGTTTCTGAATTTCTTAATATGTACATATGTACATATGTTTGTGTCTTACATACCAATATAATGCAATTGTAATAATGTTCAAAGTATGCATACCTACTTCTATCATAAAAAAAAGCTAGCAAACATTCGAGTTTTGTAACATAATAGTTTTAGTAGTTTTCAATTTTCTCAAAAACTAGAAGACCTAGAATCATCTAGTTTTTGATTAAGAATTAGTTAGAGCAACGATTTTCAGAAAAACAAATTATATATAATTTAACAGTTTTGAGAAATTACATTTTAAACCTTTTTTTTAAGTTTGTTTCCCAAATTTTGAGTTTAAAACCAGTTTTTTTTTCAAAAACTTTGCATAGATTTTACTTGGTTTAAAAACTAGCTAATAATACAGAGTATTGACTTTAAAAATAGGTATAATACTTAATTGTAAGTGCTACCGTTATTTTCTAATCTTTTGTTCCATTTTTAGTATTTTTATAATTAATTTCCACTCCTGCACAAACGGGGGGTGAGACACCGTAATGGTTGTGTCACTCATTGATTTTGAGAGCAGTTCTTTAAATTGAGAATGAAACTCAATATAAGCGTCATGTTCATAATCCTGAAAGTGCCAACTTTCAATTGATTCATCACATTATATGAAAAATCGACTTTTATCTTAAAACGCGATTTGCGGCTAAACTAAACGTCCTAGAGGCATCAAAGTTGGCAACTTTAAACATGATTTGCGGCTAAACTAAGCGTCCTAGCGACTTATAAAAAGCATATTCGTGATCTAGAAAGTTCTAAAAAAACAACAACAAAAAATTGTTAAATAAGTTTTTTACAAAAATTTAAAAAAAATATATTTTGCTATGAATATAAGGTAATTTTCGGTGCTTCTGAGCCACACTACGTACTGTTGACATTGGCACCTGCCTGACGACTTTACATACCCCTAAGCGAAGAAACGGATTTGCGTGAGCAGGACAGAGAGCTAAAAAAGTAATAATTTTTGTTTGCTCTGCTTGTCAGCTTTGGGAAATACTTAAAGTAGGTACATACAAATATATTTTCGAAAAAAAGTTTTTTTTTAAAGTTTTGCAAAAACTTTTTTAACCAACTTTTTTTTAGTTTTTTAGAACTGGCACTTCCTAGATCACGAATATGCTTTTTATAAGTTTCTAGGACACTTTGTTTAGCCGCAAATCATGTTTAAAGGTACCTACTTTGATGGCTCTATGACGTTTAGTTTAGCCGCAAATCGCGTTTAAAGATAAAAGTTGATTTTTCACACAATACGATGCATCGATTGAAAGGTGGCTCTTCCTAGATTTTGAATATGACCCTTACAGCGAGTTTCATTCAAATTTTTAAGAATTGCTCTCAAAACCAATGAGTAAAACTTTCAATTAAAATTATGAAACTTTTTTCAGTAGCTTGATATGCCTGTTTTTTCACAACAAACAACAAAATATGTTTGCTTTCTAGAGCAACGGTTGGGTGGGCCTCTTCGCGGGTTTTCAGGATTTTAGTGCTATTTTTTGCTCTGTCCCGCTCACGCAACTCCGTTTTTTCGCTTAGGGGTATGTAAAGTCATCAGGAAGTCGCCAATGTCAACAGTACGTAGTGTGGCTCAGAAGCGCCAAAAATTACCTTATATTCATAGCAAAATATATTTTTTTGAAATTTTTGTAAAAAACTCTTTTAACAATTTTTTGTTGTTGTTTTTTTAGAACTGGCACTTTCTAGATCACGAATATGCTTTTTATAAGTCGCTAGGACGCTTTGTTTAGCCGCAAATCATGTTTAAAGTTGCCAACTTTGATGCCCCTAGGACGTTTAGTTTAGCCGCAAATCGCGTTTTAAGATAAAAGTCGATTTTTCATATAATGTGATGAATCAATTGAAAGTTGGCACTTTCAGGATTATGAACATGACGCTTATATTGAGTTTCATTCTAAATTTAAAGAACTGCTCTCAAAATCAATGAGTGACACAACCATTACGGTGTCTCACCCTCCGTTTGTGCAGGAGTGGAAATTAATTATAAAAATACTAAAAATGGAACAAAAGATTAGAAAATAACGGTAGCACTTACAATTAAGTATTATACCTATTTTTAAAGTCAATACTCTGTATTATTAGCAAGTTTTTAAACCAAGTAAAATCTATGCAAAGTTTTTGAAAAAAAAAACTGGTTTTAAACTCAAAATTTGGGAAACAAACTTAAAAAAAAGGTTTAAAATGTAATTTCTCAAAACTGTTAAATTATATATAATTTGTTTTTCTGAAAATCGTTGCTCTAACTAATTCTTAATCAAAAACTAGATGATTCTAGGTCTTCTAGTTTTTGAGAAAATTGAAAACTACTAAAATTATTATGTTACAAAACTCGAATGTTTGCTAGCTTTTTTTATGATAGAAGTAGGTATGCATACTTTGAACATTATTACAATTGCATTATATTGGTATGTAAGACACAAACATATGTACATATGTACATATTAATAAATTCAGAAACACCACAAAAAAATCTATGAAAAAGTTGAAAAAAAATGTTTTCTTTTGTCCAGGTTCCAGACCCACCTTCAGAACCACCTCCGTTAGACCTGACTCAATCAGAAACACCACAACAAAAATCTATGAAAAAGTAAAAAAAAATTTTTTCCTTTGTCCAGGTTCCAGACCCTCCTCCAGAACCTCCTCCATCAGACCTTACTCCATCAGAAACACCACAAAAAAATCTATGAAAAAATTAAAAAAAAATGTTTTCTTTTGTCCAGGTTCCAGACCCACCTCCAGAACCACCTCAGTTAGACCTGACTCAATCAGAAACACCACAAAAAAAAATCTATGAAAAAGTAAAAAAAAATTTTTTCCTTTGTCCAGGTTCCAGACCCACCTCCAGAACCTCCTCCATCAGCCCTTACTCCATCAGAAACACCACAAAAAAAATCTATGAAAAAGTTTAAAAATTTTTTTTTCCTGTGTCCAGGTTCTTGACCCACCTCCAGAACCTCCTCCATCAGACCTTCCTACACCAGAAACACCACAAAAAAAATCTATGAAAAAGTTAAAAAAAATGTTGTTTTCCTTTGTCCAGGTTCCTGACCCACCTCCAGAACCTCCTCCATCAGACCTTCCTACACCAGAAACACCACAAAAAAAATCTATGAAAAAGTTAAAAAAAATTTTTTTTTCCTTTGTCCAGGTTCCTGACCCACCTCCAGAACCTCCTCCATCAGACCTTCCTACACCAGAAACACCACAAAAAAAATCTATGAAAAAGTAAAAAAAAAAATTTTTTTCCTTTGTCCAGGTTCCAGATCCACCTCCAGAACCACCTCAGTTAGACCTGACTCAATCAGAAACACCACAAAAAAAATCTATGAAAAAGTAAAAAAAAATGTTTTCCTTTGTCCAGGTTCCAGACCCACCTCCAGAATCACCTCAGTTAGACCTGACTCAATCAGAAACACAACACAAAAAATCTATGAAAAAGTTAAAAAAAAAATTTTTTCCTTTGTCCAGGTTCCTGACCCACCTCCAGAACCTCCTCCATCAGACCTTCCTACACCAGAAACACCACAAAAAAAATCTATGAAAAAGTTAAAAAAAAATTTTTTTTCCTTTGTCCAGGTTCCTGACCCACCTCCAGAACCTCCTCCATCAGACCTTCCTACACCAGAAACACCACAAAAAAAATCTATGAAAAAGTAAAAAAAAAAATTTTTTTTCCTTTGTCCAGGTTCCAGATCCACCTCCAGAACCACCTCAGTTAGACCTGACTCAATCAGAAACACCACAAAAAAAATCTATGAAAAAGTAAAAAAAAATTTTTTCCTTTGTCCCGGTTCCAGACCCACCTCCAGAACCTCCTCCATCAGACCTTACTCCATCAGAAACTCCACAAAAAAAATCTATGAAAAAGTTACACAAAAATTTTTTCCTGTGTCCAGGTTCCTGACCCACCTCCAGAACCTCCTCCATCAGACCTTCCTACACCAGAAACACCACAAAAAAATCTATGAAGAAGTTAAAAAAAAAAATTTTTTCCTTTGTCCAGGTTCCTGACCCTCCTCCAGAACCTCCTCAATCAGACCTTCCTACACCAGAAACACCACAAAAAAAATCTATGAAAAAGTTTAAAAATTTTTTTTTTTCCTTTGTCCAGGTTCCAGATCCACCTCCAGAACCTCCTCCATCAGACCTTCCTACACCAGAAACACCACAAAAAAAATCTATGAAAAAGTTAAAAAAAATTTTTTTTTCCTTTGTCCAGGTTCCAGACCCACCTCCAGAACCACCTCAGTTAGACCTGACTCAATCAGAAACACAACACAAAAAATCTATGAAAAAGTTAAAAAAAAAAATTTTTTCCTTTGTCCAGGTTCCTGACCCACCTCCAGAACCTCCTCCATCAGACCTTCCTACACCAGAAACACCACAAAAAAAATCTATGAAAAAGTAAAAAAAAAAAATTTTTTTCCTTTGTCCAGGTTCCAGATCCACCTCCAGAACCACCTCAGTTAGACCTGACTCAATCAGAAACACCACAAAAAAAATCTATGAAAAAGTAAAAAAAAATTTTTTCCTTTGTCCAGGTTCCAGACCCACCTCCAGAACCACCTCAGTTAGACCTGACTCAATCAGAAACACAACACAAAAAATCTATGAAAAAGTTAAAAAAAAAAATTTTTTCCTTTGTCCAGGTTCCTGACCCACCTCCAGAACCTCCTCCATCAGACCTTCCTACACCAGAAACACCACAAAAAAAATCTATGAAAAAGTTAAAAAAAATTTTTTTTTCCTTTGTCCAGGTTCCTGACCCACCTCCAGAACCTCCTCCATCAGACCTTCCTACACCAGAAACACCACAAAAAAAATCTATGAAAAAGTAAAAAAAAAAATTTTTTTTCCTTTGTCCAGGTTCCAGATCCACCTCCAGAACCACCTCAGTTAGACCTGACTCAATCAGAAACACCACAAAAAAAATCTATGAAAAAGTAAAAAAAAATTTTTTCCTTTGTCCCGGTTCCAGACCCACCTCCAGAACCTCCTCCATCAGACCTTACTCCATCAGAAACTCCACAAAAAAAATCTATGAAAAAGTTACACAAAAATTTTTTCCTGTGTCCAGGTTCCTGACCCACCTCCAGAACCTCCTCCATCAGACCTTCCTACACCAGAAACACCACAAAAAAATCTATGAAGAAGTTAAAAAAAAAAATTTTTTCCTTTGTCCAGGTTCCTGACCCTCCTCCAGAACCTCCTCAATCAGACCTTCCTACACCAGAAACACCACAAAAAAAATCTATGAAAAAGTTTAAAAAATTTGTTTTTTCCTTTGTCCAGGTTCCAGATCCACCTCCAGAACCTCCTCCATCAGACCTTACTCCATCAGAAACACCACAAAAAAAATCTAAGAATTATTAAAAAAATCATATTTTATAAATCCAAATCCCACTTTTATTAACCAAAAAATCCCTCATACAAATAAATTTAACGAGCTTATCAAAAACACGCACCATAAACTTTCCCAGTATTTTATTGCAAGTATAATTTATTTTTGGGTCCAGTTTCACTTCCGGTATGAGTTGTCCCGGTATTAGTTGTACTGGGACCAGCTGGGTCATGGTATGAAAGCTGCGGGATGAGGTGTCTTGGGTTGAGTGGTCCTGGTATGTGCTATACCCAACCCGGAGCTACTCATCCTAGCTGGGCTAGCACAACAGATCGATTTTTTTCTCTAGCGAATTTCATAAAAATGCTCTGTATCAAATTTGAAGCAAATCGGTCCATCCGTTTAGGCTCCAGCTCGACGCACAGACTGACGCATGGTATGATACAAAATTTGAACTTATCCAACAATCATCGTTATGTTAACTTTGATCAGAATTTCGAAATGTTCTTTTCACATGGAAACAGTACTTGCCATATAAAGCAAGTAAACAGTTTTTGTAAAATATAATCAAAAATCCACTTTCTTTACTTTTCGGCCCTGAAAGTATCACTTTTAGCAAAAGCTTGTGAGCCAAAACATGAGAATCAACAAACAAAATCCAAAAATATTAAGCTAAGGCCAGAATTTCCTACCTTAAGCTAATAGTAATAGCTATGACTAGCTAGCTTAAGCTTCTTCCAAAACTAACTTTTTTTTTATTCACAAGGCGCAAAGTGACTAATAATTTCAAAGATATGTTTTGAACATATTGCCGATTTCGGTCCTATTTGGATGACAACATAACTTATACTTGAATACTTGGTCTTGTCCTCAATAGCAGCGAAATAAATTTTTGGCGCCTCCACACCAATCAAATGTTCCAAAATCATAACTCGCTGTCTCGACACGGGCCGTCAAAGTTTCATAAATTTTACGCAGATAACGGATCTATCGGTATTGTCATCTCTTTCGTAATTCACACAAAGCTACCAATAATCTTCCTTTTTGATATAAAATTTCCAAAAGTTCACTTTCCCTTGCTGAAAGAATAATTAAGTGTTTTAAGGAAGGAAGGAAGAACTTATTCAATCAAAAAGAATACAAACACTAACAACTTCAATCTGTCCACAAAGAAATACTAAAAAAAATCATGGGAAAATAAACACTCACATCATCACTCTAAATCAAGAAGCAAGAAACGAAACAAAATATAGGACACCTCATTGTAACATTTTTCGTCCTCAAACAACAACGGCAACGTCTCCGATAGGATGGAACGAAAAAAGAAATATGTTTGTGTTCTTCCGACAACTAGCACAACTATACTGTACTGAAATGTCAAACAAAAGGATACAAATATCGTGCTCTTAAATGAACAAATTGCTTCGAATTCATATCGTTCAGTTAGTTTAGCAAAACGAAAAGTATAAGGTTGGTACCTACTCAAAGGCCGTACCCTTTTAAAACCTCCCATTTTTTTTTTTTTGAAATTGTTGGCACTTAGTCCTTAGTCGGCAGACAGAAAAAATATTCGAAGATTTTTTTAATTCAAAAAAATTTCTATTGATATTCGAAATTTTCACCGCTTTTTCAAAGTTTTTAATTCACAAAAAATAGCTTCTTAAAATCAAAAGGTCAGAAATTCGAAGCTAAACATATAACCACTTGCTGTGGGAAACAGGAGCGAAATCTCAGATTTCAGTGATTTCACTATTAGTCTTCCATTTCCACATAAAGTTTTGAGATTTCGAAATGCGAGATTTTGTTAAAATTTCAATTAAATCTCGTATCGATGCAAACTATTCTTGATAAACAGATTAATTTTTAGCTTTCACCATACAATTTTGAAAAGTTTTCAATACAAACTACGATATTTCACTCCAACCCCCAAGCTGGTAAAAATAAAGTTTGATTTTAGTTTTGACGTTTGAGTTTAGAGAAAAATAAACATAGTATAAGTACACAAAGGTAGTTGTTTGTGTTTATATGAGCTGAAATCTTACGTTTTGGCATTGTGAAAGCTTTTTGCTGAAATCGCAGATTTCGCTTTAATGGGAACATAGTATAAGTGGAGCAATGTGCCGTTTTTCAAGACTAATAAGCTAAAACAGAAATCATTCAATACCTCCACTTTGTTTTAAGTTCGACTTTGTCAGAGTTATGATTTCGATTTTTCGTAATCGATTTATAATAATACAGAATTACAAATACCAGTTAACTTTTTGACATGGCAAGTTAAGAATTTTCTTGGCGTACACTTTTGGGCGCTGAGGTCAAATCCATCATCCATTTTTCGCTGTCAACATGGGTTTTCGAGATATTCCCGTTAGAAAATTAAACAAAAAAATGTTTTTTGATATTTCTGAAGTTATGTTAAAATAAGGGGTAATAAAGTTAGTGATTCTTTCTATGAGAAAGAGGTGGCTTTTTTCATTTCAGTACTTTTTAGTACTCACTTTGACAGCTGTTTCTCATAATGAGTTCAGGAATCCTTCCGCGTGTTTGTGAAGTGATAAAATGATAAAATTCTGTGAAAACTGAAGTGATAAGTTGGTTTTCGTTTCACAGTTTCACAGATTGAGAATTGACCCCCAGGTGTCAACGACTTTTCACTATTTTTGAGGTTATGTTACCACCTCTACCTCATGTAATTTTGTTCAGTAAAATTTGTATTCTCTGAGAAATCCCTTCTTGAAATATATGTGCTTAGCAAGTTAAAGCGCATTTTACCAGTTTTATTAAATTTTGTAGGGACAGGTGAAGCCTAACAACTAACTTAGGATTTCTCGAAGACTTAAACAGATATTGGAAATATATAAACTGAATTTTGAAGAAGAATATTAGTACCTACTTTCAGGAGTCGTTGTAAATTTGGTCTACAATGTATGGATGTAAAGTCAAATATACCGAAAAACTGCCTTTTTAAAATTTTATAACGGGAATATCTCAAAAACCAAAGCGGATGGCGAAAAACGGTAGACGTTCTTGGAATTACCACCAAAAATTACCTTCCAAACGAGCCTTACCTGCCCGCGTCAAAAACCGTGTAAGCTTGTGTAATTAATATGCCTTTTTCCGAACTTCGAAACTTTCGGGATTTTTACCCACGATTCTACGGGCAGTTGTGTTTTGTCTAGTTTTCAATCTCCTTCGAAGTTCGAACTCGTTATGTTTCAAAAAGGGTCATTTATCAAAAGTCAAAAAGATACCATTGTGACTCTTCTGGTGGGGACACTGAATGTTTGCTGACTACGGCCTTGGCCGACTATATGATACATATCAGGACAGAACATTTCAAACATTCACCCAAACACAATTTACCTTCAGAAAAGAAAACTTTCTCGCCTGCCTATTTGTAGGTACTTCTATACAATCCAGTTTTCATTTGGCTCCATATTCATGTCAGAGCCCCTCATCCTCAGACTACCTACCCATTTTCCCCTGTGTAGGTACAGCTATAAAGAAACATTGAAGTAATTTTTCACTGGAAATGGAAGCAACCCATTGCCAGATGTATTGTTAGTTCGCCATGTTATTGATATCCATCTCAGCCATTTTCATTACAATGTCGTTGCTGTGTTTCCTCCATTTTTTATTTTCCAATGATTTTTTTTTTCATTTTCGAACTTACTTGAATGCCGCCAACAGAGATGAAGAAGGATTGCAAGGACACCGCTGCTGGGGTGGTATGGTGGCGCGCGATCACAATGAAGAGTGAGTTCCGAGAGAACTTCGGAAGAATAGAAGAATACCTACATACATAGATTTTAGAGGAGAGGAAAACAAAACGGAAATATTTGACACAAAACAATCAATTCAAGTCTTGTTGTTTTGTGTGTGGTCCTAGTGACGGAAGTGTTTAACGAAAAAAAGAACCGAAGTACTTTTGATGTTAAGTCATTAGTCACAGCATGTGTTTTTTGATTTGATAGTGGAGACTTTCAAAGTAATTTTCAAGAAATAAATAAGATATTATTTTAAATAACCTAGAAACACATATTTTATTTACTGATTTACTTAAATTCATGCTATGCTATGCTTCCATTGCTTTTTTCTAAATCAGAATCTGAATTACTTTTAATTTTTGCGTTTATATGTTGTTGCTTTGCCTACAAGCCGAAGCAAGATAGACCAAAATGTATGTACGGATACTTAAAGACCTTTCATCTGAATTTGCAGGTGACGAGCATATTTCTATTAGTTGGCATCATCACCTAAAGCTTTTTTTACTCACATAACGAAGGTACAATCTGCAAGTTCATTGCCTTCCCTAGGATTTCTCTACACTCTACAAAATTACATAAATTCACAAAATCCATATTCTGGCCAAGTGTATGAAAAGCAGGTTCAAAAGTTCACAAATGAACCACACACACACGACACAAAGAGTTGTAGCAGAACCAATAAAGTCGGTTATGTCCAATGTGGCAATAAGGACAAAATAAGAAAATATTAACCCCCGACCCTCGGGTATACATAACAATAACAGAATCAAAACAGATACCTACCTACCAACTGTACCACCATTCCACCCTACTCTTGCTCTTGTGGTGTGTATATTATAGTGTTTTGTTATTTTCAACCACAAAATGTCCTCCCTTTGGAACGTTCGTGTTCTTAATGTTCTTTCAATTGTTCTCGTTGCCCACAAGATGGCATTCTAACCTACGACGACAAGTGAATGGGAGTGGTTGTGAGAAATTATATTCCAGATTTACTCCTCTCACTTTCTTAGAGCTAAAATAGACAAGATTCTGATTCCATTTATAAGGGATAAACCGATAGTTATCGAAGGACCTATATTAAGTTCGTTTATGTGCGAAGATGCTAAAGGATGAGGTATCATCTTTATCTGTCCATGCTTCATTGGACAAACGTTTAACGTAACACCTTCCAGACTTCCTATATAGTGTCATACAACAAAGGAAAAGATGTTTTGTAAATATGAGGATCTTGCTTCCTGGGAGAGATTTTTTTATTACAGACATGGTCCGTTAACTTAAGTTAAGCCGAACACGTACCAATCTGAAATATGTATCTACTTAGATTCGGCCACAAGATAGAATATGACTTCTAATGGCTTTCATTGTGGAATGTGTCAAATACATTAGATGTACGTACATAGGTATGTGTTTTTTGTACGCTAATATACACTCAAAAAATAATTTACATGTAAAATGCAACAAATTGTTATCCTATAATCGCTTACTTAGCAGTTATAGATATTTTGTAGGCTAAGTTTAAAAAAGGCTTGAAAAAATGGTGACAAAGATACCAGCACTGGGATCAAACCCTAACCCCCCGACTCCACAGGGCATACAGATGTCCAACATCGCAACCACTATCCAATCAACAATCAGCAGATTTTTTCTCGCTGGGCAAATTATGTCTTTCGTTTCATTTCTCTGTCACCACTACATCTATCTTTTGCAATAATACACGCATTTTAGATTCCATATAACAATAAACAGACTTTTTCAATATCCATATACCTCGACAAACAACGAAAGCCATACAAAAAACTAACACACACGTGAAAAATCAAATCTCATGGCCAAGCTTTGAGTAGCGCTCATGTTGTTCATGTTCAAAAGTTGGTCTTCTTCGACATGTCGTCGACAAGACATGGATTTTTCTGCCTCCATTGGTTTTTTTCTAGACATGTTCATAGTCAAAGCATGCCTCATGTCTAGTAGTGTCTAGCCAGCATGCAAAAATAAGACGATTTTTTTTTAAATCTTCAAAATTCTTCGCCAAAAAGCAGTTTTGTTACAATCATTAAGGGCACCACAAGTGCGAAGTTTAATGAAAATCGTTAGAGCCATTTTTCAACAAAAAAATATGATAAACCAAAAATTCGAGCACAAACCGAAGACGACGCACGGTATGACGTGACCCATAATCCACTTTCCTAGACCAATACTTTCATTTTAGAGCAAGAAAACAGCACAATTTTCAAGCATGCAAAAATTTAAATAAAAATAACTTTGTGAAAGAATAAAATGAAACGCGATCATCAGTGTTAAGGTTTTACACTGAGTGCTAAGGTCAGATTCCCAGAAAAGGACATCAAAGTCTTCGGTTAGAATCTGCATTTTGCCACTTCAATTTGTTTCCCTGTTTTAATAAATTGTAATTTAAATTTTACCAAGTCGTGTGCGTGTGCATTTTTAAATGTTTTTTTTTTTTATTAAAACCCCATTCATTTTTGTCAGTGTCTATAAAAAATGCTAAGGTGCACAAAAATAGTGCCAGCTTACAAACCACTCAATAAATTACCGTCAGTCTATTACAACTTGTCCGATTGACCATTGGTGCATTTAATTATGGTCTTTGAGAACATAAAAGTGACACATGCTCTGTGATTGTTGTCATTATTTCCATTTTCATTTCGTGCGAGGCAGCTTTGGTTTTGCCATTAGGTGCCTAAATGGGGCGCTGTGCAACGACCAGCGACAGGTATTATACTGGAACCCAAGTTGTTATTTTTTGTTTTACGATCACAACACGATGCACTTTACAATCTGCAAACTGCAATGCAATGCAACAACTCAAGTATGCAATTACAGACAACGAGATCAAAGCAAAAGCAACAACCCCATCTGGTGGTGTTGAGAGAGCAAATGAATTAATCATTTGACGCTTAGCGAATGTGTTGCTAGTTATTTAGACAGACAGACAGATACGAAATGAACAAAAAGTATTGATGTTCAAATTGGCACCAGTCTAGCCAGCTAGAGCAATCTTGATTAATCTACACTGAGAGAAATGCTTGCCAATTGTCCTTTTGTATGAAAATTGCTCCCTACTGCAGCCGATGCATGCTACATACAAATTTATTTTGTTACTATTCGGGTCTATCTTGTGTAAGAAGTGCTTGGAATGAAAAAAAAAATGAAAATGAATAACACAGCAAAATTATGTCTTTAAACAAAGAGGACAATTTGTAGGTGTTTAAAGCTTGATTAAGCTTAGGCACATGGATATACAACTTGCCCGTTTGTTAGCTTTCCTTATTAAAAAAGATATGATATCTTTCCAGTATTTATCACTTCACCAAACTCACCACTTTATCAAATTGTGGTGATTTTCTAATACATGTCACATGCATGCACTGCCCTATGAAGTATATACTGGTAGTAGTAAACCATCCTATCACACGTGTGCGTGTATGTGCTAAGAAGTTATTCTTTCATTGTACGCAGAATTTGGCGAGTTAAAGTTATCCGTACGTTTACACACGTCACAGACTATTACACATTTGTTAATAAGAATTATAAGTTAACAAATGTATAAATGCTAGCACAGTGTTATCCGCCGCCGTTTATTAATACAGGGGTTAGAATATCAACTAGGCTTGACTGTAAATTTCATTGCATCTTAAGATGAACCGAAAAATGTTTAACACTGTAGTTTTTCCGAGTGTAAAAGTGAAATGTGCGGAGGAACGTGAAAGGTAAAACCGATGATCCACATCAGAGATGAATGACAAAGTTAGATTTACTATATCGACAAAGCGGGAACATTCCTTGTCAATTTAAAGTCAACAACAACTCACTAACAATGATCTATTACGACAGGTAGACATGCATTTCTATTATTCTATGGTATGTTTAAGTTTTTTTTGTTGTTGTTGTTGTTGTTGCTGTTGATTGGACAGACATTGCGTTGTTGTTGCTGATTGACACACTGTACTGGCTGTTTATTTTGTTTTTAACAAATAAGGTTTAAAAGGTGGTAGGATTGAAACTCTATTAGATTATTGAAAACAATAAAATTGAGACACCCATCGAGATGAACACCTACATCAAACAAAGGCACTGTTCATGTTTCACTCCTATTTCGTTCAAAAGTTTTATATTTTGTCACTAGCAGGCTCGCACTATTGTTAAGAGTTTTCAAATTTTTTTCGGAGCACATTAGGTCAAAAGCAACTTTCCTCATATATTTTCAGAACGGGATACCAAAACTTTCAGCAGAGAAGATGTTAAGGTTATTTCTTTTCTAAGATTTGAACAAAAAAGTTTGTTATTGATTTTCGACAAAAGACTACATTTAGACATACCTAATAGAAATTGTACATATGTACATAAGTGACTGTTATATCGTCCCTCTTCTCACAAACTGACGTATCTGCTTTTTCAATATTTTACAGGAGAGCAGTTTTTAGTTTTGTGTCCTCCTTCTATAAGGCCAAGATTACACATGTAAGTTTTACTTACCACTTATGTAAGTCTTACAGAAGCAACTTACAAAAGGCCTTACATTATAGATGAACTTACAGTAAGAAATACTTTCGTAAGTTTAAAAACTAATCACTGCCGTTTGAGTAAGCTGTGAGCATTCCGTAAGTTGGAAAAAACGTGTTTTTGTAAGATTTTCTCTAGACTTACAGCTTACGTAAATTGATAAAAGTCACTTACAGAGCTGTTTACACTAGTAATTTTTTCAAAAGTTGCTTACGTAAGTAACTTCCGTAAGTAAAACTTACATGTGTAATCTTGGCCTAAGCGTTACTTCTGTGTTTTATAACGGTTTTGGTATTTTTTTGTTGTAAAATTACAAGAATATGTTAAAGTTTTAAATGATATGAGATTCAATGTAAATGCAATACTTAAAACAGTTACAAATAATCGATCAAGCAGATACGTCAGCTCGTGAGAAATTTTAGTGACAAGTTTTAGTGTCGTGGCAGTATACAGAGACACCACTGTTTTGAAAAAAGCTTATTAGTGAGGCATTTTAGTTTTGTGACAGTATGCACAGGTATTACTGTTTTGAAAAAAGCTCGCCCATTAGCCTTGTATTGACAATTTTTGTTTGACAGAGTATTGTAAACAGGAAGAACCGAATCGTTGGCTTAGAGTGAAAAGCAGCTAACTCCTATTTTGCATTTTTTACAAAAAATTATTTAAATAAAAGTGTTGGCATTATTAGAATAAAACCAAAATTACATAAATAATTTTTCAGCACTCGTTTTTGTTAAATTCGCTGAAATTTAAAAGATTTGATAGTTTTTTGTATTTTCAAGCAATTTTTGAAGTGGTCTATAATGACAAAAAAATGTGGAGTTAGCCGCTTTACACTCTAAGCCGACGGAATGCAATTTAAATTTAATTTAGTGATAGGTCAGTAGCAACATCTTATGATAAACTTAAAGCGTTTTTATTTCTACTCACCGATAAATGCACCTAGTACCTGAAACCACTTTATTTACACAATAATTAGCAATAAAACGGAAAACTACTACCCACATAATTGGAGTTACGTCTGTTCGTGAGAAACTTTTAACCTAAAATTGCAGTTATGCCAACTATGTCATAACGTATGAACCATGTTCCAGACATTTTTCAGGGAATCTAATGATGTAGAAATATGCAATCAAGTTAACCAAGCACATGATATATACCCAAATCTCAAAAACGACAATTTGCTAGTTACGTCACATCGTGAGATGAGGGACGATATAAGGTTCTCAACTTAAAAGAAGATTGTGGCTTTCAGTGTAAAATACATTATTTCTTAGTAGGTACATGACTCGACTTTTGTGATTAAGACGAGTGGACTGACAAAAATTCGCATTTCAACCTAATCTGCACGAAATAAGGTAAGGAATAGAGACAAAACCTAACAATTGTCAAGTAAAGCTACAGAAAAAAGTAAAATCAAAGCAGCTTTTTCGGAGATTTTATGCAAAACAGAAATCAATAAAATAAAGTCTCCAAAACACCTCCGATTAGGTTTTCGATTTAAATACTTAAATCATGGGTTTCAATAATCAAAGGAAAAAAAAACAACTAAGACTAAGAGAAAATGACAAAGTATCATTTCCAGCAAAGAATGAATATGAAACCATTTAAAAAACTAACTATTTAATTTTTAAGTATTAAATATTATCTTTCTTGTGGAAACGCCTAAAACATAAAAAGCTTTATTTCCGCAAGACACGCGTGGTACAGTTAGATGCTATGGGATTTTAGCGTGTCAAAAAGTGTACGATATATGTAGGTATACGGGGATCTTATAAAAAAGTGACTTACAAAATAAGAAAAACAATTATTTAAAAACAACTACAACGCTTACAATAAACTGTTGTATGTTTTTTTGAAGCCAGAAATATTATAATTTATTTCATATAAAAATAAGTTACTTTAATGAAAAATTTTTTAAAAAGTTATTTTCAAACTCAAAGTTTAAATAATAAAAATACGTGTTCAGAAACTAGTTTGCCTTTCAGCATTCACTACTCGTATCAATTTGAGGTTGAGCACTAAAAAACTGATGGTTGTACGCCCCAAGTCACTTAAATCCTCTCCTTGGCGAAAACTTTAACAACAACCATTGCCTCAAAAGTGATTTATTTTTTGAGATCTAATTTGCACATATATGTATCTTGCCCTCTAAAAGTACTTGAGAGTGCTAGGACGCCATATGGCCCTAGGCTCAATGATAGGAAAATCCCTATGCACACCTCCGCGTGGTAGAGGGCGGGTAACGCTAACGTGCAGGGGGACCGAATGGATGCCGGGATAAGCAGACAACCCAGCTATGCTGGTCAGGGCACAAACTTGTCCTCGGGATGGTTAAAAGCCCCCTTAAGGCGGATGAACTGCAGGTGGCGGTCAACGGCATGATAGTCTGGTGGCGGAGGAGCTTTTTTTGGTAAAAGGCCAACGGCAGCAGCAGGTAGCGTCTGTAACCCATATTGGGCGGCTACAAAAGGCGTCTGTTTTCCCACAGTGGGCGGCCTCGAGTAGTTATGTGTTTGACCATACAAAAGGCGGGTGTGCCTGTCAAATCTGAGCTTATGTATGTTATTAATCATATCTCGGAAAACACCATGGTGGAAGGATATATGCAAATACATGAATTATGACAACAAGTGGAAATGAGTCCCCAAGAGGTAATCTTTTTATAGAAAATCCTTCTGTAGCTTCGGCTGCAGTAAACCGCACATCGGATTTGGGGGTGCGGCATCCTTCATGTACGAGCGTCAATCAAGACGCCATAATAATAAATGAATCGTTGACAAATAGAAGAAGTCTTTCAAGAAGCGCAAATGTTACTTTTGGCTACCGCATACGTACGAAAATCGGAGCATGGAACGTTCGATCCTTGTACAGCGATGGTAGATACGAGCAGGTTGAGCGTGAAATGCTTCGCCTAAAGATCAGTATCCTGGGCATAAGCGAAACTAAGTGGAGAGGAAGAGCTGAATACAGATCAGACACTGGACAGACGAGAATGCTGTATCCGGCGAAGATGAAAGAGAGGGTGGCCAAAGACTGCATGGTGTCGGAATTATGTTGAACGTAGAAGCGAGGCGTAGTTTGATCTCATGGGCGCCCATTTCTGCGAGATTAATGACAGCAAGGTTTCGTTCAAAAATTCGTAACGTCACAATTATTCAGTGCTACGCCCCCACAAATGAAGCGACCGAGGAAGACAAAACCGCGTTCTACACTCATCTTAACTCGGTTTACAGTAGTGTTCCGAGAGCCGACATCATAGTCGTTATGGGAGACCTTAATGCCCAAGTCGGTTCAGACAATTACGGACTGGAACGCGTGATGGGAAGAAATGGCGTGGGGTCACGGAATGAAAATGGTGACTTGCTTGTCGACTTTTGTAACGCGAATCGTCTTGTGATAGGTGGGACTGTATTTAAGCATAAGACGTGCAACAAAATTACCTGGGTGCATCCGGATGGTCAAACCGAAAACCAAATTGATCATATCATGATTCAGCAGCGATGGAGGAAGTCTATGTGTGATGTCCGGAGTATAAGAAATGCCGATGTGGGAAGCGACCACCATTTGGTTCTGATGAGTCTCAAACTACGAACCGCTGCCGTACAAAAACCAGCGCAGGATGCAGCAAGGAGCACAAAATTCATTACTAATGCTTTAAATGACCCCAACATATGTCGAAACTATGTCACCACCCTTAACGACACAGCCTCGTCATTAAATGGAATCCAGAATTCAACAATTGATGAGATGTGGGGTGAAATTAAAAGTGTTTTTATGGAGGCTGTATCCGAAACTGTACCCAAGCGAACGAGACGTAGAGACTCTTGGATATCCCAAGACACCTGGGATAAGATCGAACTTCGCAAATCGTTGAAAATCCAAATAAATGCCGAAGCTGATGTTCAACGAAAGGCTGACTTGCGAAGAGAGTACCGCATTGCACATAAGATGGTCTACCGCTGTGTGAGACGTGACAAGAGGGTGAAGTTGGATGGACTCGCAGATAATGCGGAAAGCGCTGCCAGAAGAGGAGATATCCGGGAATTGTACCAAATAGCCAAAGATGTTATCGGGAAAAAAAGCAACACCAATCATCCTGTAATGGATGTGGATGGCACACTTTTGGTATCAATTGAGGATCAGCTTCGTAGATGGAAGGACCATTTTTGTGCCCTGCTAAATGAGGATTCAGTTGAGCAGAGTGCTGAAGTGCCCCAAATAAACGAGATGCGCAGGTCCTATAGGGGTATTGACATCGAACCCCCGTAAGAATCGGAAATTCGTACATCAATAAATCTCCTCAAAAACAACAAGGCAGCTGGACTGGACGGAATACCAGCTGAATTCCTGAAAGCCGATCCCGTAGCAGCGGCTAGTATTTTACATCCGCTGATACAAAACATTTGGAAAAACGAAAGCTATCCCAGGGACTGGAAGGATGGTGTGATTGTTAAGTTGCCAAAGAAAGGTGACTTAAAGAATTGCAACAATTGGCGTGGTATCACCGTTTTGTCCGTTTTCCCAAAACTAATGGCAACAATCATACTCGAGCGAATAAAGGATAGAATCGAGTCTACACTCAAGAGGCATCAAGCTGGCTTCCGCAGTGGTCGATCGTGTGTCGACCATATCAACACCCTGCGTATCGTCCTCGAGCAGTCGATGGAATATCAATCACCGCTTTATTGTTGCCATTATTAAAGAGTCCTACAACAACGCGAGGTGTTTTGTTTTGCACAATGGGCAGCTATCCGACTCCTTCGTAGTGCAACAGGGTGTGATACAAGGGGATGTTCTATCGCCAATTCTCTTCCTGCTGGCGATGGACGACGTATTGACGGCCAGTGTTGGTACAGCTGAGCGACAGGGCATTCAATGGAGACCGTTCGAAAGGCTCAGTCATTTAGACTATGCCGATGACATATGTCTACTGGCAAATAACATCAGTGGGCTGAACGGGATGTGCCAAGCACTGCAAGTGAAGGGAGAGTCGAGTGGTCTAAGAATTAACAGCAAAAAGACAAAAATAATGCTCACAGGCCACTCCACACAGCAGCGTATTATTTTACAGGAGACGCCAGTTGAAGTAGTGGAACAATTTAACTACCTTGGCAGTATTGTTTCTGCAAACGGTGGTACGGATCTGGACGTTAAAAGTAGAATAAATAAAGCTCGTGCTGCCTTCGGTACTCTGTCCCCAATTTGGAAATCCAGTCAAATCTCCTTACACACTAAGTTGAGATTCTTCGAATCCAATGTCAAATCCGTGCTGTTATATGCTTGTGAAACCTGGAAAGTCACGTCTACCATTTCGAAGAAATTGCAGGCTTTTGTGAATCGCTGTCTTCGCCACATCCTTAAGATTCGCTGGCCACAAATAATATCAAATGAGGAATTGTGGCGCAGGACAAGTCAAGAGCGGCTGGACGTCGACATAAGAAAGCGTAAATGGCGTTGGATTGGTCACACACTGAGGAAACCAAACGATGAAATTGCAAAGCAGTCCTTTGAATGGAATCCTCAGGGTGCACGGCGGGTTGGAAGACCAAGAACAACATGGAAATCAACTGTCTTAGCGGAAGCAGAATCCCAGAGAAAGACGTGGCCACAGCTTAAGTACCTTGCAGCAGACCGTGAAGGATGGAGACGTTTTGTTGACGCCCTATGCCCCAGCCGGGGATACAGGACACGATGATGATGATGTATCTTGTGCGTTCTGGAACTTTGGCACCTCATATGAGGGAAATTTGATAAAAAAAATGCCATCTAATTGGTCAGAAAAGGTCAAGTGGTCCCAGAAATTGGTCAGCCAGATAGCTTGTAATAAAGACTTAAACTTTCTCAAGGTCAATCAAGGTCACGCGCGATTTTTGGCACCTCATTTATGGGGAATTTGCAAAAAATGTATATCATCCGAAAGATTTCTAGATCGTGGTAAAAGGTCAACTATTTTCAGTAATTGGTCAGCCATAGATTTTTTTCTATGAATTTTTGAAGTTCGTTTCAAGGTCACAAAACAACTTTTGGCTCCTTATTTGGATCATTTAAATAAAAAAAGTATGCAATTTCAAAGGCCTCTTTACGGTTGTAAAAGGTCAGCTATTTTCAGTAATTGGTCAGCGATAGATTTTCTTTTATGTGCCAAAGGTCCACAGCCCATATCTTGCCCTACATAAAAACTGTGCTGGCACCCAGCATTACGGCGAATAAACAGTGAGGTATGTATGGGATTGCAACCCCCCTACTTGGGCACACTATAATATTTGGGGTGGTTGCATTTAAAGAATCTGGACTTAGAGGCACTTTGAATTTATCCTATTTCTCCATTTTGTTCAATGGGTCTTCCTTCCATTCATAATTGGAATTAAAACCCACAAGAGAAAGGAAACAAAACCCACAGCTTTTGTTTCCACTTCAAAATGGAAAATAAACCCGTATGGGTGTTTCTTTAATTTATTTTGGGAAATATCGCCCACGGGCTTTATCACAGCGGGTATTATTGCACTGCACCGTTTTTCGCATATTTTTGGTTAAAAATAGGGTCGCCAGGGTCATGCACCTAGTTGAGTGCAGGAAACCTATATTTTTCAAATAAAGTCACTCCACTTAAACAGAAGAATTTCTTTTCAAATTTTCTTCATATTCAATTATTGTAGAGTGTAAGCTTTAACTTGATGCCTGTTTTAAGCTCTTACCTTCTCAAATTTCATAGACTTTTGTTGAAAAGTTACTCCTTTTGGTTAAAAATAGGGTCGCCAGGGTCATGCACCTAGTTGAGTGCAGGCAACCTATATTTTTGAAAAAAAAATAGAGGAGTGCAAAAAAAAGAAGTATAGGCGTCGAAAGCTTCATTAAAAGCTATTAAAAAAATCAAAGTCTTGCAGTCTAGAGCTGTGTAAATCGTTCATTTCAAATGATCGAATCGTTCAAGAATCGATCACCAAAATGATTCGATCATTTCAATCAATCGATCTTTCGATCATTTTCATTTCCCTGAATTTATTATCGATTCAATTTTCATTTCGATTTCGATGGAATCAAATCTCTCGATTTTAACGAATTCAATTCACTTCTCTTTCACTTCTCGACACGATTTTAAGGCAATTGGGTGACATTTGGATGAAAATGCACCCTTTCTCTCAAAATACAGTTGATCCTCTATCTTCCAAGCCATCAATCTTCAAATTCCATCGACGGATGGCTTAGATATCGATAGATTAAAAATCCTCTGAGAAATCTGAAATTTTTGACGAATTTTTAGTGCTCCATAAAAAGGTGACTTAAAGGCAATTGTATGATATATGGATCAAAATGTACTTTTTCTATCAAAATATAGTTTGTCTCCTATATTTCAAGCCATCAACTTTCAAATTCTACTGACGGATGTTTACGATGTCGATGGATTAAAAAACCTCTAAAAACACTGAAATTTTTGAATAATTTTCCTGCTCCGGGAAAAGGTGATTTTAAAGCAATTCGGTGAAATTTAGATCAAAATACACCTTTTGTGTCAAAATATAGTTCATCCCCTATCTGACAAGCTGTGAAATTCAATTGAAGGATGGTTACGGTCTCGATGGATTAAAAAACATCTTAGATATCATACATTTTTGTAGAGAAAATCGAGATTCATCGAAATGATTGAGATTGAGATTGGGATGGAAAATCGAGAATATTTGAAATGATTGAGATTGGGATTGAAAATCGAGAATCATTGAAATGATTGAGATTGATATTGGGATGGAAAATCGAGAATATTTGAAATGATTGAGATTGGGATTGAAAATCGAGAATCATCGAAATGATTGAGATTGAGATCGATTGAAATGAAAATTTGTGATTTCAATCATCAATACTTTTCGATGATCGGATTAAAAAAATCGAATCGATCCTGATTGACACAGCCCTATTGCAGTCCACAACTGGGGCCTTTGCGAGAAACAGTGCATCGAAAAAAAATTTTGAATGATGCAACTTCAGGGATAATCGTGTTAGCCGAAATTGGTTTTCACTCCTCCCTAGAGATGCTCCTTGGATCACATACCACGGAATCTGAGACCATTTGAGTGTATAGTTCGCTCTACCAGACCGTTTAAAAAAAATCAAAATTCTAAGTGAAAAACGATTTTTTTTAAACAGTCTCGCAGGGCGAATTAAACACTCAAATGATCTCAGATTCCGTGATATGGGATCCGCGGAGCTTATCTAGGGAGGGGTGAAAACTAATTTCGGCTAACACGATAATCCTCGAAGTTGCATTCATATTTTTTTTTCGATGCAATATTTCTCGCAAAGGTCCCAATTGTGAACCGCAAGACTTTGATTTTTTGAATAGCCTTTAATGAAGCTTTCGACGCCTATACTTCTTTTTTTGCTATCGTTCACACCCAAAATCTGCTGTGGGCTCTCAGTCTATATTTTTTTAATTAAAAATCGTTGTGAAAATTTTCAAGTTTGCCATATTAAATTTGTTTTGTGACGTTTGGAAGACTTTACTATCCATAGGGTTATTTTATTGACTAAGCTTTGGTATACAACAAATAACCGAACTCAAAGAACATAAATAGTTATGAGAAATAACGTGTTTCTGACACTTTTTTCCTTTAAATAGGGTTGCCACGTACATGCACCCATTTTAAAGGTGGAAACCCTATTTTTTTTCAGCACCATCTGATCTTTCATTTGAGACCAGTTTTAACCTTTAACTCGATGAGCTAAGTTTATGGTTGAAAAAAAGTGGTTTTGAAAGAGGGTTGCCAACATCATCCACTCATTTTAGATAAGGCAACCCTATATTTTTCCTTCTATCTCGTCAACAGTTTAGGGACAGTTTAAAGCTCTAACTCGATGAGCTGAGTCATGGTCGAAAAAACGTACCGAAAGTGGCCCATTTTAGACGTCATCCACCCAAATTTTGCTAGGCAACCCATGTGCGTTGAGTTTCTCTCAGATAGATCTATCGATTAAGTGGTTTTAGAATCTCTAACCTTATGAGCTTAGGGATCTCACGGTCGCCGCTTAGACTAGTAGTATAAGTAGGAAAGTTTTAATAAAAAAGCTCGTAAAACTCTCTAAAATGTAACGTGAATTGCCGTATTGTAACTTGTATATACCTATGCACCTATAGGTACATAAATTGGAATGGCTCCTTGAAAATAAACTATGCATCCCACGCATATCTTAGTCAATTCCTGGAATATATTTTTGCAATGGACCTGGTTTATATAAAACAAACAAAAAATAACCAGATTCACGATCACCTTCGAATGAATGTTCGCATTTAAGGAGAAGCGTTTTTTTTTTGTATCTTTAATATGTATGTATGTATGTACCTATAGGTTTAGACCTTGTAAGGTCGGTTTTGGTTTGGTAAGAACTTAAAAAACAGCATTGCACCACAATGGTCAAGTTGTGTTTTTGTTTCTTTTTGTTTTTTGGGATTGCTTTTGGTTTCTGGAAGAGAATACAAAATTTATCGTTTATTGTATCCATTGTGACATTAAAACCAAAGATATTATCTACAATCGAAACACACACAAGCTCCTCTGAATCCGCCGCAAATGTGTAGTATTTCATTATGGAAGTTTATTTTTCAGCTCTGATCGCAATCGCATTGGAAATTTTCATTTATTGTGGTGGAAATGACTATATTGTCAAAGTTTGGTGTATAAGTCACTACTTTAGATTGCATTGAGTAGTATTTTTTGTATAGAAAAATTGTTGTTAGAGACATAATCCCTTCACTGCAATTGCAACGAGTAATGCTAACGAAATTTCCATTCGAATTGAGTTTAAAAAAAAAGAAGAAAAAGTAGGGTTTGTAGATATATTAATGGGAAAGCCAAACGAATGCAGTACAAGTTGCGTAATGTACATCGTTTTTGAGTGAACAACAAACAAGTTGAATGTGCAACCATCAAGCTTATAGTCTGGAGTTACAGAAATTTCGAGAGTGCCAACTCGATCTGTAAACTCCTTTAGTGGTGTAGAAAAAATATTTGACAAATTGGCGCATATTCACAGATGTTGTTTAAGCCATTCCTTTAACACTGGAGTTTACCTTATTGAAATGTCATAAGATTAACTCCAGTTTTGCCTAGCAACAACGTCTATGAATATTCCCCAATAACTTTATAGAATAAGCAGTTAAATAGACAAATACCTACATAGGTACATATAATGTTTTCTAGACAGCGCGTGCCAGGCATATGGTATTTTCAAATTTCCGCTCAAAAAGCAAATATTTTATTTTCGTCAGTTGCTCCAGCAAGCATACGCACTCAGTTTTCTTTTTACCTGATACACGCGCACAAAGAAAGCAAATAAACTTAAAACCAATATTTGCAAAATACGTATAATGTAGGTAAGTATAGTAGATATCTACCATTTTTTTATTTGACTGTGTTTGTTGATAACAGTTGTTCAAATATTTTTTCAAAGATTACACTGGCCGACACAGGTTTGGTTACCGCAGCAAAATCATAATTTTCCGAATGTTTGATGTCCTGAAATTGATGGAAACAAAATAATCACCTAAATTACAAAATCCTTACGAAAAGCTTTGTGGATTGAAAAAATAGCTATACATACCTATTCACATTTGGTACGCAAGTGCCTTAATACTCGGTATGTTTTTTTTATTATCCGATGGAAATCTTCAAAAGACACTCGGTAAGAATCGGTACCAAGTAGTGTGGGACTCTTACCGCACTAAAACCACCGGTGAATCAGGACCAATCTATGAAAGATCGACAAATGATTTTTATTTCTTAATTTTTAAATCGCATTGGGGAAAGTTTAAAGTTATAACACTTTCCCATAGCTTTTAGACCATCAGCTCGTGAGGCTTGGTTCTTCTTAATCTCCGAACATTGATTTGTACATTTAGGACGGTCTCCATTTCAGAGTTTGTATGACTTTGCAGTCGCTGATTATGTGATACAGCGTGTTTTTTAACCACTTCTGTAACCATTTCAATTTGTAGGTCACGCTATTTCTTATATACCAAGGGGCATCAATTATTCCACGAAGGACCTTGCTTTGGAATTTTTGGATGGGTTCAGAATTTGTTTTCTTTGTACAGCCCCATAGTTGGATGCCATATGTCCAAACGGGTTTCAATACTTGCTTATATAACATTAGTTTGTTCTGGATAGATTAGATAGGTCAGAGTTCTTTCCTAGTAACCAGTACATTTTTCTGTACTTCAAGTTTAGTTCTTCTTTGT
Source organism: Dasysyrphus tricinctus (assembly GCA_963921185.1). Classification (NCBI taxonomy): domain Eukaryota; kingdom Metazoa; phylum Arthropoda; class Insecta; order Diptera; family Syrphidae; genus Dasysyrphus; species Dasysyrphus tricinctus. The sequence goes on from OY992533.1 coordinate 10,353,938, forward strand.
TCTTTTTGATGTGCTCTTTCCATTTAAGCTTTGCATCCAAAGTCATTCCAAGGTATTTGGCGGTATTGGAGTAAGGTATACTGCTGTACTGTTTATATAAATTGGAACATTGTTTATGTTTTTATTTGTAAAGTTTATATGCGTCGATTTTGTTTCGTTTAGTTTGATGCGCCATATCTGCGTCCAATCACTAACTTTATCGACTGCATTTTGCAGTTTTTGTGTAGCCTTCGTAACGGATTTATCTGGCACCAATACTGCAGTATCATCAGCAAAGGTGGCCATGATAGCGTTGATGTCCACTGGAATATCCCTTGTATATAACAGATACAGGGTCGGTCCTAGGACACTTCCTTGTGGTACACCGGCTTCAATTTTCTTTAGTTCCGAGTAATTTTGGTCGTACCGTACTCTAAAGAGTCGGTTCGTAACGTAGGATTTCAGTATTTCGTAGTACTGCCTGGGAAGGTCCCTATGCAGTTTGTACTCAAGTCCCAAGTGCCAAACCTTGTCAAAGGCTTGAGCAATATCTAAGAATATAGCCGAGCATACTTGTCTTTCTTCAAGTGCCTTTTCCACAACATCCGTAATTCGATGCACTTGGTCTATCGTGGAATGTTTATTTCTAAATCCAAATTGATGGCTCGGAATTAGTCTTCTTTCTTCTATTATTTTGCTAAGCCTTTTCAGTAGCAGTTTTTCAAAAACTTTTGCCATGATTGGTATAAGCGATATTGGTCTGTAAGATGTTACTTCTGTTGGTGGCTAACCTTGTTTAGGTATAACAATGACTTCTGCAATTTTCCAGTGATGTGGCACATATCTTAGTTTAAGGCATGCGTTTATTATAAATTGGAGTTTCTTGAAGGCTATTAAAGGCATTTCTTTCAAAACCTGAGCAGTTATGAGATCGTACCCTGGTGATTTTTTGTTAGACAACTTATGTTGACACATGCTTCTTACTTCTTTGAGCGTGACAATAGGTATTTCGCATTCGTCGTTTCTATCAACAAACTGTAAGGGACCTGTAGCTGTGTTTGCTGGGAATGGCTTAAAAACATTCGCTAGATGTTCAGCGAAGAGATCAGCCTTTTGTTTCGGGTTTCCGACCCGTTTACCATTGTGAGATTTTATTGGCGGGTTTTGTGTCTGTGGTCTTTTTAAGCGCTTAGCTGCTTTCCATAATGAGTATTCTGTAGAAGCATCCGCCGTCAGGCTATTCAGGAATCTACTCAGTGATTCGTTTTTAAACTCACAGATTCTTTTCTTTAGTTCGTTGTTAAGACGGTTAAAAACTGCCTTATCACCTGGAAATCTCGTAACTTGCCATTTTCTTCGAGCTCTTCTCTTTTCCAATATCAGCTCCTTTATTTCGACAGGATATTTTATTTCTTTTTCTCTTGAGTTCGAAATAGTTGAAGTACTTTCTTCTGCAGCCTGTTGCACATCAGCAATAAATTGTTCTACTTCATGGTCAATTTGTTCATTTGTTTGCATAGGGGATCTCAGGTTTATAAAACTTTCAAGTATATCTCTGAATTGGTTCCAGTTTGTTCTTTTATTCACGAGCTTAGGATTACTTTTTTCTATTATTTCCGCTTCACTCAGTGTTAAAATTACTGAAGTATGATCTGACTATAAGTCGTAGTTACCTTCGACACTTATATGGTTTCGTTTAATACCTTTAACTACGAAAAAGTCTATAAGGTCTGGTATTTTGTTAGTATCAGATGGCCATATTGGCGAACCAGAAGAATAAAATTCGCAGTTGTATTTGCGGCCTGCTTGGTATAACCGTTTACCTTTTGTGGTTATGAGCCTAGATCCCCAGTGGGTGTGTTTAGCATTGAAGTCGCCACCAACAAGGAAGTTATGTCCTAACAAGTTAAGGAGTTCTGCAAAGTCTTATTCAGTTGGAGAGCGCCTCGGAGGGCAGTATATAGCTGCTATCTTAAACCCTTTCTGTTTTATACCAATACTAATTGTTGTTACTTGCATATTTTCATTAGTAAACTTTGGTTCTTCATAGTGTGTTAAGCACTTTCTTATAAGTATTGCTGATCCACCCCTAGCTTTGTCAGCTGGGTGCGGAGCGTGATAACACGTATAGTTTGGTAATTTATTATCAAGACTTTGTTCTATAGCGAGGTGAGTTTCGGACACCAAACAAATGTCTATATGCTCTTTGTCTAAAAAGATGTTTAGTTCTGATACATGTTGTAAAAGACCGTTTGCATTCCATGTTGCGATTTTAAGTGTTCTGTCCATCATTGTTTCTTAAGAGCGACTTCTTCGCTTAGCTGTTTTATGTTTAAATCTTGTTTGTCAATCCTTTTAAGGATAAGTTCAAGCATTTCTTTGATAGATGTTTCTTCGTTTTTCCGCACATTTTTTACAATCAGGGAATAGGATTTATTTTCATCACTTTTGCTTAGTGCAATTGCTTTTGCCGGTTGATTTTTAGTTTTGTTTTCTACCGTTACTGTTTTGCTTTCAACTATTGATTTTGTGTTTGTTGAGTTTCTAAGCTTGTTCCCAGTTTTGTTTTTTCTTTTTGTAGCTTGGAGTTTTTTGGCGACTGGACATCCTCTGTAACTTGCAGGATGATTGCCTTGACAGTTAACACATTTCGCTTTCTGTTCTCTGCCCATGGGACAGTTGTTAGTTGCATGCTGGCCTTCGCATTTAACACAAGCAAACTCGCGATTGCAGTATTTTGTGTATGCCCAAAGGCTTGGCAACGCTTGCATTGTGGAACAATTTTTGACTTTCGCAGTGGTTCAATTTTGACAACTATGCCCATAATTGATTTAATACTGTAAATCTTATCGAGTTTTTCATTATTCTCGAAATGAAAATGAAAGTTCAAATTGGTGAAGAAGGATTTCATTGAAATTTTATGAAATCTTGTTCCACCAACCGAAATCTCGGCTTTCCATTTTGGCGGGAAAACTCCCGGAGTCGAGGTATTTTAACATTTTGTTAACAAAAAACGTACGGGAATTACATTTTGGGGATAAGATAATCGGCATGAATACTTTCTAAAAATCACTTCCTATTTTCGTGACCATTTTATAATTAAAAATGTATGTAGATTGATATGAATGTACCTATACCTACTTACCACTTGAGGGATTTAGGTCAATATGACCCAAGGAGTAACAACCACCGAAACGTCAATTTTATTAATTTAAATGCACATACATTTTCAATAATTTTGTAATTATACGAAATACAAATAAAAATACGTTTTAACAAACATTTCTTATTTACTTAACTTAAATGTTAAAATGAAAATCAAATTATTATAAGTCTCCTAACATATTACCTCATGGGCATCGATCTGGCAACCTACAAATTGCTTCTATTTAATCGAATCAAAGATTAACATATCTAGTTTAAAAAAAAATTTACGATCCGAAATATTCAAAATGTTCAATAAAAAAAGATTTATTAAAAATCTTTCTTTCCTTATGCAATGCTACCTAGAAGCTTTAGCTTACAAAAATTGATAGAAATCGGTCTAATCCCTTATTGACAAGTCGGAAGTAAGGACAAACAAATAAGTGGATCTGTTCAACGTGTTTTAGTTATATTGAATTTGTTTATGAATTTTTGAATGTTTTTTTCAAGATCTCCAATGGCTTTAAAAAATCATAAAATTATCCATGGGTGATCCAATTGCTGAAACTATTTTACATTTCATGGCAACTCAACGACCTTTCAAATAATATAGGTATAGTTTTCTTTTTTTTTTTAGGCTAGGACCGCACTTGCGATTTCAATCGCGCGACTGTTTAGTCGCCAGAAATATAACACATGAATTAGAATTAGAATGAACGCACATGCGACCTAGGAATCGCTACGATTAAAAGTCGCAAATTTGTTCCATTTTTCTGGCGATGCGATCGTCGAAAGTTGAAATGAAACAAACGGACTTAAATGGTTGTGCTCGCACTTGCGATTTAAAATAGCGCGACTAAAAAATCGTAGTCGCAAATAGAAAAAATTATACACGCACTTGTGATTTTTAATCGTACGATTATTTAGCCGCAAGAAATGAGACACATGGTTTTAAATGCGAGTGCACACATACGCGACTTTAAAATCGCAGCGATTACAAAAATGGAACCAGATCTATTTTTTTGAGCGTTTTTTCTGTCGCAAAATTAAATAGACGCATGTGCGTGCATTCATATTAAAAGCCTTATGTTCTATTTCTTGCGACTAAAAAATCGCGCGATAGATAGTCGCAAGTGAGTGCATGGCAGTTATTTGTTGCGAGATCGATTTTTTAATCGCACCGACTGAAAATCGCAAGTGCGGTCCTAGCCTTAATCCACAAATGAGGTGGTTGCTTAATAATCCTCAATCGAAAATTTTACTTACAGTGTGCAACGGGAATTTGTTACTACGGACGGGTCATTGTGTGTTGGGTTGACTTCGCTGGTGAAAGCGCGATTTAAAACCGCAGAAAAGTGCTCCTTCCACCTTTGGAGCTGGTCATCATCCGAAACTAGCAGTGATCCGTCTATGTCCTTTACCAGGTGTTGTTTAGAGCGAAGGACACCTGAAAGCTCTTTGGTAATTCTCTAGACGGTCCTACTGTAACACCTACTTACGGCCTCTTCTGCTTCTATTGCCAATGTGTTGATATAGTTAAGCTTATCACGTCACACGCTACGGTGAACTCCTCTCATCTTCATGCGATACGCAGACTCTAGCTCATTTCACCCTGCTGCTGGAGTTGCTGCAATGCGATCCTAGTCCAAGTTTCTTCGGAAAGCCAGGCTCTGTTTCTTCCTTGCGACCGACCAACGATTTTCGATGGAGGTAGGTTCTGTGCTACTGATTGCTCCCAATCCTTGTTAAAGGTGGTCCCCTAGTTGTTGGCGAACTGCGGGATTCTTAAGTCTATCAGTATTGAACTTGGGGGTTCGGGTGTTTTCTTGGCATCTCTGAAATGCAGCTGTGCGTAATCTTACGGTAGCAACCATCAGATGGTGGTCCCGGGCCATTCTCATATCTGCACCTCTTCTGTTTCGAACGTCTACTGCTTCTAAATCGCTGACTAATCGCGAAGTGATCAATTTGGTTGGAAATTGCTTGTCTGTCCGTGATTTTGTGGCACGTCTTGTTCTCAAACATGGTCTCTCCTATTATAAGGCGGTTGGCGTTACAAAAATCGACAAAAGTTTCGCCATTGTCGTTGCGGGCACCAACACCATGCTTTCCCATAACATGCCTGAGCCCGTCATTGTCATTGCCAACCTTGGCATTTAAGTCTCCCATAACTAATACGATGTCTCCACGTGGTGTACTATCATAAGCAGCACTCAGCCAGTTATAAAAGGCCTCCTTCTCCACGACAGAAGAGAGCTCGGTTGGGGCGTAACACTGTGTGATGGTGACACGACGTACTCTAGTCCGGAACCTAGCTTTCATGATCCTGTCAAGTGCTCCCAGGAAATTAAGCTCTTGAGAGCTGTTTCGAAAGCAGCAATCCAAAGCCAGATTCACGATTGCTCCCAGGTGCCTTTCGGGAGTAGAAAAGTACAGTGTTACGAGTTGGAGACTTATGCTCTCCTGAGCCCAACCACCAGAACTTCACTAATCCCTAAGATGTTCATCTTATATCACATGAATTCTTTCTCTAATTAGAGGAATCTGGCATTTTGAGGACCTTCACTTTCGTTTTCAAGAAGCGTCCTCACATTCCAGAAACCAATCTTTGTCCGGGTACAATAGCCAAAAGTCGTCTACGTGTTATCATTTTTTATCCGAGGTGTAGTGTCGGTTTCGTTAGCGGAATTGATTTCAGTTAGATTTCAGAATGCTTACCTCCGTAACCTATCCTAGAAAGCTAGGCCGCACTTTTAATTTTACGTATATAGGGATACACAAATAGTTGCCCGGGAACCCCCACGAGTAAAACAAGCACTTCAGCGTGAAAGATTGTTGCGCTACTGGCTCAGACCTAGTTCTGAGCAATCAATAGTTTCCCGATCAGGCACTATGCAGGTCGCCCAAAACTTTAGCATTCTCTAATGAATTTGAAAAAAAAAATCATTACTGACATAAGTTGGTATTTTATGACCATTTCGTGACCTTGTAGATAGAATAATTATTTTATTCAAATTCAACTACTGAAATAGGCTAAATATTTTATGCTTTAAGCAGCGATGGAGAAGAATAAACACATATTGCCCATGCGTGAGGAAACCTCTACCCGCGGACCACCCTAGACTTTAGAAGAAAGTGGATCGCAAAAATAAACGATTCTGACCAACACCACACATTTTAAAACTTCTAACTGCCAAGCTACGTTCATTGCAGAGTGTTTCCGATGAGGGATTCTACCATTTAATTACACTTGATTCGTACACATCCACAGATCAGAAAGTAAAAGACAAATCCTAAAATAAGATTGAGACATTTTTGGATTTTTTGAAAATGTTTTGGAAAGTTTGAAAATTTAGGACTATGTACAGAAATATAAGGTAAGTTGTTTTTACGAGAAATAGGTATCCATAGGTATCAATTTCGACAAAAAAAAAATATGAACTAAAGACGACGAATTGTTAATATAAGTAAGAAAATAGTTTATGTTTTCGCCTTTGGGGTATACAATCATGCTGTATTCATTGCATATTTGTTTGTAAGTTTCGTTGCATACTTGGAGGGTTTCATAATTCTTCATCAGCAGTGAAGAAAACCTAAAGCTTTGTCACAACATTCAATAACATTATTTTTAGGGTTGTATCCAATAACTATGCGGGTTAGTTGTTTTTCAAAATTATGAACAACTTCATTAAATTTCATCTAAAATTAACAATTCAATTTCAAATGGTTTCTCACTGAGAGATATTTAATTCGTCAAATTTAATTTTGGTCTCAGTCTGAGATTTATTTTTAAAAATTAATTTTGTAGGTCTTTTGGTTAGATTTATCATTTAACTTCCAGAATAACTCTTATCTGTCGACTTTTTACCTGAAAAATAAAGGGAAATGATCAACCTAAAACTGTTTCCATGGAAAATAAATCAAAAATGGTATTTTCTCTCTAAGAAAAAGTAGATATAAAATCTGTGTTGTTTGAAATATTTCAGATAATTCAGAACTCAGTAGACACAAATCGTCATCAAAATTTATAAAATAAGAGGTATTACGATAACGACGCCGCGGCGCAGATACCGTTTAAACGTGGCTTTCAGTGTCATTGCGTCAATCTCGCTTTTGTCTCGCCGTGCCTGTTTACACGGCTTCATCGTGGTTTTCTCGCTATGGTCTCGGTTTGGTTTCGCTGTGATAGTTACACGTGGTTTTTGGTATTTAAAATGTTTTTCCATCATTTCGCTTTGGTCTCGCTATAGTCTCGCCAAAACTTTTTTTTTTAATCATTTTTTTCAAAAATGTTATAATAAGCTAAAAACGTGGTTAAAAATACCAAACATGGTTTTATGTTTCATGGTCATCGTGTAAGTCTCGCTTTTTCTCGCCGTGCCCGTTTACATGGCTATTTGTATCGTAGTTTTCTCGCTACGGTCTCCATGCGATACTTACACGTGGTTTTTGTCATTTATAATTTTTTTCCATCATCTCGCTTTGGTCTCGCTATAGTCCCGCCAAAACTCTTTTTTTCAAAATTACTTTTCAAATAGGTTACAATAAGCTAAAACCGTGGCTAAAAATTCCAAAGGTGGTTTTATGTTTCATCTACACGGCTACCTGTATCGTAGATTTCTCGCAATAATCTCGCTTTAGTCACGCCGTGTCATTTACACGTGGTTTTTGTCATTGTTTACGTCTTATCATCGTCTCACTGTGGTCTCGATTTTATGTTACCAAAGTTCGACTATTAAGTATATCAATTAGAGTTTCATTTTAGCTACATTTTTCAAGCAGCTGACAACCGTGCCGGACTAGCAAAAAAGAAAACTGTTAACGATAACAATTAACACCTTACTGCCTACTGAACATACATACCCTAAGAGGGTCAACGGAGTTGCGTGAGTGGTACAGAGGCCCCAAACAAGGAGTTAACATCCAGATCCAGCCAACGCACAATCTTCGTGTACCTGTACCTAAATGCATACGGCGAGAAGATATGAACACCATGGCTACAAATGGAAAAACAACCTTTAAACGATCATGGCGAAGCGTATGCCATGGGGCAAAAATACACAAAAATACGTGTAAACGCAATCGGCAAGATGCCGCCAAGAAATCGTCACTATCACCATCGTGCAATCGTCGTTGTCCTTGTTGTGTCCGTCATCGTCGGTGACGTTGTATTTCGACTTGCGCGATTTAAAGGTGCGAGATTTTGACCACAATCCTCATAGACGCGTGTCAGCTCAAAGACCAAAAAGATTCAATTACGATCAGCACTTCCACTAAGCTTTTATTGAAGAGTATTAAACAATGAATTACCAAACAATTCTTTGAAAATCCAAACACAGAGCTTTTAAATCAACAAAACAAAATAAAAATCTCCAAGTGAGATTTATTTTTTCTCTCAGCGAAAAGTGGTCAGTGGTTAGTCGAAACTAGGGCTCTTGATTGAACCCGGGTAATACCCGGTTTCTCGAGTACCCGGGTACTCGGGTAGAAAAATACCCGGGTATTACCCGGGTACCCGGGTACCCGAGTACCCGAGTGGCAAGTCTTCGGGTACCCGGGTACCCGAGTTCTCATGTGTCTCGGGTACCCGAGTACCCGGGTACCCGTGTGTCTCGGGTACCCGAGTACCCGGGTACCTATGTATCTCGGGTACCCGAGGACCGGCAGCAATGGACTATAAAAGTTGATTTTCTGCATTTAAAATGTATAAATTCGACTGTAGCACAAAAATAAAATTAACCTAGACCAAATAAAGTGAATTTGTGCAGTAATAAAGTGTGTATTTTTTAATTTTCGCGTATCCGGGTACTCGAATTACCCGGGTACCCGAGTACTCGAGGTCTCGGGTACCCGGGTACCCGGGTACTCGGGTATTTCGGGTACTCGGGTACCCGGGTAATTCGAGGAACCGGGTACCCGGGTACTACCCGGGTAATACCCGGGTATTCGGGTACCCGGGTACCCGGGTTTCAAGAGTTCTAGTCGAAACCTAAACAAATCAAAATAAAAGTTTGTCACTGAGAGAAACCGAAAAAAGTTCTTTTTAAGTTAAATGGTTATTAAGTGACTTTTTTTAAAAATCCCGGCAGGCAAGCAAAATTTTGAAGACTTTTTAAAAAAAATGGTAATTTGTATTCGTACTGGATGCGGTATCTATTTAACTCTAGTATCTGTGATATAACCTTTCACATGATGTTCGTACGTTTACCGTTTGGATTTATGATACAAAAAAACCTGAGGCGTAAACTGTTTCACTCCATTCTTCTTTAAATCAATTTAAATCTGTGTTTGATTTGACATTGATATTTGACCTTGGCTAATTATTTGCAGTTCGAATAACATTATACAGGTAAGAAAAAAGGAGCTATCTAAGTTGTCATAACGAGGGACAAGTAAACAATATCAATTCCAAACATGTTTTCTAAATTAAAGATTGCATAAGAGATAAACAAAAAATAACTTTAATAATAATGAATACTTAAATATTATATTCCGCCAATGAATTTTAAAATACTAACAAACCACCCATCTTCCAAGTGAAATCTACCGGTTCATGTCTTTCCTTGCAACAACCTCAGATGAAAATTCATTTTTAGAAAATGCAAAAAAGGTATTTTATTTTTGAGATTGGCACTGAGACTGACAGCAACGACAAAACAACTAGTGAGATGACAATTCTGTTTGCTGCTCAAGGCACATGTTAATAGCATGGGAACACAAATCTGTCATAACTTAATTTGATGTCTGACATTTCTGCTTTTTCATTTCCTGTTTATGACAGCACAGTGTCATAAATAATGAAGGAGAATGTTTACACATTATCCTTGTTGCTATTTCTTACTACTCCACTGACGCCTGTTTGAAGATAGATTTGAGTTTGAAGTGATAAGGTATATAGTAGGACGCGAGTGGTAGGAATTTTCTTTTTATATTGTGAGCTCCAGATAAAAGGAATAGAACTGATCAATAACAAGATATCAACCGACTTTTGAAGGATGTTGATTTCTGATCAATCATCTACTTTAACTCCTTTTAGTTTTTAATTATATTTAGTAAAACATCCTTTATTCACAATAATTCCCTTTCTTTTGATGAATATTTCAGACGCTTTTGATAGTGAACACTTTCCAATCAAAGTAATTATATTTCCCAAATTTATTTCTCAAATTAATTTCTTGAGGATTTTAACATAAAAGATAAATTCAGGGTCAACATCGATAACCAACCATAAGTCAGAAGAATTAAGAAATGCAATATTTAAGAATTTCATTCTGTGAAATCGCAGACAATTTCCTGATGTCAATAAAATACTTTTTCTGAATATTTTAGCTTCAAAAACAAATGGCCAGTTTATTTTCCACACTTAACTAAAATAAAATTTAAGATAAATTAGTAAAAAATCTTGTTGTCAAAACAATGTAGACATGACTTAAGTTCTATCAAGACGTTTACATTCGTCAAAAAAAGTCAATAAAATTCTAAAAAATTTCAAAAACCATACAAAAGGATCGGAGAAGGATTCAGGATTGAATTGGAGATGTATGCAAGACGGATAAGAAACGGGTAGCAGACGGATCCAAGATGGATCGGAGATGGGTGAGGCAAGTATCCAATACGGATCACAGATGGATTGGAGACGAACCAAGGAACGAACGTAGACGTTATACTTATGAATTTTATAACTCATAACTGTATTACATTTTAAATAATTTGATATGATTTAATTTTCAAATTTTTCAAAACTTTAACCAAATGTAATTTTACTCTTTTCTTTGAATCGTCAGAATGTCTTGTTCACAATAACTACCTGAACAGAATGGGAGACGGAGCTGGAATAGAAAATGCTGCAATGAAAGTTCAAAATTTTTCTTCTCTTGCTGCTCCGATTGCAAGATTTTATTATTACCTACATAAATTCAGCTACAATAAAGATTCTATTATATTTACTTAGGTTCCCAAAAATTAAGTTTTTTTTCTTCAACAAATCTAATGTTTCTATGCATGTCCGTTATAGACTTTGAAACCATCCAACCGATTTGCCCCAAAAAACTGGTTTCATTAGAAAGGTAATAACGAGAAGATGGTTTCAGACCATTAAAACAATGCATTAGGCACACTCGGTCCATTCATGAAGTCGATTTTTCAAATTTGTCTATACAAAAATACTGTCAACATAAAAAAAATTTATATTGTACATAATTCTCATCAAAAAGTTTAATAATTTGTCAAATAATTCATAGATCAATTGAGAATTGAAATTGAATAAAACCTTGACCCGTGCTAAGTTCGTAAAGTTGAACATGGATCTGTTCCATTTAACATTGAAGCCAGTGCAAAAGGTCTTAGAGGATGCTGACATGAACAAGAAAGATGTGCATGAAATCGTTTTGGTTGATGGTTCCACCCGTATTCCAACAATTGGTTAAACACTTCTTCGGAGGTAAGGAATCCTCTCTCGAGGAATTAATCCCGATGAGGCCGTTGCCTATGGTGCCGCTGTTAAAGCCGGTAATTTATCTGGTGAACAAGATAACGACACCATTGTCTGGCTTGATGTGAATCCTTTGACCATGGGAATTGAAACAGTCAGAGTTGTGAGGACCAAGCTTATCTCACGGAACACTGTCATTCCAACAAAGAAATTACAGATTTTCTCCACTACATCCAATAACCAACACACAGTTGTCCAGTTTATATTTCTGAGGGCTCAGAGAATTTCCCCAGTTTTGCTGTCAAAAAAATTTTGGATTCGTCTGCTCACTATGTAAACTGAACAAGTGACTACTCAAGTGTACGAAGGTGAACATCCAATGACCAAGGACAACTATTTAAATGGTAAATTTGATCTCACAGGCATTCCACCAGCAAGAGGCATCCCACAAATTGAAGTAGCTTTCGAAATTGATGCCAAGGGTATTTACCAAGTAAGTGCGGAGGACAAGGGTACAGGAAACAAGTCAAAAATTGTATTCATCAACGACCAAACCGGTCAAACAGATGACATCGATCGCATGATTAAGGATGCCGAGAAATTCTCTGACGAGGACAAGAAGCTAAAAGAACGTGTCGATTCAAAGAATGACCATGAATCTTAAGGTGGGTCCACACTATGTCGATCAACATTGTTGGTTAACATTGTCGATCAACATGCTAGTGTGTACGTCAAAAACTTTCGTAGCAAACATTTGTGTGGTTTGGAATTTTCTGACCGATGCGTCAGGATCCAACCGAAGGGTTCAGGGTTCGAATCCTGGTGGTACCCAACTTTTTTTTATTTTTTCTTGTGAACAATAAAGTTAAAACGATATAATTAACATTAAATACTTATTCACAACAAATATTGCATTTTTCATCTAGTAAAAATGTGAATAATAACGCACAAAACAAATAAATTATGTTCATGAAATTAAAACCCTACAAATGTTTTTGATAAAATGAAATTTGTTGAACAGCTTTGTCGATTGCTATCCATTTGAATCGGGTTACGTTCGGGTCAACAAATGTTGATTGGCTTTGTCGATCAACACGTCTGCACTTACTCAACACTGTTGATCAACGATGTTGATCTACACACTTCGACATAATGTGGACGCGGCTTTACGCCTACAGTTTAAGGAACCAAATCGGCGACAAAGAAGAACTCGGTGCCAAATTGAGCGATGCGAGGAAAAGACTAACATGGAAGAAGACATCGACGAAAAGAAAATTGGATGGAACTTTCCGTCTTTTTTCATTGGTGTTTGCAATTGTAAGTGTTGATAACAAAATTTCCTTTTTTTCCAAAAAATACACAAAATGCATTTCTCTTTAAGCGTAGTAGCACACGCCGGGTATTCGCTAGTACATAAATAAAAGCAAAACAAAAACTTCATATCGTTATAGAACGATTTTTTTTGTTTTGCTTCTCGGGGAAAAATATTATATATGCACATAACTAGCAAAGCCCTTGCAATTTTCAATAGCTCCCCTGGCCCCTGCTAGGCCTTTGTTAGCATCAATGTATGTAGGTAATAAACTTGCCTCGTTAAAAACTATATGTTGCATTTCCCGGCAAGCTCATATCTGTTACCGAAAAAATTACTTTGATTAAATTGACAAAACATGAACGTAAATATAATTTTAGGGAGCTTTGCCATGTATTTTTTGGGCAGAAGCTACACTCAGAAAAAAAATGTCAGGTAAATAATTAACCTGGGCCTTGTTGAATTCACGAGGTGCACAACCCCATACAAAGTTACTGACATTTTAGAAATTTACCTGATTTTAGTAACCTTTCATTCAGTGTACAATCAACCTGGTGGACTTTCTTGCCATTTTCAGGTTGATTTAAGAAGATGACCTGTAATTATAACACTAAATTCTTGTAAATAAGAAATTTTAACAAGAATATAGTGTTAATTTTAACCGAGGTCGTGTTTTTCTAACATTGTATGATATGAATTTCTGTTTTACCACATATCAGGTTGAATTAACATTTAATGTGTTTTTTTTACCTGTTGTATTTTACCTGACGTCATGTTAAAAAAGCACTCTGACAGTTCATTCCAGCGTGACACCAGTGCTGAAACGCACACACACAGACAAGTTAAGTATAACGATTTGAATTTAACCTGTCCTCCTGTTAAAGAAGCAATTTACCAGTTCATTTAAACATGACATTAGAGTTGAAACGCACACACACAGGCCATTCAAATAAAGTACAAAACTGAAGTAAGTATCACAAATAATTTTTAAATTAAAATAAATAAATAATAAATTTCTATATGTACTTTCAGAATAATGCTTACGAGTTGAGCGATAGGCAGCGCAAGAGACGGCTCTTAGACGTATAAATTCATGAATTATGCCGGATTTACTCGATTGTAAAACTGCCAGTATAATGACAAAAGCAACAACAAAAAAATGGACAAATTAACTCTTTTTGTCATTATAGTGGCAGCGTTCCAGTCGTGTTAATCCGGCATTAGATACTGGGTTGATATAACATTAAAACCTGTTAAATTAACTATAGGTTTTCAGGTTAAACTAACCAGATTTTAATGTTAAGTTTACAGGGCATTGAATATTGTGTCATGTTAAATAAACTATATTTGCAGGTTAAATTTACAGGATTATAGTGTTAGATTTACAAATCAGGTATCTGGTTAAACCGTTAACCTGATCTACCGAGTTGAAAAATAACAACCTGAAAATCAGGTATGATTGAACAGAAATTGGTTGACAATACCTTTTTTCTCTGAGTGTACAGAGAGTCGGAGTCAGAAAATTTTCAAAATTGTAAGTTTGACTTTGTGCTGTACACTTTTTCTCTCCAGTCAAAAATAAAACAAATTTATTGATTTAAAAAAAGAAGACGAAATGGGGGGAAGCTCCAATAAGGGGGAATAGAACGTCAATTTTGTTTGTAGGTATGCAAAGTTCAGCCTTTTACAAAATGTTTCTGTCGTCAAAACCAAGATTGATTGTTCCTACTACATCGTTTAGCAAAAATATGTGTGGAATAGGAACATTATTGTTCAAGACGTTCCACACTTCTTCGCAGGTTCAGATCCCGACTTATCAAAATTTGGAAAATTAACAATTTAAAGTCTGCAACAAACCTATACACAGTATTTCTGAATATTTCAGTTGTGTAAAAAAAATAATTCTTCATTGTTATTAGTAAATGATACTCTTAATCTCACTAAACGACACTTTTATCACAATGTCCGTTCTGTCAATAAATCTTAAATGTGTGCTTCATTATACTCCCATAATATTATGAGGCACTTCCCATTTATATACACATTAGCCTTTCTTGTGTCGTCTTGCTACAAATAAGAAAAAATAAAACAAATTATGTGCGGATGCAGAAGATGTTGAATGCATTGGCACCGGATCGTATCAATACGATACCAAGTAACAGATATGAAACTGTAATGTCGTGCGCTTCGGTTCAAGTTCACGCTGATCGTGGCGAGGACAACTCATGTATTTTTCTTCTTTTGTGTCCCTTATCAGAATCATATTAATAAATAAAGTCCCGAAAGACAAAACAATGCCCATGTTTGGGTTAAGGCCTCATATATATTCTTTTGCACATATGTACAGACACTCCAAGTCATTTTGGTAGGACAAAGTTTCTAAAGTCATTGATTAGGTCTATAAACTTAATTTTTCGAGAAATTGGAAGCAAAAACTGACTTTTTATAATGAGGCACTTAGGATCTTTTTTTTTTAAATACAACACTTTCCGAAAAAAATTTTTCTCAAACTTAAAATTTTGAAAAAATTTACTCTTTTTCAAAATAACAATGTACTTCTGGCTTTTCAAAAAGCTACAAAACAATACTGTAAACGTTGACGTTGTTTTTATATAAATTTTGTTCTATTTAATGTAATTTTCTTATAAAATTGCACCTCCTGTCCGAGCGGGGAGAAATATTACCCGCCTCTCATTTCCCATAGGATTTGTTTATCTTGTGTACTTTCATCTTACATGCTCTGAGTTTTTTGGCATATTTTACGTGAATCGCCTAGTGTGCCAAAAAAATAGAGAATTAAATTAACCCCTACAGCGACTATAGGGGATGACAAATGCAGCGTTTTATCATCACCGGGTCAGGGTCAAGGTTATCTTTTAACTTGTATTACAAAAACAACATGGGATCCCGGTTTCTATTTACCATTGTGAATGATGTCAGCGATTTGTCAGCAGTGTTAGGAATAGAGAGGAAAAGAGACAAGCTTAAAATGAAAAACAAATAAACGTAAGAAAAAAAGAGACAGATATACAGCACTGTATTTGCACTAACCCCCATCGTTCTGATTTCACGAGGTGAACCATATGGGTTATGAGCGATAATAAAACGTGGCTAGTAGTATTCTGAAAAAATTAGGGATTTTTTTGTTCATTTAGAGCTGATTTAAGCCCATCCAAGATGACCTTTTTTTAACGACCTCCTTAATGTATGTACATACATACATACATACTTATATTTTGCAAGAAAATTATGGAAATTGGATCACTTTTCTAAGTTTTGAATAAAATAATAAAATATTCAGAGTTGTTGGGATAATCCGAAAACGGCGTATAGCCCACTCTATGACTGCTCTGAAACCGGAAATCAAATTGGGCTATATTATCTCTAGGGTTAGGTTAAGGTTAGGTTAAGGTGGCTGCCAGGAAAACTACTGACACACTTAGGCCAGAATAGGCCCATTGTGATACCACATAAAGATTGCAAGATGACCCTTGCTAATTAAACCAATTGGAGCTTTTAATAAAGCGATGGAGACTGTGAATGTCGATTTTATTTAAATCACTGGGATCGTCAAAGAAAAAATTTCCTAGGCATATTTTACGTCTTTGAGAAAGAGCAGGGCATGAACAAAGAAGGTGTGGGATAGTTTCTTCCTCCTCCTCGTCCATGCAGCTTCTGCAGAAGAAGAAAGAACGCCTAGTCTATTGGCGTGTTTGCCTATTAGGCAGTGTCCAGTTATGACACCAATTGTGGAGCTAATATGCAGTCTACTAAGAGATAACAAACATTTCGATCGCTTCGGATCCAGTGTTGGCCAGATCCGTTTTGTCGCCAGACAAGTAGTGATACCTGTCCATCTGCTGTTTGTCATCAACATGGCATCTTGCTTAAGCATAAGTTTACAAGTAGCGATTGGTATTCCAATATTCACCCTGTCAGGTAATATTGGTGTAATAGTTCCCTTCCTGGCGAGTTCATCGGCTTTACAGTTTCCTGGAATATCTCTGTGTCCCGGCACCCAGAAAAGGTGAATGTTGAACTGTTCTGCCATCTCCATTAGAGACGATCGACAATTTCGGGCAGTTACGGAGTTTGTAGAAACAGAGCCTAGTGATTTAAGGGCCGCTTGGCTATCTGAGAAGATACGGATATTTAAAGTAGATATTACGTTTTCTTTGAGCCAAGATAAAACTTCTTTTATCGCCAGGATTTCCGCTTGGAACACGCTACAATGATCAGGGAGACGGAAAGAGAGACTAATGTTTAGTCGTTCTGAGTACACGCCACCACCCACCCCCTCTTCAGTTTTTGAGCCATCCGTGTAGAAATGAATTGCTTCATCTCTCAAGAATTCCTCATCATCCCAAGTGGATCTTGTTGGAATTGTGACTTGGAAATTTTTACCAAAAAACGGCTGAGGGATGGTGTAGTCGGAGTGTTTAGGGATTGATTCGAATTTGTTCAGAATGATAGTATGGCCAATAGAGTTATTGGACCATTGAGAGATGGCTCTGAGACGAATAGCTGTGCTCGCTGCCACTTGTTTAGTGTATATATCGAGGGGTGAAATGTTGAGCAGTATATCTAAGGCAGCGGAAGGTGTCGAACGGAGAGCTCCGCTGATACACATGCAAGCTGATCTCTGCACTTTGCTTAACTTATCACGATAAGTTATTTTATCTAAAGCAGTCCACCATACTGCCACCCCATAAGTGAGTATCGGTCTGATGACCGCTGTGTATAGCCAGTGGGTGATATATGGGGACAAGCCCCATTTGGTTCCAATAGCTTTTTTACAGGAGAAAAGTGCCACTGTGGCCTTTCTGACTCTTTCTTGTATATTTGGTTTCCAACTCAACTTTTTGTCTAAAATCAGACCCAGATATTTAGCTTCATCTGAGAAGTTAAGTGGGATACCATTTATTGATGGAGGGTCTATATTCGGAATTTTATATTTCCTTGTAAAGAGGACAAGTTCAGTTTTGTGGGGATTTACACCTAGTCCACATTTGTCTGTCCATTTAAGTAGTTTGTTAAGAGCGGTTTGCATTAATTCTATAATGATTTGAAGATGCTTTCCTGATATTGCAATGGCAACGTCATCAGCATATGCAATTACTTTGAAACCATTCGCTTCTAAACTAACTAATAGTTCGTTGATAACGATGTTCCATAAGAGTGGGGATAGGACTCCACCTTGCGGTGTGCCTCCGCTGACAGATCTTCTAACAGAGAAGTCACCTAATGTTGAGTTGATTATTCTACTTCTCAACATGAGGCTGATTAACTCCCTAAGTGAGCTATCAACGTTCAAGTTCTCAAGCGCGGTTAAAATTGCAGCATTGCTGACGTTGTTGAAAGCACCTTCGATATCTAAGAAAGTAACCAGGGTATACTCTCTATGATGAAGGGAATATTCAATAGTACGTACCAAATTATGCAGGGCCGTTTCTACCGATTTCCCCTTGCGGTAAGCGTGTTGTGCCGGAGAAAAAAGATTAGGTTCTATGGCACTACGCAGATGGATATCAATCAGTCGTTCTAAAGTTTTGAGAAGGAATGATGATAGGCTGATAGGTCTGTAATCCTTCGGATTTACATGAGAGCTTTTACCGGCTTTGGGTATGAATACGACTTTAACTTCTCTCCATAAAGATGGTACGTATGCTAAGTTCATACATGCTTTCAGAATTATCTCAAGGATGGGGATGATGATGTCTGAAGCCATTTGCAGTTCAGCTGGTATTATACCGTCAGGTCCAGCTGATTTATATGGATCGAAGCTGTCGATTGCCCATTTGAGTTTCTCTCTAGTAATCAGACCTAGTTTATTTATTGTTATACTGTTAGACTCTATTGAGTCAGAACTGCGTATATTTTGGGAGCTACCTGGGAAGTGAGTATCTAGTAGCAAGTCGAGTGATTCCTCACAAGAGTTAGTCCAAGAGCCGTTGATGGTTTTCAGGGCACTTGGCATTATGGGGTTTGACGAGAGGATTTTTCTTAATCTTGAAGCCTCTGAGGAATCTTCTATTTTGTTACAGAAGGTTCTCCAGGAGGTTCTTTTATTTTTCCTCAATTGTTTTTTATATATCTTGAGGGATTCTTTATATAAGTCCCAGTCGGAAATTTCTTTGGAGTATTTAGCTCGGTTGAAAAGTTTTCTACATTCCTTTCTGAGCGGTTCCAGCACTGGGTTCCACCAGTGAGGCTTCTTCTTTCCTCTTATTTGAATAAGAGGACAGGATATGTCCATTGATTTGTTGAGAGCTGAAGTAAGATCATTGACTTTATTGTCAAGATCTTTTCTGCTTACGGGGATACTTAGAAGGTCAGGTTTAATTAATCTGCTAAGAGTATCTCTATATTTTACCCAGTTAGTTTTCCGATGATTCCGGAAAGCTATCTTTTTTGTAGTTTCATCGTTTAGATTGAATTGTATATATCTGTGATCAGAAAAAGAGTGCTCTTCTGATACTTTCCAATTCGTGATCTTTTGATGAATCGAGTCAGAGACAAGAGTAATGTCTAATACTTCCTGCCGGTTTCTGGTTATGAATGTTGGTTCATTACCGATGTTGCTTACAATGAGGTTAGTACTTAGAATAAAATCAAAAAGTGACTCACCTCGATCGTTTATGTCGGAGCTACCCCAAACTGTATGGTGGGCGTTATCATCACATCCAATAATGAGGCAGACTTTTTGCCGTTCAGCATCAGCGATTAACCTCTTTAGCGTGTCGCCAGGGAGAGGGCCAAGGTGGTCGTGGCTGAGGTACGCAGACACAATCCAGTAGGTATCTCTATTTGTCTGGAGTCTGACTGCGGTTACGTCTCTATCGCTGTAATCAGGGAGTAAATATACGTTAGTGTTACTTCTTACCAATATGCAGGATCTAGGGTCACCTTTATCCGATACATTCAGCAAGTCGTATCCAGAAGTCCTGAGTCCCTGAATTGTGGATTCGTAAATCCAGGGTTCCTGGATCAGGACGACATCTTCCCCATTTTTATTGATGTGGAGAAGAAGGGAGGCCGAAGCCTGTTTTGAGTGCTGGAGGTTAATCTGAAGTAATTGCAGCATCATCGCTACGATTCTTCAGATCAGCCCCCACCACGGTTTTGTCCAAATCCTCTTCGGATTCTGACTCAGAAGATGACCGTAGGAGGTCATCCTCACTGAGCAGATCAGTCTCCATGTCAGAGAAGCTGGCTATTTTGGAAGCCTCAGGAGGCGGGTTAGGAGAGCATATCCTCGCGTTGGAAGTACCCGGTGTATCTACTTCCATTGCTGGTTGGTCGATACAGAGAGTATTTTCCTCCACTGAAGATATGATCTGTGTGGGAAGAGGTGGAGGTGTTTCCTCATCTTTTTTATAAACTTTCAGGATAGCGGTAGTCCATCCAAACCTAATGACACCTTGAGTCGACACTAGAGGAGCCAGAGATTCCTTATTGAGTACTATGATAGCAGATCTATAAGGACCAACTGGATCCTCTAGCTTCGCGACCTTCCAGTCGTGAGTCGGGAGAGATGGATTACCGTACCTGATCATCTTTAAAATGGTATCCTTGCAGGTTAGATTTGCTGGGATTCTGATGCGAGCTCTAGGTCTGCAAGGAATGTCTTCCTTTGCGACGACTTCGAGCTTAGCGCCAGGCCATAGCCCCTCTAATCTGCTGACAGCAAGTTTATATAGATCGTATGATCTCTGGTCATCAAAGGCGACGAGCTTGGCCCGACCCTGGTGCCACCCTGCATCCTCAAACACAACAGGCTCACCCGGATTCTCCATTACAAGAGTCCAGTAGGACTCCTGTAGTTTATTTGAGACCGTCGTCCATTGATCAGAAGAGATCATACCATCCACATTGCTTCTGTCGATAACAGCTGCAATAGTCTTATCCTTTAGCACGTCACTAAAGGATAAGTCTTTTTTGGTGTAGGAGGTGTTATGCACCTTTGGTTTTTTGGGGTCCGGAGTGGCTCCCTCTACAGACCGTTGTCGCTTTGACGTGAAGCCTTTGCCGGTCGTTGGTTTAGCAAGGATGCTTTTGGCCCAAGCGAGTTTAGCGGATTGCTTCGAGTCTAGATCGGTCAATGGGATGTTTCCAATGACTTTCATTATTCTCTCTGCGGCCCGTCTCTCGCCACGTGAGGCATTTTTGTTTCTCTCACTGGTGGAAGATGAGCTGTATGTCACAGGTCTGCCATCAGGGAGGGAACCCTCCACCGTGTTCGGACGGGGTCTGCTCTGACCAGAGGTGATATCGCATGTCGCAGATATTTTACTTGCCAGAACAGCCCCCTCCGAACCCGTGAGAGGTCTTTTTGAAGGAGTGGTAATACAGCCAAGCGTCATGGCAATATTCCCACGGTTTTGTATATGGAGTGTTTTTTCTTTCGTACCCGTTGGGAGTTGACCACCGCCAGCAGAAGAGAGGCTGACAGTCGCAGTCTCACCACTACTAACGCCGGGCAAACCCACCGAGTACGGATTGTGCGTAGTACTAGCAGGAGGTACACCTCCTCCTTTGCTAGTAATAGCGTCTAGATTGTGAGTCGTTCCATCATTCACAGGAGTGCCTGGGATGATGGTCGGCTTAACAATCCTACCGCTCTTTATTTCTTCTTTGCTGGATTTGTTAGTTGCTGGCGACTTATCCTCACTTGAGGCCAAGCCCTCGCCGGCAGTCGCGACACCTGCCGACTTTTGAACGTATATCCCCGTTCGTTTTTCTTCTTTCTTTTTACTTAAATCCATTATTTTTTTCAAGTTTTCCAACATTGAGGTTCTTTTTGAGTTATGTTAGTTGTGTGGCTCTGCAGCTGGATTGCTGGGTACCAAAAATATGTGCCTTCTTTCGTTCAGTGTACTTTTTTACTTGCGATAAAGTAGGTACTATAAGACAAGTTTTGGATTCGTGCAAAAAAAAATTTTGAGAAAACAATCAAACATGATTATATTACAATGATAGAGAACACCAACAAAATGGGTCGCACAATTCTGTCTGTCTGTTCGTCTTCAGCCTAAACGGCTCGATCGATTTTCTTCAAACTTGGTACATATAGGGGTTTTTGGTGATTATGCCCACAAGTTTTTTTTTTCATTTTTTTTAGAACCAAAAATAACGGTACCTGCCATACAATTTTTTTAAGCAATTTAACATAATTGTATTTTTCTCAAAAATGGCTCGACAACTTTTCTTAAACAAAATTCAATAAATTTATTTTAGTAAAGGCTTCCTTTGGGTGGAAATACATTTTTAAAATGGTTATTAATGGTAACTCCCAAAGAACCATTTTATTACTTTTTGATTTTCTTCAAAACGATACAACCGATTTCAATTACTTTTTTTGAATATAAATAATTTTGCGTACCAAAATTTAAAAAAAAAAATATTTTTTGGATTTTCAAAAAATGTTTCAAATTTTTGTTTGGAAAATCAAATATAACGAAAATGATATGATCGATTTCTTTGAAACTCGATATTTAAGAGTTTTTTACTACATTCTAAAATTAAACAAAATTTACATTTATGGAAAGATAACGGTACCTTCCATACAAAAGTTAAAAAACCGCAAAGGAAAATATTTGTTTGCTTAAAAACGATTTTGTTTAAACTTTTTTCATATACAAAAATAAGTAGGATCTACTACCAAAAATTAAAAATTTTTGCACTTAGCAACTATTAATAGTACCTATCATAGAACGTATTTTTTTATTTTGAAGTTTCTCGTTATGGGCTAGACCAGCCATAAACAACCTTTTTTTCAAAAGGGCCACAAAGACGTTTTAGCTATTTTGCCTCGGGCCACAACATGAATTATTTTTGCACTTAGGTGTTAAGTAATGTATATTGAATGGTTTATTCATTTTAATACAAAAACTAATTTGATTTCTGAAATTTAGAACATTTTTTCAAGATCTGTATTGTTCCTGCATGCTAAACTAATTCGTTTATTTCATTTTTTGTAGGATTGAAAACGCTGATTCCCAAACGTTTGAAGATCCAAGATGTTAATTTTTCAATCCAGCGTCGACTTTCTGATTTTTTTTTCTGTCAGGAACATTTAGGTATCTATAGCCTGAAGTAGAAGAGGAAAATGTATGTTGTGGTCACTCATTTCACAGTCTTATTGTTTTTTTTAGTTTGTGTCTTCACTTTCGAGATCAAAACCGGTCAAACTTCTCAAAATTACTTGCGATTTGAGTTTAATCAGCTGCAAAATCAGTTTCTTTCACACGTAGGCAACATTTTTGCTTTGTCATAGCGTTTTCGTTTGGTAATCCGGAAGAACCCTCCGAAGCTCTTAGATCCAGATTCCAGGATACCAAACGAACAAGTTGCAACCCTTTACTTGATTCTGAAGTTTGGGTTTGGTTGTATTTGTGCACTGGGTTGTTGCATTTGGGTGATCAAACGTTCACACAGCTGTTCTCTGAATATTGATATTCCTCCAGAAACGAATGTCTCCACCTTGGGTTTTTATTTTGAGTAAACTCCTTACCTAAGCAAAAAATCTACAGCAAGGTATGAAGATGATGATAGAGAGTTGGAGAGGATGAAATGTTTGGCCTATCCATTTTTTCATAATTGTTTCCTTTTAACTCCAAATCTTAGTACAATGAAAATGCACAATGGTAATTCCAAATTAATGGCCTTTTCGATTGGCAATCCGGAACAGCGATTCGATTCGTGTGAGTGCTTCACATTTCAATTCTGAAATCAAATTCAGAACAATTTTCTGTTCTTTTCAGAAGAAGAACTGTCATCTCGTGCCAAATGAACTTTTTCAGAAGCATTTGAAAGGCTGCCGGAAGCTACGGGAGGATCAAGCAAAAACGCTTTCAGTCATTCGTGAAAACGAAAAGACAAAGTGACATTGGATGTCGATGGAGCTTTTTTCACTTGTTTTTCAAATTTGATGTTTTTCACTGACAACACTCTTTGTTTGGAAATGTTTCCTATGTTGGGCTTTATTTCCCATTTGATTTATTATTTCGGGCATTGTTTCATTTTATAAAAGAAAGTGATGACGAAATCAGGAAGTATTAAGTTTTTCTATGAAATCGCATAATTATGTAAGTATGCCAGGTGGGCCACTTAAAAAGCTCGACGGGCCACATGCGGCCCGCGGGCCGCAGGTTGAGTATAGCTGGGCTAGACGGATTTAGATTATTTTTTTATATGCAAATTTCAGATAAAATAAATTTGCATATCAAAATTTTCAAACCAATTTTTTTGGATTTTTAAAAAAAGTTAAACATTTTTTTTTGAAAATTCGGTATCTCAAAAACGGGTTGACAAGTTTTTTTTTCAATTTTTTTTTATATACACATAAATATATACTCTAGATTTGCATACCAATATTTGAAGGGTCCAGGGGAAAAACGGCTTAAGTCCACTTTAATCGATTCCGAGAAAAACGTAGTTGTAAATATATTACTAAAATAATGGATAATTTAAAGAAAAATAAATAAAACTAACAATTTTTGTTGTTGAGCACGAAGTACTCAAGTAAGCAAACATATATTGATTTTAACATCTTGAATTTTTTGCATGATAAGCTGACATGAGTCAAAAGGACCTTCGATGTTTTAACCAAAGTTTTGAATTTTTTGATTTGAAATTTTCTTCTGAAAGAACCGGACATGATAATTGGAAACGGTTTTTTGCTTTTTATTCAGACACCTCTAGATTTTCAAAATAGAGTTTAAAAATAAAATAATTTTCACAAGCGTGACATTGGACCGTTTTTGCAATTCAAATTGTTAGACAGGACCTCGACCGGATGTAGTTAGAATATCTAATTTTTTTTGTTTTATTTATTTACCTGACGTGTCGCTAGGTCTATTCACAAGTTTTCTTTTTTTAATATCGCTTTATTTAATTTTTGGAGCAAAAAAGATACTTTTGGAAAAAAGTTTTTTTTTAAAAGTGTACTATTTTGCGAGTTTTCAAAATCCTATGTGAAGAGAGCTATACTACATCAGATAGTACCCATACAAATCGATAAGATGTCATCATTAGTTTAATTTTTTCAAAAAGTGGACTTGAGCCGTTTTTCCCCTGGACTCTTCATTTGTTCTAAAAAATGTTTTAAGAATTTAATAAATATATAAAAAATTATTTTTTTAAAGAACAGTTCCAACGATTTCAATTTTTGTTCCCATACAATCATATTCAATCAAGAATTAAGATGGCATTCTTTTTTTTCACCTCAAACTGTCAAAAGAGTTGTTTTAGCCAATTTAAATGTTGTATTTTATGCTTCTCTACAATTTTGTTAAATCCGCAGTGTCTTGAACATAAGAGCAAGTACGTGCGACCCAGTCGTGCATTTTATTTTTTATTACTTTACGTTGTTGAATACCACAACTACAAATTTTTAGTCGTGGTATTCAAAAACGTGAAGTATAAAAAAAGTACACTGAACGAAAAAATGCAAATATTTTCAGTACCCTTTGAGATAGCCCATTTTTATTTCCGGTTTCAGAGCAGTCGTAGAGTGGGCTATATGTTTACCGGATATATTAAAAAATAGCCACGTCAGATAACACTGATTGCAACCACAATCAAGTGACGCAGACTGTATTTCTTTATACGATAATATGCGCACACGTATTAAGGAGAACGGATTCTGATCCTTATCTAAAAAGAAGCAATTTTCATTCATGTAGTCTTATTGAAGCCCATCTCTTTAAACGAATGTTGGTTTTGGGTTGTTTTGTTTGTATATTTTTGTTCTCTTGCAGAAATAGTCTTTCCTCTTATCCCCCGAAGTCTCAGACAAAATATGAGAATATTTAGTGTCCACGAAATAAACGTTTATTACGAGTGATGGTTTTTCCTTCTTCTTTCTGTGCGGTCGTGTTAATTTTTTTATTTTGTATGTATATTCTTGCCGCGTTTGGTGGGATTACATTTAAAAAAACTCTTATTTTTGTTTGTTTTTTATTTAAATATTCTTATAAATTCCAAGTAGAATTTGTGTTTAATTATAAAAGAAACCATAAGAACATAGTTTTATAAGTTTTCGAAAGAATAAAGATAAGATTAAAATTTGTTAAGAGGATCAACGTTTTTTTTTAGTTATGTATTTTTTTAATGTATTTATTTTGGACACATCTACCTTCCAGTTAAAGCTTGCTTCGTTTTCTCCCTTAATTCAAACTCTTCAACTGCCGTAGTTGCATTTAGAACAGCAACAGCACAGAACTTCTTCAAAGCTTCGTTTGCAATCGGCCCTGCACTTTAACAACATTTTTCTTCTGCCCAAAACAACCCAATTTCTGAAGTGTGGAACAGGAATTGAACAAAAATTTGTGACAAATAACATTGGCCGTTTTTGTTAATCTTTGGAACAATGTAAATATTACTTTGTCACTGATGAGTCCAAGTGAGTTAGCTGGACGAAACGCCAATTTGTAGGACTAAAGGCCATAAAAAGCTTTTTTGAATCAACAAAGCAAATGTTAGTTAATAAAAAAAAGTATGTAGGAACGCAGATACGTAAAACTCCTTTTTTTAATCAAAACAGTGAACTTTTAAGAAAAAAAAAGCGAAACAAGGCATTAACGGATCAAAAAGGCAAAGAAAAAAGACAAAACAAATTATATATTTTTTTAATCAGGAGGACGTGAAACGTATTTGTATAAAGTCGATACCTTCATACGATAACGCAAAAAAAGGCAGAATTAGCATATTACTATCCCTGCTTATAAGAAAAGGAAAAGGGGAAATTAAATTTCCTTCTGGAAACTCACAGAAACTTCAATCTTAGATGTTAGTATTTCATATTAAAATAAAACTGCAAGGTTGAAAACTAGGCATGCAGTATTGCGACATTTCTAAAGGAGACTTCCTTATCGGTGAAACTCCAGGCATACCTAGGTATATGTCGTCGGCTTAGAGTGAAAAGCAGCTTACTCTTATTTTCCATTTAAAAA
Organism: Dasysyrphus tricinctus; assembly: GCA_963921185.1. Taxonomy (NCBI): domain Eukaryota; kingdom Metazoa; phylum Arthropoda; class Insecta; order Diptera; family Syrphidae; genus Dasysyrphus; species Dasysyrphus tricinctus. Next base: position 10,380,759 of record OY992533.1, read on the forward strand.
AACAATTATTTAAATAAAAGTGTTTGCATTAATTGAATAAAACCAAAATATTATTAATTATTTTTCAGCACTCGTTTTTGCTAAATTCACTGAAATTGAAAAGATTTGATGATTTTTGTATTTTTAAGCAATTTCTGAAGTAGTCTATAATGACAAAAAATGTGGAGTTAGCCGCTTTACACTCTAAGCCGACGATGTAATTTATAGTTGTGAGCCACATTTTGCTGGCCTTCACCATACATAAAAGTTCTTGTTTTCTGGCAATGCATATACATTAGTATTGGGTTGCTAATTTGCCCTTTCACTATTCGCTCCATAAGAACGTTGTTCGTTAGCTAATTCCCTGTCATTCATGGATATTTATAATTTTGACGCATTTTAAAAATGTTAATCAACCGAACATGACCAAATATTTTTTTTATTAAATGATATAAATTAAATTCTTCATTGCCATTAAAATTTTATATGCAACACACACAATAAACCTACACGAGTAGGTATGCTTCTACACATAACTTGAAAGTTTTTAATTTATAACACCCACATTTGGATCGGATGCCTTTAGACAAAAAATAAAATAAAAAAAAAACACCATCAATTAGTGACGCCAAATAATGTCAAATCACCACTCAACAAATATATTATCTTCACAATAAGCTGCTAATGCCATTTAAATCACACACAGTGCTATTAAATTCCCACTTTTAGATGGAACATAAAATTAACCCAACAACATCATTAAATAATGTTGTGCATATTAAAAAACTATATAGGTTCATATACGAAACCTGTCATATGGTGGGGCATTGATTTTTTACGGGGGAGAATTTATTGCCATCGCATTGTGGAAACCATACTTTAGTTATAACAATATGCTACGTATCGCATATCTACCTGTCATCCAAGATTTTCATAAAACATAAAATAGCAACAACTGACACAAGGTTTCATATGTAAAAATTATACGGTGACCATATTTCGCTTGGGCAAAAATAAAGGTCTAAATGGTTTAAAATACAAAAATTATATTAACGAAAGCCTAGAACTGGACAAACTGAAAAAGTGAATGTTTTCCAAATAACAAAAAAGGTAGAGGAACGAAAAGAAGAAAAGAAATTTTTCAGACAATTAACTTTGCTTCCAAAAAATACAAACTATTGAATTTGTAAATTGTTGAAAAAATCACGACGATGATTCATATAATATAAGGTGCCAAGACCTTTTCTGTTGAAAACAACATGATCTACAAGTTTCGAAGTTATGTACGAAACAACGATTTTACTGACATTATTTTTTGTCCACGCATATGTGCACACGATTCTGCAATGGACTGTTTAATCTCTTGGTTTCCTTTCAGCTTTTATTCAATGGATCAGATCTTATTTAAAATACCAATTTTTTTCAAAAGAATCACTTCTGATCCAATAAACGATTTTTCCGCACACAACAAATGACGGGTTATTAATTGTGTGCGAAAAAATAGTGTAGATGTCTCCAAAAAATATGCAACAATTATCAATTTTTTTCATCGAACAGTGTACTGCAGAATGAAAAGTTTAACTAAATTTTTCGTTTATGATTTCGTTGAGTCATTTTGTTTGGGATTTTTCGTTTCGCATCAGCAGCGTACTAGGCTTTAAAAGGGTACAACAGCATCTAACTGATGAGCCCAACTGTTGTACTGGGGCGAAACGTCATAACATTGAGTAGAGCTCACTTACAAATTTTATTTGAACCTACAAAAAGTCTTTCCAAACAAAAAATCTGATGCTGAATCAAATGACATAAAATCCCAAGTGGATGCCTCTTGTTACGTTAACTTTTCTGTATCAAAGAGAACAGATGGTAACCATAATTATTTGTCGTGGTATTTTAAATCTGCATGTTTATGATATTTATAATGTCTAAAAAATTAATAGACTGTCAATAAATTAGGCTTTGTGGATGCGATAACAAATCTTTCTGCTGACTCTCGTGAAATTAAAAGCAAGTTCAGAGCGAGGAATGGAAGGTCTATGATGTCACAAAATTACTACTTGAAAATTTTAGAAAACATGTCTGTTTTATGTTTAAGTAAAGTTATATCAATTAGATTTTCATTTCGCTGAAAAAAATTATAAAAAGTTGGTTCTCGATCGAAGTTGAGTATTTTTTTACATTGGTTTACACGAATTTGGTGCCGAACTCAAATCCGTTAATAGTCTTCACTTATCATCTCAGGTTTTTTGCGCTAGAAAATGAAAAAAAAAAAACTTTTTCTGCAATTTTTTTTTTTCGTTATGTAGCAAAGCGAGATTGTTTTTTTTTTTAACAAAATTAGTAACAATTACAAGTCTTCTCCTTCAAAGTTTTGTTTAGATCTCTTGGATATTCCTCTTTTTCTGCGAGAAATCTATACTTCGTTCCTAGGTTTCACAAGAGTAATTTATTGGAAAAATTTAAACTGAATTATGAAGAAAAAGATTAATATCTTTAGAACAATTGCAAACTCTGTTGAAAAAAATTACCTAAAATAGATTTTGTCGAAAAAACTACCACGCTTTGTTACATAGCTTAAAAAACAGCGAAAACACTGTGATATTTAATTTTCCGGCGGGTATATTTCAAAAACCCGAGCCTATCGCGAAAAACGGATAACGAATTTGATGTCAGTGCCAAAAAGTATGCTTACAAACATTCTACTTTTTTCGTGTCCAAAAATTAATCGATATTTGTTAGCCTGTGTTATTAGGCGTTTTTCTTTTTTAATTCAGAAAAGAGCTCTGAACAGAGTCCGAGCATGTCGAGCATGTTCTGAACATCATCTGAGCAAGTTTGTTCTGACCACCCTGAACTATTTTTGAAATACACCTGAACACTAGCTGTCAAATGCTATGCGTTCAGCATTGAACTCAGTCTGCTCAGTCATTTTATTCTGAGCTCATAGAGCACGCTCTGAACAAACTCTGAACACACTCAGAAAGAAAAAAGAAATACAAATTTTTAGCTCTGAACGCTCAGAGCTAAAAAAGAAACACAACTTTTTGTTTGACAGTTCAGGCTCTGCTCTGAATTAAAAAAGAAAAACCCCTATTATTAACCCTTAACTGGGCTCATGAAGAAAATCACACAAGTGGTGGCATAAGGTCGTCAATTAAATTTAAGGTGTTAATGTTGGTTAAGTTTAATGCTTTATTGGTTTAAGCAAAAAGCAACAAAAACTAGCTAGAAGCTAGCAAAGTCAAAAGCACTCTGCGTTACATTTTTTTTTTATTTTTATTTCTCAATTTTGATTACCCCATGCGCCCACTTAAGGGTTAACACAAATTCCTAGGATATAGACAATTGTGATGGGTGAACATTCCGAAATGAGGACCGAGGACTTGATAATAGATAATATATTTTATCGGTGCTACAAAATGGTGCCAAGATAAAGTCCTCTAACTTCTGAACCGGTTCTCTGTCAAATTCCGAGGACCGCCAGCAAGCATATAATGGGTTTCTGAAAGGAGCTCATGATGCACAGTATTAATGATAAACCAAGTGCATAGGTTTTAAACTCCAATGACAGTCAACAAGCTGCCTTTATAAGTATGACAAAGTGTAGATTTGTGTTTTCAGGAGCGGATGGCGATCCATTTGGATGAATTTCCTTTAATCCGCCTTCTAATGACTAGGCATACGAAACAAATACCATACTACAACCATAACCTTTATATCCGTTTGAATTTTATTCAACGAAGATGTCTGGCTTCATGAGCAAATGGTAGTCTTTATTGTCAACCTCATGCTGAGGGATCAGTTCGTATACGTTTCTGGTCTTGGTCTTAGCCACCATTTGCAGAGAAATTTTATGATTGGGATATAAGAATAGATTTTATCGAGGAAAACATTTTTTACATATGGTGTTACAACAGTTAAAACTCGCTCTAAAGTAATTTTTTGCGCTGAATTCGAATCCATCATCGGTTTTCCGCCATCAGCATTGGTTCCTGAGATATTCTCGTTATAGAATTAAAAAAAACACCGTGTTCGTTATTTTGAGATTAAATACAACGAGCTATAAATCTTTTCAACGAAATCTGCAACACTTCCTGAAAATACTGATCTTCTTCCACTAAATTCAGTTTAAATCTTTCCAATATCTGTGTATGTCTTCGAGAAATCCTTATAGTTAGTTGCTAGTCTTCGGCTGTCCCTAGATAATTTAATAAGAAGGGTAAAATGCGGTTTAATATCCTAAAAACATACATTTCAACAAGACATTTCATAGAGAATACAAAATATATTGGAAAGATTGAAACTTAGTTTGGAAGAAGAGAAATGTAGTCTAAGAGCTGACAGCAGATTTTTGGGCCTAATAGTATTTTCAGGAACGGTTACAAATTTTATGGAAAGCAATTATCTACGGTGGTTGCAGAACCTCAAAAAGAGTGAAAAGCTGGTAACGACAAACATCTAACTAAGGATATCCCGGAGAGCAACAAGGATATTAAAAAGATTAAAACCAAACTTTGAAGAAACTATCTTTATTGAAAAAAAAAATTACCTCTCAATTTCATATATGTAGTCTCAAAAAAAAAAAAAATGAAAAATGATTTTTTTATTATTTTCAAACGGGAATATCTCGAAACCCTGAGCTGAAAGCGAAAAATGGAGTACGGATTTTAACTCACCGTAAAAGTGTGCCTAGACACATTCTTCACTTGGCGTGTCAAAAAATTAACTTATATTTGTAAACCTGTGTTTTTGGTATGCACTTTGGGATTGAGGCTATGTACTTACAATCTGAGAAAAGTCCTCAACTACCAATGACTGCTACTAACGTTGAAGAGTTCAAAGGCCACGCAAATGGGACATTGCATACTTTTGCTTTCAGGCAGTATAAGCCGCCATTTTAGAGGGGCGGGCGTTTCAAACAAAATTTTATTTTATTTCTGGTAGAAAATTAAATAAACTTTCTTATTCGAACGCAAAATGGGTGTATAATTTATACTTTCGGAGTTAAAGCGCCGAAAAGTATTTTGTATCCTCTTCATAGCTTCAGACGTCCTTAGCGGTTTCAAAAAAGAAAAAAAAAAAATACTAGGCCAGAAACTATAAATGGTATAAAAACACAAATATGATTTTTAACTACTCGCCCCACCCCCCCCCCCCCCCCCCCCTCTATTTGGATTATCTAAAGTCCTTCCGTATGAAATTCTTCTTTTTGATTTTGACAAGTTATTAATTCAATTTGTTTTGTTTTTTGCTTCTCAAAATTCTCGTAAGACAAAACGATATAGGTATACCTATCTATAGAGACTATACATATATCTCTATAGAGATAAACAATTTAAATACAAAATAAAAGATTTTAATTTCCAACTCCAGTTCTGCACTCATCTAACAAAGCTTCACAAATGCCAAATGTCTTAACTTAAGAAGCCTTTGGCAAATATTGTTGTCAAATTTGAAGATTTTTGTCTACGTGATATTTCGAAATGATGCGCAATAATTCTTAAAGTCTCAAAAACCCAGACACACACATATACAACACAGGTCGTCTCTGTGCAATAATTCACTTTTGCCTAAAGATTTATTTCAAATAAATTCACAAGCAGTGGTATAGCACACAGTGTGTTCAGTTCGGAGTAGGCGGACGAGAATCATAAAAAAGGCTATTTTCCTAAATTAATGGCAAGCTATTAGGTCTTGTTATATGAAGAAGGAAGTCAGATATAAGGCTATAAAGAAAAGGTTATGAACATTTCGTTCAGGCTACTTTCGCTCAACAAAATATCATAATAACAAATAATTATTACTAAAGCAAGGTTATTTAAATTGATGCTTGACGATGATAAAATAACTTAATGGGGTGATAAAGAATTAATTTCTACGAATATAATCTGATAAAATACAAATACAACAACACAAACAAAAATAGTTAAAGTATGTACTTTATTATGTTTTATGACACATTTTGAGAGGATTCTTCAACAACAACAAAATATTAACAAAGACAAAAAGTTTCACAAGATAAAATATTTTATTTCAGATTATTTATTGGCTATTATATTTTGAAAAAGATTCATTCCTTCCATCATCAAGAGTAGCTTAAGATGTCATAAGAAAATGATTTATCTAAAACAGGGACTCTGTTGATTAACAATATTATCTTTTGTATAATAATTAATTTAACTTGACAGAAGCAGGAACCTTCATATAAATGTTCGCTCAATCAAAAGAATTGCCACTCGTTTTCATAATTTATAATTTTTAAAATAAATATCAAAGGAAGAAAAATCATAAAAAATAGTAGATACATATGTGTGTTTATATGAACATAACTGTTATATACCATTCTTGCTTTAATTTATAAATTTCAAAATAATCAGCGCGTGGCAATATTTATTTCCTTCCTTGATGGCATCAACATCTGTGTGGAAAGTTCAAAGAGTTTATTGCAGTTAAACTGAAACTATTAGTCATGATTCATGACATGCTCGAAATAAAAATTATTTCAACGAAAGCTGTTAATTTTGAGATATATTGACCAGCTAGATCCAACAAAAGTCCGTGGCAGATAAGTTTAAATGAGTGTAAGGTAAGCGAAGTTAAATTTGTGAAACCGGTGAACAAATTGCACTAAGGTTTACACGGTTTTGAATACAGGGAAGTTAAAATCATTCTTAATGTAGCTGTTGGTGCTGAATTCAAATCCGTCAACCGTTTTCCGTAATCAGCTTGGATTTTGAAAATGACAAAGAAAGTTCTTTAAACTATTTGTGAGGTAATGTTGCAAAGCGAGATTATTTGTTTCAACAAAATTAGGAACGATTTCTGAAAGAGATAGTTTTTTCTTTCGTTCCAAATTAATTTTAAATCTTCATTCTAACATACCTAACTTAAAAGGACAATGCTCTGCTTGAAATACTTGCACGGAATGACTCTTGTCTGACTTTTAAGCAAGAACTCATCTGTTATTTGATGCTATGAAAAATCATTTTCTTGTTTAACTTCAAGCAAGCGTTTAAATTGTTTGATGACATTGAATTGATCAAAATTCCGACTTTCGATTCATAAAATGCCGACCATTGTCAAAATGTTGGTGATATTTTGTTTTTTTTTTTAACCAATAGACAGCAAAGCTCTGAGCAGAGGCTGAGCGATCAGAGCAGAGCTCCGAGCAGATTATGATCAGATTCCTCAGATTTAATTATGAAACACACTTGAGCACTGAACTGTCATTTCATAGGTGTTTTTGGTAAATTTCGTGAAATTTCTTGCAATTTGCTTACAATTGACGGGCGACTGTCCAGAGAATCCATTTTAAATTATTTTTCACTAAAAAAATAACTGAAGTTGGCTTCGCTCAGCGTTTTGCTCAATTCGCTCGGTCATTTAGTCCTGAGCTAATTGAGCAAGCTCTGAGCTAGCTCTGATGGAAAAAAGAAACACACTTTTTATGCTCTGATATGTCTGAGCTAAAAAAGAAACATAGAATTTTTGTTTGACAGTTCCGTGATCTGCTCTGAGATAAAAAAGAAAAACGCCACATGTTGGTCGCTTAACCTTTTTTTTTATTATTAATTTAAATAAAATGCAAAGAAGTGGGTTTTTAATAAGTTTTCCACTATAAAAATACGTGTTTTATTTCCTAATTGTGAAGTTGTTCTATTATACACCTAATCTCGCATGAATTCCTGAGTTATCGAACAATAGTAATAATATTTGGTTCAATTAAAATTTGTAGTTTTTCTACGGAAGTTCGCAGTGTGGCGTTCGTGGTACGGCACCTTTCACGGCAAGGCACCTAGGGCATTTGCCCCTCTGCCCCACCCTTAGACGAACAATTATCTGTTCAATTGTCAAGCTTATAGAAAGTTTTCTAAGAATAAGGTTTTATTTAAAACATTTAGTTTACTCCCATAGAAGATCTTTTCTCTTTATTAGACTTAATTTTTGAGAAAAGCATAGTTTACAGTTACCGTGCGCAAAAAAAAATCTATGCTAATATTCTTGCATGTCAAAAATAATTGAGGTGAAATGCAAAAACAAATTGTTTGCACGATTGGTTTACAGTTTCATGCAAAAATAAAACCATTGCTGTTATGGAATAACATTTAAAATAATGGAGGGCAATTGTTTTGCATGTGAAAAAAAGTGTGATGAATAAAATATTCTTCAAAAAATAACATATATTCATCTCAAGGCATTATTTGCATGCAAATGCTTTTTGCATCCAAAAATAATTATTTTCTATTTTCAGGCCCATAGTTTATTAATTAAGGGTAAATTAATGACTCAATGGGTGGCTTAAGCCAAGGCAAACGTTTTTCGCCTTGAATATTATTCATTTTGGTGCACAGATTAGGTGGAAAATCGTTTTGAACATTTTGATTTCTTTTTTGACATGGGAACTGTAAACTATGCTTAAACCAAATCGACAAAATTGTAATACCAAAACTTTGTATGAACTTCTAGCAAATCACATACAGAAAAGAAGATATTCACCCCGATTAGAGAATCCGACGAATGAGCTGCGGAGGGAATGAGACTTAATTTTGACATTTTTAATATGAGCCAAGCGTCAAAATTAAGTCAGACTCCCTCCGCAGCTCATTCGTCGGATTCTGTAATCGGGGTGATTTTCTTACCATCTCGTGTAGGTACTGAATTTTGAATGGAATTCTTCAAGAAGTGTCAAATTTGTTAAAAACAATACGGACAGTGGCGGATCCAGAGGGGGGGCTATAGGGGCTGAAGCCCCTCCCACGCCTGATTCAGAAGAGAGTTAGACAAACAAAACTAAGATTGTGGCTGCAAAATTTACTTGTGAGCTGTGTTTTTCCTAGGAAAATTGAACCATATTATATGCAAGCTGTGTTTTTTTTTGTTTGAAGCCCCAAGGGGATTGGCTGAAAAAAGACGATTATATAAAAAATAAAATATACCTACGTAGGCGAATACGTATTTCAAGCCTTAAAGGTAAGACAGAAAGTTTAGGCTTGGGGCTAAGCCTTTATGAAGCGTTTTGCTAAACGTGCAAGGGAATCAGATGAAAACTATAACACTGTTAGGGCTAACAAATTTGCATAACAAATGTTTTTTTTCCGGGCATTAAAGAAATCCGACGAAAGTAAGAGGCAAGAGCTGTTGTTTTCCGAAGTCCCGGGAAAAAAACGAAGGTTGGGGCTGTGTAAGCTTTGTTTTTTCTAAGCCCCTAAGGAATCGGCTGTGTAAGCTTTGTTTTTTCTAAGCCCCTAAGGAATCGGACTAAACAAATAACAAGTTTGGGGCTAGTAAGTATGCATACCTAAATGCTGTGTTTTTTCCAAGCTCTTATATTGAAACTAGTGAGGTTGACTTTCATGCTATTATTTTTACCTAGATCGAGGTATCGATATTTCTTAAAGATCAAATTAAGGCCATCTGCACACGATACGTCTCGTCATAGACGCGCACTGCGCTTCCGTGCAGATTGTATGCAGCGCATATTGGTTTCAATGGATAAGTGCACACGAGGTGTAAGCAACACATATTACAATTACCAACTATTACCATATTCGTCACAGCATACAAGCAGCAAATCGCATGGTTTGCGAAAACGAATGAATGTTAGCTTTTTCTTAAACTCCTTGTGATATTTTTCGGACTAATGCTATGTTTCCACCAAAGGTTTATCTCAGATTAGATTTAATAAATATTTTTGGTGTCCGCACGCACAAAAAGATTTAAAAAAGATTAAATTTGACAGCACCTTCAAAAATGCAAGTGGCGTTCCAATTTTTCTTATGAAGTGCAAATGAGACAGAATGTTTGATTCGTGTGAAACATTGAAGAACTGAATGCGAGTCTCGAATGAATCGTTCAGCACCATGTAAGAATAGGTTAGTCCGATTTGTAAAACTATTTGTCCTAGGAAGATTTAACAAGATTAATTTCTAATCTTCAAGATTTACGAAATAAATTTGTATGGTAAATCTACGAGATTTAAAGGAGATTTAAGGTTAATCTCATTAAATCTCAGATTCGCGCTAGGTGGAAATGTAGTATAAGCTAAGCCCAGATAACTTTTGGGGCTTAAGTTTAAAAACTCAGTTTCCATAGTGTAAAAGATCACCCTGATTACAGAATCCGTTTTAATATGGACCCAATACTAGTGCAGACAAATTTTTAAAATTATAACTCACATTTTTTTTCAAATCTTCGTCAAACATTAAGATTTGAATTGCCAAAAAATATGAATGGAATTCGCATTAAAATAGTTAATGATCGGAATGTTGAACACGAATTTTTATGTTCGAAATATCAATCCACATGGACTAAAGTAATTTTAGGTGGAATAGGTACAGAACATCCAAATTAATTCTTTTTCCTCTTTACAAAAAGTATATTGGAAAACATGATTAAGCTAATTTCTTGGAAAAGCTACTTGAACAAAAAATTTGCAACTGTCTTTTTTATAGGGAGTTTAATTACCTTTCTTTTTTGCCATTTATAGCATTCTCTTCTAAAGGAATTAAATTTTAAGAATAAGATAGGTGAGATACATGGGCGTACCTACGCCGGATTTCGATTAGATCAGAGCAAACAAAAGCAAAAAATAGTTTTATTACAGAAAACTTGCTTTAAAATGTTTTCATCAAAAGAAGAAAAATTGAATAATATATTAAATATATTCTGAGTAGGGGGGGGGGGGGGGGGGCAAGCACATCCAGCTGCCCCCTTGCGTACGCTGTTTTGTTTCAATTTTGTCCATTTAACTTTCGTACGAATCTTAAGTAAGTGTCAAAAACAGAAAAAGAAAGTTTGCACTGTGACTCTTTTAGTCTTACCAAGTACTTTAGGATGAGGTCTTATAAATCCTACAAAAAAATATTCAAATTAAAGAAAGGTACCTACCTACCTACTTATTTAAAATTCCTATCAACATATTCTTACAACTTTTTTATACGATGTGTCTTTGTGGAGAAACTGGTTAAAGCGTCTATTCAAAATAGAAGCTGAAGCTAACTAATTACCAGATGCTCCATTTCCAATCTTAAAATTTTGCAAAATTTTCCTATTAAGTTAAATCTTTTTTGATTCAGCTGCCGACTAGCCTACTTTCAGAAAAAAGAAAATTTGGGTTGGTAGGGCATTCGTATATGATTAAGAATTTTTCAAAAGATGTGTCTAAGGGAACTCCAAGCCCCCCCCACAGCCAAATCCTGGATCCGCTACTGAATACGGATATTCTACAAAAAGGGTTACAACACTTTTGTTTGATTAAAAGAGTTACGTATTAATAAAATAATTGTAAATATTAAATTAAATTGCAATTTTTACATAAAAACGCAAAAGAAACATTAGTAGCTTCATATATTTTCTAAATAAAAAGATTTTAAGCCCTTTTCCATAGGAGCCACCATTTTCTAGATTATTGATCCACATCACATTAAATGGCAACACATTGAACTCCCCACCCCCATCCACACATCCATCACCATTTCTTTTAATCGTTTCCGGAAGGATAAAACGTTAGTCAACGTCCTTGTCGCTATTAAGATTACTAAATTGTGCAAAGCTAACTCTAACACATGTACTTAGACACACTTTTAAAGATAGACAGTGATTTTTTCCAATTTTTTTTTATGTCATCCCCCTCCTACACTTTTTGAACCTATACACTCAGAGTGCGATGCTCTAACACTTAACTTGAATGAAAGGAGGACAAAGGCTAAAGCCGAAAATCATGTTCCTGTGCGAAAAAGCCAATGATTTTGACACTTTGCTCTTTTCCATTCACTTGAAATTACTTTTTATATAAAAGAATACGAGTGTATATAAATGAAAGAGACGGAGAGAAAAAAAATAGCCGAATCCATTTAATACTACCTCACCTCAACGAACCAAACATACCCTGGCGGGAAGAGCACTGCAATGTCAGCACTGTTAATGCCGTGTGTCGTAAGGGGCTTCTTATCGTTTGTCGCAATTTCCTAAGACCACCAAACGACGACGACGTTTACCACAAAGTAGTGGCTTTCCGTGCACAGGAAAATCTCTCTAACACGAGGGATGACATAAATTTTTTAATTTGCACACAAAAGAGGGCTTATCTGCTCATATAATTTTCAACCAAACCAGAAAAATTGGAGACTGTTAATGAAAACTCCATATTTTCACTCCTTCACCTTTTTGAAATAGCAATATCTTTTAACTGCAAAAAAGAGTTTTTTATAAATTATTTTATGAGAATTTTTTTTTCTTAACTTCGTCATTGAAGAGTAAAACGCAAAAACTGGATATTTTGGATTTTTAAGAAATTTTTAAAGCACTGATATCTTTGAAGTTAAGACCTCTAAGAAAATCGGTTTTTGTGTTGTAAAACTTTGTAGTGATTGATCTATATTATTCGATAGCATTCACCATTAATGCGTAAATAATGATATTTGCATTTAAAAACCTTCACTTGAATTTTTCCACACTAAAAGTACATTTTGTCGGGGCTATGTTCTAAAAAAAAAACTTCACAATTGAAGGAAGTATGTACAAAATGTACTAAAATTTTCGTTTTAAATATTGTCCGCATTATTTCAATGATCTTTTTCTAAAAATCGAGGAATTAGTTTACAGGTACAGACATTAACGTTAGAACAGAAAAAGATTGTTTGTTTTAAGAATAATACTCAGTCCTTGGCCATGTCTATGAAAATTATAATGAAAGCTCTCCAAAATTGGAGACATCACTACAACTCTATTGATACTCTTTCTGGAAATATTAGAAAGCAAAACGTTCGTTCAACATAAGAAAAATAACGTTCATTCAACATGTGCCCTTTTTAATTAAAAAAAATTCTCTCCAAAATTGGAGACATCACTGTAACTCTACCGATACACATTTTAGAAATACTAAAAAGGAAAAAGGACATCAACGTAGAGATTGTAAGAGCATTGTATATGGTGTGGCTGTGGTAATGGGCGCTTAAAAGCAATTTTATGACATCCTGCATGGAGGTGGTTGTGAAACAAAAAATCCTACATGATTTTCCGAGCAAAAAAAAAAAAACATTAAAAAAAACTAAAACGAAATGGAGAAAGAAAGAAATCATGGAATGAGAGAAGAGAACTATAAGTAGAAGAACAAGGATAATAGCATATAAGAACGATGTGATACTTTGTCGGAATGGTTCCTTACGGTGACGTGATGATAGTACTATGTGGTGTGGCGATGGTTTTGGTGCTAGTGGTGTGGTGGTGGTTGCACTCAATTTCTAGTTTGCACTTTTCTTTGCCATTTAGAGGGTCGTTTTGGAACCAGGGTTTTTAGCAAGAAAATGATACCCAGATGGGTGGTTGTGAATTGGGAGCTGATAAAATGGAGAATGAGACGAAAAACTCGTAAGTGAAAAGCTATAAAATGCTTTTGCTGTTTGAACTTGCATTTTTCGGATGTTCTTCATGGGTTTTCAGTCTATATATACGTTCTGATCCAATAATGACTCTCGCAGGAACGTGGAATCATTTTGAAATTTCCTTTCTTAAAAAAATGTCGTAAGGAAAATATTTAAATTGACATTGAGGATGGGTTTTTATTTGAATACTCGAGGATTTAAGGACCTTTCAAAAGTCAACTTCACAAATAGGCAGGAGTGGAAGCACTTATCATTTCATTTATGTATACCCAAACATGCAAAGAAAATAAAAAATATCATTTAGAATATATTCGTAACTTGAGTTTTAAGTCCCAAGACTCTTTGTGAGTATTTTTAATACCGGAAGTGCTCATTCGTGTAATAAATTTCACTTGAATTACGTCAAACTATGAAAGTCAACGATAAACATAATTAACTGTGGAACCCTGCCAGTAACCCGTAGTGTCGGAATTTAGCACTCCACTCAAAAGGCAGTACAGAGCCCCACTCCATTTAACCAGACATCCCAGTATACACTCCAACTCCAGTATCATGATGGATCTGTGAGTTCGTCGATTCACGCAGGAGTTCACTGCCATTTGGGTTTTCAACACGATATGTGATGCTTGATTTATAATGCCCGACCAAACAATATCGTCCCATAATCGTTGGACGATAAACAAAAGAAATGAGAAAAAATAAATAAATAGCCTCATAATTTCTGCGCTGCGCCTAAGCGAAACGTTCAGTAGCGGCACGGGTGGCAGGCGGTGATAGAGGGTAGCGTAGTGGGGGTGCATAATTAGGATCTTTGCGTGGGTTATTGTGATGTGACGAGAAATCAGCAGGCGTAAGTAAGTTTTATTATTTTTTTCCGTAGTAAAAGTCGCGTTTCATCGTTGTGTATATTTGTTTGTTTTTTAGTTTATTGGATGCCATAACATTTTTTTGTGTGTGAAATTCTTTATATACCAACGTTTGAGTTTATTTGGCTTTCCATTGGAATTTATGACATTTTCAAGGGAATATTTTCAGTTAATTTTATTTGCAATAAATCTGTCGACACGCAAAGCAATTTATAAATGTGGAAATGTGTAAATATGTGGAAATTAATTATTTAATCAAAACATTATCATTCTCATTCGGTTGTCGTTTTTTGCTGTTGTTTTATTGTTGTTTTCGTCGAGGGGTGTCAGGCGGTGTTGTTTTATTTTTCTTTTAGGCAAATTAATAAAATTTTTCTTTTTATTTCTTATTTTTCAGTTTCATTAAATTTGGCTTGAATAAATAACAACATGTGTGTGTATAGGTGATGGCAAAATTGTGAATAATCACGCTCCCTGGCAGACAGCGCTGTTTTAACTTTGATCTTTTGATAGTCAATTAAAGGGGCAAGTATGCCTTGATATGTTGTATGTATGTTTATTAATGAAGGAAATTGTTTTTTTTTTGTGCGATACTATTAATCTTTTAAGTAAGATATTAACAGGAAGTGATATTCTTTGATTTATATTTTAATTTTTTTAATTGAGTAGACTTTATATTTTGCAAAGGAAGTCGTAAAATAACCTACACATGGCGTATCATTTCAAACGTGCACATGGGTCATCTGTTGTCGATTTTATAAAATCACTTTGACTCGATCCCAAGTTTAATTTTTTAGTGAGGTTAATATTAGCCGCATTTTATTATCCACATGATCCAGATCAATTTCTAACACGTGATTACAAAAACAACATGGGATCCTGCTTTTTATCTGGATCTATGTTAATGATCCAAAAACTACTATTGTGAATGTGTCTCAATAGTGCCAAAAAAAGAGGCAGCAGACACGTGACAAATTAAACAAACATAAAGCAAAAAGAGACGGGTATACATATAACTAAGATCCTGTCTGTTTTATTTATTATGATCTGATCCGGATCAGATCATGAGGATAATAAAATGCGGCTATTATGTTCAAGGAAATGTCAAAAAAATAAGCCTAGGGATCAAGTTAAATCAAAATTTTCAACTGACACACCACCTAAGTGTCCCATTTCCTTAAACAAAATTTGGTTCTGGTGGTTTAGACTCGGAATATAATTAATATAAACCGAATTTTATTTCTAAGAAAAGCGCAAAGAATTTTTATTATTTAAATAAAAGCTAGATCCCCAGAATTTCAAAAAACAACTGACAACTCTCAAACATCACTGTGTCCGTATTTTCGACGTTTTGTTCTTGCGAGGAAACGACAAATCAAAGGGAATACCTCATGAAACAATTCTTTTTATTTAGCCACTTGGACTCGACAGAAAATTGTCCCATTTCAAAATATTCAAGCTTACCTAATACAATATAAAGAACTGTCCTCACAATTTAAGCAGAATCAACAGAGTGTGTCGTCGTTACCACCAGTTCTTAATATTTTTGATTGAGAGATAAGTTTTGTTCTCAAATGTTCAATTTGCCACACAAAAGATTGAGGAGAGCAAACAAAGAGATAGATAAAAAGCGGATAAGTATTGTAAGTAAAATATTGTATTATTTCTCATTCGATTGTTGGTCGCAAAACAAAAAAATGGTAATGCAATTTGGTGGTACCTAAGCTGAACAAAAGACGTAGTTTTAGCTTTTTTGAGATCTTCATGGCGTATTTGTATAGGTTGAACAAAATGGACTAATTTACAAATGACAAAGTTATAAGAAAAAATTACTGAAAATACAAAGTTTTGAAGAGGCCAATTTTTGAAAGGACAAAGTTATGCAATGCAGGTTAATTATATTTTGGTACAAACTCTGTTGTTGGCAGGAATGGAGGGGACCTACGGTTTTTTTCCGAGTCTGAACGGCTTAATGAGAAGCACTTATTCGTGACAAGTATAAGCCGTTTTCGAAAACGTCAAATCAAAGTCAAATTTAATCATCAAATGATCGTCATTTTTGGACGCAGGTACAGCGATCGTCAAATATGCAATCGTCTTGCTTGCACAAAATCAGTTTGATCAACGTCAATCTATTAACTCACAAACGCATTGGACATTTACAAACACGCTCTCTGGCTTTAAAATATTTTGTTCGTCAACCCGATTTTTTTACTGCACAGCTGCACCGCAGATGATATTTTCGAACATGTGACTTTGGCAAGCTGCATTATCGAACACAATGCTAATGCAGTAAAATTTGTATTTGCGTTTTCGAACAGAAGACTTTTGCAGTTTGCGTTTAAGAACATTCTGCAAATGCAGTTTTGACGCAGATGACGTTTTCGAAAACGGCCATAGTCTTGGAGGATTTGTCAATTCCTCGCAAGAGGCAGTAGGTATCTCGGGTAAAATATTTCTGTTTTAAGGTGGCACGGCTGTTAATCGAACCCAGATCTAAGGCATGAAAGCCCAACGCACTAACCATTATGCCACGAGATACTTACTAGTAGTTTTTAATTGCGATATACATAGGTACTATAGGGCAAGTTTTGGATTTGTGCAAAAAAAAAATTCGAGATAACAATCAAACATGACATTACGATGATAGAGAACACGAAAAAAGTGGGTGGCACAATTCTAACTGTCCGTACCTCGATTTTCTTAAAATTTTGAACTTAAGGTTTTTTTTGTAACTCTCCAGAGGGGAAATTGAAATATTTTTTTAGCTAAAAAAATAACGGTACCTACCATACAAGCGATAAAGAAAAGCTTATTTATCTCAAAAACGGTTCCAACGATTTTGATAAAAAAACAGTGTATTATTGTAGATATGATGTACCTTTAAGTAAGAAAAAATATCCCCAAAAACATTTATTAACAGTACCTGCCATATAACGGTTTTTTTGATTTTTGGTTTTCTCATTAACCGCTAAAATTTTTTGAACAAAAGCTTTGTTAGAATATTACTGTATACCAAAATTTTTGAAAAAATAGATTTTGGATTTTTAAAAAAAGATTCAAAATTTTTGTTTGAAAATTCAATATTTCAAAAACGGGTTGATGAATTGTTTTGAAATTTCAGTTTTAAATGTATATTAATATATACTCAAAATTGGCATACCAAAATTTTGTTTGAAAAATGTTACAAAAATTGTAAAAAATGAATTTTTAAGAAAACGGCTCGAACGATTTAAATTTTTTTTTTGCATATATTCATATTTTTTCAAGTAATCAAATGGCATACTTTTTTTCAGCTCTAAGTTATTTATCAGACTGTTTATACAATTAAAAGAACGATTTAAATGCTTTTTATACCTTTTCTTTAATTACTTGAATATATTTTAAAGTACTTTTGTCCAGTCGTGCATTTTATTTATTTAAAAATTTGAAAAGTAGTTTCTAAAAATATAATTTTTCTAAGCCTTTTTTTTTCAAAGTATGTTTTCAAAATAATGCCTTCGAAGCTCTGCAAAATATTCCTGTACAAAACTTTTAAAGGAGAGTCGTCGGTTCTATGATGATTACATTTGGAATTTAATACCAGATTTAGCTCAGAAATATTTTTGGATGAATAAACTGAAATTTTGATTTAAACCATCAATCATTTTGAAACACAGAATTATAAATATTATGTAGCCGCCACTGTGCTGTCGCAGAAAATTTTAAAACACAGATTAACGACCAACTACCTACTTTGCCACCTCTAACCTATCATTAGATGCCTGAACACATCTTGAACAGTATCATTAATCAGAAAAAGAAACACTCGGGTGGGCATCTTGACATAATTATTGTTTGATCATTTTTTCGTGCCTCTTTCCAGCCAACTGTTGCATTTAAATTACCTACTACAAAGCTGCCTCTGCTAATGCTACTTTTGCTGCTATATATTCAAACCAGTTCCAGGTACTTTATAACTACTCTAATCTCTCCCCGTTGAAAATTGCTTTTTGGCCTGTATAGTGTGACACCTTCCGGAGATATAATTTATGATTTTAATTGCAACATACATACATACATTGGATCTTACAGCGTCCGTCTCGTCGCATCGGACGGCGTCGTCGTGCATTCATTCACATATACTATACCCATAAGAAATAGCAGCGGTGTGGAAAAGCCATTGTTCCGGTTTGGAGCAGTAGTCGACTTGACTATCGGCTACATAGGGGGCTATAGCTACTGCTAAGGAAGGCTCACTCTGATGTATATTTGCTGCTTCCACAAATCTCTCCATAATGTTTCTAGAAATTATTAATTTATTATAATTTTTGTTTTTGTTTTATTTCTTCAAGTATATTTTCCCTGTCAGGTTAGTGAAACAAATTACTTCATTGTTATCACCATCAGCCTGATTTATGGAGAGACACAATCCCTATGCTTGCCGCTTGCCTGCCTGATGATGGTTGCATGCCATGCCGCTGGTTTTTATGTAGAGATGGCTTTCGTGCGATGTTTCAGAATGGAGCGCTTGAAAATTAGCAGTGATTTATAATTTTAAATTGTCTGTCTATTAAAACATTTCCGGTTATTAATTATGGTAATAAATCTTTTTTTTTTTAAGTGGAAACCTTGGTCGGATTACTATGTTTAGTTTGCTGTTGTGATGCATGCCCTGCCATGATGAATAGAAATATATTTATTTACTAGAATATGCGGGACATAACTTTGTTTAGATCGTTTTGTGAGAAACTTTTAATCGTTGGCTTCATGGAACTTGACAACTTATTAGCGACACAAACGGCTTAGAATAATTAACTAATGTGGTGTGTGTTGTGAAAAGTTGTTACTTAGATATGGTTACCCATTGATGTCTTAAGTTAATGAGAATCTATAAATGTAGGTATAAGAGAATTTAAGCAAAAAACCTTTCAGCAATTAGGTATTTGATTGAGTTATTTATGCGTTGAATCTTAAAGCATTGACATGGGAATTTAGGTGTTTTTTAATTGCTAGATCTGAAGCTTAACTTCTGCCTAACGAGTGTGCTACTTTCAACTCCACGACGACTCGACGTTCCGCCGATGAAGGCTGAGTGCTCAATCTAATACCTGACTTATGATTGGGATGCGAATGGTGACAGTAGTTTTTCAAGTACATAGTCTCAAAAGTGCAAATCTGAGTGCCTCATATTGGCCAGTGGGAAGCTCTGCGGAGCTGTATCGACATTGCTTTCAATGAAAAGAAAAATATGAATTTTTTTTTTAGCATTCACAAAGCCGATGATTTACATGAGCAAAACTATGGTATTTGGCCTTGTTGCTTGTTTGACCTAAAGCACTTACCTACCTAAGTATGTACAGTGGTTCACAGTGAAAATGGCCCACCCTTAACCAAATTCTTTTTCTTTGATAAACTGTAGTAAATCGAACGAAATAAAAAAAGAAAAAATCTATTTTCAATAGAGAATTGTTTTTTCATTTCAAAAAATCAAAATTAAAAAAAAAAATATTGAAAAATAAACGAAAATCAGAAAATAACAAAGTAAACTGATTATTTTAGCTCACAATGAAAATGGCTTAGTTACGTTTTAGTTGTAAAAAAGTTTGTAAACGCACTTTAGCTATAGAGAGTCTTATAACTGATTTAAGACAGTTGGGAACTGATTCAACAAGTTTTTTGGTGTAATTGGGGCTTATTTTATTCCATTCCTGTAGTAAAACTTTTTTCGACTCACCTTTGTTGGAAATCTCTAGTTTTTGAATTTCAATTTCCAATTTTTTCCAAAAATTTGCAATTATGATTAGATCCGGTGATTGTAGTGGGATTCTGATCACCCTTGGAGAATTATGCAACAGCCATTCCCTAATTTTTCCAGTCGAGTAATTCGGATCACTGTCTTAATAGAAATACAAAATTTTTCAATTCCAACAATTTCAGCATTATTTTTTAAAATTGAAGTTTTAAATTTCTAAATAATGACATTTGAGCATAATTTCATTAATCAAATTTAAGGTGCCAACTGCCAACCCATTTAAACCATTACATGACTACCTCCGTGCTTAGCTGTGACACGAAATAAAATGTAAGTGGCACGTAAAAATTAAATAAAGAATAATTATTAATTTTAATTATATTATCTTTTGGTGAAATCTTTTTGGGTCACATCGTAGGTTCAACGTTTGGAAAAGGCCGAAGAAGAGATGAATCCAAGGCATAAACGTGTCACAGTTTTGCGCACAGAAGGTCATATAATGGTTGGTGCAGGGAATTAACTTCACGGGAACTATCTTCACATGGGAATTTACTTCACCACTAGTGGGAATTAATTTCACCTTTTTTTTTGTGAAGTAATTTCCCACTGAAGGTAGGAAATTATTTCATCCAAAAATTGTGTGAAGTTATTTCTCACCTATGATATGATAAAAATTACAAAAATGTGGCATTGTTGTCTCATTAAATCCCGATTCTTTAAATGCAAAAGAAACTTGTATACACCCATCCTCGGACCTACCCCAAATCCTATAACATGCCCAAGCAGGGGGTGCAGGGAATTAACTTCACGGGAACTATCTTCACATGGGAATTTACTTCACCAGTAGTGGGAATTAATTTCACCTTTTTTTTGTGAAGTAATTTCCCCCTAAAGGTGGGAAATAATTTCATCCGAAAATTGTGTGAAGTTATTTCCCACCTATGATATGATAGAAATTACAAAAATGTAAAATTGTGTTTCCTTAAATTCCGATTCTTTAAATGCAAAAGAAATTTGCATACACCCAGCCCCGCACCTACCTAAAATCCTATAATGGGGGATTGCAGGGGGGCAGCATGCCCCCCCCCCCAATCATACCTCACTGTTTATTCGCCGTAATGCTTGCTGCTAGCATTAATACAGTGCTAGCAGCAAGCATAAATACAGTGTTAGCAGCAAGCATTACGGCGAATAAACAGTGAGGTATGTATACTGCAACCCCCCTGCTTAAAATATCTTTACATATTTAGACATTTTAAACATCAATTTTCAAAAATAGTGCTGAAATGGTTGGGATTGAAACATTTTGTATTTCTATCAATACAATGATCCGAGGCACTCCACTGAAATAATCAGTCAGTTATGCAACGGCTATTTCATAATTGTCCTAGGGTGATCAATTTTTGGTAAAAATGGAAATTCAGAAACATGAGATTTCCTCCGAAGTGAGTTAGAAAGAGCTTTACTGCAGGAATGGAATAAAATAAGCCCCAATTACACCAAAAAACTTGTAATCAGTTTAAAATTGTCTTAAATCTTTTTTTTTTTTAAGACAGAAAGGACTCCCTACAAAACACTAAACAAGATTTCAGAACACGTTTACTAACCATATACAACCAACACGTAACCGGGCCATTTTCACTGTGAGCTGAAATAATCACTTTACTTTGCTATTTTCTGTTTGCGTTTATTTTTTCAATATTTTGAAAGATTTTGATGTTTTTTAAAATGAAAATACAATTCTCTATCTACATATATACCTACATATAAATAAAATTGGAGTGTCTGTCGTTAATATTGAAATAATTTCAAGTTTTTGAGATAAGGTGGTTGTTTTCTTGCTAAGAAACATAACTGCATCTTTAAAAAAAATTTTGTCTGTCTGTCTGTTTGTCCGCGGTAACCTTCAAAACAGCAGAACAGGTTATAATGGGACTTTACGTACATGTAGTGGACAACTCGGGGAGTAATCTGGGCTACTTTTAATTGTAAAAATGTTAACGGTATCTTTAAATTATAAGAAAAAGAATGAAATTATGGGAAAATTATGTCGAAAAAAAAGTATTTCAGGAAATGATTATAAACAAGTAGAAATAATCAATTTTTAAAGTGTCAGAAAATTAAATTAAAACAATAATCATATAGTCCGAGTAGTGGTGAAAATGTTGATAAAAATGTCTTTACTATTAAAAATTTTGTGAGCGTACTGTTCGGGATCTGTGAAAACTACATGCCAACAATAAGGCAGCGAAACCACGGCCGTTTGACAACCACAATGTATTTTCAAGATGCAACAAAATAAGTGTTTATACCTACCTTACTCTTTTTATTCGTCCAAACTATATGCCATCAACCTTGCAGCACTATGACGGTCCTGAAAACACAATAATGCATTTTTAAAATGCAATAATGCGATTGAAACGCCTGGCAGCGTTTATTTAAATAATAATTGAATTGGAGTGTTTGTCTTTAATATGGAAGTAGTTAAAAGTTGCTCAGGTTGTTATTTATTTGCTAAGAAAAATAAGTGCATCATTTTTAAAAATTTTGTCTGTTTGTCTGTTTGAACACAATAATCTTCAAAACGATTCAGACGAGACTTTACGTACATGTAGTGGAGTATCCTAGGGTACTTTAAATGGTAAAAATGTTGAGGGTATCTTTGAAATATTAGAAAAACAGTGAAATTCCGGAAAAATTATGTCGAAAAATTAAATTAAAATTGTTTTATTGAAAATTAACCTTTACTCAACTTCGTCAGCAATAGTAATGAAGACAGTCTGTTTGTTGTACCAATATTATTCCCTTCATACTTCCATCAACACGAATTGAATTAAATGGACTACGAAAAATCCAAAGCTGATCTTCATTTTATTAAAATAAATTTCTTTGCATTTTATAGGACATAACAGCATAACGGCGCGTCGGGCGGCGGCGCACAGTTGGGCCGAGATTTGGTATTGTGATATACTTTTCTCTCAGTATTTTTCAGAAGAAATTTGGCTGTAATAATGATTTTGGGGTAAAAAAATAGTTTTCACCCGAAACGGGGTTCAACCGGAACTTTGAATTTTTGAAATTTTGAACCCTAAAACTAATTCTATACATAAAAATGAATCCATATTGCCCTTTGTCACGCCTTAACTCAAGAATTGCTTGACCTATTTGGATGATTCTTTTCAGGTAATCTTTGGTATTGAGAATTGGTGATTTTTTTTTTTAATTTTGTCTTGCGTTTTGCCAAAAAAGTGCAGAAGCGCACCTTTATGTAAAAAAAATAAATCAATTGAGTTTGAAAAGAAATCAATCAATCATGAAATT
The DNA here is from genome assembly GCA_963921185.1 of Dasysyrphus tricinctus. Classification (NCBI taxonomy): domain Eukaryota; kingdom Metazoa; phylum Arthropoda; class Insecta; order Diptera; family Syrphidae; genus Dasysyrphus; species Dasysyrphus tricinctus. Next base: position 10,404,041 of record OY992533.1, read on the forward strand.
TGGTTGTAACAAATAAAATCGATTAATCAAGAACACATGATTATTTTGTTAATTTGTTTTTCGAAATGTTTGTCTACCCGGGCGGAGCCGGGCCGGGCCAGCTAGTTGAAAACAAATGTTTCGTTTTTATTTTACTCGATTATTAATTTTAGTTAAGGGTGGGCCATTTTCACTGTGAGCCACTGTATATACTAAGCAAAATATTAAATTTAGCCTCCTTTTGATTTTACCACACTTCATTTCATGGCAGCTATCTATGAGAAAAGCCCTCAATGTGAAGAATTGTGTTGAACAAAAATCACTCCATCAGTTGGGACTTAATTTCATACAATATTGTTTGAGTTTATGTCCCACTCTACATTATTTACAATTATCAAAACGATATAGAAGTAGTGTTGAGTGAGGTTTTCTTTAACTGGTGATATGTGTAGGTAACAATATTTTGATAGTAGATATACCTCGTTACCAAGTTCGATGAAAAACTATGTATATGATAAAGCTTCTCTTCAGATTTTGTAGTCAGACAGTAACATATTCATCAAAGTCATACAAAATTGCTTACTTTAGACCAGTGTTTTTCAAACTGTGGGTCGCGACCCCCTAGGGGGTCGCCAAGAATAATTAGGGGGGTCGCGGTCGCAAGCCATTAGGTACAAGGTACTAAAAAAGGTTTTCTTTTATTCTTTTTTTCCTATTGAAGGAAAATAACGTGAGTTCACGTATAGGTATGAAGTGGTTAAAGCCTCTTTTTCCAGCTCTAGATATTTTCCTCTTCTCTTTGTCCAGAGATTATCAATGGTTTTTACATTGAATTCAGAGCTTACATCATTCCATCTGAAAAATCGGCCAGATGGAATGATATATTCAAAAAAAGGATTTAGTATCTATCTCTGTCCATTTCCACCTTCAGAATAGAGTTCTGGAGAGTTACTTAAAAGTTTTTTCTCCTAATTATGCAAACTCTCGTGAGAGAAATGTGAGCGCTTAATGTCATGGTAAAATTTCGTCGAGAATTTTCTGAACCCAGGGAAAAAAATCATACTTTTTTTTGCAAATACTCTGAACGCAAACGAAGTTTTTCGAGGAATCCTCTGATTTTGTCTTTTGCAGTCAAAATGTTTTCTTGTTTCCCTTGGAGTTGTATCAAGATGCTTAAATGGGCAAAAGGATCAGCGAGAAATGATAATTTTAAAAGCTGAGTGGGGACAGAAAAATGATTTGACTATTCCGATTTTGAATCGTGTGCAAACATCAATTATTGAGCTTTTAATTCCAGAACGTGTCAACTAGACCGGGAGCCGACAGCACATTTCGGGTGGAGTGATAGCAAAAAATGAAGTTTGAATGCAATTTCGATTGTAATCATGTTAGCCGAAGTTGATTTACACCCTTCCCTAGATAAGCACCACGGATCACATATCACGGAATCTGAGACCATTTGAGTGTTTAGTTCGCCCTACCAAACCGTTTAAAAAATTTAAAATTCTAAGTGAAAAACTTTTTTTTTAACAGTCTGGCAGGGTGAACTATACTCAAATGATCTCAGATTCCGTGATATGGGATCCGAGGAGCTTATCTGGGGAGGGATGAAATTCAATTTCGCCTAACACGATTACCCTTGAAGTTGCATTCATATTTTTTTTTTCGATTCACTATTTTATCACTAAGGCCCCGGTTGTAGACAACAAAACTTCGATGTTTTGAATAGCCTTGAATGAAACTTTCGATGCCTATACTTCTTTTTACTTGCGATATAGGTACTATAGGGCAAGTTTTGGATTCGTGCAAAAAAAAAATTTCGAGATAACAATCAAACATGACATTACGATGATAGAGAACACGAAAAAAGTGGGTGGCACAATTCTGTCTGTCTGTCTGTCCGTACCTCAACCTACAGCCTAAACCACTGAAGCGATTTTCTTCAGATTTTGAACTTAAGGTTTTTTAGTAACTCTCCAGAGGGGAAATTGAAATTTTTTTTTTAGCTCAAAAAATAACGGTACTTGCCATACAACCGTTAAGGAAAAGCTTATTTATCTCAAAAACGGCTCCAACGATTTTGATAAAAAAAAATCAGTGTATTATTGTAGATATGATATACCTTTGAGTAAAAAAAAAAATCACCAAAAACATTTATTAACGGTACCTGCCATATAACGGTTTTTTTGATTTTTGATTTTCTCATTAACCGCTCATCCGATTTCAATTAAATTTTTTGCACAAAAGCTTTGTTAAAATATAAATAATACTGCATACCAAAATTTTTGAAAAAATAAATTTTGGATTTTTAAAAAAAGATTCAAATTTTTTTTTTCAAAATTCAATATTTCGAAAACGGGTTGATGAATTATTTTGAAATTTCAGTTTTAGATGTATATTAATATATACTCAAAATTGGCATACCAAATTTTTTTTTGAAAAATGTTACAAAAATTTTATATATAAAAAATTAATTTTTAAGAAAACGGCTCCAACGATTTTTAATTTTTTTTTTTGCATATATATATATTTTTTTAAGTAATAAAATGGCATACTTTTTTTTTAGCTCTAAGTTATTTATCAGGCTGTTTATACAATTAAAAGAACGATTTAAATGCTTTTTATACTTTTTCTATAATTACTTAAATATTTTTTAAAGTTCTTAAGCCCCACACAACTTGAACATAAGAGCAAGTACGTGCGATCCAGTCGTGCATTTTATTTTTGTTATCAATCACACCCAAAATCAGCTGTGGGCTATAAATCTAAAAATACCTTTCCTTTTGACAACCATCTGAGCTCTGTTTGACAAAAATTTTGTTGGGCTCGATTCATGTCACTTTTCAAATAACTGACAAAGTATTATTTTATTTTAACTAACAAAGGGGTTGCGTAATCAAAAAGTTTGAAAAACACTGCTTTAGACCAACAATACGAAAGTTCTCAGCACTGTATGTATAAATGTATAGTTTATAGATGTTTCTGTGGTTATTTCTATTCAATGGGGTCATTTCGAGTCACTCTTCAGACCATATCATCATCATCATCCGAGAGAGAAAGAGAGAGTAAAACTTTTACGTGCGCACAGATAAAAACATGAATGTGAGGGCGGTAGCTAGGTGGCAAAGGTAATAAAAAATGATATATTACAGCTATTCGGCATGCCATGAAAATCGGATAACATATTTTATGCAAAAAAAAAAAATAGAAAATATCACAATAAATAATATTTATTATCCAAAGAGTAGTGCGGTGGTGCCGTGAAAGAAACGTCCGTCGTCGTTTGTGTGTGTGTGTTCTTATATTTTCAAACTCTGACTTTTTTGTTTGTATGTTAGAGTTGATACAGGAGTGAAAACCGTATGCTGAACAGGAAGCAATTTATTACAACCTTTTCATATCTTGAATGTGTTTGTTTTTTTTCTTTTTTTTTTTAATCGAAAGTTATTTTGTTTTGTTCTGTACATAGTAAGGTTTATCTTGTGTCTAGGGGAATGATGTTTGGTAGTAAATTCCAAAAGACTTTAAATACAGAAAGCTTTTTCTGTATCTGTTGAATTATTTTATAGGACAATAGGCATGCACCAAGTTACAGAAAGTTTAACATTTTGGTGAATGTTTTTTAAAACTTGAAATACCTACAGTATTTATAGTAAGATGCGCCTTGCTTACTTATAGGCCAATAAAAATAGGTTCTGAGATTGTAATTCATGAAACCTAAAAAATTCGTATAAACGCAGAATTGCACTCTCTATAGCATATCCAAAGTCCCCCATAATCCATTCACTGGATTTTAGTGTAGATGCATTTGAAGAGGTTTGACCTCCCAGACATTTTTGAGAAAGGCATCTGTAAATCATACTTTTCCATTTTAGTATGAAATTTGTACTCAAATTTCTGCAATAGTTATTAATTTATTTAATTTAATTTAGCTCACTTACTATAAAATGTTTAATGAATATAGTAAGGTACCTACCTACCTTGATAATTTCTTAAGTCAGGTTAAAATGAAAATCGTGTATTCTGATTTCCTCAATTCTTGGCAAAAATCAACAAAAATTTGATGAAGAAAAATTCAATTTTATAAAAATTTTCGGATCGTGACAATTTAAAGTTTAAAGGCTGAATGCATAATTGGTAGACAAAATGCCATACACAACATGATTCACATACCCAAGCTTCTTAAAATTTTGGCGACTCTAACGGCTTTAACTTGCCCACCGAAAAGAACTTTTTCGATAGTGAAACATCTAAAAACTTACCTAAGAGATTCTTCCGATGGAGATAAACTGTTAGGGTTGGAGTTAATGTTGATGTTTAAGCATAGTTAACGGTTCCCATGCAAGAAAAATCAAATTTTTAAAAACAATTTCCCACCTATTCTGTGCTAAGTTTTGTATAATATTTTAAGCGCAAAATGTTTGCCTTTTCCCAAACCACCCATTGAGTCATTGGGGGCTATCGTGAATAAAATTTCCCACGGAATTTTTCCCATCGTCGAAAACTGGGAACGTGAATTGTGGTCGCAGTTTCTCTCGGAATTTATTGGCATCGAAAATTAATATTCCATGGCCATTGGGCTACCATTTTGATCGACCAAATTTGAACCTGCAAGGAACAGTTAAATATTGTTGGCATTTCCAATTTTAGAAGATGGGAGAAATTCCGTGGGAAATTTTATCCACGATAGCCCCCATTAATAAACCCCATATTAATAAAAAATGGGCCTAAACATTGAAAACAATAAATTTTTGATGCAAAAACAATTTGCATGCAAATAATGCTTTGAGGTGAATATATTTTTTTTTTTGGAAGTGTAAATATTTTGTATTCACCACACTTTATCTCACGCAAAACAATTGCCCAATTGTTTTGAAGTTCTATGGCAGCAATGGTTTCTTTTTGAATGAAACTGAAAACCAATCATTCAAAAAAGGAGTTTTGTATTTCACCTCAATAATTTTTGACATGCGAAAATATTTGCATAGATTTTCGCACGAGAACTGTCATCTAGGCTTTATAACGACGAATTTATTTTCACGCAAAAAATGTCAATGAAATTTTTTTGCCAACAAAAAAAATGCGTTTGGAAATTGTATTTTGCTTTAATGTTAAAAAAAATCGTTTACAGCACGGACATTTTTTCTTTGAGTATAATTTTTGTTTGCTAAGCGTAAAAAGTGAAATATTTTTTCTAAAAATTATATCCCCCCCCACCCCTCGAAATAATTTTCTGGCTAAGGCCTTGTGAGTGAAGCTTGGAATAAATGTTTGATTTGTCATATACGAACTAAGAAAAAACTAAAAAAAAACATGGTGAAAGGGTGTTTTTGAGGGGGAGGGGAAAGCGTAGAATTTTTACCATGAAAAAAACTGTTACTCATGAAAACTCATTTTATCTGAAAGGCTGGACCAAAATTATTATTTTTGTTTTGGCCAGACACCAGAGTTTTTTTTGGCATCAAAACATCTCAAAATCAATCATGAAAAGCTTCGATGCTGAGTTTCATTGATAGCTATAACTGAGTCCATAGAATCAATGTAAGGCTTTCGTTGAAAACGAGCTTTTTTTTCCAAGTGGGATTGAACTGAAATAGTCCCGTCGGGAAAAATGGCAAGTTCTTGAAAAGTTTAGTCAAAGCCTTCAGTTTTTTTTTGGGTTTTTATATAATAACGTACACAAACATGATTTAAATACTACTTTCTAAGCTAAAAAAGCAAGAATATTGCACCCAAACGAGCATTTATTTACTTAAATGGGCGAGTGCACACTAAAAGGCTTGAATTTAATCAAACTGACTGACCAAAGTCCGAACGTAAAGCAAAAACGGAAGTTTTCTACAAATATGGTTAAATTTAAATTTAAGTGACACAAACTTCGTTGTTTTTTTTTAAATCAGGCTCTGTGCCGAACGTCAGATTCCACAGCGAAAATCTACTGTTGGATCACCCAGCCCAACACCATCATTAAAAAAATAATTTTTAAAAGCTCTCAATATATCGCTCATTTAAAAGAATACCGTCATATCTCAAAATTTGCTGTTTTGAGATAAATGCGATTGAAAGTTTCGTTTTTGTGAAAAATATATGAAAAAACGACTGTAGTGCAACAAACAAAACGTTCGTATGGCAAATGGAGATGAGATATCGATGTAATTTGTTCACAAAAGTAAAGATAAAAAGATTAAGCATACAATGTTATACTCAGTTCAAAACTGTCAATTTTTGAGTTATGACGGTATTCTATTAAATGAGCGATATATTTTTTATAAAAAGAAATATTAATTAATTTATTCAGTTTTTAATTATAATCATTTTTCAATTTATCAAAGAGAATAATAAAATGTTCATTTCAAATGAAATGAAATCTTAAATTTATTTAAGCTCAGCATCTCTTTAATATATCCATTTGACAGATCATTATAATTGCGATAATGTTGCTTGTTCGGAATAAATGAGCCATTTATGAATCAACACCATCTATTTCATCTGAATAAAAATAATTAATATTTATATGAATAAAATTATTATTGCAAGACTACCCACTCGCTCGAGGCTCGATGGTTTTAAAAATGCCTCAAACTATTTTCGCTCGCTCACATCATAACAATATTTTCAATATTGCTCAGAATATTGTTTTTTTTTATTTTGTTTAATGTCAAAAGCTATAAAGAATTAATTAACAATACGCCATGACAGATCAATCTCACAATACCGTGAAATAAGCTGTCACTCTTTCGTGTCATCTAAGTGATGAGTGATGACTTGTACAATTGCGTGTGTTGTATGTTAATTAATAATAAATTTATATTTGAATTTCTTTATTTCATTTTTCACAAAAATGACTAACCCAAGGCAGACACATATTTAACATTGTCACACAAAAAAAAAAAAAGAAGCTCATCGCATACGTAGGTACTAAAGTAGGTATGTTGACCTGTCAATTTCTGCACAGCTTAAAATGAATTTTGACTGGCCTAAAATTGATAGAAACAGGTAGCTTAGGGAAAGTAACGAACAGTTTTCGCTAAGTTTTCTTGCAGGTTGGTTGAAAAGATGAAGTTTTTATGAATTTAAGCGTCAAAACTACAGCTGCCAAAATTTCGTTCACATTGCTATCTGGAGACTAGGCACAAGTAAAAGTTAAATAATATTTAGTTTTTTTTTTATTTGATGGAATTTGGAAAAAGGGCCATTTTCAGGCTCACTTCCGGTCGGTTACTTATTCCAAAAAAAAGGCTTTTTAAAATCGGAAATTCAAATTCGAGATTTATGCTATAGATAGATACTGAGGTAGAATATTCCGAACCTGCTACACACCACAACATATCTTGCTCACGACAATCTCAAGAAACATGCATCCGCTGCACTACACCACGACCACCAAAGAATTTGCTTAAAAAATGCAAAAAACCCTACAAAATCCACAAACAAACGTTTGGTCTCCGCATTTGCATACAAATCTATTCCAGTGAACATAACTGCACCTAGCGGGTGAAGTAACATGCTACCTTAAGTCCATCAGCTTGACTACATCACTGATCAGCTCGGCTTAGCTCAGCTCAGCACAAGAAGTAGGTACACTCCGCTGGCTGGTGGGATGGCTACGGAATGGAACGGATACGGATGCCAGTGTAGGTACGAAAGAACTGTGCAACTTGTGGCACTCTTTTGCCTCGAACCTCTATATGCTCGTTATGTTGTCACATTTTCTACAGCCGAGGAGTGCAAATTTATGGGATACATTTCGTGTCTTCCTCAGCGTATTACTAGCAAAGTGCTGCCGCAGAGTGAGAGATGCAGATAGCGATCGGTATAACAAGATCATTTGTCTGTCTCTTGACTCTGGAACAGAAATATTCCGCCTTCGGAGTGTCTCCGAACTGAGCTACCTGGCTTACATGCTCCTCGAAAGAATACCTACAAAAAAAAAAGTAGCTTGAAGCTGACGGGGAGCTGTTTTGCATTGCATTGTACATAGGTAGAAGGTATAGGTAGTAAGAGTCCCGAATGTGCGGGAAATAAATTTAGCGTGAAGTGACATATGTGTTTGTAAGTTTTGGAGTGTGGCGTGACAAGAATTAATACACTTCTTAACTAACAGCAAGGCAATTGATCATCGCCTTGATGAATCTTGCTCTAGATCCTGGAGGTGGTTGTTGAAAGTTGAAAAAGTAGGTAGGTAAGGTAGCAGTAGGTATTTATGTTAAAAACCAACAATCTATGAAGTACCTACCATAATTTTTACTATCACCACTAAAAAAGAAAATATGTGATCTTTTGTAATTTTTTAAAAACAAACGTCTAGTTGGAACACCCTATACTTAATCTGAGAGGTCAGAAAGTGGTCTTTTTTTGTGCTTGACCTAATACTGAAATTAGTTGATTTGTATCGACTATTTTGATGGAATAGTTGGCTATTGTTCAAGGTACGGAAATACTCCCTCATGAGCTGCTCATGGGTGAGCAAAATTAAATGGGCATTTATGATACACTCTTGCTCATGAGTTATTAGCTGTGAGCATTTTGATTTCTGGTCAAATTCGCGAGTGTTTGATGTATGCTCATGCTCACACTCACATAATGCTCATATACGGATATACTCGCTTCATGAGCATGAGTCAAGAGTGAGCAATTTAGTACTTATGGGCAATCATTATTAAAGAATTTAGAACGATCTTAAAGTAGTCTCGGATGCAACATCAAATTATCGTAGCTGCAATGAGTCTAACTTTAATGTATATTTATATAGGTAAAATAGGTAAACAGAATGATATAAAGGAACTGGTTTAGAGATTAAGTATAGGTAAAATAGGTAAACAGAATGATATAAAGGAACTGGTTTAGAGATTAAGTAACATATAATGCTTGTTAGTATACTTCTCTATCAATTATTATTACTTAGTTTTTTTCCAAACATGTCAATATTTTTCGAAAATACTGTGTATATATTATTGCTATCAATATTTTTTTCTGGTGCTTACAATTTTACGATCATGTCTTCAATGTAGTCAGAAATTGTGATCTTGCAACTTCCTCTTCATTCATATCGTTTAGACACAGCCCTACGTAACAATAGAGTGTAATTTTTTTGTCGAAATTGCAGGGTACTGTTAGGTAACATAGATAGGTACAAACCCGCGCAAATATCTTTAAGCAAGACTGTTCCAGTGAAACTAGTACAGGTTTCAGGCATGCCTCTGCTGGTAATATATAGCATTCGCAAATTAAATTAACCAAATCGCAAATAGGTTCAACCTAAACGCAAATAAGTTTCACCCAAGCGCAAATAGATTTAACCCAAACGCAAATAGAATTAACCTAATCATAATTCGATTTAAACAAAACGCAAATATAGTTAAACTATACGCAAATAATATTTAACTTTTAGCAAACCATTTTAACCAAAACGCAAATTGAATTAACCTTAGCTTGATTTATTGTTCCAGCTGTACTTTTTGGGTCTAATGGATTTTGGTATTATCCATAATTGTTAAAAAGCCATTATTAAGGGATTGGCCTTTTATTTTGTCTGTAACTTCTTGGAAAAATGCGCAGAACTAGTTGGATTTACAATTGGGGGGTTTGTCAAAATCTTATGGTGAACTATTCCTACTATTATAAGCCTTCCATTTCTTCACCACACAGCTGGAACAACAAGTTGAGCCTGGGTTAATTTAGTTTGCGTTTTGGTTAAAATGATTTGTTAATAGTTTAATATTATTTGCGTATAGTTTAACTATATTTGCGTTTTGTTTAAATCCAATTGCGATTAGGTTAATTCTATTTGCGTTTGGGTTAAATCTATTTGCGCTTGGGTGAAACTTATTTGCGTTTACGTTAAACCTATTTGCGATTTGGTTAATTTAATTTTCGAAGGCTATAAAAAGTTCAAGAGAGGTTGTTGGAGATTAATTTTCTGAATCACTGAAAACATCGGAAGCGCGTAGTTTTTGTTTTTTTTTTTAATGAGGAGGGATTGGCCAGATATACATATGATTTTTTCAGATTTCATAAATTATTTTATTTTTTCAATATTTTAAATATATACAAACAAAATCAAATATAGAATAATAATAATAATTTAAAAGGGCAATGGCGTTGCCGTCTGCCAGATTGACGCTTTTAAAAGTTTAAAATTGAATCAATAAGTAATCTTAAAAAAAAAAATAATAAATGAAAATTAGGATAATATAAAAACATGACATGGTGTGGTTTAGTTTAGTTGTGTGGTGTGGCAGATATACATATGTAGAAGGAGCAGATATATCAGAAAACAGAATTTCTTTGTGCACCGATCGTATAAGTGACTTTAAATCAGCATCTTCCCTAAAACTATCTGTTTCGATGATAGTAGATTTCAAAATAAAAGCAGTACTCTTGAAACGAGACAGCATGGTTCGTGCCACAGTTATGTTTTTGCCGTCTTCTAATAAAAAAAAAATTGATTGAAAAACCGGTAGGTATATTTTTCAATCGTTCCCATTTTTCAACTAACAAGCCTTTCCCTTCTTCAATTTGTTGTTCAGAAATAAATAGGTATCAATTAGAAGATTTTTGAGAGATTGCGTGCCACGTTGTGAAATTGCTTGTTTCCCTGCTATTTAACATATATTTTTATAAAAAAGAAAATATTATATTAAATTGTTAAAAAAAAACAACATTGAACAACAAAAATTACAATTCAAGGCATATTTTAAAATTAAATATAATACATCCCTCAATAATGTTAGTTGTCAGTAAGTTGGACCAGCGATTCTAATTTCACGATCGCGGGTGCAACCAATTTGAATCAACGTTTTTTCAAAATTCAATTTACAATAATTTACTTCTGATAACGACTGATTTAATTTTGTTTTTGGTTTTTTTTCACTTTCACAAAGTTTCAGAACGATAGCACTTTATAGTCCAGTCAAAATAGACATACAAATGTGCAAACCTAGCCAAAATTCCGATAAAGCTGAAAATTGGTATAGACTTCTTTGCTTTAGACATAACAAATCAGCTGCGAAAAGTCGCTAATCCCACACGAGCATAAAAAGTTAGATTTTATATAAATTTTTATTCAAATTTACTTAAGAAGTAAATAATACAATGTTTATAATTGAGTAAAGATAAGTTTAAAGTTATTGAAGGTCAAATGTCGAAAAAAAATAGTTTTTCATCTATAACTTTCAAACGGTAAATGCTATTGAAAAGTAGTATGGGTAAATTTTGTAGATCAGGCAACTTTCTACAAAAAATATTGACACACATTTTTTGGTAAGACAGATGGTTTAGGAAATAGAGCTGTTTTAAAAATGGTAAGATGACGAAAATTTCGGTTTTTCGGGTGTAACTCCTTAACAGTAAATAATTTTGGAAAGTGTTTCAAGTAACGTTTGTAGACCATTTGACTCTTTACAAGAAAATATAAAAAGAAAAACCGAAAATGTACCGTAAAAGATATAATTATCTTAAGAATTTGGTCAAAATTAAAAAATAACAGTTTTCCTTCTAAATTTTATCAGACATTTAAAATTTTTCAGTTTCACCAATGTAGTAAAGGGATATTTCAATTTGACTGATTTTTGTTTTTGTTTGTTTCGCTCGCACATGCGAAGTCTATGAAAAAGCATTATGGATGAATGAGGGACAATTATTCGGACAGCAAAAGATCAGCGGTTGTTGACTGGGATGGGTTAGTAAAAAAGACTTTTAAAATTTAATGAGACAAAAACGAGCTTTTAGTTTACAAGGGCATTTTAAATCTTCTTAAATATAAAAGCATTTAGTGAAATCAAAAAACATTATTTAAAGCCTAAAGGGCTTTTTAAATAATTAAAAGCCTTTCGTGAAATCGGCCATGTCATTCAAAAAATTTTTAAGTTAAGTATGTACAATATTTGGGTCTTATTTTAGATAAACAATTAAGTTGGAAACCTAATATACAAGAAAGAGTTAAAAAGGCCACAGTGGCACTCTTCTCATTCAAAAAAGCCGTTGGGAATAAATGGGGCCTTCAACCTCGTATTACTCATTGGCTATATACCTCGGTGATTAGACCGATTCTCACTTATGGTGTTGCAGTATGGTGGATTGCTCTAGATAAAGCGGTAATCTGCGACAAACTTAGCAAAATACAACGCTCGGCTTGTTTATGTGTAAGTCGTGCGCTTCGTACGACACCCTCTGCCGCTCTAGACGTTCTGCTATATCTGACGCCCCTCGATATTTTTAGCAAACAGGTGGCTGCAAATACGGCCATACGCCTACAAGCTTCCTCACAATGGACCAACAATAGTATTGGCCATTCCAACATTCTGAATTCATTCAGATCACTTCCTAGTCACATTGACCATCATCTCAAAGCCACAATTCAGTTCAAACCTTCAAGTCACCATTCCTTCTAGAACCCTCTGGGAGGATATGGCGTTCTTGGATGATGAATCGGTCCATATCTATACAGACGGATCGAAAACTGATGAGGGGGTGGGTGGCGGTGTGTACTCAGAAAGACTAAAATTAAGTCTCTCATTCCGTCTTCCTAATCATTGTAGCATGTTCCAGGCGGAACTTATGGCGATTAAAGAAGCCTTATCTTGGCTGAAAGAAAACGTGATATCAACTACAGATATCCGCATCTTCTCGGATAGTCAAGCTGCTATCAAATCCCTGGAATCGGTCTCGACTAACTCTATAACAGCCCTTAATTGCCGTTCATCTCTGCTGGAGACGGCGCAGCAGTTTAACGTTCATGTGTGTTGGGTGCCGGGGCATAGGGACATCCCAGGTAATTGTAAGGTCGATGAAATCGCTAAAGGTGGCACAACTCTACCTCTTCTACCTACCAAGGCAGATATACATAGGTATACCCATCACTTTTGCTGAGGCAAGATGCATTAGAGAGAACAAACCTTAGGTGGGAACGATATCACTACTTGTTTGGCAACAAAACAAATCTGGCCAGTATTGGATTTAAAGCGATCTGAGTGTTTGATATCTCTAAGTAGATTGCACATAAGCTCCATGATTGGTGTTATAACCGGACACTGTCTTAAAGGAAAGCACGCACCGCGTCTTGGCGTGTTCTATAATGATTTTTGCAGAAGCTGTTTGGATGAGGAAGAGATAGAATCAATCCCTCACCTCCTATGCACGTGCCCTGCTCTATCTCATAGACGAAGACTTCACCTTGGTGATTTTTACTTCAATGATCCTAGTGATCTATCAGACTTACATAGACATAGGCAGTCTTTTATGCTTCAAAATAAGCTCCAATTGGTTCACCGAGTGAGGAAAAGGGTTTCCTAGATTCATGTGGTGTCACAATGGACCAACTCATGGTCTAAGTGTATCAGTCTTCACGACTGGCAGCCACTTCAACCTAACCTAACCATGTACAAATTTAAATGCACGACCTAATAAAAAGTAAAATTTTGTCTCATACGAGTGATTGGTCAAAAAATATTGCGATTTAAAAAGGGCCAAATGTCGAAAATATAGGATTTTCACTCCTAAACGATGAATGTTATCGAAAAGTAATTTAACCTAAGTTTGAAGATAATGTGATACTCTACAAGACAACTTTTTTTTCTAAAACTTACAATTTAAACGATATACATTATTATTTAAAGTTTTTATTAAAAGTTAGTAACACTGATTTCTTTCCTTTTACTCGAAAATGACGAAGTTGTCTAGAATAAATATATTCTCAGTTTGAAGACTAAAAGTTAATCCTACCCAAGCAATAATGCACAATGAATTGTAATTAAAAAAAATGACAAATAATCTTTGTCGGCATGATATGCACTCTTTTCCACACCACCTTTGAGGTAGAGTACCTGGCGCATTTTTTTTTACGTGGTCTCCCCTTTAGGTATAATCCACAATCTAAACTAGTCCTTTTCATCCTGACGAAGGTCTATTGGAAAACTTTTACTGTCTTCGTTTTTCTCACTTTCGTCTTCCTCTACACCGTCCACTAAGAAGGTAGATGGATCAAAAAACCTCTCGTGCATGTCATCGTCTGCTCTTTTAGCATTGGTACAAGAATGGCCTCGACAAGAACTGTATATCTGTGAACAGAACAAGCCAATTATTTTGTAACCACAGTTATAATTGCAACCTTTCTTGCAGTTGCAGAAAATTCTGGAGTGGGAGGTAATAAAGTTAGGATTGGTTGCAAAACGTCATCTTTTAATAACCAACCCCAGTCTTCAGGGTTCAATTCCTTACCAAGCCATACTTGGGCCTGGTAGAAAGCTCGGTACAAATGTTGGCAGCAGCACGATTTGCTTCACACACAAACTCCGAGTTTTTCTTGTGTGGTATCCCCACACAAAATTAGAAAACAGTTCAAATATTTTTTGATCTGTGCCTGAATCGATGGGAAACTTTTACAAAACCTTAAAATAAATCCCTGTACAGATTTTTTTGAACTATTTTCTAATTTTCCTGGGGGTTACCACGCAAGCAAAACTCACCTGGTACTCAACCGTTAAGGTGGTGTAAAAGAGTACATTTCATACAGAAACATAAAATCCGTAACCCTACCGATTGAATTATCTCGAAAACGGTTACTCTTATGAAAATAAAGTACTTAACATTTTTTATAGGAAATATTCTAAGCTACAACTCAGTCCTTAACATTTTTTTCTGTAAGAGCTACTTTTCGGGACATATTCCTTTAAAACACTTTAGAGGGGCCTTTGACCCCCCGTCAAATTGTTAGTGGCACTCATATTGATGGTTTTTTTTTTACAGTTTCCTAAGAATGCCATGAGGAAGCAATATACCAAAATTCATCTTTCCGCCATTTCTTCCGAAGCAAAAAGCTTAAATGACTGGACTATGCAGTAAACTATAATTTTTTCGTATCCGTGGAGACATTTATCGTAATTTGTTTAGATCAATCTGTCAACATTATATAAAAGTTAATACTTTCTTTACGTAAACGATGCTTCACAAGTAGAGTCCGACTTTTTTTCGGATGGATAATGGAGGTACTTAACTTACATACATATATCCATGTTGTGCTGGTTAGTTTTGTTTTTTTTGGTATCCGCTATAAAGATTGAATGAACACATAAACATTTTGACTGAGGCTGATTCTTTTCTGCGTCACTACTCTCTACACCAGCAATCCAACAGCCATTAAGTTTGCGTGGCGGCGGCGGCGGCATAGCACAAGAACAGCATTTTTCAAAAACTCAAGATTAGGCACGAATAGATATGTGAATGCAAACGAGTGACGGTTGGATGAATGCTTGCTTACGCCTCATTCAGAGACAGAGGCGGCAGCATCTTTTTCAAACGTAAAGACGAACAGAAAACATAGCCAAGGACCATGAACGAGTGAAGTGAAGTGATACTCAGGAGTTGAGATGCATGTTTACTTTGAGTTGAAGCTAATTCATGCCGACACTCAGTCACTCGCCAAACTGACATGATTTATTTGACTCACACCACACCGGCCGTCTCTATGAATATAATGGCAAAGTGTAAAGAGACTGCAATGGTTGATCCTCGAGTTCTTCGCTATGAAGCTATACACGATGAACTGACGATTATAACAATCACGAAATGGACTCATTTCGCTCTAAGCGGTATAATATGCGCAAAGATGAACTTTCTTTGTGGCAATAACATTACATGACAGCAGGAAGCTAATGACGTACATCTACTCTATCCTGTGTGTGTGTGTGTCTTTCAAGTGTGTGCGAAATAGCAAACAGCATGTGAGAGCAGGTGATGTGTTTGGCTGCAACCGCGCAATTAAAATCCAATTTAAACGTCAAAAAGAACCAGTGATGCCAGACGAGATTTCTAGAATCCGACCAAATTCCAAAAAAAATCCCACCATTTTTGTACTGGAAGGAAAAAAAAACCACCATAACCATTTCTGCTACAAATATTTCCTAGATATAAAAAAAGAAGAATGTTGGCTCTGCACTCTTGGTACTTCATATTCGCAAAAAAAGTATTTCATCTAATTGGTCAGTAATTGGCGAAGAAAGTTAACTTGTCCTAGAAATAAGTCAGCCCTAGAAAACTTGTAATCAAGAATTAAAGTTTCTTAAGGTCACGTACGATTTTTGCCACCTCATTTGTGGAATATTCACAAAAAATGTATACCGATCCGAAAGATCACTAGATCATAATAATATCAACTATTTTCAATAATTGGTCAGCCAAAGTTTTTCTTATGAATTTTTAAAGTTCGTTTCAAGGTTACAAACAAAATGTTGGCATCTCACTTGAAAGGTAAGTTAAAGGTCGTAAAAGGTCAGCTAGTAAGTTTCAGTAATTGGTCAGCCATTGATTTTTATGAATTTTGAGATAATTTTTATTTTTTCAAGATCAGTGATTTTTGGTACCTCATTTGTGTGGTATTCACAAAAAAAATATTTGTTAAAGTTTCTGTGCCAAATCATTATAGGTCAAAAATTCGAAGATAGGCAAGTATAGTGAATTGTGGTTTTTCCCACCAAAAAAGAGACCATTGAAATATTTTCCCACCATAAATCCCACTATGAATATTTTCCCACCATTTTTCCCACCAAAGGCATTTTTTCCAACCATTTTGGTTGGAGAAACCACCAATCTGGGAACACTGAAAAGAACTGTGATTTACACTCTCTATTTAAGTTAACATAAAATTGATAAACTAAAAATAAGTTATAACTTATTAGTTTGTTTAATGGCCATGAATTTCACATTCACATTCAGGTTTGGATTGGATTTTTTCCCCTCTATACAATTGAGGATTTAATAGATAACTTGAATTAAGATACTATTATTTCTACTGTCAAGGCTTTGAAGTTTCTCAGCTGGATAATGTTATGACAGCTATCCAATATGATGTTAGACATTTTTAAAGAAACTGTTCAACTTTGTTGCCCAAAATAATAAAAGTAAGCTCATTTTTCTTGATATTTTAGAGACTGAAGCTTCTGTTCTCGGCCATTGCTAGTAGACATAGTTGTCAGTTCTTTTACAGTGTCGACATAGAAATCAATTGGTAACGCCCAGCATTGAAAAGAGGTGACCCTACTGCTTCACTAGCGCAGCAAAGTGAAATAAGGAATAGAAACAGCAACAATTTATGGTTTAGTAGTAGGTACGCTCAACAAGTTGACGATTGAGTAATATGATTTGACAGATTCGGTGTCATACGAACGATGATTTAATTCAGCGAAAAACAAAGGCGGTCAATGGCCTAGGCCACGTCTAATAATGTGAGCCTCGTCCAAATAGAGCCTATTGATGGTGTTCACGTTGCACTGAAAAAATTGATGTTTTTTGACGTTTCAGTATTCACATCTAGCTGCCACCCCTTCAGTAAAGTGAGATGTGAATACTGAACCGTCATAAAAAGGATCCAGTTTTTCAGTGCAATGTGCACACCGTCATTAAAGGATCAACTGTCAAACGAGCTGTCAAATTGAACTTGCTTTTTAACTTTGACGTCTAGGTATAAGTCTTTCTAGTAATCAATCGCAATTTATTGCCTCTCTGGCGTCAGAATCGAAGCTCTTGTTCTGAAAAGATAAAAAAAAGCCTTCCGTCTTGATTTCCGAATCCAAGCCAGGAGCTTTCACACGCTTTGAAGAGTTTTTCCAGGTAAGCATTCGAAAAAATCATTACAAAAACGTGAGCTGTCAAATTGAGCTCATTTCCTGACATTTATCTTAATTTTGTTCAGACTTATCATCAATCACACTTAAAGTCACAATCGCTCTATCGAAACAACCACACTTTTTAACTGATGTTGTGTTTTAGGTCAATTCAGCTTTATTTTCATCTGGAAACGTTTTATGTCAAACATCACCTTCGTTTTAAGTTGCTAATAGATACTAGACAACCAACCCAAACGAATAACTGCCAAAAAAAAAACCTTTTTTATTAATTTATTTTTCATTCTTTTAATCAGATATATCATTTACAGTAATAAATTCTCACAAATTACCCTAATAACTCATAGGCCCGGTACGGGATGAATAAAGTCTAAGTAGAGGTTTCATCGTTTATGCCAAAATGGTTAAAATAACAAAAATAAAAGCTTCCCGCACCCGTCGCGTCATCGCCCCACACTGATGGCTATGATGATGTAGGCGGCTAAGTTTCTTTGTTGCTGATGATGGTCTTCAGTTTTTTGGGAGAGAAGCTATCGCGCATGGTAGCGAGTGGCAGGCTTCTTCGTGATTTCCCACCGCTTCAGCAGACGAATTATTGTTATGAATAAAAAAAACACAACTCATTAAGACATCACAAAGGCGGCTAATGAGGTTAATATTTTCCTGGCTTTGCTCCTAGGACAAGCCTCTCTACCCTCTCTCCCACCGACTTGCCTTTACATAGTATAGAAATGGAAAATAGTTGGATTGTAAAATAGAGTGGAATTGGTCGGTCGTGCCATATTTAAGGGGGTAATTGTGTGGTTTTGTTCTGCTGTGTTAAGCGGGCTAGAATGATAAAGTGGTCTTATGTAGAATTGTTGTTCAACACGAGACCTATAATTATGATATTAATCTTGGACTTTTTCCGTTTTTATATATTCTTTTTCGTTGTTTATTCTTCCTACCTTTATAAAAATAAAAACGTCATAAATTTAAACAAATAGAGTTCAGTGAGATGTTTATTACAAAAATGTGGGGCTATGAATGAGCAGGGAATATGGTTGTTATTTGAAAGTTACAACCTATGTTCGGTTAAAATAATGAACAATTTGACAAAATGTTTTTATTAAAAATGGTAGTGATTAAGTTTGTAGATATTTGTTGGTTGTAAATCTCGCTAAGTTTGAGTTCGAACATGGGAAATAGGACTAGGACTTTAATATAATTTTTGATATTTCGATTAAATCTATTTAATATCACTGAGATTAAATTTGACCGCATTTCGTTATTTTGTATGCCGCTTAGAGTCCACAATGGATCACGACCCCAATCAATAACCCCCCACACTTACATGAACACAAAATTAAATTAATTAATCAATTGGTGTTTTTATCAACTTCTACCCAAGCGTTAATTTTTTAGAGTTGTAGAAGCTGAGTAAAGTAACAGTTCTCGAGATAACACTTCAAGATAAGTCCTGAATACTCCTGATACCTAAGGGCACTGCTTAAGCTCCACAAATCCTTCCCTTTCCACACCCATAAAAACACTTCCATCCCACCGTCACCTATTCCTTTCACGGCGGTATGGCGAAAAGGCTGCCAAATGCTTTTTACTTCAGAATTATCCCGTACCAGTGGTGTTTAGGGGTTCAATCGGAGAAGCCGATAGCTGACTGTAAAATTTGTTGACCCTGCGTCAGTTGTTTTAACGAAAGCTGTTCTACCATATCACATACATATATATGTAGAGAAAGATAGAGATCAATCCTCAAAACGTCAATCATTACGCTTTTGTCTTATGCGATAAGGTACCAGCCTGGCTGAAGGCCCAATTCTTAAACTTGCTCCGTTGTTGACGAAGTATCATTCCAGAAAAGTGGATGACCGGTTCTTCTTCAAAACTAGATGATAGCACTTCTTCAAAGTTATTTGCCGTTTTTCTTATGTAATGCATCAGTGGAGAGTTGTGAATACTTATGCCCCCTCGCCAGAGATTATAATGAAGAAGAAAGGTCGAAATACCTAGGCTCAGCAGTAGAGAAGCTCTACTAGCACTGCCACAACTTAAGAGATTAAACCTCTCCCTAAGAAATCTTGCAGGGAGACCCAATTCAGCGGTGCTAGGGGGGGTTAAGTCTAAGAACAGGTAAAAGAAAATTTGAACGGCTGCGAGGCTTCTAAGGACCTTTGTTGATAAGCGGGGAATCTGAGGAAGCCCAAAGCTGAATGGCAGGATAAAGCACCATCTTTAAAGACAAAATCATGGTTCCAATAATCAATAGGAGCAATATGAATGGCAGGCGGAAAACTGAAGCTTTGGCAAGCTTCTTAAGTAATTTGGGAAATCCGGGCCCACCTTCGATCACTTGCGGTAGTAATACTGCCCATAATCTCGTTAAGGCCCTAGCTACAAAAGTTCCGATTGCGTGCAGCTATTTAAGGCCTGCGCAAACAGACCGCGATCAGGCGTTTTTTGTAAGAAACTTGATCTTCGTGATATTTTTCCCCAGTGAAGTATAGATTGTGTCACCGTAACGCGTTCTGTTTGACCAGGACTTAAGTTTTTTCCTTAATATATCTTAGAAGTATGAAAATTGTAAAACGAGATTATGGGCAGAACTTGTGTGTAGTCATTAAAATCTTGCTGTAGAGTAAGCCAGGAGAAATCTGGCAAGTGTGAAGCTCGAGGTTGTTGCTAAAGGTAAGACCGTACTCGACGGAACTGCACCACAGCTGAACTTCAAAATATTTTCGTCGGCATCGGAACTGAACGGAACTTCAAGCCGCGGCATATTAGGTCACATTATCAACTTTGCCGCATGGTGCCGCGCACCGCGAAGTTCAGTTGCGATATAGCTCATACAATTTATTTCATACAAAAAATATTTTGAAGTTCAGTTCCGCTTAAGTGCAGTTCCGTCGAGTGCGGTCTTAACTTAAGAAGGAAATCGCATGCATAAGGACAAAAGCGCACATATGGATCCCAGCTTAACATTTTTTGCATGGAGAAAATACTCCAGACAGTAAAGTTGATCAACGCCTCATAGCCGACTAAAACTGGAATATGGCAAAGGAGGTAAATTGTACATGAATATCAAAGAATGAATATAGTGATCAAATGGTTCGAAACAATAACCTTCAAAAATTACAAAAAAATATCAGGTAAGACACAGAATGCAGCTCTCACACCATCTCGTGAACTCAGAACAGCTAAATTGAAGCCTTTCCTTCATCTTCCTTTTCATTGTAGAGTGTTTCAAGCGGAACTTTTTGACGATAAAAGAAATCTCAGCTTGGTTTTAAGAAAATGTGATAACGACTTCAGAGGTCAGCATCTTTACGGATGGCCATGCTGCTACTAAATCGCTGGACTCTTGTCTTTATAACAGTTGGAGCAGGAGATCATTATCTATTCGCCTATGTTGGATGCCTGGCAAAAGAGTAAAGCCTAGTGAAGTGAACAATCACCAGTGGAGAAAGTGATTTTTGACATTTATCACTGGTACAGACTTGCGCGTGTGTTGTGAACGTTTGACGTTTAAAACCACAATGCCTCCAATGAGGCATTTTTCTGTTGTAATCGAACTGTCAAGTGTTCACCAGGAGTTCCCGTACATTTTGCACGGGAATTGCTCGTGAGCGAAAACTCTCCACACAGCTTCATGTTCACGGATGGATTCACGACAAGATTCACAAGTATTTACTAGGCTTCAAGCTGATTAACTCGGGTAACCCATTGCTACACATTAATTTAGGTTGATCAATATGATATCGAGAGAGCGAACAAACAATCGTGAAGCTTCAAAAATCCAAGCAACATATTCCAACATCTGTTACACACATCCAAATGCACTGTTTGATGTGGTATTATGACCGAAAAAGTTGAAGGTCCATATTTCTTCGAAAATGAGGATGAGACGCCAAAAGCGATTTCCGGGACTTCTCCGACCAATAGCAGATCAGCATTCTAGTTTGTGCTTTCAACAAGATGGAGCGACTGCCCACACTACTTAACTTATCTGAACAACCCTTTAGACCGTTTTATGGAAAGTGATATGTATTGAAAAAGTATTCCTTTTTAGTGCACAACGCCGCAACCTGATGAAATCGACTCGAGATCGAAAACGTCTCGAAGGAGGCAAATACATTTTAGCAACTCATATCCAAAAACTCAATTCAAGGTTTTCAAATTGAGGCGAAACACAAATAGAACCCATGAAAAAGTAATAGTAAAATAAAAATAATCGACAGTTCCAACCTGAACCTGTACTTAATTAGCTTTTCATCCAATAGCATTCGCTCCTCCGCGTTACTTTTCAAGGTGTCGTTGGTTTCACGATCTGAAATAAAAATAAATAAAAACAAACTTATTACCTACTTTGACTTTTGTGGAGCATTCCTAATGTAATAAGTTGTGTTCTTGCATTGTATATCATCTATACACTTTGGTCTCGTACTCAGCTCAGTGATGGTGGCACGAAAGTGCATGCTCAGCTCATGCTCACGCACCAGTTCACACGCATAGGTTCTGCAAAGCCTTTGATTTTATAATTTATGCCTCCAGATCATGCATCATGCAAACAATCCCAAATCCTATAGCTGATGGCGTTGTTAATTCCATTAACGAGAAGTCAGATCGGTAGCAAGGGTTGACAATTTGCGTGTAAAATATATTCGAGGCCTCTGACTCCCCATCAAAGATGCCATCCATATGTTTAAAAAAATAAAAATAAAAAAAAAAAACAATTTGCACCTCTCAACTCTTCGCTGTGGTTTGCCGGTGGTGTGGTGGAGATGGGGGGTGTTTGAAAATTTATTACCCTCACAGATTTTTAGCACTTAACAGAAGATATTTAACTTTGAGGAATTTTGGTCGATTCAATTCGGTTTGGTTGGGATATTTCGATTTGGATTTGGAGGACTTTAGACGAGATTTTACTTTATTTTCGAATTTTCAATTTGCTGCTCAAATAAAAATGCTTGACGTTAAAGAAGATGCATCGGTGACAGGTGGTGTGGGTATATAGCAACACACATGTCACATCCTTTCTAGATGATTGCTATAAGCCATGATGTGTGCTATGTGGCACTGTGGCAGTGAAGCTTCTTGTTGCTGCTACTGCTACTGCTGCGTGTGTGGGACATTTATCAGGGCTCATTTAATTTGTTTTGTGGGATGAAGTTGGATTATTTCGAAAGTCACCCTGGGATCTCTCTCGCCCTCTCTATCTACTAAGTGGGGATTTCAAAGAATGTGGGAATGATTGAGATATTTTTTTTTTGTTTTTTGAAAACTTATGTCAAGCAGATTAGCAGAGCTATTTGTTTGAGATGTTCTGATAATTTGTCATTTAAAATTTATCGGGAGAACAAGTAGGTACATGCAGTTGTAGGATATGATTATAACTTCTTGTGAATCGGGTCAAAGCAGCTTCTACACGAGGACACTGGCAGAGAATAATCGAAGATTTTCGAGAAACCGACAAGACAGTTCCAAGCGTAGGGAGACTAGGTATCAGTATAAAATGTTTCTCAGAATATTCTTTGACATTCATCTTTTTAAAGCTCGGCGGCGTAAAGGTTATTTTTTAAAGCATATAAACATATTGAGGTTGTTAGTAAATCTTAAACAACAACATAAAATCAAACTACAGTGTAGTCATCAAAAAAGTTCTGTGATATTAGCATCTACGTTCTTGTTTGTATTTATTTATTTTCATTGTTGTTAATGTTTTTAACTGTAATGTTAATGAGGAGATACATGAGTAAATGCACTAATAGTTCCGATTAATATACATAAAGAAACGAAACGTCGGGAAAGAATGAAGAAATTTTGTATTTGCATTCGGAAACCAAGGATCTATAAGCCTGTCTTATACACCTATAGGCATGGCCCAAAGTCCCTTAAAGGACTTTTATTATAAATTTCTTCAGCGTCAAGTATACAAATAGGGTTAACTGGGGAGGTTTATTTAAAGAAATTAGAAAATTCCCGCAAATTCCGAGTTTGGAACTAGATTAAGGGCTACAGTACAGCCTTAGAACCTGAATAATGTTTAGAATTCCGAGGCTAGACTTGAGGATATGAGTATCAAAGTTTAATTACCGAAATTTCAACTTTTTGTATTTTAAGGCGAAAACAATTTAATTCAATTAAAGTTCAACTATGTATTTCAAATAAGATAAAATATTGGTGTCCATTGCGTGCGAAAATTGAGTAAAATCACTCCGCTTTCCACATTCTCAGTTCAACGACTATATTACAAAAGTTAGATCAAATGCTAAAGTTGTGCTTAAGATTTTAAAGTTGGAATAGAGCCAAGGATAGCTTTCGAATTCTTAAAAAGTAACATAATGTAAGAAACCGTAAGGGTCAAACCAAAGAAAATAAAGGTCTTTTTTCGTTCCTTTGTTAATTTATCATTTCATTATTATTTTTGCAAGACGCCGATGCAGTTTTTGTTATGTTTCTTTCTTTTAGTAAAGTTCCACCTCTCTCTATAAAATAAAAGAAGAAGCAACGTCACAAAACAATATTTTTGTATAACTCTTCTCATTTTAAATCCACAACAACAAGGTCCAAAAACGTGACTCTTAATATACAAAGTCATCATCACTTTATCCTTCTCTCATTTTGTTCCTTTTAAAATATCACCAATTTCCACGAACATAAACCCATAAATCCTTGACCATTGTGACGCGCGATTTAAAATGATAAATTAACGTATTTAGAGCGCATAGTGGTGGGTTGAATTTGAAAAGAAAACACAAAAAAAAAATGTAGCCCTCCAGCCATTTCCGGCGCCATCAGTGCAAATGAAAAATTGCAATCGGGAATTTTGCCTCACTAATCGTAAAAAATGCCCAGCTCTATACACCTCAGTTACGTACGACTATGACTTGGAACACATGTGCATAGGTGTAGGTTGATGACGGGAGCCATGGTCAGGTGTCACTCACAGCAAAACTGTTCAGCAATAGAAATAGAAAAAAAATTGGTTTTCAAATGTGTGTTTTTTTAGGCGAATATGAACCCCGTTCACAGTCTAAGTCTCTTGATTTAGGTCCATATTTTAAATAATTTTTTTTTTTTTGTTACCCAAACCATTTTAAGCCTGGTGCCAATTTATGTACATGTATTGAAATGATGATTGAATTTGGTCCCAAAATTAATTTTTGATATACTAGACAAGCAATTTTAATTAGATTGACACACGTCACTCGAGTTTTTGACTTTCTGGTCTTTAATTCGAATGACAACTGTTAACAGTTAAGATTATGAAATTGCTATTAGATTTAGTTTTAAGATCATAATCGACAAAAAATACTTGAAAGAAGTCCTTATCCCTTGAGAACATTGCGCAACGTTTCGATGAAAGTGGATTAAAGTGAGGATTTGTGGACATCCTCTGAGGATCATCGTTAATGCCTTGAAGGTGACAGCAAAGGGACCCGGTAAGGTGGTTTGTTGGTTTGTTCAAATCGACATGATTCCTCAGGGGTTTTCCAGGTACATGATTGGGTGCGAAATTTGTTCCTGGGCTTCCTGGGTCTGCTCACTTCACACGACGGGATGTTTCCATTAAAGATCAGCATCCACCATGAGATATGTTCTTTTTACGATTTTTTCAAGTATTTTTTTCAAGGTCACGAACGATTTTTGGCATAAGGATACAAATCATTAAAGCAATACATGGCTGACCAATTACTGAAACTAGGTGACCTTTTATCTTAGGGCTTTTCGGGTGGTATTAATTTTTCGCAAATTTCCCACAAATGAGGTTGCAAAAAATCGCACGTGACCTTGCGTGACCTTAAACAACCTTAAGGCTCATTACAAGTTATCTAGGGCTGACCAATTTCTAGGACTAGTTGACATTTTCTGACCAATTACTGACCAATAAGATAGCATTATTTTTTCTCAAATTTCCCATAGGTATAAGAGGTGCTAAAGGTCTAGAGTCACTACATGGAACACAAAATATTGATCTTTCGAAAACAAATTATGAATTTTATCCCTTTTATCCCATAAAAACGTTACAAATGTAAGTTATTTTCAAGAAAATAATTAGATATAAAAATGAAGCTCTTGGACAAGCCTCAGCCTTGTTGGATGTTTTTCGGAGTGATTGAAAATTTTTTGGGTAACTGTTTTAAGAGATGTTCCTAAGATTTTGTCACATTTATTTGATTATATTAAAGAGATTTTTGGGGTTTTGTTCGAAATCTTTACCTTTCTTGACTCGTTGAGAAAACTCTCAAAATCTACCGCTAAAAATCTTTGCCTAAAAGCCGATTCTTTTCCAACATTATGATTAATCGAAATAAAATTTGTATTCTTAGAAATTAAAATTATTTTTACTAAAATCGCACATTGACAAGATTTTGAAACTATCAACACATTGAGATAAAAATTGAATAATTTGTAAGGCCTTTAATATTTTACTTTGCTTGAAACTTTGACATAAGTACACAAACATATTTGACGAACAAATTTTTGACAAAATTAATTTTTCTCATAAAAGGCTCTGGAGATGCTCAAACATGGTGGAGTGAACATATGTAGTTAGACTAAACTCCGTCTCCAGAGCCCTTCACCAAAATCAAAAGGAGTTTGATTTTTATCGATGTTTGAGGGCGGGGCTAGTTGTCTGTCACACCAGATTCCGCTGTTTACGGACCGGTTTCGTATGTTCAATCGAACTTTTCGGTTTAATTTTAAATCTTGATTTTAGTAATAAAAAAGAAAAATGTCAAACATCCTGAATACAAAATTAAATAAATATGACAGTGAACTATTGGAATGACATATAAGACGAAAAATCATGAAGTTCGAGTAGTTTGGTCTCAGCTTGGTTTCAATGTCTGCGGCGTTTGGTAATGTTCACTCGCACCATGTTCGAGCGCCTCCAGAGCCTTTAACCTGAACAAAAATCAAGTAAACTAAATTGGCTTTCGACATTTTAGGTTTCTTACATACAGAAAAATCTAAATTATTATACTGCGCAGTGTGCCGAAACTGAGTGTCGGAAATAAAAAATGGCTGTGAACGTGCAGAAGAAAGCATACAAAAAACAGCAAACAATTGAAATTGAGATTTTCAGAAATAAAAATTTGATGTGAACGTGATGACTAAAATACACGTAAAAACAACATTAAATTTTGACATTTAACACAAATTTTGGTATATGTATGCGCAGAGCTGAACAAAAATCAAAATTCAAATGATATAATCTTTAATATGTGAACAGTGGATAATAGCAAATTCGAAATTGAATTCACTAACACAGGTTACCAAATATGGGGTTAGCTTTTGAGCACAAAAAAAAACAAGAGTGTTTCTTAGCACACTTTTGGGCGCTGAACTCAAAGCCATTATCTGTTTTTTGCCATCAGCTCGAGTTTTCGAAATATAACCATTAGAAAATAAAAACTACAGTGTTTTCGCTACCTTTCGGTTATGTAAAAAGCGAGGTAAATTTTCAACAATATTTGCAACAATTCCTGAAGGTACCGATTTCCCTCTTCAAAATCCAATTTAAATCATTTCAATATCTTTTATATTTTCCTATAAATCAGTTTTTAATTTTTTGCTATTTTTGAGTTCGTTGCCAACGTAAAAGTTTTTTTGTAATTTTCTAAAGGTTTATTTTGAAAACCTGAACTGATAGCAGAAACGATTGACGGAATTGAGTTCAGCACCAAAAATTACCATTAGAATCATTTTAACTTTCCCGTGTCCAAAACCGTGTGTAAATTAACTAATTTAAGCCCAACATTTATAGCTATTCTAGCTCAAGATTCAAAACCCAAATATTCTAGACCTAGATCTATGGCTTTACGCCATTTTGAGCACTGATTTTTTCTTATGAAACACAATTATGGTAATAAATGGTTTAGATATATGAACGTCAGTCATAGCCACGTTAAAGTTTTTCCAAAGATGTCAATCAACAGTGATATCAATTAAAAGAAGAAACAATCAAAATAATGTCCCCAATCGAGCAACACAGAGTTTATCTATGTCCTTTTCGAGTGGCCATTTATTGCAATAGAAAAAAACTTTAGGTGCACTTGCAGCCATAGGACATAAACGTCGAGGCACAATATGACCATTCCTTGAAGCGCTACCAACCAACCAACTCCCACTCGGCTCTGGACTGGCGAACATAAATTTAATTTATCGACACCATGTGCAAGCCAAGTGGGGTAACACGGCTTCAAAAGTAAAATCGAGTGTAGATAGGTATGTATTCTAACTAATGGAACGCGGGGGCTGCTGCATTGGAATTCCTCTGATATTTAGGGAAATAAAATTTGATTTAGTGCCAACTGCAAAGGAGAATAACGACTTTGCCACCCTCAATTTATAGTTTTTTCATCTCGAGATTCCCTCCCTTATGGTGTTCATGCTGCGAATATGGGGGAATGGACACAAAATCATTTTAAAAAAAACATAAAATGCCGCCCAGATTCATAACTCGGGATAAACCATAATACCCGCATCTCTATGTAGAGAAGAGGTGATCTGCCATCCCAACAGTCGATACTTTGGCTGGTGGTTGGTCATTTGTTGGAGGACTAGTTGCCTCACATATTTTCTAGAACGGTTGACAGGATTGCTGCAGCAAATATATTTTCTGAAAATGAATTTATCGCCTAACATGATAATATTATTTCTTTTTTGCAGGAACGAAAAAACGATATGGATATGTGAGAATTTTTCTTCAAGCGATTTGTGGTCGCATGGTAATTAGAGCAAACGCCATTTTAGCAGGTGTATTCCAAGTATTAGAAAGTGGAATGTAGACCACTGTATCTAAGTTGAAGTAATGAGGTATAGGGACATAAGTCACACTGCAGTGGGATATATATTTATATATGTACTTATATTATTGAGTTTGGGACCAATATGGCTCACATACTCGGGAGATGAGTCCCAAAAATGAATCTCTTGGTAAAATTGTCTACTTCTTCTAAAAAGAGCTGGGTTTTCAGAATTTGCTTTGAATTTTTATAATCCCACTTTTGCTTATAGAAACCCATTAAAACTTATTGTAACTTATTGTTTGTAAAAAAGTCAATGAAAATAGCAAGAAATAATTCAAGCTTAATACTACTAATAAGCCTACACTAATGCCGAACGAAAGTTGTCTACAAACTTAAGCCAGACCTTGAGCAAAAAAAAGGAATTTTTTTTAACGTCTAAAAGGTTATTTTATGTGAGAGTTCTTCATAAGAATTGTTTTTGTTTTGTCTGTTTTTGTTTCGATCTCACCTTTGTTATCACGATGCACATTTCATGCCTTTATCTTAAGCTGCTGCTGCTGTTGCTGTTTGGTTGCAGAAGCGCAACGCTTTGCAAAGGAAAACAAAATATAAAACAACAGAAACAAACTCTCGAGCACTAAAGGAGCATCAAGAGGTAGTTAGCTCCTAAGTATTTGATGTATATCACTTAGCTCATCTGCGGTCATGGATCGCCACAGCCACCACCACCGCCAATTTTCGAAGCAGGGTTGCCTAGGTGTCAAATTGAATATTTTTGTTTTGCTATGCATATTCACAATAGTCTAGTTAGAATTTAGGTACCTACACAAAAAAAAGACTGAAATAAAAAACGTAAACATTTCAGAATTCTATTTCTTTTGCGTTGGGCGCCATCTTAAATTTTAGGCAAATTTGTTTTTTTTTTAAATAACTGCCTTCTTCTCAGCTTAGGACTTAAAATACATGAAAAAAA
Organism: Dasysyrphus tricinctus; assembly: GCA_963921185.1. Lineage (NCBI taxonomy): Eukaryota > Metazoa > Arthropoda > Insecta > Diptera > Syrphidae > Dasysyrphus > Dasysyrphus tricinctus. The sequence continues at coordinate 10,433,365 of OY992533.1, forward strand.
GTTGCAAATTTTGTCTTCCACAAGATTTTTAAAATTCCTTCAGGAAACCCTGCTCCTGCTGCGAAGCCATGAATCAGAAGAAAAAAATATAATAACGTGTCCAAGTTGTGCTTCGCATTCGCATATCCATTAGATGCCAGATAATTCTGCACGATGCACGACCCAGTGAAGACGACGACCACGACGACGCGACGTCATCCACATCGCTTGTATCGAAAGGAGATAGGGTTTAAGTAGGAAAACCACATCACATACGATCGGAAGTGTTTAGTTCGTTTTGGCGGCGCAGTAATGGTGGTGGCGGAAGATAAATGGGGTTTGTCATGAAGTTCAGCGCCTTGGAAACAAAGCAAAGTCGAGGGCATATCCAAGTGACACGCAGACCAACCAAGAAGTTGGTAGCAAAAAAAAAAAAAAAAAAAAAAAAAATGCTCTGCTCAACGCGGATGACGACGATGATTATGATGACAGTGATGATGATAAATCTAGGAAAAGATTTACAATGTAGTGGTTCGGGTCAAAGCATGGACTTCACTATTTAACAATTTAAAACAAAAACTATTTTAGAATGGGATGGATCGATTTTCGTCATATTTGGGGGTTATTTTATTTTATTCGAGTGAAGTTGGAAAACAATTCTTTTCTACGAGTATTTGTCCCTAGAGCTGAAACTTAACCAATTAGGTCCCAAAATAGCTGTTATGAGAATCAAGTGATACGATCTGGGCAGAAAGAAATGCGAGAAATTTATTTGAAAACATATTCTAAATTGCCTGTGAAAGTATCATAAGGGTTACTAATGCAAAAAGAAAAGTGTATATCACTCAGAGCAGCTTTTTAGCACTAAGACACCAAAGAGACCTCTTGGCAGAGTGAAAAATCTCAAAGAGTGATGATCGAGAAGAAACGGCTTTCCAGTGCCAGTGAAGAAATCGTATAAAGCCTCCCAGTTAAAGGTGATCGAAAAGTCTTACGATCGAAACAACACCCGGTTTCTATCTGATGGTTTTAAGACCTGAGAGAGTAGGCTCTTCGACACTGTAAATGTAGCCCAGTCACTGAAGTATAAAGAATAGCTGATTTGAAGTAGCTGCTAAGGGAGTACCATTTATAACGAGTCATTGAACATTTAGAGTGTCACCAACATATACAGAAGAGGAAGATGTAACTATAAAAAGCTTATAAACAACAAAACCACTGGTTCTGATCAATTACCAGCGGAGATCTAACGGGTGATTTTTTAGCTGGTTTGGTTTTGGCAACACTGGTTTTGACAGCTGACGTGTGTTTAGTACCTTGTGTCACTGTCAAACAGCTTCAGTTTGGTTTGCAATTTAACCATGGATCGTCTTACAAATGAACAACGCTAGCAAATTATTGAATTTTACTATCAAAATTCGTGCTCGGTTCGAAATGTTCATCGCGCGCTGCTTCCATTTTATGGTCGGCATTCTCGACCTTCTGAGCAGTCTATTCGGAAGATTGTGACCAAATTTCGCACCAAATTTACTTTGTTGGACATTAAACCACCAACACGTTTACGTACTGTGCGTAGTGAAGAAAATATTGCGAACCGCGAAATGTCGATTCGGCGCGAATCGCAGCGTTACTGTCAATGGTGAACGCTACCGAGCGATGATAACAAACTTTTTTTTGCCCGAAATGGAAGTTCTTGACTTGCATGATATGTGGTTTCAACAAGACGGTGCCACATGCCACACAGCACGCGAAACAATGGCGCAATTGCGAGGCGAGTTTGGTGAACAGTTAATTTCACGTTTCGGGCCGGTCAATTGGCCGCCTAGATCGTGCGATTTGACACCATTAGATTATTTTTTGTGGGGGTATGTCAAGGCTAATGTCTATAGGGACAAGCCCGCTTCGATTGACGCACTGGAAGCCAACATCCATGCATTCATTCGTGAGATACCGGCCGATATGTGTGAAAGAGTATGCCAAAATTGGACTCAGCGGATGGGCTACCTGAGACGCAGCCGCGGTCAACATTTGCATGAAATTATCTTTAAACATTAAATTGCAAGGTTCAAACTATCGATTCAAATAAATATTTCATTCATTTTTTCGAATTTTTTGTGCTTTTTTTTTTTAAAGTTCTAAACCTCTTAAAAAATCACCCGTTATAAATAAAGAGGGGATGAGCTGGTAGACCAAATGAAACAATTCATAGACCAAGTATGAGTGGAAGGAAGCATATGACTGGACCAGGAGCTCCGAAAAAGACAATCTTAATAATAATAATAATTTTAACTACAAACCTGTAAGACCTAGGGTCTTCTTAATGCAACCTGAATTCCTAGGAACTATAGTTAGAATGTATAGAGGGATAGGAAAGAATTTTTGTTTTCAAAGTCGATTGATGATAAGGTATTAATTGTCTCATTAAATTCCACGGGTGGCTTGCAAAGCTGGAGGAATTAGAAGACAACGCTGCCCAGAGTGGGGCTCAAACCCATATTTGAAAGTTAGCAGTCATGTACTACAGACACTGCACCTTTAAGACTTATGCCATACAAGAAATACTATCCATACAGAACCCCTCAAGACCAAAAATTCATACTGAAGCAAATTCTAAAAAGGAGTAGAGAATTTCATGTCAAGACTTCCTTTTTATAAATTTCAAAGCGTCATATTATAGCATTCGTCTTAGGAGGTCTTTAAAGTATGGCCGAACTTTGGATCCCAGGAAAACTGATCCGTCTGCGTCGTGAGATCATAGGATACACGATGTGCAATGTGCGGTTAGAGAAAAGCTTACTCACTAAATTAGTTAAGGTGGCGTTCTAGTCCGAAGTGGACCAGGGCCTCAACCAACAAGCTTATTTCAGCGAGCTGGGTCCTTGTCCCTAGTTAAATGTCTCCAGTTTCGCACGCCAAGTTGGTCGAAGTCTTCTCTTACTTGTGTGTACCACTAGAATGACGGTCTTGCTCTCCTTTTTGCAGTCCCTCATGGGTTGTTTCAAAGATTTTCCGGGCCTCTAGTTTTGAACCGCGTCTTGTACTGTAATATTACTTCAAGAATATGATTTTAGATCTTTTTTGACATCGAAGGGATCGGTGAGGTGTTTTCTGACTTTTATTGAGCAACAGACATTTATCTATATTGCCTCTATTGATGCTGTTATAGTCTGATAAAGAGCTAAAATCAAGAAAAACAGTGTAAAAACAAGCCTATTCGTTGGTGAAAGTCTGGTAAACTCAGAAATTCTTAAAGCAAGTACAAAAATCTATGAATTCTTGTTTCAAAATAGTTTCGCGATAATTTTCAGAATTCGAGCTTTGAAATGTAGGCATACAATTTGATTTTACTTGAAAAAAAAACCTTACTGGGGTTTTCTGAGATTTGATCTGGGACTTTCCGCTTACCAGCAGAATAAACTGCAACTAGGCTTATTCGTAATACGAAGATATGATTTTGAAAACCGATAACTAGCTACTTTACACAGCTTGTCTGTGTATTTGCATATTTAATATTGTTTCGACTTGTTTCAATAATGAATTTACTTAATCAAGATTGCCTCAAACTAAATTTAAGAGAAGATCTCATATTATTTATTAAGACTGAGCAAATTTTAAAAAGAACGATTAAATAGTCACGATAATTTTTTTTTCTGCTTAAGGGAAATTTCTTAGGCTATAAAAAAGGTACATTTTAAGAAAATTGATGTACAGGGTGTTTTTGAATCTTTGGCTGAAGTAAGGTTTTTTGAAAAAAAGGGATAAACAGAAAAGGAGATTAGAGTAAAAGCTTAAAACAATCAAAAATTTTACGCGACACGTTAATATCCATGAAAACATGTTGTCTCTCAATTTGAAATTCCTGAAATATCAATATTTGGTCGCTTTGACTTTTCTGGAATATAAAATACCGAAATGGTTGATAAACAGCTTTAAGAATTATCATAATACGACAAAACCGATCTTGCTGATGTAGTTGGTTCAGTTCTAAGTTACTTCTTTCTTAAGGATCGGGCAACAATGATCCATTTTATCGGGCATGCTTTCCTCCGGTCATATTTTGTGGATGAGATTGTTCATACTCCTTAACTTACTGCTTTGAATAGTTTCATATTTATATTGGATTTAAGTTTATCGCTGCGTCGAAAACAAGAAGATGGAATTTTTGGTTTAGGTCGTCTTTGTTGAAAAATACACTCTGTCTTGAAGCGGAACTTGATTCATCATCGCCGTTATATAGTTCGCAGATATAATTTTCCTACATTTTTAGCAACGACTGCAATTGTTTTACGATGTTCTCTGGTCGTTCTTGCAGACTTCTGTTTGGTCTTTCTAACCCTTTCTACCTTGCCCGAAACTTCCGACAATCTTGCTAATACATCCCTCTTATTCCTCAATCACGTGCTTCTGATACTCCTTCTTTCAGCCTGCTGCAACTGCAGCTGCAGCTGGACTAGAATCCGTGTAGAATCCAAGTTGCAAGAGCGCCTTGACAAGTATATCGTTGAAAACGTTGGTCATCTGGTAGATATTGTTTTCCCCCATTCATTTTATTAAAAAAAAAACATCTGAAGCAAATTTAACGTCCCCCTTTTCGGCTACACCCTGTATTATAAAATGTTCAATAACTAAACAAAACTTACTACATTAATGAATTTTTAAATTTATTTCATTACGTTCGTTATTTAATTTTATTTTTTTATTCTTAAAATGTTTATAATTTTTAAACTATACTTTTATTTTACAATTTTACAAGTGGATTTATTTGTGTATGTGTGTGTTTTGTTTTTATTATTTATTTTGTATTATAATTTACTTTAATCCATTTTTTTTATATCACTTGTTCAAAGTTACAACATAAATAATGAAAATAATAAAAATAACAAAATTTTTAAAATATTTTTTATTTTTATAAAATAAAAATAAAATAAAACTGAAAAAATATTTAATTTTTACAGCAAAATAAAAATTGGAGGAAAATTCCAATGCAACAAGTATTATAGAGTGGAATATGATTCCGCACGTATTATTAGGATTTACTTCTGGATCCAGCTATTTGTCGTACTATGGATGAGATGAACCCAGGCGCGGATTGCCATATAGTGAGTAAGGGGAGAAGTATTGGGCCAGTGACGGATGTGGTGGCATTGGCATGCCTGCCAGAGACGGTGGTGGGCCTAAGGCTGAAGGAGGTAGCATGGACGGTTTGCTGTACGGATGATATCTACCCGTCGCTGACAATGGACTCAATGGTGGCGTGGGGTAGGTTCTTTGAAACAGAGGATGATTTGGCGGAAACCCTCCAGCTGCTGCTGCAGCTAACATCGATTCAGGCATGGAGGCGGTGTGCGTCCGAAGGTGCTGAAATAGCTCATCTGAGGTGCCGAATCGCTTTCCACAGTAAGCAGCATCTCCGGCAATCCAGCTGCACACGTATGGCAGCTGTGAAGCTGCTGTCAGGGCGGCAAGTTGCGCATGGACATAGGCAGCAGCCGCTGCTGACTTCGGGCCGGACGGAGATTCACAGTGCGGACAACCTGCCGGACAAGGCTGCCCGGCTGCTTTATTCAGAAAATGTGGACTCGAGGGGCAGCCTGTACAGTATGGGTCTCGACACACTGGTGTCATCATCACTGACGGGTCGATGCCTTTGAGTCGGGCATAGTTCAAGTAGGGGCTCATCGCTGCGGCCTTGAACATTGGGTGATGTGGAGACATCAGGGCACTGGCTGTCATTAGGTCCATGGGGTACCCCAGACCCGGGGGGTACCCAGAGTAATAAGCTTGCCCACCTGCTGTTGACACCTGTGGCTGCATTGATGCTGCATGCAAGGCCTTCATATACTGAGCCTCCGACACTGATTTCGACACAGGGCTGCTTTGAGCTGGTGACACACTTATGCTGTTGTTTCCACCACCAAAGGATTCCTTGGATGAGGCACGATGTGGACTAGGATTTGGCTGATCAGCGTTCTGGTGTATGCTTGCTGTCGAACCCGTCGACGATGCCGATGACAATGTCGATGGAGTTTTGCGCGCTGCAGTATTCGACGTCGTCGTTCCAGGGGTTGCAATCATTGCGGGTGAGTCTCTTTGTGAAGTGGCACTTTGGTTTGAATCGCATCGCGTTGCTGTGTTGCTTTTTGGCGTCTTAACTCTTACACTAGATTGGTTTCCGGCTCCTGTACTGCTCCCATTGTCCAACAAGTCATAACGATTGTTGTTCGACTCATAAGGCTTAAAGCTAGATTTGACTTGTTGGTGCTCCGTAGAGCCTGTCGACACCGACGAAGACTGACTTCCTACCGGTGATGATTTATCCCGGCAATCTGTAGATTTATGTGAGGACTTTGTAGACTTTTCGATGTTTGCCAATAGCTTAGGATTAGGTGTATCGGCTCCAATAGCACTACACGTCTGAGCCAGTAAGGCCAGTGGGCTGTTTTTTGTGTCCAGCTGCAAAGAGAAAAGAAAAAAAATATTTGAAAAAGCTTGTAAGAACTTAAAATCTGTATGAAATAGAAAGCTTTTGGGTGTACAGGGGGTAAAGCAAATAAATGTTTACAAAGAAGGTTTAACGTGCCCACAATAACACTTTCCAAGGCCTTTTGGATGCAAGGAAAACTCCTCATAAAGCACGAAAAGGAGTATGCTGTTGATGACGCAAGTGTCGGAGTGTTATTGGACAAACAAACATCTGTTCAGCAATAGCCAACTTCGTCATCAACAAAAGTACCGACGCCTTTTGAAGTACCACACAGCTCTCTCGGTGAAGAATTCAGTTTAGTGGCAGACAAGCTGTCATCAAGCAGTCGCTATTAAGACACTTTGGCAGGAGGATCAAAGCAGCCGTAACATTCTAGATGTTGCAGCTGTCGGTTAAGCTGTACGTTAACGTTCTGGGCTATTTCCTATATATTAAGTATTCCATAGATCCGCACATACAAAAATAACTAACACCAACATCAATGAAAAAGAAAAGTGGTTGCAATAAGATGAGGTTGCGAATGAGAGAGAGAAATTCTTTGGCGGCATTTTAATGGACGCATGACGAAGTATTCTAAACGACCATCTGAGTCGAGTCGCTTCGTCGGTTAGGTCGGTTGGGTCGCTGTCGGTTTGGGTTAAGTATTTGTATATTTTTTTGCGTGTAAAGCATGTGGAAGAACATGAATTAAATGGGGGGTGGTGCTAAATAAATTATTGCTGTTTTCCTTGGCCAATAATAAACAATATTCAAAATAAGATATTTGCAAACTGATTGAAATGGTTTTTTTCGATGAGTTCTAAGTTTTGACCGACCAATGAGGTATAGATAGGAAGGATAAGATATTATTCGTTATTCACGCCCATTTTACAATTGATTTTATTTTGTTGTTTTTCTTGAGAAGTTTTATTCAGAATTTAAGCACTTTTTTTTTATTTATAAATACTGTGATCGATTGATACAAGAAAAGCTTTTAACTCTATTACTGAATTATTCCCACTAAAACTCTTTTTGAGACAATTTTATTTTTGTTCGTCAATATTAAAGCTATGCTTCCATTCATTATCCATGAAATTTTCATTCATTTCGTATAGAACAATACACGCTAACTAGAAATGGTAATACGTTCCACAATTTATTTCTCGTAATATTCTCCTAATGCACGTCGAAGATAATCAAAAAAGGAAAAGTTCATAATTTGTCAAAAAGTCTTTGCTTTCGAATTATATTCTTCTTAAATGAAATTAAATTAAATACGTTCCACATTTTATAAAGGGGGATAAACATGGATAGTCTGCAGTTTAGTAGATGTTCCTGAAAAATAGTTGTTTTGAGGATAAATTGTTGACCCAGAAAGGGAACTGATTTTTTCTTATTTTATACCAATATTTCCTTAGGACAAAAATTGTGAATGTTCCATAGTACACGATGTAAAAAAATGTCTTAAATGCATCTACAATTGAAAAGCGTTAAAAATTCTGCAATTGATTTTGTTCTTGGGAAGTTAAGAGAAAAGCTAGACACTGTCTTAAGAATTCTGTTTGAATGTCATTTCATATCATATCATCATTACATTCCACAGTTTCTTTCTTAAATGAAAGAATATTTTTTAGTTAATGTACGACTTTTCCACAACGTATGGAATACGTTTCACAAGCTAACTAATGAAAGGAATTCAATTTCGCGGAGGGCGTTTGTAAAGGAGTTTATTATTTTTACTTTAACTTCCCCTCGTTTGAACTGAAAAATTAATGGTTACGTTCCACAGTTTTTAATGTTTCAGATTCCGATTACTGAAATAGGGGATAGAAAACAGGAGAGGTCTTGAAATTTTAAAGTTTGATCGAAAGGAAATATCGATGAATAAGTATCTCGAGCTACTTCTACTGCAGCCAAGTAAACTCACTCTCATGAAATGGAAAATGAAATAGTATATGAATATAGTATCTTCTGATGACAAAATTTCCAATTTTTGAATACAGGATACCAAGGAAAAATCTGATGCAGCGTGGAAAAATTTTCCTATCACACCCAAAAAGAGTTTTGCTCAAAATAGAAGGTGTGAAATTCAAAATTTAAAATTTCGCACCGACTTTTTTGCAGAATTGTAAAAAATTGCAATCTACATAAATCTCTCATTGAACTCAACAAACCGATTGCATTCTTAACATTCTTTTCTAAGAATGAGACTTCAAAAAATGCAGTCTCCATTCTTTTTTCTTTAAGAAGATTGCAATCTTTTTTGCTTCCAATCTTAAGGCACCATCAACTGATTGCATTCTTTTGAAGACTTCAAAAGAATTCAAGACTTCAAAAGAGTGTAAACAATTCAAAGGATGCAAAAGAATTCAAGACTTCAAAAGAATGCGCAGAATGTATGAAGTCTCAAAAGATTGCAATCAGTTGATGGTAACAAAAGATAGGAAACAAAAAAGATTGCAATATTTTCAACGAAAAAAGAAAAGTAACTGCATTTTTTTGAAGTTGTATTCTCAAAAAACAATGTAAAGAATGCAGTCTCTTAATTTAATTCCTAAGGATTGCATTCGCGAAAGATTCCAATCTTATACAACTTTGCTATTTTGTATAGCCCTTAATTTGTGATTGACTTTTAGAACAAATTTTAAATTTCACATGGAAAAGACTTAATTTGATTTTCTTTTCTTTTTTATTTGAAGCTGTGGAAAAGCGCGTGATCAACGCTCTCTCAATGCAGGTTTTATTATTTTACTAATTGCATTGACTCGGCTATCTTTATCACTAGGCTAGAAAGCTGTTCATTTTAAGTAATTTTAAGTAATTAGGTGTTATGAATTCCATGCTGATTGGTTGAGTAATTTCACTCCGGTTCACCCATTTTTTCTTTTGTCTCCCCAGAATTTGCCATCTTAAAGCCTCTCCAGGATTATCAATGCGAAAAAACTCCGACCTTAAATTTACCTTTTTCATGAACTGAATTGCAAATTATTTGTATCTATCGGCCTTACCTTACATTACAGCAATTTTTTTACAACCAAATAAAATGAAATTCCAATTGAATTGTCTGTCACTTTATAAATTTACACAAGAAGAAAAAAAAGAAGAAATAAAATTAAAATGAGAAAATCATTAATTTAAACGTCTTGTATACTTCGACGTCTTGGACAACTTTGCAAAATAGCGACAACAACTGACAACGACAGCGACGCCGCGCCGCACCACTGACCACCAGCGCCACTGCCAACGAGGACAACGACGACGTCAACTCATTAAAAAAAAATATTGACAGACCGCTATTCAATTCGTAGAGTGCCAATAAATTTTCATTGCCCCAAACGACATTACAGTTTGACGTTACGGCAACTTGCCACTATAGCCTTGTCATCATCAACATCGTCATAAGCTCTTTACCGCTATTAATGGTATTGAATACTTTAACTACAACAGCAACAACAACAACAAGCAATCAAATCGCAATAAAGATTCAAGAATTCGCCATAAATAATCCCAATTATGACACTCAATTACTCATCGGAATAGCTTTATAGTACGACACCACTCGTATAACGATAACCTAACCTACCTACATTCAATTGGACAAACAAAATGGAGGTGAATACCAGTTAACTTCACCACCAAACAATTTATTTATGGCAGCAGTCAATGGCGCGCAGTAATAATTTTTTTAACATGAGTTTCTTGGGACAAACGAACCGAGGACGGGGAATACCCCTCCAGCTCCATCCAACTTGTCGTAATGATGTCTTTTTCTCCTCGTTAAAGGAATGGCGATCATAAATTGCATATTGAATTAAGTCATAATAGAAATGCAAACAAAAAACAGTTATTGCTTGCACAAGTAAAACTGTTTATTCACAGGACAGCGGGAGAGAGAGAGCGAGGGCTAGGTAACTTTTGCTGGAAGAAGGCATTTATCATAAATGCGCAAAAATCCTTTAGAAGAAACGACAAAGTTCCGGTGCACTTGCAGCACCTTACCGGAAACGGCCATTATACAACTTGATACCTACCTACCAGCCAACCAACATAGTTGTATGCACTTTCTGTGTTTGCCAACATGTCAGCTTGGCTGTATTGAAACTAACTGGCTTAGAGTTTTCCCTATGAGTCGCCCGTCCTCCCCTCAGTCTATTTTATCATGAGAAGGGAGGCAAGAAAGTATACTGGAAAATTAATGTCAAACAATTTTCATTTTCCAAGTGTTTCCGCACCGACAATGCGGCGATCGTTTATCACTAAACTTAATAGACTTCCTTTGTACATGGTTTGCTGTTGAGTTAGGTTTTATTTTTCTTTAATTTTGTTTGACAACCATTGGGGGGTTGTTTAATAGAGCAGCAATATACACAGCTGAGATATATAGTTTGTCGCAATAATCGACTTAAAGCAAAAAAGGCTTTGTCATTTCTTTTGGCATTGAATATCAGAAATTCATATTTTTTTCGGACTTGGGTATCCTTTCACATGATATTGAAATATTGTTGAGGGAATTATTTAATGAGATTTAACCAAAGAAGGATTAGTTTTTTTTTATTTAATTATGGACAGCAACGAGTGGTACTTCGTTGACGTTTCCGGAAATCTTAAATATTATGCATGTGATGGCTTTCAAAGTGATATTTCAAAATTCATAAAAATTGGCAGAACCTCAGTTTAATATTTCCGCAGAACGAACGAAACATTGTTTGAGGAACGAAACATTGTTTGACATTGGGAATTATATCAAAGTCGGTCGGAATTTTGCACCAACTGTAGCTGCTGAACGCAAGTTTGTGAAGAAAGTTTTTAAGACTGATTTGCTGTTTGATAGACCAACGAAGTTCCATGTTCTTCTTGTGCTTTTGGCAGAGAATATTGAAACTGTGGCCGAAAGTGTGTTCATGGGCTCGAGAACCTCAACGCATCAAAGATCGCAGCAACTAAACATCTACAGGGTAATTCCATGAAAAAGTGGACATGAAGATAGAAAAATGGAAAATTTATCTCGCCCCCTGTCTATAATTCGCTAGTTTTAAAATTAGAATTACAAAATATCCTTCAAGTAACAAACATACGGCAGAAAACAAAATTAAATTATAAAAGGCGTAGCCCTCAATTTTTAAGTTAAAAGCGTGAAATAACGTGAGTTACCGACTTCTTGTAACGTGAGTTACCATGTATTTTATTAAAGGAGAATGGGTAAATTTGTATGAAACATGGGCGTGAGCGGCCAAGAATGGTTTTGTTATTTTTGGATGTGTTTTAGTGCTACAATCACCGTGCAGAAATCTTTTCGTTGTGGTGTACTTCAAAACCAAAAAAAAAATGCATTTTTGTTCTATGACCTTAATAAAGTTTTACTAAGTTTCTGGCTTCTGACCAATTCAAAAATAGAAAAAGAAAGTGAAACAAGAAATCTAGACAGTCTCAAGAATATTTTGTATATAAAAATGGCCATATAACATCATTAATAAGAACATTTACCATAAAACTATAATATTACAATCCTCACAATATTAAAAAATCCTGAATAAAATAATATGTTTAAAAAAATTACAAAGTTGTTCAAATACGTAGGTACTGGGTCTGTTTAAACCCGTAATGTGTCCTTGGGATATTCTGAAACCCCGTTAAACACACTAATACAGTGTCAATAGACGTTATGAAGTTAGAATAAAGCATTACACCCACTATAAATGTAATCACTATGCAATATTGCTCAATGCAATTGCATTAAATAAACATTGAAATATCTTCTTTTTCTAAATGAAATGCAATGTAACGTCCATAGTGAAAGTTGTTCCTGAGTAGCATACCTTTCATTTGACACTAATTTCATTAATGGCCGCTAACGCCCAAAAATGCCCATTCTCCTTTGTTTAAAATATTTTCAAATAATCTGTCTGAAAATGACAGAAATCGTTGAAACTAAAAATATCCTTCCACCAGAACAGTTCGGTTTTAGGAAAGAACATTCTTCGACTCATCAGGTATTAAGACTTACCAAAGATTTAAAAAAAGCACTAAAACATAAAAAATCCATTGGAATGGTTTCCTTTGATATTGAGAAAGCTTTTGACAGCGTCTGGCATGACGGTCTTGTCCATAAGCTTCTAATAAACGGTCTTCCAATGTATATTATAAAGATTATTAAAAGTTTCTTAAAGGAAAGAAAGTTCTTCGTTGAAATTTCACAACATAAATCTCCGTTGTACGCTATTAAAGCGGGTGTTCCCCAGGGCTCAACCCTCTCCCCCCTTCTTTTCAATATTTATGTGTCCGACTTCCCTGCCTTAAATCACTGCAAGAGATCATTTTTTGCTGATGATACATGTATTTACAGTATATCCGATAGTTGTCAACAAATTTTACTCAACCTTCAAAATGCTCTTGATGCGGTTCAAATCTATTTTTATTGCTGGAAAATCAAAATAAATCCTTTAAAGACACAAGCTTGCTTTTTTACAAAGAAACGTAAGCAAAGCAACTTGCCACAAATAAATCTTTCAGTGTGTAATGCTCCAGTCCAATGGGAACAAAGTATTAAATATTTGGGTGTTATTCTTGACAAAAGCTTAACTTACTCACATCAAACTTCCGAAAGCGTTAAGAAAGGTCAATTTTTAATCAAAGTCTTGTTTCCACTTTTAAACAGAAACTCCCACCTAAGCCTTGAAAATAAATTATTAATTTACAAAGTTATTTTCCTACCTGCTATGTTATATGCATCTCCATGTTGGTACTATTGTGCTGAGTGCCACTACAAAAAAATTCAGATTTGTCAAAATAAGATTTTGAAAACAATTTTAAACCTTCCTTGGCATTTCTCAACTATTGGGTTGCATGAAATCGCAAAAATTCCTACTATAAAAGAATATTGTTCAAAAATTTACGAGCAGGTTATGTATAAATGTTCAATAAATGAAAATTCAATATTAAAAAATATTACCGCTTAGCTTGCATCTTTTTTATCTTAGTTTTAAGTATTTATATTAGTTTAAGTAAAATTGCCAGTGAGTTTTTGTAAAATTTTTCTCAAAACGAATACCTACCAATAAATTAAATATCCTTCCCTATTATAAAATTTATAGTTGCTAAGAATGTATATATTATTCTCATCTCTATGTACTAATTATCCAAATGTATTATAAATAGGTTGACACTAAATGAATAAATAAATGAAATGAAAAAAATATTTTCAATAATTTAAAATGTATGTACAGATATAAACAGGCTGATAAGTTCTTATATCTCATTCAACAAACCAGTTAAGCTTTATTGGTTTGTCTAATTTTTAGAAAATATGCATAGTACTGCTACAAAATATGCATAGTACTGCTACAAAATCCGTGTCCGCATATGGTAACGTGAGTTACCAACATGTATTTTTTACTAAGAAAGAATTTATTTTTCCCAAAAAAATTATTTTTTCCTAGCATTCGAGATCATTACCATGTATAGCGTTTAAATTTTGTTTTATTTATATTCATATAAGAATTGAAATTTTAATAAAAGAGAACGTAAAACTCTCCCAAATGTAACGTGAGTTACTATGGAATTGCCCTACATCAGAAGCAACAGCCTAGGACGAGGAGGATCTAGCATAAAGAAATAAAATGCACGACTGGATCGCACGTACTTGCTCTTATGTTAAAGATTCTTGGAACTCAAGAAATTTTTAAATATGCAAGTAATTATAGAAAAAAGCACAAAACATATAAAGACGGCATTTAAATTATTCTTTTAATTGTATAAAAACTCGCAAACAAGCTAAGAGCTCAAAACCAAGTGTGGCGTTTGATTACTTATGGCTATGAATATATGCCAAATAAAATTTTAATCGTTCGAGCAGTTTTCTTAAAAAATATTTTTTTATAAATAAAATTTTGGTATAAAATTTCTAAAAAATTATTTTGGAATACCAATTTTGAGTATATATTAAAATACACTTATAAACCTGGTTTCAAAAAAACTCATCGACCTGTTTTTGAAATATGTATTGTTTTTTTCAACAAAAAATTAAATCAAAAATTTATTTTTTTTTCAAAATTTTGATACGCACTATTATTGATATTTTAAAGAAGCTTTTGCATAATTTTTTTTTGAAATGGGTTGAGCCCTTAATGAGAAAACCGAAAATCAAAAAAAAAAAACTTTATTTGGCAGGTACCGTTAATACCAGTTTTTGGTAATTTTTTTACCAGAAAGTATACTTACAGTCATCTACTGATTTTTTTTTATCAAAATCGTTAGAGCCGTCTTCGATTTTTGGATTCGGACAAAAAATTTATTTTTTGAGATAACAATCAAACATGACATTACGATGATAGAGAACACTAAAAAAGTGGGTGGCACAATTCTGTCTGTCTGTTCGTCTACAGCCTAAACGGCGCGATTAATTGGTACATGGTGGTTTTTTCATTTTTTAGAATCAAAAATAACGGTACTTTCAATACAATTTTTCTTAGCAGTTTTATATAATCGTATTTTTCTCAAAAACGGCTCCACAACTTTTCTTAGAAAAAAATTCAAAAAATCAATTTTATTAAAGGCTTCCTTTGGGTGAAAATCCATTTTTCAAAAAATGGTTATTAATGGTACCTCCCAAAGAACCATTTTTTTTATTTTCGATTTTCTTCAAAACGGTATGAATGACTGATTTTAATATTTTTTTATACGGAAGCTTCCAAAACATAAAAATAATCTTGTGTACCAAAACGTTTGACAAAATATTTATTGGATTTAAAAAAAAAATAAAAATTTTTGTTTGAAAATCAAATACTTCGAAAACGATATGATCGATTTGAAACTCGATACTTAAGAGTTTCTTAGTACTCTCTAAAATATTTTTGGAAACAAATTTAAATTTATGAAAAAATAACGGTATCCCTTGCATACAAAATTTAAAAAACCGCAAAGGAAAATACTTTTTTCTCAAAAACGACTACTACGATTTAGATTAAACTTTTTCCATATACACACTAAAACTACTATATCTAATACCAGAACTTAAAAAATTTTACACTTATCAACTATTGTACTATTAATGGTTAATAGTATTTTATGAGTTTGAAGAAAATTAAAAATAATATTCTTCTGTTTTAGTGGAGCGAATGAATTAAGTTCAAATAAAGAAGTTTAAGTGAGCTCTACTCCATATATTGCGTTTCGCCCAGGTAGAACAGTTGGGCTTATCAGTTAGTTAGTCTGAATTTAAACAAATTCCCCTGGATAAATAGAATTCAGTGTATTCATACTGTGATTTCTACATATATGAGTCGGGTAACATCAAGTGTACAACAGCATCTAACTGGTGAGTCCAACTGTTGTACCTGGGCGAAACGCAATATATGGAGTAGAGCTCACTTAAACTTCTTTATTTGATATTAATAGTACCTGTCATAGAACTTTTTTTTTTTATTTTGAATTTTCTCAGACTATTTTTTAATATAAAATTTCAGATAAGATTAAATGCAATAAAAAATTTCAAAAAACGTTTTTGAATTTTTAAAATAAGTTCAATTTTTTTTTTTGAAAATTCGATAGGTACCTCAAAAACGACTCGACATTTTTTTTTAATTTTGTTTTTCTGCACATTAGATTTGCATTCCAAAATTTGTCCTAAAGAGGTTTTAAGAATTTTACATATAAAATTTTAAAAAACCGCTCCAACGATTTTAAATTTTATTTTTCCATAAATTCATATTCAATCAAGAATTAAGAAAGCATTCTTTTTTTCACCTCAAACTGTCAAAGAAATTGTTTTTCGCTAATTTAAATATCGTATATCATGCTTTTCTACATTTTTCTCTCATAATTTTCATGTTTTTATATACAGTTTTCTCAAAGCCGCAGTGCCTTGAACATAAGAGCAAGTACGGGCGACCCAGTCGTGGCCTTACATGCAAAATACAAGGGCACTGGTTGTTTAATGAGTCTCCTCTCCTCTCCTCAATTTCAACCGCTCTTATTTAAAATTCTCTGTACGGTCTTGTATTAGAGTCCCGATTCCCGAACCCGGTATTGAATTCAATAGTAGGGCAGGTGTTTTTGTGGCCTTTAAAAAAAGCTGTTCTTGCTCTTCTAGGCATCGCGATTGGTATCTAAATACTATTTACCTATAATTGTTCGGGAGTTCCGATTGCATTTTCCAATGCCACGGAAATTCGTGTCAGCAGTCCACACAATTTGCCGTGCTAGATCCAATAGACTTTTGGATCATGACCATGACCAATCAATAGCAGATGATGAAGAATGACTTCGAAGTATGTATTTATGAAAAGCATCCTGGGCAACCCATAACCTTCAAACCTCCGACTCACGACGTTCCTCAGCAAATGATGCAAATGCAAACAACGGGAAAATGTAATGCCTGGACCAAATGGCTCTTGAAGCTATAAACGTAGGAGAAACTCTTTGGCATTTGATGTCTACCTCCACGACGCGCATGGATTCTGTAATTCTTTTTAACGTTAAATTCTTTCATATAGCGATATATGTACACCAATTCTTGTGACCATTAACGGCAGTGGGCTCGCTTTCTTTCCACAAAGCTTAAGTGAAAACAGTTCTAGTTTAAACAAAATTAATTCAGCGAAAGATAAAAACCTTGAAAAACCAGAAATATTTTTGCGGGAAGCGTGTGCCTAAGATTTTGAGCCGCTTGGTCTAGGTTTGAATTCCTGTTACCTAATGAAAGATTTGTTTTTTTTTATATAAATTGACCAATACTAAACAAATCACCATCAAAACCATCTCATTGGTATCAATAGGAAAAGCTATAACTTCGTCCTTGGTAACTAATCAACTCAATTTGATGTTGTTTAATTCAAAATCCTCAACACGTAAAGTTCGGAAAAATATTTTGTTCAAAAGATTCGACAAAATAAAATATTAATTTGTATTTGTTTTAATTTGAGTATATTTTTCGAATAAGTTCATAACGATGCGTATTATGTTTAACACATATCGATTTTTTTTTTTAATTTTATGCAAAGATTCGATTCAATGACAACATATAGCACCCTATTATGATTTAAATATTTGTCAATCCCAACACATAAATAACTGATAATGATACATTAATGTGACAGCTTTAACGACATAAGGAAATCACCATTGACCAAAATAGGAGGGTGACAATTCAACGCCCAGAGCGACAAAAAATTTGTGTAAGTAATAAAATGTTAAACTAGCAAAATAGCACACGATGGCAACAACACTTAAATAAAACAATAAAATCGTGGCGCAATTTAACTTTTTATTATCGATATAAAAACAAACACATCCGTTTGAAGTTAAATTCACCGAGTTCCATAAAAGTTAAGGACAAAATAACAGATTTTTGGAAAGTCGAAATTTCATCATTACTGGTCTGACAAAAAGTTGCCAGTCAAATAACGGAAATACATTTTCAGTCATCAAGTGTTCGTTAGTTAGCTTTTTTCTTGAGATTATTTGGTTTTAGAAATGGATTACTGGAATAAGAAGGAAAGCAAAACTACTCCGAAAACATTAACAGATTCATACCGAAACTAAGACTCAACTAGCTGCAAAATTGTCTTCTTCACTTTAATGGAATCTTAAAATTGTCCTAATAAACAGAAGTTTACACCAGAGCTATGTCTAGTCTACTTCTCTAAGCCATATTTGGAATCAATTTGTTTCAATCCATTTCTTAGGCCTATAATTGTCTTGAATGGACGTGGACACGAACTATCAACTTGGTCTTCATAGCCATCATCATCATCATCGTCGTTGTAAGCTGTCTTCAAGGTGTTATTTAAACGCTTCTTTCCAAACCTGTCAACAATTTGATTTGAAGATGAAGCATAATACGTGCGTCGCCAATAGACCAAGACCGAAACCCAAAGCCATAGACCATTGCAAATGAAAAGAAGAAATACAAAAAAAAAGACTTTATGATTAGCGTGGTCATAATAAAATGGGTGCTAATGATCTTTCCGTCCGAGAAGTCGAGACTCAAATAGAAAATTATCGTGTCCATGGCTGTTATTATCATCACTTTGCCGTTGAACAAAAAAAAAGAAAAAAAAAAAATACCTCAATCCATCCGAATAACAACATTTCTAACACGTAGGTTATAATATGCATTTAATTATACCTTTAACTAATACACACGTAGGCCGTAAACGTATAATGGAATCTAGCTTACCATCAACAACGAGCTCGCTGTACGAGCTCTATACGATTGCTACTACGAGGTGCGCATTGTAAATTAGCTTTAATGGGATTTCGAAATTGCTGTTAATTATTATTGGTAACACAACTTAAGTGTTTGGCGTTTTTCTATTTGTTCAAAAAAGCAATTGGGGGAGACCTGCAGGGCATTTTGGTGGCGACTGCGACGCGGCCAGAGTGAATAATTTCACTTCAATTAGCATCAAGTATTGGGCATATTGATCGTGTTAGCTTAGGAAGTGGGCAGTTTGGTGTTGGTCATTATGAATATAGAGGCCCGTAGTCACAAATATTTTTTAAAGGGGTACGTTAAATTTGAGCTAACTCTAAATAACGCTAAATATTTTCACGAAATTTTTGAGTTCTATTTTGATATGAAAAATTTTAAAGTCAGGCTAGAAATTTATTCGACACTTTTATAGAAGATATCCCGAGTCAAAAATCAAGAATAATTCATGTATTCAAAATATCAAGCTGTTAAACATTGGTTTTTAGGATGTTTTCATGAAATCGCTTTTACTTTAGATCAAAATCACACGTTCATAAATCTAAACGTGTCGCTATTGCTCAATTATATTGTTAAAATATTATAAGTACTCAAATAAAATAACTGAAAATTTGAGTTAAAGTTCACTTTAGAACAGAATCAAAATTTCATTGCATATATTTTGGCGTAGGGCAAGAGTGTTACCCAATCAAGTGGCTAAAACGAACATTCTGAACTATTGAACTATTTGTCCGCAAACTTATGACTGAATCATAATGCATGTGTCGGATAACTGATACTGATCAGTTGGTGTTTTACTATTGTCACCTCTTATATAGAGGTTATAAGCATATAACGGGAAGAAATGACATTCATGGGTAGATCATCAATTACAATTTATTAATAAGACAAAAGTGGACCAAGATGAAGTCAACCACCGAAGTACGATTTTTCAAAGTCCGTTCAACTACTTGCTTATGCAGATGATATTGACATCATGGGGAGAACGAAGCGAGCTTTTACCGGCGCATTTGCAAGCATTGAATTGGAGGCGGTGAAAATGCTTTTGGCTGTTAATGAGGACAAGACGAAGTATATGCTATCATCGAGAAAGGGATCTCAACATCGTCGACTCAACGCAAAACGTCAAGATGGTACAACTTCAAAGTCGTCTTTGTCTACCTGGGCTCCACTATTACATCGCAAAATGACATCAGTGCAGAGATCAAACGAAGAATTACTCTTGCCAATCGCTGTTTCTTCGGGCTAAGAAGGCATTTGAGTAGTAAAGTCCTCTTTCAAAGAACCCAGGAGACCTTATATAAGACCGTACTCATCCCGGTCGTGCTGTATGGGGCAGAAGCATGCACTCCATTTTTGGGTCCTCTGTCTCACTGAATTCCGTTGCTCCGATTAGATTAAGTCCCCAAACAAGTTCGCTCCAATTTCACAGTTTTTTGGGGAACTATACCTTCCTTCAGTGAACCACTTCCAAGTGAATGGTGGTTTTGTTTCGTAATTTGTTTTTTAAGTACCGTTATTGCGTTATTGCAAGAAATGACACGAGACAAAAAAGTTTTTTTTTTTCTTTGAGGTCCACATTTCTATGGATAACTTTTTTTTACACTAATCTGTTAAATTTTTGAGGGCTAGTCTATTCTCGAAAGTGTTTTTCCTGAGGAAGAGTGTTTTAAAACCCTACTGGCCCCTACCTGCCTACGGCTTCTTTGGGCAGGTATTCTTTTGTTTGTTATCTGATGCTATATTTGGATTTCTTTTACGAAAAATATTGGTGAATAAAGTTTGGATAAACATCGTTTTTATCTCTGACCAACCGACTTACAAGCTGCCGAGCCGCTGCTGGCCCAGCGGTGCAATACGTTGATGGCTCGTGAGTAGACGAGACGAAAGCATTTTTGTTTGCTAAGGCTTTGTTGTCATACAAAGAAATGTTTAAGAGCTGTGTTCACTGTTCACTTAAATAAAAATCTTCTCTGTGTGTGATTTTATATTAGGTGTATTTTTTTTATTTTTTTTTTATTTGATGACTTTTCAAAGTTTTGCTTGACTTTTATGGTTTTTTTAAATTAACATGACTTTTAAGTTCGGCGTCGTGAAAATTCTTTAAAAGCTATCATCATACTTAGTTAATTGACCATTTATGATGAGAGCTAGGTGTGTCATATTAAATGCACAAAAGAGTAAATGCACGATTTAACGACATGTTGGAGTTGTTAGGCATTATAGGTATGTTTGGAGTTATAACTGAGCATGTTATGGTACAATGATTATAGCTTTTTCCTGTCTATAGGGAGCTTAATTGTGTGTAAATGACTTTGTTTGTTTGTAGCTGTGTTTTTTGTTTTATTTAATGACTTTATTCATAAGCAGGGAAATCTAGTAATTGTAACTCATCGATTAAAGAGCCACTTGTTTTTTTTCTTTTTAATTAACAGTACAAAAATTAAGTAGAATTTTTTTACAGTAGTAGGTAAGAGTTATCCCACAACACTGTACATTTTTCAATATAGTTTAAGAAAAGCAAAAATTTAAACAATTGCAGCTACAGTTAAAAATCGAATATCAAATATAGAAACAATTGGGTGGAGCATATACAGATAAGATTGTTCGGGGAATTTGTGAACATGCTGAGAAGGTTTATAAATAAATAAATTGGGTGGCGCAACAGCTCGTGGAGAACCAGGGCCTAGTGACTTACAACTCTCAACCATTCCTGTGTGCGTGTTGTTGACAGGGGACCTACAGTTTTTTGCCGAGTCCGAACGGCTAAATGAAAGGCACTTCTTCACGAAAAGAATACTCTTGGAGGATTTGTCAGTTCCTCGCAAGAGGCAGCACCTCGGATAAAACATTTCAGTTTTTAGGTGGCACGGCGGCGGGGAATCGAACCCACACCTTCGGCATGACAGTCCTACGCACTAACCATCATGCCACGAGGTACTAGATAGCTAAAAGGTTATTTGGCGGCAAATGTTGGTACTTTTTAAATATCCTAAAGAGCGCTAAATTTTATATGCTTAAGTATGAAATACTGCTAAGGAATAATAATACATTATCGACATTCAAGCATTCACCATGCCAAGAATGACGTATGTTTGCTCAGTTTTTTCTTAAAATACAACAACAAATCGTTGAATCCATGAATCCCATTCTGCATAAATAAGGGGACAGTCATGTAAGAAAAATGTTGTTGACTTTGCTGCTTTCTGTAACTTGCTTTTGAGATTTCTGAAATGCGGTTCGGAGGATATATATATAGAAGATGTTGAAATATATGAACGGGCTTGGCAAAATCCTTGGGTGCTCGGACAATAGAACGCTTAAAATGTTAGCGCTAGCACCGCATACTTGAGAGCACAAAATGCAGCGTTACTTAGGTGATTGAAAAAAAGTACCAACTTTTGGAGCCAAATAACTTTATAACTATAAGAGATATGAAAAATTTTGTTAAAATCATTATTGTAGAGAATTTTATAAGCTATTCTTCTGTATCTGATAATTTTTTGATAAGACAAATAATTTCTAAGATAAACACGAAAAACCGAAAAATAAATATGTTGCACATTCCTGCCGCTAGAGCTCGCCTCGGATTCATGGGGACTTTTTTGCACAACATCGCTAGACCATTCTGAATAAGTGTGCCAAGTTTCAAAACTGTTGAATTTATTTTGAGGTGGAGGCATATTTTTCCCTTCGTTGACTGGACTATACAGCTGTGAACATGAAAATAGCAGTGGTTTCACAGACATTGTTGAAAGCTTGTTGGGATAGTTTTAAAATAGCAGCATTTTGTAAATATATATTCGATTTTTTTAACTTTTTTTGAAGTGCTATAAGCCAAAAGCAAGTGAATTGTAGTAGAAGAAGTGTTGTTATTGAAATTTGTACGTAAACAAGCGATTGTAGGTAATGTTTTATTTTTGCAAAAGTGGGACGTATTAAACACCACTGATGAGCAGCGCAAATTAATTCTGTCGCTCCTCATAGAAGGCAAGCCTTACCAGGAAATGCTGCACATTTGTTGTTGTTCGGCTTAAATGATGTAAACTTCTATAAAATATGCGCAAGAAGAAAAATAAAACCACATGAGGGAAGGAGGATCGTGCGATGGTCTAAAGAGAATCCACAAAAATCTGCAATTGAGATTCGTTAAGAGCTCAATCTGTCTATGAGTGATATGAACTGAAGAAGAAGACTCCTAGAAGCAAATTGGGGAGCAAGCATGCCGACAAAAAGCCAC
The DNA here is from genome assembly GCA_963921185.1 of Dasysyrphus tricinctus. NCBI lineage: Eukaryota > Metazoa > Arthropoda > Insecta > Diptera > Syrphidae > Dasysyrphus > Dasysyrphus tricinctus. Next base: position 10,456,255 of record OY992533.1, read on the forward strand.
CTCTCACCAAAAAACATAAACAGAAAGGGATGCAGTTAGCAAGTATCTATATGTTGGATTTCATGTGTGCGTAATATTTTATGGGCAGATGAGTCCAAGGTTGTTTTTATCGCAGTATTTGATATTTGATGCCATGCGACGTCACCCTAACACTGAACCTTAACCCCAGTATTCCACAAGAACGGTTAAACATATCATTTTTTCGTTTATTTTAAACGTGCTGCTGTTTTCGTGTTCACAGCTGTTTCTAGTTGTTTTGTAAGCTTAGTACACTGCGAAACGAAATTTTAGTTGGCCATCGATAAGACAACGAAATGCTTACGAAAACACAGCGGAAGAATATTCACCGACAGTTTCACCGATTCAAAAAATTTAAACGAATGCAAATGCAAACAAATAACAGACAAGCATGCTGTAATGAAAGAAACAAAAAAAAAATGAAAATAATTGTCATTTTTCCCCACAAAATAAATGAAAAATTAATTATATGCGAAAAAAGAGTGTTGACTTCGCCAAATAGTATTATAAACAAAAATTAAGGTTTGTGTCTTCGTACTCAATAGGTTCACACATAGTGAAGTTAATGAAGTTGAAATTAACAGAATTTTTTCTTAAAAGTAAGAAGAAGGTTTAGAGATAAGACTTTCTTAAACTAAGCCAACAGCTGAGTAATATGCAGAATTTTAAATTTAACACTGTATTGTGTAAAAAAATAAAATAATTAAAGTCTAAAATGACAAATTGAAAAAAATATAAAATTAAGTGATAAGAATTTTATTAGTATGTACATATATTAGGGTGGTCGATATAATGGGTTTTTTTGAGTTTTATTATTTGGATGGGCATAAATCAGCTCTAAATAAAGACAACAAAATTCCCTAATTTTTTCAGATTTTTATTTTCATCCCCTATAGTCGCTGTAGGGGTAAATTAAATTTCCCCTTTTTTTTGCATACTAGAAAATCCCCGCTTGGACGGAAGGGGAAAAAAATTAGGGAATTTTTTTTTCTTCATTTAGAGCCGATTTGGGCCCATCCGGGATTACCTTTTTTTTAACGACCACCCTAATGTACATGCATACATATATAAATCCTTAATCCTTAAAGATCTGCGAGCTCCTAAAACAAGCGAAGAACGACAAGCAAACACCGGTTCACGAAAATTCAAGAGCGAAACATCACGAAAGTGCTCGTTAATGGAAAAGTTATAAGCGTTATAAGTAGAAAATATCAAATAGCCAATCCTCATATTAGTGAAAACAGTGGTAAAAGGCACACCTAGATTCAACTCGTCATTCAGCACATCATTCAGCACAGGTCTTGTTGTTGTTGCAATTCACATCTATTTTTTGACACGAAACAAAATTACAAATACAACACTGTAAACAAATGGGTTTTGGAGGGTGAAACGTACGTATGTATTTGCATTTTTAAATATTTAACAGAAAGTGCTGCCATTCGGCTGAGTTGCCCAAGAGCAAGTAAGGTAGGGGTTCAGGTGGAGGATACAAATTTGAAAGTTAAGCTTTTGCGTATGCGCTTAATATTGGTAGTGAAAAAAATCTGTGCCTTTCATTAAAAGATATGGAATAAACAAAAGTGAAGCAAGGCGATCACGGGTCAGCTAGTCTACTATAATAGTCAAATTCGTTCGTTGAACAGCGCCAGCATAGCTATTGTAGTACGAAAAGAAGAATTTAATTTTTCTTTTATCATTTCGTATTGTCATTTTTGTATGGGACTTTTGCTGGACTTGGGATAGGTAAACAGGAAAATACGAATGTATTCTTCTGAAACAAATGTTTAGTGGAAAATACCACTGTTTAATGAACGACAAATTTATTTGTAAAGCTCAAGGAAGAAATACAACTCAAGCACTACAACCAGAAGAGAATTGTATCTTATGCAACAGCGAGCTTCAACTATTTACAAGTTTTTTGCTTGCTTCTGTTGGAAAAAACTAAATGTAATAAAATTGATATCAGTTTTTAAATTTATATTCTTTCCTTGGTGCTACTCGAAATTTAGAAAGGAATATACCATGGCATGTTTGAAGGAAAGTGACTTCTTTTATTGTTTTTGGTCAAATAAAATGCAGACAAATAAATCAATCCAGTGTTACCATACATTTTTTTCCCCACCTAATTCGCTACAGATAGCTCTTAATTTGAGCTCCAATATGTAAGAAACAATAGGGGGGTTTACATCGAACAACATTTCATCAAATATTGTTGACAACCACCGGTGTTTGATCATTTGAACGCGAAAAAAAAACATGTTGTCAAATTGAGTTAACAATGTAGCTCCATGCAAGGTGTAAGCCCCCCCCTAATGAGGATTATTGATGTTTCACAAATTGAATTTTTTCAGAAAAGGTATAAATCAAAATTGAAAATTTTGAATAAAAAACTTTCACTTTTTTATTAGTATTATACCAGTTAAAACTATCCACCACTAGTAATCATCATATAAATCAATAAGTCATGAAGTCATTAAAGATGCATTAAATGTATTAGAAAAATGAGGATTTTTACCGAATTTCCCCTATGTTAATACTTTTAGACCGATTTATACCAATCAACAAATCGATCAAAATGATGAAAAGTGAGATTTTTGACCGATTTTTCACCATGTAAATTCCTTAAGACCATTATTTACTAGTCAACAAATCAATGAATTAATTTAAATTTGTTTAATGTTTTCATCTAATAAGTACATAAATGTGTTTGTTTTTGTAAATGTCTTAATCAGTTTATACCATTCATCAAATAAATCAACGAAAAATAGGAGTACGTTTGGGGTAACACATTTATTTATAGGTTTAAAACTTTCGCAAGCAAGGTTTTTGAGAATATGTGTTTTGCCTAGAAACAGCGTAAACAATAGCTTTAAAAATATGCCCCTTGACTTTAGCGAACTTAGAAGATAAGTTAAAATCTCTTCCTTACTTTGATGTGAAATCTAAGCCATTTTGGTTCAATTTGGTTAAGTGATATGCTGGAAACTATGATCGGCTCTTGTGTGCGAAATGTGCTCATTTTTTAGCTACGTTATTCATATAAGACTAGTTTATACCAATTAACAAATTTATCAGAAGGTACTAAGGTTTGATATTAACATCTAATAGATTTAATTTTTCTGAAATATGTATGTGGTAGAACTTAAGTTTTTCACCGAATTTATGCTATTTTATTTTTGTTTTACCAGTTTATACCAATCGGCAAAATAACATACAATGGATTTACTAATTTCGTCTGAAAGACACGTTTTCCTTAATTAATTTAAATTTTTGCAAACTTCATACCAACCAGCAAAAACCAATCAATAAAGTAGGCATTCGCACTACCAGTATTGAAAATTTCAATGAAGCATTACCATATTGAGTATGGCATTAACACCAAGTTTTAGCCTTGAGTAATGGGTGCTTCACCTTCTATTATGTATGTTAGTCTAAAAAAGTACGTTTCTTATTGAAAAACTTTTCTGAGGTTAAGCTATTTAGAAGCGAGTATCCCCCAAACGAATTGCAATTTCTCCACAGATGATTTCCAAACTGTTTTTTTTATAAAGTTGGTAACACCATTACAACACAAATAATAGAAAAGAACTTGAATATCATTATGCAGAAGAGAAGAAATGTTGCCATTGAGAAAAATAGAAAGAAAAATGATAAATGTCGTTAAATTTACATAAATGAAGTGAAATCGTTGTTATTTGCCCGAAATCCCTTTACCCCACCACCAACACAATTTGCAACTTTAACTTTTTATCCTGAAATTTATTCGTTTTGATGTTTTTTTTTTTTGGATTTGCATCATCCTTTGCACTTAATTCGCTTAAGATAAATTTTATTACATTCCATGAATACGGTGTTAATAATATAAATGTGCACACAAAGCGTCTCTTTTATTATTATTATTTATACACTGAGAGAAAATAAGCTTTAAAAAAATGCAATTTTATGAAATATTAACTTCAAAAACAGCATGAGTTTCCCGAACCCTAAGATCTGGCGATCGTAAAGAAATTCCCCTCATCTTAGCCATTTAATTCCGACAGAAAACTGTAGCTCCACTTTATTTCTATACAGACGCACACAGGAATCATTGAGAGCTGAAGTCACCAGAACCATATCCTGGTGGGTGGACTGAGATGCATTTCATTTCAAAGCCTCTTACTATAAAAAATGTGTGTACTTTTTTTTTCAGTGTAATTTCATTGTACATGTACAATCTCAATAAGGTTTCCAATTTTGCCTTTCCTTGAGCTCAAGCAAAAGATAAAAGATGTTTATGAAGGTTTAAAAACTTTTCGCAGCTAAAATATGAGTTTTTCTATCTCTAGGGATATGGACATCTTATCACGCAGCAATCCCTGAAGAGAACATCAAATTGTGTCCCTTAAAATCATTTCCTTTGGGCTATAAAAACAGGACATTAGATAAAAGGGTGAGCTTTTTATTTAAAATTAAAATGGGGGCAAGAAAGTAAAAAATATCTTCGCTAAAGTTAACCTGAAGACGCATACTTTTATGAAAATACAGATACATATATAGATAGATGAACAGGCTAGTGGTGTGCCCTTGCTGTAGTAGTGTGAGAGCCTTTTTTATTGCGCCCAGATAGCAATTTATGATTTCGCTAATGTATTTTTTTATGATTTTTATGTGTATGGCATTGTGGACCCTAGGTGAATGCAATAATAAGATTTTCATCATTCCCTCTCTCTCTTCTCTCTCTTACGCCTCCTTTCTGAATTTCTCTTATTATCCAAATGTAATGGTATAGTTTATTTTATCGCGACCGGCATTTTCAAAAGTTTGTTATTTATGAAGCTATAATTTTTGTTGCAAAATAAATTTGCTGGTTTTATTATTGCGCTGTTATAAGTAAGGTCTGGGATTGTGGACAAAATTGCAATATGCCTATAAAGTTCATTCAAGATGGATACTCATGAGTATGAGTATCCATCTTGAATAACTCCGAGATTTAAGGTTCAATTGGATTATTTTATTGAAAAATTGAAATAATAATGTGTGATGAGGCTTTAATAATACATATATCTATGTGGGCTTTTGTTATTGGTTTTAAATGACGGTTGCAGCCCAAGTTTGTATGCGGCCGTTTTTTTGCTTGAAGTAATCGGGGACGAATGAACTTAACAATTCCAATCATATAAACTCGATCGGTTTAGTTCTGATTTATGAAATATCTTAATCATCATAGATGACCGTCTCTAGAACGACGTTAAAAACGTTTAAATAAAAGGGTTGGGTGGTGTTTATGCAGGGATGTTAAAGATAGACATGACTCTGTTATAGCTCGTCTCCTTTAAGACAGTCATATCGGATTTCCAGGCCGAAAAATAAATAAATGGCGTTCAATGGGAATTCCAGTTCTGGTTTTTGTCAAAACATAGCCCCTAAACATTAAGCCAACTTTCTTAGCTCTCGCACTGTGTTCAATCTTTTCAAGGGTAGTCAAAACCCCTTTGTACACGCAAAAAAAAAATAAAAACTTGGTACCTTAGCCCAAACGTCCATTAAACAAAACTTAAACTTTTACACCGGTCTTCATAAACGCAAAAAAAAACACGAATTATCTAAAGTCAGTGAGTAAAGTGTCAAATATTGTAAACAAATCAAAATTCAAGGCTATAGAGAGTCTTTGGTAACAGCAGAATTCTTGGTAATTGTACTAGATCTTCGTTAAGATTTTGAACTTAACGTGGATTTGCAGTTCATATTTTTATTGATATAAATTTTAATTCGTGAACTAACTTCTGAACGACGCGACGTTAAGTTAATTTGTCAATAAGAAGATATCCGAGCACTTTTTATTGATAGAGCTGCTAATGTACAAAGTATAATCAATTCCAAAGATAATTATACACCTGTCAGAGGGATACTCTTTTACACATAATTTTTGCTTGGCATACCCCTTCAATCAATAGGTACCTGTATACTTTTCCATCTCATCAAGTTTGACAAACGAAAACAACAAATAATCATTTCCTAACTAAATGAGCTGCCAGTTATTATTGAACATCTTGCAACTTGAAATACGTCCGTCGCACCGTGTCTCTCTTTCCTCAATCGCATGAATTTCTTTTCATTTTTATATCTGTCATTTATTTTATTTTCAATCTGCCTCCTGTCACATTTTTCCCGTTGTTTTCCGCCGAAACGAACCGAACTGAACATCATGTCAGAGTCAAATGCAAGACGTAAACTTCAACCCCGACACACACGATGACACGACACATAAAAGAAGTAAAAAAATGTAAAAATTAGATAACAGAAACCCTGACACTTGTCTGTCGGAAGTGTTGCATTCACAAAGCTAAAGGTGCAATTTACACACAGAAAGAAAGACATGGTACAACGAATGGCAGCCATTTCTGTGCTTGCTTTTTTTGTGTTCGTTTGTTTGTTGTCAAATCCTTAAACGAAACAGAGGTACAAAACGTCATGACCAACAACGACGAACGGGGAGAAATGGCGTAGATGGAGAATGTTTTATTAAAAAAAAAAGAAAACCTGAACACTTTTCACTATACGACAACGCTGACGTCGCACAATGGGGCAAAATCCGAAAAAGCTGGCATTTAATCAAATTATGAAGTTGAGCTTTATTTTAAATAACCGTTCTATTTCTCTCCCAGATATAACAGAGAATTAGAAATGAGACAGAAAAAGTTTATTCGCATCACGTGATCTAGTGGAGATTGTCACAATTGAAGAGTAAGTTCACGTTTTGCGTCGAGTGCAGACCACTTTTTACCACTTTTCGTTGTTTTAGTAAATTGTGTATTTTTTTTTATTTATTACGTGTATCAAATTAAATCCTATTGCAATGGAATCAGTAAGCTCAGGTGCGTTTTTATATGTTAACTTTTTTGAGAAAAATATATTCTTGTTGTTTTAATTTTTTGCTAAAAATGAAAAATTAGGGAAAAAATGTGTATTTTTTTTGCATTTTTCTGATATCTTAATGCGAATAGTTGTGTTTCCCGTGGAATCCCAATGTGATTTATACGTCATTTTGTTCTGTGGTTTGTCTTCTTTCAGAATATGTAAAGTTTTCTTGCTACAATTTGCTTCCCTGTGTGTAGCGTTCATTTTTGTTGGTGACGTCATGTTCTGAAAATACATGTTTTTGGCCAGAGTTATAATATTTTTGAAACTTCTTAGGCCGAACAACATCCAAAACGTTATCAGTAACGAGGCAAGACCTTTACAATATGATGAAGACGTCAGGTTGCCCAGGATTGGATAGCCAGATAAAGTTTTTAAAGGAAAAAGTTGTAAGGCGGACTCAATGCATTGGTACCTTTGAAAACGATATAAATATAAAAATTTACAAATTCAAATGGCAGTTTAAAGCGCGTTGGGGAAAGTCTAGTCGTGTAGAGCTAAGATTTTTAAGGACGAATAGAATTTGGCTTAACATTCCCATTCTCTTCACATATAAATGTCCCTTAAAATTGAAACGTGGTCGTCCGTCTGTGTCTTTTGAAGAAGGATCAGAAAGAACAAAACGACAAAAAACTGAAGAGCTGAGAAAATCAACGTCTATTTCTGAATTAACATTTGCGACCGAAATGAGTTTGCGAGCATCTGGACAGTCGGGAGTTGCGACACTAATTCACGATGTAACCACCAGTCCTGGCAAAGTTGAAACCTGTAGGAAAGCTTTAAGAGAGTCCATTGAACCTACTTCAATTACTGGTGAAGAAGCCTTAGCTTTAATTATTGAAGCAAACTTATCTCGCTACAAATATGAAATCATAAGATCAAAAGCTCCTAAAGCATTTCCTTCTTACAAAATAGATCAGGAGTGCAAAAAATCTGCTATCCCAATGCTGAATTTATGAGTGTATCGGAGACTTCTGTGAGTACAGATTTGCAAAGTTTGCTAAACCTAACAGTTAAGCGTTTGATAACTGTCCAAAAAGACGTGATTGAAATACTAATTACCGAAGAATTGCAAAATGTGTGCTTGTTCTCTAAATGGGGCTTTGATGGTAGTTTTGGGCACTGCTCATATAAGCAAGCCTTTAATGGATTGAACGCAGATGATTCCGCTGTTTTTCTTACTTGCCTGGTTCCACTTCGCTTAGTATCTGGTGCAAAAATAATATGGCAAAATCCTCGTCCAAGCTCAACCAGGTATTGCAGACCTTTAAAGATTGAATTTTTAAGAGAAAATTCATCAGTATCTGTAGCTGAAAAGGTAAGAGTAGACAAAGAAATTGCCGACCTTCAAACTAGTATTGTAAGGTGCAAGTTATAGCTATCATTGAAACTCATCATTGAAAATTTTAATGATTGATTTTGAGACGTTTAAAAAGTAAAATCATTTATTACTTTGATGGAAAAATAAAGCTAAGGACTTAATTAATATTTCTAGCTAAAAAAATTGTTCAAATAGGCCCAACTTTCCACATAAAAAGACTTTTCTTATTTCAATGATTGAACTACCTTACCAATGATCATTGAAAAATTAAAAGTCAATATTTGTGGAAAGTTGGGCCTATTTTTTTTTGACTAGAAATATTAACTAAGTCTTGAGCATTAATCGTCCATCAAAATAATAGATGATTTTGCTTTCTAAACGCCTCAAAATCAATCATTAGAGTTTTCAGTGATGAGTTTTAATGATAGCTATAACTGGCACCTAAGGGAAAGTGGCAATACAATTTCGATTCAACACAATTTGATCTTCGCCATGGTTGACGGAAAAGTGTGTAATGCCATTCGGGAAACACATCTTCCCAAAAATCGATATATTTGTAATGCCAAGCAAAAAGAATTTAATCTTGTAGAAGAAATGATACGAAGGCCAGTAAAAACCGAACATTTACAATTTGGTTTATCCGTGTTGCATGGATGGATCCGGTTTCTTGAATGTCTTCTTCATCTCTCATAGAAATTAAAAATACAAAAATGGCAAATTAGAGGAGAAGAACATAAGAAAATTGTTAATGAAACAAAAAAAGAAATTCAAAAAAAGTTTTGAGAGCGTTCGGGCTTAATCGTGGACAAACCTTAGCCTGGATTTGGAAATTCCAATGATGGAAATACGGCCAGAAGATTTTTCGAAAACGCTGAAATTTCAGCTGAAATTACTCAAATTGATTTACGTTTAATTAAAAAATTACATACCATAATTTCATATGCTTCATTACCTATTGGGCAACTCAGTGAAGAAGCGCAAGAAGCCCGGAATAAAGATATTAAAAAATATAGGGAGCATCATTCAAGGAAAAATTGCAGAGAAAACACTAATGCAGACATATTTAATTTTTTTTATTATCATCAGATCCAGTTTTGACAAGTATGCAAAAACTCCCTAAAAAAACTACATCTGCCTCAGGAAGCCGTTCAATTATTAATATCTCCCTGACCAAATGAAGATGAAATGTTGGAAAGTGGTGAAGAAATCTTAGTTCAATCTATAATAATTGTATATTTGTAATTATAAATGTGTTTTAGAATTAAGAAGTTAATAACAATAATAATAATAATACAAACCAAAAATAAAAATCTCAAAAGTGGCAACCTTTTTTTTTAATTTTTTATAGATGAAATTACATTACAATTAATTAGAAAACACGTAAAATAATAATCACCTATGATACACAGAGTTTTATTAACATTTTGGAGCCATTTATGTAAATTTCGAAATATCAAAATTTTTGTATGGGTGGTAACCCTAAAAAATGGGCGTGGCCATTAGAAACTTTGACTATGCATTAACATTGGCATCAGTAGAATTTGTGCCAAATTTCAGGTTCCTAGCCCTGTTGGTTGATTTAATGCCAACTTTTCGTGATTTTGCCCCACTGTGCGTCGCGTCGCTAAAGACACTTTCTTTAGAGAGATCCACACAGAGAGAGGTGTGCGAGGAAAGTCGAAACATTCGCGCGCAAAATAAATGAAAAACGCAAATGTGATGAGACATTAATGAATAGATTACTGTCACGCGATTTATTACCCCATCGTTTTCAGCAAAAGTGATTATGTACAGGGGAAGAAAAACAAACCAACACAAAAAAAATGGAATAAAAACAGTTATACACCCTAGGAGTTGAAATAACAGCACTTCATCATCTCAAATACGAAAAACGCATTAGAGTTTGCTGGCGGACTGCGAGCAACAAAAAAAAAATGCAAAAGAGGTTTTCACTTTTTGTGTGTTCCATTTTCCTATTTGATTACATTTTTCTCGGCATCGCAGACTACGGACGCGGGTGTACTTTGGGATCTTGACTCATCCACTTGGAGCACTCGAAGTGGTGATGTCAGTAGCATGGTGTTTGTTTGAAGTTTGAACGCCACTAAATTATGTTGCAAAATGCAAAAAAAAAAAACTATGCATAAATTGTGAAGGAGAGCAAAAAAGAAGCAACTCGAATAGAAATGAATGGAACGATTTGATCGCATATATTTGTTCCTCACGTGCTGAAGATGACACTTGAACAAGAATCTTTTCAGATGTAAATAATATACCACCACTTCGAAAGGAAATTTATATTTATCAGAAGCAATATTTTATTGGGAAATTTATTGAAAATTTGGGGGAAATTCATGATAAACCGATCTATTCGAAGATGGTTGCAAGTACTAAAATTATATTTTTAACTTTTAAAAATCCTGAAGCAAAAGTAAGTTGTTCCTGAGTAAAAAAAATACCGTTGGCGATAAGATTTGTGCGAAAGCTTATCATAATTTCGAAAAAAAGCATTTAAAAGGTAAAGCATGGCATTGTAAGTGTTACCGTTGCTTTTAATATTTTTTTCCTGTTTTAAGTCATTTCTTAGAAAATTGCTCCACCTGGCTTAACGGGGGAGAATACAACACCCCTCCCATATGATTTTTGTTCACGAATCACCCTGTATAAACGAAATACCATGTTCCGTTACCTTCGACCCCGTATGATAAATGTACAACCTGTATGTAACGTTTTTGAACTGTTTTCTAAAATTCCTGAGGGATACGACGCAAGAAAAACTCAACTGGTACTCAACCTCGAAAGTGGTGTAAAAGAGTACATTTTATACAGAAATAGAAAATCCGTAACTCTACCGATTGAATTATCTCGAAAACGGTTACTCTTATGAAAAAAAGGTACCTAACACTTTTTGTAGGAAATTTTCAAAGTTACAACCTAGTCTATGACATTTTTTCTATAAGAGTTACCGTTCCCTAAAAACCGTTTAGGGGGCCTTTGACCCCCCGTAAAACTGTTAGCGGCGCTCATATCGATTTGGACTTTTAACAGTTTCCTTAGAATGCCATGGGGATGTATGTACCAAAATCCAGCTTTCCGCCATTTATTCCGTAATTTGGCTTATATGACTGGACTAAAGGTTGACTTTTATAAACATGCATAAACAAACAAAAACGAGTCTCTCCAAATTGGTGTGTATGATATCGAGGTCACTTCCATGGTATCCGTTATTTAGAACACCATTTACTTTTATTCATGGATCAAACCATTTTTGAATACTGTTTGCTAAATTTATCTTAAATTTGCTAGGAAAATATCTTGACTAATAGTTTTTTTTGCAAAGTCGATTTAAGTGCGAAAATGTCACTAACGTGACAAGCGAAAACGTGCCACTACCGTGGCATTTCATCATTTTTACATGTAAAATCTGGTGTAAAAAAATATACACTTGTCACCACTTCAGTTAGGGTAACAATGTTTATGGCATCAAAAAGTTTAAGAAATTTAACATTGTTTCTCCTCGTATATTTTGCACTCAAAAAAGGATTAGTTTGCGGAGAATCGCCCACATCAGTTCTGCGGGGATACAAATTTTTGATTAACATGGCGAAAGTATATTTGAAAATAAGCTGTAGACAATTTTGTGGAACGAGATTGTCAATCCATAACACCCATATAAATGTACATACCCAAGACTGTTTTAATATAAAAATTAATTTTTATTGTTTTTAAGTTAAGGCCTTTTCATTAATAGTTAAAAAAAAATATTTTCAAACCAAAAATACATAGAATTGTGTTGACATAACATCACTATAAGTATTTTTTTTTTTATTGAATGTTCTTAGAACTTTTATAGACGAATGCTTAATCCCAAATGTTTTTAAGTGATTTAGTTTACATGCTGGCTCCACTAGACATGAACGATGCCCAACATACAAACCACAATCCAATCAGCAGTCTGATTTGTATGGATTTTTTACTGCTCGGACATGGATTTTTGCGACTCCATTGATTTTTTCCAAGGCATGTCAGAGCATGGCTCATGCCCAGTGGAGCCAACATGTTACAATCTTACTCAATTTATATCGATTCACTGTTTAACATACATTTTTATATTGAATTGTTGTTAGTTTTTACTTTCGGTTTTCGGATGATAAGTCGACCACACTTTGGGTACTCACTTATTCTTACTATTAACTTTACAGTAACCGCATCGCGAAATGTGATGGATGCAGGATGTCGCTAAAATCACATTTTTTAAGCTTGCTTACTTTTTTTTTACTAACAACGTTTTGACTGATCCGCTGTTTTTCAAGCCCTCTGCTGAATTTACCCAACCAGTCAATTTTATGTCAAAAACGCTGGCAGACTAAAGACCATTTTACTCGACGAAGTCGAAAAATGAAAAAAATTATGACAAAATATCACTCGTGTCATTCCGGCGTTATTAAATGACATGGTGAGAGGTATCTCTTGAAGGGATTGTCAATAACCGAGCAACGAGAAAACCAATCTAGTATAACCGAATACATGAAGGACACAATCATAGATAATTCCAAACTTCTCAATAGACAAACAACGAAATATTCCCACTTCTGAGCCTGTGCAGAATATACCCTTATTTAATTTCTTATCGGACATATGAAAGGTTATTAAAATTTTAAGTAACACTTGAATTTAGTTCTTTCTACATTTTTATTTTCAAATAAACAAAATTCAATAATTGTCCAATAAAAAATCTTGTGGGTGAAATGATGAAACGAAAGCTTACACCTAAAAAGACTTTTGGTGCTTTTGTATAGAACAGACATGTACTAACTAAAAAAAAACGTTAAGACACCCTTATAATTCTAAAAAGACAACAAATTTTGTGAAATTAAATATTTTTGTCAATTAAAATCCATACTATAGTTTTAAAAAATACCTGCAAATTTTTGCGAGCAACTTCCACAACTTTTCTGAGTTTAATAAATATAATGCAAACATCATCAAAATAGGAGCTCTTATACAAATTCGAATTAAAAATCTTTATTGACTCAACTGAATATAATTTCCATCCCATAATGTTGTAGAAGTAGGTATATATATGTATAGTCATAGCGCAATTAAAAGAAATCTAATGCTATTCATTTTAAAATCCCTTTCAACACCTGTCATTCATATGTTAACATCCTTACACCTTTTTATCTTATTTATTTATGTTTTTTTTTTGTCATAATTTACCATCAGAGCAAGTAGACAACGATCATCATTTAATGTATCACATGATAAAGTCTTAAGCTTTTCATTATAAACAAATCATCATCTTACACACGTTTCGTTTCGCTCGGCACCATAATAAGATGTGAGTACCTACCTACATACCCGAGGTATACCTACCTACGTTCATAATTTTTATTTCAGATACATCTCATTTTCTTTTCAACTCGACTTCTGCATGTTCGAGTGATGACACTTTTCATACATGATTGTGTAAATGGGGCTCGTTTAATCTTCTCAGCAGGCGGTGTCGGATTAGGAATTAAATGATGCTTCATGTGTTTGTTCTCAGGGCGCAATTATTTGTGTATCTTTATGCTTTGAAGGAAATTAACAACTTGCTTTAAAAAGTTAAAGCATTTCAAAGAATTTTTCAACGGTTTTAAATCTCTCTCGAAACTGCATCAAAAATCAATGAAACCTTATTTTTGATAACCCAACTGACTTTTTTGGTATTTTGAAAATATTTTGTGAGCATTTGTAAAATTTTCATTTGTTGCCTCCTAACACAGAGTTTTTCAGCATCCCCTTAAAATCTATCTAAGAAAATCCGACACTGTCTCTTCCCCATCACCAACCACAAAGCCTCTTTCATTAAGTCAACGCGACAACCGACGACGCGAAGAAGACGACGACAAACGAAAGTCAAATTAGTATTGTATGAGAAAAATCTGCATTTGCATTAATTACATTTCATTATGAAAATGTTGACAGTTTGGATATGTGTTCATTTTGAAAAATCTTAAAAAGAAAAAAAAAATGTCAAATGTATTTCATTCAATTTTGTATTAGTGTTAGGCGACAGGCACCAGCTTTGTTTTATTTGTATCTTTCTTTTTTTGCAATTAATGTCTGATGGGAAAATTAAAATAAGAAATCTTGAGAGTTGCTAATTGATGCACATTTTTCCGTGTCACCAAAAAATAAAAACACAAACAATAATAAATTAATTGATTTAAACAACTGTTTTGGGGGATTTGAGTGATACAATGTTTTGGGATGGGATTATGTTTTTGTATAATGTTAGCACGGACTGAGAACAGCCGTGGTTTTAAAAAAAGATTTCATTTGACATTGGAAAATTTGAAATTTGGGTTAGTTTATTTTAGAGATTAACATAATAATGTTTGTACACAAAATTATAAGGGTCTTTGGAGACCAAACAAATAAAATAACAATATATCGCTACAAGAGCTTATGAAGAACCAGGGCTAAGGGACTTAACACCCTCATACCTGGCTGCTTGTTGCTGAGACCTACGCTAGATCGTCGTCCAGTTCTCCAACAAACCAGTTTCCAAGGTAACGAAGGCGATTTGTTTGGAGATTTGCACAATCGCAGAGTAGGTGTTTAATGGTTACTATTTCTTCTACGTCCTGACAGCTCTGACAGCTCCTATCGAATTTGGGTGCGTATACACCCAGTCTGGTGACCATTGTGCCAATGACGCAAAGACCCGTTAGTACACCTATCAAGATTCTAATATTTTTTTTACTCAGCGATAGAATATACTGAGTTTCCTCTTCATTAATTCTAGGCCATAAACTTCTAGAGATAATGCAGTCGTTCCCGATCATTCAGGATTTATTGAGTTGCTCCTTAATTATTAGGTCTATTTTCGTTTTAATGACGCCGATCGGGATGTCTAGTCCCACATCTAATAGGCTAGTACTGTTTCTATTTGATACTGACCCCTTCATTGCTTGTTCATCTGCTATGTCATTCCCTTCTTTATTGCTATGTAAAGGAACCCAGCGGATATTGACTCGGTTAGTGTTACAATACAAACATTATTCAGTTTTCCTTGGCATTTTGCCCCTGTTTTGGATTTTAAAGTCTCACTGGCTATTGCTTTGATAGCGGCTGGCCTGTCCACGAAAAATGTGATCTCTTGTGTTCCATATCTGCCGCCTTTTCAGTAGCAAAAATCGCAGCCGGAAAGACACTCATCTGGGAGTTTATATGATTCTCTAATACTAAGAGCTTCACAGAACACCCCAGCTCCTATTCCATTTCTGACCCGACGGTAAGGAAGGGGATACCCTGTTCACGAAGTAGTGAGTTGGGTTCCCATCCATACATGTCTTTCGGGTATTGAAATAGAGAAGTGTTTGTTAAAACCTATTAACGGCGGTATGTAATCAGTCGTCACATTAAGACCGGCCACTGTGTGATACCTCTGCAAGATAGACCCCTGAGCATATGAGCTGTGCTTCCAAGAGCCCAGCATCTTATGTACTCGTCTAAGGCTGGAAGATTTAAAATAATTTCCAACCCTGCTTGTGGCGTAGACCTCTGAGCCCCTGTTATTTCTATACAGGCTAGTCTCTGTACCTTGTTTAGGTTTTTGAGGTAGCTAACTATTTCAACAGCCTTCCACCACACGATAGAACCATAGGTAAGTATGGGACGCACAATCGCCGTCTACATCCACTGGATGATCTGCGGTCGCATACCCCACCGTGTACCGGAGGTTTGTTTTGCATGTGTAGAAAGCGCAGAGTGCTCTTTTAATTCTTTCCTCTATATTCCGTTTCCATTTTAGTTTGGAATCAAGCATTGGTCCAAGATATTTAGCTTCCTTCGAAAGTTTCAAAGGAATGTCATTAAGACTGGGAGGGGTAAAGTTCTCTAAATTCTTTTTATTCGTGAACAGAAAGTAGTTCAGTTTTTGTAGGGTTAACCCCGAGACCGTTTTGTGCTGCCTTAGAAGATAGATCTTTAAGTTCGGATTCCATAATGGTGGTAAGATACTAACCCGATATCAAAATTACTATGTATTCTGCATAATTTCATTAACAACTAGTACCCAAAGCAGAGGTGAAATAATATCCTCGTTGTGGCGTGCCTCTTTAAACTGTTTTCTCAAAAATCGTTTCTCCAATTTGCAAGTCTATGATTCTACCATTGATCATAGTATAAATCCAGTCCACAATGGCAGACTCAACTCCAACCTCTTCCAGAGCAGATTAAATGGATTCCGTTTTTAAATTGTTAAACGCTCCCTCAATGTTTAAAAATGCTTTGTGCTCGAGACTTTTCTCAATATGTGAAACGACTTCGTGCAACGCAGTCTCCAGTTGGCAGTTGCACAAAATGTTTGGATTGAGAAGATCTCTTACAAGCAGATCAATATTTCTCTCTAGTGTTTTGAGGAGGAACGAAGAGAGACCTGTGGTCTGTAATCTTTTGCAGTCGAGTGTCGGTTTTCCAGCTTTTGGAATAAAGACAACTTTAACCTTTCTTCAGCTGATATGGTCGTATTTAATTTTAACACAGTTTTTGAAAATTACCCTAAGCCATGTAGAGCGTGTTGAAGAAATGTCGGAATAATCTCGTCTGGTCCAGCTGAATGTCGGCAAGAATTTTTATTGTAAAAGATTTTATATACATAAATAATTTCTACTCTAATTTTATTTTATTTCTTTTAATTTCAATTTCTTTATTTTATTTTTGTTTTTGTACTTTAATTTATTTGTTTTTACCATTTTTTTATATTATATTTCATTTTTCTTAAATTCTTAGTTAAATTCTGACATCCATTAATACTTGTGCTAAAATAATTATCAAACCAAAATTAGACTCTGTTCGCTTCAAGGTCAAACAAAATAACACATAAATCATTAATCAATATTAATCATTCAGTTCAATTATAAATTCATTTAGCTTCAAACTTATTGCACCTCGTTTGAAAAAAATAAAATACAAAAAAAAAACTCAACAACATTGTGTTACTTATTTTTGGAATTACAACAACAAAAAATCCCCATCAGCCTACAGAGTGCAATAATTTATGGCTGTTCTATGAGTAAGTTTTACAGACAGACACATGCCAACGCTATCAATCACTTAAAACTATTTTCGAAAGAAAATTGATTTTTAATTAGCTACAAATGCTGCCAGGAAAATATAAATCATTCACATGTCAAAACTACTATAGAAAAGTTTCGAATATACATTACATATGTAGTAGTGTAGGTAGATTGAAAACTTAAGAGTCAATCGAAGCTGTGATCAGGCCTCCATAGTTGTTGGATTAGTTACTTTGCAAATTATTGAAATTAATCATTAACCACGTTGCATATACGAGTGTCTGTTTTGAAAAGTCAACTTGAAGTCAAGTTTAAGGAACGAACAAAATATTTTAATTTATTTTAATGGAAAAAAGTATTGCACGTTATTACAAGTATCAGAAGATTCACTCGATTCAATATACAAAAAAGAAAACCTATGCGTCATCAATTCTATCAGATTTGCACTTTTTTAAGAGAATTAAAAAAACTTTTAAAGAACAAAAAGAATTAAATTTATTTTTAAAATTAAAAAATGATATTTATAGTTTGAAGAATGAAAAACTTGATTTCAATAATTACACAAAATCTTTACAGTTATAGTGAAGTTACCTAGATACAAATAAGTTATTTATATCGTAAGGTGCAAAATGTTTCTATTTAACAAATTCCTTGGGCTCAGGCATTAGAGATTAGAGCTTAAAGTCACAAAATTGCATTTCTAGAGTTAGAAATTTAGCTTGGAATAATTGGATCAAAAATTTATTGATTTGGTCACGTTTCTTTATTTATCTGACTCATTTTTTGCCTTTCTTGAAAGAATTTGTTCCAGAGCGCCTTGAAAAGTCTTAAATACAAATAAAAAATCATTTAAATTAAATGATGGGCAGCTGAAAGCCGCGCTAACCACGATTTAAATAAAATGCACGACTGGGTCGCAGGTACTTGCCTTATGTTCAAGACACTGGGGGTTTAAAAAATTGTATATAGATACATTGAAATTATGAGAGAAAAATGTAAAGCAAAAATTTAAATCAGCTAAAACAACGCCATTAATAGTTTAAGGGATGTAAATGGAAACAAATTTTAAATCGTTGAGAAGCGATTTAAAAAAAAAAATATTTTTTATATTTCAAAATCTTAAAACATTTTTAAGGAAGAATTTTGGCATGCAAATCTTAAGCATTAATATACATATGTGAATATTTAACTAAAATTGTGAACTGATTTTCGAGATATCGAATTTGAAAAAAAAAATTGAAACTTTTGCTAAGAATTCAAATATTTTGATATGAAGTTTGAAATTTGTATTTAAAAAAAAAATAATCTAGATCCGTTCCGCTGATAATGCAATAACACAAAATAAAAAAATACGTTCTATGGGAGGTACAATATAATAGTTGCTAAGTTTAAATTTTATAATTTCTGGTAGTATAACGCACTAATTTAAGCACACAAAAAAGTTTTATAAAAATCGTTATACCAATCCAGCCATTTTAAAGAAAAAAAAAATATTTTTCTTAACGGTTTTTTTTAAGGTAAATTTTGTTCTTAAAATATTCTTTTAAATGTTTTCAGCACTTAATATTTAGCCCTTAAATATTAAGTGTCAGAAAAATAGACCATGTAGTTTATATATACATACTTATGTACATATATACATATTAGATTTTCCAAAAAAAAATTTGAACATTCTTTAAAAATCCAAAAATATTTTTTTGCAAATTTTGGTAAAAAAAAAACTATTTTTTCTTCTCCTGTATGGAAAAAATGATTTAAATCATAATTATCGTTTTGAAGGCAAACGAAAATTAAAAAATGGTTCTTCGAGAAGTACCATTAATAACCATTTTTTAGATATTGGTTTCCTATTCAAATGGACCCTTTACTAAAAGAAATTTATTGAATTTTTTTTAAAGAAAAGTTGTGAAGCCGTTTTTGAGAAAAATACGATTCTGTTAAATTGATACAAATTTGTATGGCAGGAACCGTTGTTTTTGGTTCAAAGAAAAATAAATAAAACCTGTGGGCGGAATCACCAAATACCACTACGTATACCAAGTTTAAGAAAATCCATCCCGCCGTTTAGGCTGAAGCCAAACAGATAGAAAGAATTGAGGCCCATTTTTCCAATCATCACAAATCAGATCAAATTCTCCAGTTCAATTTTTTTTATGAATGCATAACTTGTCATTTATAGTACCTACATATCGCAAGTAAAAATTTCACTGAGTACCAAACTGAGTATCTCGAAGAATGCTCGAGACTCAAATAAATTACTTAAAAGGTATATTCAGAAAATATATCTCGGACAAAGCGATTCGTGTGATTTAATGGAAAGATGAAAATGCACCCCTTTTGTCCGCTCACTTTCCTGGCACTTTCTCTCACGAACAAACTGAATCCCTCGTTTGTGAAAGATCGGAAAAGCAAAATTAAGGTAGAAAATGGTTCTTTCACGATAAAGATATGAAAAAATCCTTAAAACAAATTATTTTTCATCACAAGTGATTTATTATTTTAAATAGTTTTTTGTTGAAATGGGGAAAATAAATATATTTAAGTTGGATTGGGTACGATATGTCGACCTTTAAAATATCGACTCCATAAGATCGACTTTTAAAATCTCGACAGAAAAAATCTCGACTGGTTAAAAGACCGACAGATCAAAATATAGACACAAATTTGACCGACTTTTTAAAATGTGCGCGCTTGTAAACATCATTCCCTAAACTATGATCTGATCATTATTATCTAATATCGCATTGCCATAGTTCAATAAATCAGATTTTTGGTAATCTAATTTTTGATGCCTATATATATCGACGTCTTAATTGCCTCTTATTCAGCGTCTGTAATAATACACCCAGAAAATGAGGCAGTTAAAAGTTCGAAAGATTAGGTATTCTTGAAGCTAAACAAAAGGTAATATAAAATTAATAACTACCTAAATGAGTTAATTACTATAAGAATCAAATAAGAACTTATGTCTTAAACATAGTCTTAAATTTTCCACAGCATCAAAAAACTGTTAAGTTCCTGTTAAAAAATCAGACAAGAATTTATGATTCTTGAGTTTTATAGTTATTCCGTGCAAACATTTAAGGCAGAGCGTTGTTCTTTGGGTTACTTTCAAATGACCGACAGACAAAATATCGACAAGTCAAAATGTCGACTGGTTAAAATGTCGATTTATATTTTACATCGACTTTTATTTATGGGAAAAATACCGACAAGTCGATATTTTTCTCGACTTCTATCAGGGCAGTCGACTTTTTGTCAAATCGACATTTCAAACTGTCGACATTTTAATAAGTCGGTAAAAACAAAGTCGGTATTTTAACTTACAAAAAAGTCGATAAAAGTCGACATTTTTTTTGTCGGTCATTCGTACGTAACCCATTTGAGTTACAGTTAGAAAGCTTGTGATGAGATGGCCAATTGTCAAAATATAGTTCGACCTCCATCTGTCAAGCCAGTAATTGTCAAATTCTATTGAAGGAAGGATACGATATCGGTGCTACCGCGGTGAATTAAAAAATTTTATGGAAGCATGGCTACCATGTCGATGGATTGAAAAACCTCTAAAAATCAAAAAATTTCACAGTGTTTGTTATGCACTGTTCACAGTGTTCACTGTTTGCATGGTTATATACGAGGCAGTTCATGGAAAGTACTTCCAAACTTAATAAATTTGCCAAGCATTGAATCATCTCCCCCAAGAACAATTTGCTTTTTGACTCTAGATCATGCTAGCCCCTAAGAAAATTTTGGAAAATATTGAATCCAGCATTACTGGATTAATGCGATTTAATAAGAATCAAAAATGTATCCTCATTTTGCTCACAAGTAGAAGAATAATAACTGAATACAAATTTCATGAATGGCCAATTTCACGAAAAGCTTCTAATTATTTAAAAAGCCATTTAGCATTGTTTTTTTGTTTTTATCAAACACGTTCATATTTAAGAAGATTTTAAATGCCCTTGTAAGCTAAAAACTCGTTTTTGTCTCATTAAATTTTTAAAGTCTTTTCTGCCAAGCCATTCCAATCAACAACAGCTGATATTTTGCTGTCAGAATAATTGTCCCTCATCCATAATGCTTTTTCACTTTTTCTCATACACTTCACAAGTGCGAGAAAAACAACCTCTTTTTTTATATCCAGGGATGTGAGCAAACTCAGTTAAATTAAAATATCCCTAAAATATCCCTTTTCTACATTGGTGAAACTGAAAAATTTTAAATGTCTGATAAAATTTAGAAGGAGTTTAGATAAAAGAAATTTTAGTGTTTGTTCATGAAATTGGCCATAAGTAAAAGAAATTTCGTTTCCATAACTGACTTCCTAGTAAAAGCCCCTCAAACTGTGAGCCTCTGTGGATGGCATCAAAAGCAATATTCAGGCTCATATTTTTAGGAAAAATTTACTGCCTTACCGAAAGTTGGAAGTTCTATACAACATTCTTCCTGTAACGGATAAAATTAGGAAAATATCGAATCTCACATGAAATTAAATGAAAAATGAATGAGGTGATTCACGCAATTCAATAAAAACTTAAATTTGTCTCCTTAGTTGACTAAAAAAAAGGTGAAAACCATCACATCTCAGACATGATAGATTTAATTGCTTGAAAAGTAGCACCAAACTTTTCGGTATGTATCAAATCAAGTGCTTGTGATGAATGCCGAAAGTTTTGAGCTATTTCACTATTATAGACCATTGATTATGCCTCGGGAATAAACATTATTTTTACCTGATTTTTCATGCAAATACTCGACTATATAAACTTCATGCCATTTGTTTTTTATTCGATAGAGTTCACAACTCTTCTAAATGCCCCACAACAACAACAACAAAAAAAACACCTTAACATCACATAGGTCAAATGCTTATGTGGATATACTCTAATGACACTACTACCTCGCGCAGCACGTTTAATTTATTTCATTTGAATTTATTGCCAATAAATAAAGTATGTATTTGTGTGTTGAGTCTGATATGTCTGACAGTGGATGTCGATAAATTATGTTCATGCGGTTTTAATATGCTGCTGTTGCTGCTATTGCATTCCTACGCAGTGTCACGCTTTTGGCTTAAGTGGCATGCCACTGCTAGTGCTGGTGTGTTTTTAGTTCTCGCAAAAAACATACACAAAATAACCACCACCTTCGCACGTTCATGCAATTCAATTCTCTACCAACAAACTCAAGTATCGTGTGAGTGGTTTTATTTTTTATGAAAACTAAATTTGGAATTGGCTGTCCGGGACCGGCAACGATCTGGATCTATAAAACTAAATTTCAATTTGATCTCCAATGCGCGGGAGCTCCACAGAAACTAAATTCAAGACACTCCTATTCAATTGAATAGGCATAGTTTTATTTTTTTAAAGCCGTTGTGCTTCTTAAATCATGGGATAATCTTTTTTAAGAAATGTCACTAAATCCGAGTAACACTCATCCAGTCGATTGCCAAATGTAAAATTTTCATGATAACAGTTCTATCAAAAGATCTTTTGATACTCTGGGGGCTGGAAATTTTTTTGTATTAATGCTATGTTCCCACCAAAATGAAATCCGAGATTTCGGTTAAAAACTTTTGATATTTCAAGTTGATGGAACAAGATTTCATGGAAATTTCAACGAAATCTCAATGAAAACTCTAGATTTCAACGAAATCTTAATGAAATCCCGCTCCACCAAGTCGAGAACTCCCAATTTTTCAGCTGAAATCTCAGATTTCGTTTTGGTGGGAACATAGTATAAAACGTAATAAATGTCAGTTACAAACATAGATCAAAAGGATCCGATGTCACTTCTGAGGAAACTTTGGTTTGTGAGGGATATTTATGGGAAACTTGCATACATTTTAGGGAAATTAATTTTCGTTTTTAGTTTGTGCGTAAAACCAGTTTGTATCAAAGAGTTGATAAATGAATAAAATTTTGTTTTTAATAGCTCGAAGTTCTAATGTTTTTGAAGAAGTCTAAAAAAAAAAACACCTCTCAAGCGAGGAACACGTAGTCACTTGAATCGATTCGCGCGAATTTCAAAGTTCTCCTTTGGTCAACTTTCTCATGACCCTAGATTTGAAGGATCAAATATTTAATCAATCAACCTACAGAAACGAGTTCTTTTGGAGAGTGACTTCAATTACAAATTTCTCAATTGGCTTTAAAGTGACTTTAGGACTATCCTGCAATGGAGATTTGCTTCGATTGTTAACTTTTAGAATCAGTAAGTAACATTTACCAACGCAAGTCAATGTACTTGCGTTGGTGAATGTTACTTCTTGATATCTAGTAAATTTCCCCCAAGTGGCTTCGGACTGGTTGTTTATCTTTAAGAAACTTAAGATATTAAATCAAGAAAAAAACCACAGTGCAAGTGCATTAATATTAGACATAAAAACATGAGAAATTAATCTCACTTGGTTCAAAAAAACAAATCTGTAATAATTGTACCTATTCACTCGAACTACAATGTCCTCATACCTACACCAATCTAACAACTACAAATATATCGATGAATGCATATAAAGCGTGGTGCACACACTAGATTTGACAAAGATTTATAGCCGAGCGGCTTCTCCGAGAATAAAAATCATTGAAAAATCACTTAAGAATGTCAAACGATTGCGATAAGTGTCAGTTCTCAGTTAATATGACCGATTTTTGTTGAGTTTGCGTTTGGTTTCAAGCTCGATATGGCTTTCAAACTTTATGCATATTGCATGAGGACAAACTTGTTATTTGAAAACGATCAAATGATTCGTATAGTAATGTAGGTACCTCATCATGCACTCTAGATGCAGCAAGCAGGAATTATACATAGCTTGAGACAAACGAACACAAGAAAAAAAAATAAGATGTTAAGTTAATGAAATATGTTTTTTTATCGATAAATCAGTTAATGGTGATGTTGTTTTAATTAAGCCAATAGTTATAAATATAAAATGTTGAACGGAATGATGTTTGGAGAAATCGAAGACAATGAATCTTGACAGATTGTTTTGCATTTATTAATAAATAACACGATATTTTACGTTTTACTTCGCCAGAAGTGAGTTATAAGCTTAGTTAAATTGTAACAAGATTTGTGTTAATTAGAGTCAGTTTTTAAAATGTCAATCTTTTTAACTTGAGAGCTGTCATAGTGATACGGTCTGACATATAGTTGTGCAAAAATATTAACTTGGATATACCCTCAATTATTGAGTCATTCAGACAGTAGATACGTACTTTTCAAAATTTACCAGAATTTTTGCCTGAATATTACATTTTTCAGAAGTGAGATACAAATTACAAATTCGAAAATAATATTTTTTACAAAATATTTTACTGATGGAACTTATGTATTCAAATTCTTTCAATTTATTTAATATAGTTGGAAACAAAACTAACAAAACTGATGGTTTGAAACAGCAACTTCTAGAACTGGTTGGAACAGTTGACAGAATCTAAAGGAATTAATGAAGCATTGCTGGACCAGAAAAAATCTTCAATTTTTGAACTTTTATACTAGTAATATTAGCTTTAAACTTTTTTTAAAACACAAAACTAATATTAGTTCTTGCCTCATAGAGCAATTTAAAACCGATATTTAACTCAAGCTAATCAAACCAAAATTATTGTATTTCCGTTTTTAAATTTGAAGCCAACCACACAAGATTGTAATTTAATGAAATTTTATTCGCAGAGTATCAATTTTTTGTCAAAGTGAGAACTGAGAAGAAACAAAACTGATTGGCTATAGGCACCCACAGCCATGCTGTTCTCACCTTTAAAAATCAGATCCAACTTTCAATAAAATAAAGCATTTCCTTTTGTTTTTGTTGTTAACATGTCAACTTTACAATCAAGTAAATTAAAATTAAGAGAAGGAAACAAAAAAAAAAATAACATCAAAAAAGGTTTTAAATGAAAATTGTTTGATCTGTCAATCAATCTGACAATTTATTTTCGCCTCAAATATATAAAAAGAAAAACTGGCAACTCATACACCGCATGGTGTTATTTCGTTTTTGTTTTCATTTCATTGTCATATAATGTGCTGCCTCTGTTTCCATTTCCATTTCCATCTCCATCAATCCATCTATTTCATTCATCCACTGTCTTTCTAACTCATTCGTCAAAACATTTTTGCAACCTTGATGCTGTCCAAAATACTTTTGACTGATGAGCGAAATAATAGGACATGGCAAAACATGAAATGACAGCGAAATATGAGAAAACTGTCATGACATGGGATAAAATGGATATTTTTTTTTTAGCTCTGTAGTAGATATTTGTATCCCGTCTGAATATGTTTTATGTGTGCTTTTTTCCGATGAAGGTATGTATGGGACAAGTTAACAGAGCTGGACTTTGATAGGAAAAAACCTCCAAGGCCCCATCACTAAGCCTACATATGACTTTTTTGAAACATAGGTATTATTACCAATGACTCACTGAATTAATTTTTTTTCGAAAAGAGTTGTGACTCAAAAATCATGATGTGAGAATAGAACGTGTTTGTTACGGTAGGTTCAGAACTTTCGACAGTTTGACATTCCGTATATCTCTTACTTTTGTAATCATAAAATCGAATAAAATGTGTTTAAAGCTTGACACGACTGAGAAAACCTCCGCAAACAGTTCAATTTGAACGTCAGATAAGACTTTTATGCAAATAGCACTGAAGACTCTTGATATGGAGTCAAAAAGGGCAAGTTGGGCCCTAAAACTATACTATTGGAATCTTGTTACATTCTTTTAATAATAAATTCCCAGACACCTCTGCCGCAACTTTTTTTTGATCTT
Source organism: Dasysyrphus tricinctus (assembly GCA_963921185.1). Lineage (NCBI taxonomy): Eukaryota > Metazoa > Arthropoda > Insecta > Diptera > Syrphidae > Dasysyrphus > Dasysyrphus tricinctus. The sequence continues at coordinate 10,482,342 of OY992533.1, forward strand.
GATTGAAGGACGTATTGTGCTGATGCCAAAAACGTTTTGTTATTGCTGAAAACAGTTTGTTGTTGCCAGGAACATTTTAGGAATTAAAATAAGTGGATGGAGCATTGCTGCGAAACATTAGCTAGGTGCTAAGTTCAAAGACAACTGAACAAATTACTGTGCTATAGCCAGACAGACTAAGATGGCCTCCCTGTTCGAGTACATTTGGTTCCATTTTTGTATATAAACATGTTTAAGCAATGGTTCAATGAGGAATTTTGTCGCCGAAACATTTTGTTTTTATAAGCGAGTTGCTAGCGAGATATTCAAAAACAGTTGAATGCAACATGTACCTGGAGAATGTTTAACAAATTAATAAGTGACAAGTTAAAAAAATGTACTTCTCGTTAAGATTGTAGACAAGCTCAGAAAGAAATATATAAGACCTGCTGTAGTCTTGAATATATTCCGTTTAATGGGAAATTTGTTGCCGGCAACTTTTTGTTTTGGCAACAAATTTGAGTATATTGGGTTTTATGGAAAGTTTGTGGCCAACAACTAGCCGTTTCTCAGAGAAGCTGGCTGTTATAAGAAATATTCGCATTGCCACAAACAAGCAGCAACTTACTGCTGAGAGCAGCATCGAATTGCGAGCAATTTAATGTCACAAAAAGTCCTGCCTTATCAATTTATATCTCATTTACTTCGGAAGCATAGTTGAGAGCATAAAAAGATAAATTGTTAAGTCACACAAATAATATCAAATATCATAGGGAAAGCATAAGGAAAGCAGACAAATGTCGACTGCCCTTTGATACGCTTAAATTCAAAAGATCTGTTTGGGTAAAAGAAGTTGAGCCCCATTCCCTGGCCCGTGCCTTCTACGTCTTCTATAAAATCCCTCCCTGTGTATCCAAGCACAATGTACATATCTAAAATGTTTCAGTGGCAGAAAAAAAATCATTGTTTCGTGTTTTTTTTTTTAAAGAATCGCACCAGAATGACTACGATGAAGGAAGCACAAAGTGGAGCAGCTAGCAGCAGCACCAACAACACCACCAGCAGCAGACAGAAACAGAATACATATCAAACAACTCACGAAACGAACAACACTTTGCACATTCATCATCAATTCATCATCATCATCATCTGAACGAATACAAAAAAAAATTAAATTTAGAGACACAAAAAAGATATTTTGATAGATGGCTATCATCAATTATGGTACGAAATGACATTTTGTTATGTGTGTGCTGTCGCAATTAATATTGGGTTTGGCGCCCAACATACGACCGCAACCATCTCAACTAACAACAATGTTTCACCCTCCAGGGTAAAGGGGATTAATATTTTATAGGCACACATCACACACGTTGAAATCTGGACTTTGAAAATTGTATAAAATATTCGTTTTTGTTGTTGTTTTTGATTGATATGTTAAATGATAATATTTGTTGACCCCAAATTAAGCAAGAAATACGAGTATGTTCAATTTATTGTTTTTTTTTTTGTTTCATTCTATTTCAACTTGAGTTAATTAAGAGTCAAGGATTTTTTTTAATAAAATAAACAGTGATGAATTTATGTTGTTTATTTGACTTTTAGGACATTTCAAGAGCTCACAATGCCGTATATAATTGCCTTTTGGGAATTCGTGTTAATTTTTAGGAATTTTTTTTCCCATACGAGAAAAGGCTTCAGAAAGAGACCACTTATAAGAAAAAAAAAACAACAATGTCATCAAATTTTTTGTAGTATATTGTAAAATGATAAACATAATCAACCATGATTATTTTCATTTATTTATTCATTTATTCTCTTACTTCAGGCTAACAGTTAAAAAATAACAGCCCCATATTGGTAAATTTCAGGTAAGTATTGTTTTCTGATTGTAAATACATATAAGTTGACTCCAGACCCAAACTTCGGTCAGTTACAGAAACATTTTAATTCCTCAACCAATTTTTTTTGAGTGTACCGTACCTACATATAATTTGGCTTTAGACTTCAGAGCATAATTTCTGGTCTTTTTAAAAGCAGAGATTATTTCAGGACTCGTCAATCGAGTTTTTTTGAATGAAACCCGCATATCAGTTTTTTTTAGCATAATTTCGGACGTACTCTCAAGTACAGATTCTTTTTTAGGTCGCACCGCACGAATGTGGAATTTTTAAGTCGGAATTCTCTGAGTGTATCGTACATATAAGTTGATTCCAGAGCCAAACCTTGGACGTACCTTCAAGTACAGACATTCTTTCTTACGCCACCGCACCACACATATTCGGAATTCTTTAACCTCTTTTCTTTCAGTATACCCTATATATCAATTGACTATAGTTAAGGCAGAGCATTATATCGGACGTCTTTTCAAAAACAGAGACCATTTCTAAAGCAGCACCACACGAATGAAGAATTCGTCAACCGAGTTCTCTGAGTGTAGCCTTCATATCAAATTTAATCTATAGTCTAGAGCAGGGGTTCCCAATCTTTTTAGGTCACGGAGCACTTTTCAGGCGTTATATGTAGAAAATTTAATAAAAAAGTTTTTTTCTAGTGAGAACAAACAGTCAATTTGTTTCAGCGTAAAGCCGCGTATAGACCTTCGGTTTTATCGTTCGTGTACGTTATTAGTACGCTGAACAACGAAGATGCAAATGGTTACACGGAACACGAACAACGAATAAGCTCAAAGCCGTTTTGAATTAACTTTGCTAATTGTTTGTCGAATAAGGTTCGTCGAATCAAGAACGAAAGTCTAAATGCGGCTTCATGATGGTTTATCTCTATAAGTTTGTGTCAACTGCAACCGAATATCTGACTCTGCATCGAGAAAGTATCTACATAATGTTTTATGTTGGTTCCAACGCAGGACGGGATTTCTGATTCACCAATGTGGTGTATGTTGTTGCAAACGGCTTTAGGATTCGAATACCAGAATTCTGAGAAAGATTCCTTCGTTCCAAAATATTCCTTAACTAAAGAATCTGATGTCAAATCAATACAACACTGAAACTGCAACGAATTAAGAGAAGCTGACTTTTCCAATGCAGCTGAGTATGGGTTTGAAACCCACTTTTCCTTAATATATTTGACCGGTATTCTTCCGGTATATAGCAATGGAAGCTGTCGAGCAAACGTAGAAGGTGAATATGAAACTCATTTAAAATATCGTCGCGAATCTCCGAATCCATTTCTTCTTTAAATTTGTTGACCATTGGGAAGCTGTATTTATCGAAACATCTATTGCCTTTCCCTAGTGATACACTCAAATCATTTTGTTTTTAAATATCAGCTAGATACGCCAATGGCCAAAGCTCATTACTCAACCTGTCCCCAAAACAAAGGCCCTGAGTAATAGATCCGAATCTAGCCTAGAGTCGACTTTAACAAAGACATCATTCATAGAAATAAAACACGAATTTCACCACTAAATGTTTAGAAGAACCTCAAGCTAAGTTTAAAATGATCGAATCCAAGCACTTACAAAAGAAATTTGTATTTTATTTCTACGGATGTTTTTGTTAAAGTCGAATTAAGCTAGATTCATGGCCAACGTTGTCGTCAATTATGAAGTTTCTGATCTCAGATCTCATTTCGAAAAGCCACGCCAGTGTTTTGCCGCGCGAAAACTACCTTATTTCAGCCTGAAGAAGTAAAGACGCATGCAGACTTACTTATGCTAATTTCAGCGTTCAATACTTTTAAAAGCCTTGTACTCTTAGGTCGGGGATTAATGTTTGCCACTTGTTTTTGTGTATTGATTCCTTTTAAATTAATTAGGCATGTTCACGTTCAGACCTCAGCAATCTCATTCTGGTGAACAGTATTTCACAGCCAAATTTCTCAGATTTGCTAAGGAACAAAAATATTGAATACACTAGCTCACTTTGGAGCAGAGCGAAATATGCTGAGGTTTCTGAGATCTCATTTTCTGAATATGCCTAATATCTCAAATTGTTAAGTTTAGAAGAGAAAAATTAAAAAGTGAAATGGAATTTATATGTTTGTTTCGATCTTTGTGGGGAGCATATGGTTATTCTTCGCAGAGCACACTTTGGGAAGCCCGGGTCTAGAGCCTAACTACTATTACTGTCAAGTACAGAATTCCTTTTAAGATCACATCGCACGAATTTGGAATTGTTTAGCTGGAATTCTCCGAGTGCACCATACATTGCGTATATACCAGTTGACTTCAGTCCAGAGCCTAACTTCAGACAAACAGTCAAGTACAGACATTCTTACTAGAAAGTGGAATTCCTTAGACAGAATGCTCTGTACCACTCAGTTGACCCTAGGTAGAGCCTAACTTCGAACATACTGTCAAGCACAGAGATTTGTTTCTTAAACCATACCACACGAATGTGGAATTCTTTGACCTGTTCCTTTTCCCAATTTTTAACTTTTTTATTTAGATCTTCAAAATCAGTGTGCAATATCTCCTTTAAATTGTTTGCTTGAGAAAGTTTTGTATCCTTTGGTTTTGGGACAAACATTTTTCGATACTAACTCTCTGTTAACTTTTCGATTTTTTTGTATCTACTTTCATACGAATACACAAACATATTTAAAGTGAATACAATTTGGAATGTTATTTCTTTTAACGAATGCATAACTTACCCTAAAAACCCACGTCTATTTTAGGCAAAAAATTTGCAAACTGAATGTCACAAAATGTTACCGTGTTGCAATTTCAATAAAAAAAAAACAAAAACCCCTTAAATATTTAATTTATAGTTATGCTAATAAAAAAAAAAGCTTGACACCCAGCAAATTTTTGTTTATCTACTGCAGGAGGGCAATATACATGTCTTATAGTTTTCATCCTTCAATGCGAACATGTCCCAACACAACTTTTTTTTTAATACTCACTAATTTATTAATTGGAATTTTTATATTTTTGTGTTATGCGATGCCTCAACATAAAATAGTTGTGGTGGGACTTAATTTTAATTTATGATCTTTTGCTACGAATGCCTAGTCAAAACCCAAAGAATTGTCAGCTCAGTAATTTATTTAAACAGAAAAAAATGTCATCACTTCTTTATGAATATTAAATGAATACAAAGTGAAATTTTTTTGTCAAATTAAAAATTAAAGTCATCTCATAAAATAAATATAAAAAAACACAATCACAAATGAAGCGAATAAATTATTTAGTTTTTTTTTTGTATTTATTTCATTTGAAGATGATAAATAATTTTTTGATGTCAAATTAAATTGAGTATCTACATATGAATGTTTTTTTTGTTCACGTTTTGTCTAATTAAAAATATATGAGCATTTAAAGAGAAACAAATAATCAGAGAATTAAATAATAAAAAAAAAAAACAATTTACAACTGGTCGTTTGGTTAAATTAATCAATTATATAAATGAATAGCTGAGTCTCATTTATTTCACATAATATCGTTTAAAAAAATAATTCACTTTTGTCTAGAAATTTTTGCTATTTTTGTGTTGCTTTGTTAATTGTCACAAAATGTCGAATTCTTTGTTTTATTACTGAGTAGGCGTTGAACGAAATGCATATTGTTTTTTAAAAGCAAATTACCACTTTTGTTTTATGTTCAAAAAAACAAAAGTTGTTAGTTCAGCAATATAAATATACTTAAAAAAAAAATAACTGTTTGATTCGAGATTTAATTCTTGTTTGAAGAAGATTTTAAGTTAAGGAATTTAAGTTGAGGAATTAATGTATGAGGACGCAATATGAGGAATAATGATGAGGTAAAACAAGACACTTTAACTCACCACGGAATTTGTTCCCACATCATCAAGTGGAAACGATCCAGAAACACAATGCCCCGACGACATCATATAGTTGTTATTCATGGGCATTATATGGTTGTTGTTTCGCTGAAATTAGTATTGTTTTAAAGTTTACAAAAAAGTCTTACAATTGTTTTGGTATTTTATACATAGTTTATAGTTTAGTAAAATATTTTCAGTCTCTGTGCGTCCAGGTTCTGTAAGTCTCACATCGATAAAATTCGTGCAAAGTACATGAGTTTTGTTTCATTTTTCAACGTTTCTCGATCAATTTTATAGATGCAAGAGTTACAGAACGTGAGCGTTGTATTCACTTTGAATTCATCTCAAGTAAAATCATTAAAATATGTGGTTTGGTGTCAATTAGTATGGTGCGTAACCAGTAGCGTAGCTACCGCGGTATCAGCCGTATCAATGATACGGGGCCCCCGAGATATAGGGGCCCCGAGATTCAGAGTACTTGACGTGTGTAAGAAATTTTTCATTGAGATGCATTCGATACACAGTTTTAATAGGTTTGCTCGTTGAAGTTTACCTAGATTTGATCAAAGTTTTCTTGACAGTCACAAGAATTGTCAAATTGTGTTTATCGGGTTTTAAAAAAAATACTAAATGTTATTGTGAAATAAGCAAGAATCAAAATTTTCTTTAAAAATGAATAGAAACAACCCACAGCTTCCATTTTATATTTCTATTTGTTACTATTAAAGTAAATATGTGCATTCCTTAAATTTGTGTAAAAAAAAAAACAGAATTTTCTACACCACGTGACACCACAAAAAAAATGGTTTGGAGCTCATGCCACTTTGACAATTTATTCTTTACCTCAACTCGCCCCAGCAAGAAACCTAAATCTACTTCAGGGCGATTTCAGGGCGACCCTAGGTGTCAAAAAACACAGAAGTTGCTGGTCAGGATGAGTTCAGGGTTCTCAAAAAAAGCTTTTGAGGTGATCCCGGAGTGACTCCAGGGCTCAACGAACAAACCTGATTAACATATTGTTAAAAATGTACCTATTACCAATTTTGTTTACATGTGTGTTTTCGATAGTTTTCCTTCCTTTGTAGTTCTCTATCTAAGTCCTACCAACTGCAACGTGCAACCACTTTTTTTCTTATCGGATCAAGTACCAGTAGTCCAGGAGAATAAGACAAAAAAATAGTAAATTAGGAAATAATTTTGATGGAGAGCTCCGATTTCCTTTACCTTCATGGCTAGTTTAGTTGAAAAACTTATCAAACCTTCATTTATTGATGGACAACATTCTTTTGTACAATTTGTATTATATCTTCATGATCACCTCCATCCCAAATTTAAGATCTATGGTTTATCAATTGAATTGAATAGATTGACATTTTTATTAGTTCCCACTTAATTTATATTGTTTATTTGTATTTTTATTATTTTTAATTATATTTGATTTCTCCGTTTTTTTTTTAATACAATCAAGCTTATTATGTTTCACAAAATCTAATCTTAATTTTGTACATTCAAACATTTGGCAATTAAAATAATTTTATATATTTTTAAAATTTATGAGTAATAAATTTAAAGAAAAGAAAATACAAAACACATGTCACACACCATCACTATTTTAATATATAAATGTTGACATAAAATTTGACAAAAAAAAAACAACAAAAAATAAAAATCAATATGCGCGTTTTTAATGATCGTGAAAGAGAATACACCTTACTTTCACAAAAGAGCCAGTCACGTCAGATCGGGCCTTATCTTATGAATATTTGTATTTGGTTTTATATTTTGTTAGTTTATATAAAAGTAGATCCAGTATTAATTAAACGATTAGTTATTTAATTTACGAGCTAATTTGCTTTCAATAGAAAGGCTAGATTGTTAGAGCATGTGTATATATAGAATTGAGAAAAAAAGGTTATCGATATAAGTTAATTATTTATTGATTTTTATTGCCCATAAACAAAGTCATTTTTGCTTTATTTATGAATGTGGTTAGCTTTGTGCTACAAAATTAAAATTATTTATGTCATTTTTATTATATGTAGATGATAGTCTGATAGTCGTAAAGTGAAAGAGGATGTATTTTATAATTTAATAAAAACGAAAACCGTTAATTTATAATTGGAAAGGTGAAGAAAAAAACACTTTTAAATATTAACAATCTCATTATACTAAATTTTGAATGGTTACCATGTTTGATCATTTGTACTTTATAGGGGAACTATTTTGCCTTTCTCTATTACCAAATTCAAGTAGGTAAGCCCCGGTCAAAGACAATCAATAATTGGGATTTCCAATGTAAATGAAAAAAAAAAATTGTTGGCGCGACAGCAAGTTGAGAATTGGGGCCTAGTCGAAACTATGTTGGTAGCAGGGTTGTAAAAGAATGCAATCCTATGTGAATGCAATCACTTATGACTTCAACTAAAAGTTTATGAATATCTTCACTTTGAGACTGCTACTTTTAATTCTACTATCGACATTCATTTGCCATTTAAATGATTGCAAAAAAGATTGAATAAAATGCTTTGGGAATTCATGCATGCATTCACATTCTCTAGCATTTTTTTAATTCTTTGCATTCATTTGCGTTCTTTGCATTCATTTCCATTAATTCACATTCTGTTTGAATTCGCTAATTCAATGGCGAATGCAAAATTTGAAGTCGCAGTCTCAAAGTTAAGTCAATGGATGCAATCTTTTGATTGAAATCAATAAATGATTTTTAATGATTAGAGTCACAAAAGATTGCATTATTTTACAACCCTGGTCGTCAGTCTGGCGAAATGGATGGCACTTTTTATTAAAAGAAATATCTTCTAATGGAGGATATGTCTTTCCCTCGTCAAAAGCATCAGTATCGCTGAAAACAAGGTGGCATAAACTAAGATCAACCCCCAGGCCCAGACCACTGACCGGAATTTTTTACCAGATACTCTTCACAAAATCTTATTTAAAGATTTATGCTCATTTTTTGGTGTCTGGTTGAAGTCCTTAGATTGTTTGGGAAATTTTGTTTTGATCTTATTATTAATCTATTACTACTGCTAAAGGCCATCTGTTAATATGTAACTTTGACCCTTACAACTTTCATGAGCTCCAACAATTGACGGAAGATTAGTATTATATATACTCGGTTCGAAATAGCGCATTCAAGGTTGAAGAACATATTACACAGAAATATTGCAAAATAACTTCTTAAGTTGACGCTGGCTAAGTGCCACACAAGAAGCCATCCACCAAAAGGAAGGGTACAAAATCTGGAATGCGAACAAATGAGAATCCCGAATGCCATAATATCGAATACCCGATTTTAGCCATCCGGGATTTTGTTCATTCGGGAATTTCTCTTTCGGTATTTTGGCATTCGGGATTTTTTGTTTCGGAGTTTAGGCATTCGGAATTTCCTACCCAATCCAACAACTCATTAATGGCGCTAATAAACCAAAATGATGAATTACCAGTTGCAATAATAATTAATTAAGGAATAAAATAAAGTAGCTCTAAGTTCAATAATCGGGTATAATCAATCTTTATGGTGATTTTGTTTGGCTGGCATGAAGCTGCGATTTGACTTCGTGGGGCTTTTTTATGAGGTTTCATTTAAGATCAGCAAACAATCCAGAGATTATTCAGGCACAATATTGGTCAAGCAATTCTTGAAAAATGGCCGACTGCCGAGAACACCAAAAATGTATTGAAAAATTTGGTTGACAGGATGGGCTGCTACCAAGTCAGCCTTGTTAGCTGTTTAAATAAAATAAAAGCTTAATCTTTTAAATAAAGTAAAAATCGTTGAATAATATTGAGTGGTATTTTTGTACAGCCTTTTAAATAAGAATTCAACCATTATCCAAGCTTAAAAGTTTCATTTTCACTATTTTCAAAAACGTTCCCCTTTTCCCCTTGGATGAACACTGAGAAAAACTTTAGTATCTCAGTATTATTAAGACAGTTTCTCTCCTAGTGGGTTGAATCCAAACAACGAAAATGCTGAGTAACACAGATGATTCAACAAAATTGAAATATTTTAATTGTATTTAAAACAAAAACCTATGATCTTAATTAAGAATGTGTATTCTTGTTGATACTTAGGAAACAGTATGAATTTTACTTAAAACAAAAATGAATATATTTCTTTAAAATTACCAAATTAACGACTCAAAGTGTTTTGGCAAATATGTTTTATTTTTCTAACAACTATAAAGCTTCACATTTAATCTAGAATAAATAATCTTGACTTTGAGTAATTATTATTAGGGCTATAAAACTAAGCAATAAATAGTTTCGACCTAAAAAATATCCATCATGGATACCCACATGTACCCAGGTTCCCATCATGTGTACATACCATAATGCGAAAATGATTTTTGAAATCATCAAATTGATTAATAAGCCAATGAATCATTTTAAAATATTAACAACGCGCTCAGGCAAATAAAACTCGTTCATAAATTATATCTTATGACTTCCGCAGATAACAAAAGCTTTGTATGGCTTTCTATCAAAGTCAGTTAGTTTTTTTGATGGCGACCGACGCAATGAGGCGACGACGACCTGACGTTGACGGATTACAGTGGAACTGAGTGCTATCAATAATGAAGCTTTTTTCTGATAAAGGCAAAAAGAATTCAAGCCTTTGTACTAAGCATGAAGTTTTGTTTTGTAAGAGGCTCTGGAAGCACTTGAACATGGTGCAAGTGAACTTGGTTCGAGTTATGTCCTTGGGCTGGTTTGAGTACAAATTTTGTTTGTGCCTTAAGGCCATGCCATTTTAGTTTCAAATTGCATGCACTAGACACAAAGTAATGAAAATCTTATCAATTACTGAGTTTTCATTGAATTCATGAAAGATTCGTTGACCAAATGAAACACTTCAATTAAAATATACGCTATTGGGTGAACAACTAATTTTTTCAATAAAAGTTTATTCATTCATTTTTTTCCTTTTACTTTCTAGGCATTTATATAGACACTACTCTACGTTGAATTAACGAAATATTTTGTTTAATAATGGTACTCGTAGCTATTACAAAAAATAAAGTAAAAATAAAACGAATAAATTTGATGACTAAACGAATAAATTCGATGACTAAACAAATAAATTCGATGACTAAACAAATAAATCATTAATCACCAAATGTGTTAAATAAACGTTAATTTATGAAATAAGTTCATTGAGTCGGCGAAAAATATCGTTAATAATTTTTACAAGTTGACTAATGACAAAAATTCGTTGTAAAATACACAGCTTTATTAATGAATGTGTGATTCACTGAGCCAACCAACTTCAACAATTTTTTTTACTCAAAGGGCTTTTTTAGGACTGAACAATAATACAACATTGAAATATTAACAATTTCCCAACATTGCTCTTAAATTTGCCCTACTGTTCAACACGGTGATAATTGAGCCTGACTAAATTCAAACACGCATGATGGTTAAGTAGAATAAATTACAACAGCAAGATATGGCGGCATCTTTGAACTAATTGACCATAAAAAAACACTTATTCAATTTTCATTGTTATCACCCAGGCAAAGGGGCAACCACATACAATTTAGTTATTGTATTTACTATAAATAAATTGCCAACGGCGTATATTACAAAAAAAAAAAAAAAATTGTTAAGTCTTCTTTCAGAATTAACTTAAGTCCACATTATTTTAGCAATGTTACTAACACGAATCGAAAGTAAAGGCAAAATTTAAGCAGAACACCATCACGGTGATCTACAATTCTAATAGTTAACACTAAACACTATTAAATTCAGTAGCAGGGGGCATCATCCAACGTAAATCAAGCAAGCAAACACGGGCGGTAAAACCGTGGAATGGGAGCAGGGCGCAAAATTCGTAAAAAGTCGAGAACTACAAGACAAAAGAACATGCGGATATCGACTTCAAATTAGTAAGAATATGAAATTTTACAAAAACATCAATAAGAATCGGAGTAATGAATGAAATTTTCACATTTTTTCACTAAACAAATGTTTTTTCTTTTAAATCTCTTCCTCAAACATTTCTCCCGGCCCTTTGTTGGGAACGATATTTCAAACTCTTAATAAAACCTCTCTTCGAGAGTCATGTCAGAAAGAGTAAGAATAAAGGAGCAGGAATTTGTTAACGGCAATTTTAGATGGGAACTGGTTGCTGTGGTGAGACATTAATTTTTTTTTTGCTAACGTTCCCACGTCTGTTTCAATGTCTGGTTCATCTAAATTTCAAAAAGTTTAAGACAATAATTCTATTCGAGTCCAAAAATATCGTACCAAGTCTAACTTTGTTACAAATATCAATTCATAGACAAAAAATGTGCGGCCCTGTTTTCTTTTCATTTCAGCGTTGGGCGCCATTTACTCTGGCTACAGTCCTGTATCCTGGGGATTACTATATCCATAAATTAACTGAATTAAGACTTTGTGCGAACATCATCATAATATGGAAGAGTGCAAGGCGTTGAGCGTGGCGCGTTTTGTTTGTAAGTTCCTCACGAAGATGATGGCGATGCAATTCCAAAAGAAAAATCGAAAAGCAAAAAGAAAACCATCATAAGCATGATGCACGGCTGCTGTTTGACTGCATTGCAATTACTTTGCAGCAATATTGTGTTAATGGCGTGCAAATTTATTTGACAGCAAGACCGTTACTTATCGCCCACTGTCAAATTTACGTCAAAATCTTTCCTGTGCGCTCGTCTTATTTATATTTGTGTACAACAACAAACAACCAACCAACCGTTTGCCGGAGATCCGAATAAGCCCCATACTGAAAAGCTACATAGCTCCGATGATGATGAGATTGTTGCAAATGCATTTCCTTGACAGAATTTTAAGTGCAGATGTCAGATTTTAATGACAAAAAATGTAACGAGTGTGTTGGCACATCCTCAATAGGTTAGAGTGACAGGTTTATAAATAGGAAAAAAGCTACATGTTATATGTTATTCTGTTTTGAGGGAAACTGTGCCGCGAACTTTTCTTCCAAATAGTTTAGTTTTTCCTTTATTTTTGTTTAAGAGACAAATGTTTTTTTTTTGTTGAAATAGATTAAGAGTTTAAGAAAATTAATAATAAATCTTTTTAAATATGCTGACAGGACAGGGAAATAAATATATGTAGGTAACGAAAAAGAGAAACAACATAATAATACTCTTTTGACATCGAATGCTACGTTACGCTGACGGGGACGACAAATTAAATTTGTTTTGTCATTAACAAGAAAGATTGTGGTTTCTTGTTGATTTTGAAAAGTTTCAAACAGCTGAATGGGGATTAAAAAATAATAAATACAAGAATTCGACCTTTAGTGACATTTTAGGGTAGAGTGACATACCGAATAGAACATTTAAAAAAAAAGATAAATAAATAAACTAAAATATTTTTTGAAAACAGCTCTTTGATATTAAAGTGCAAACACAAGGACAAATGAGATTTTAACAAGCTCGTCAGCTTCCACAATAAGGCCAGTCGGAAGAGGTTTCTTTTTGAAAAACTGTGCCGATTAAATTTTATGAATGATAGTGATAGCTGGGCGTGGGACAACCTTGATTAGGAACAAAAAGTCACAGTTATAAGTGTTAAGCTGCAGTTACGATTTTGAAAATAAAGTTTTAACTGTTTAATTATTTGTCTTTTTTTTTGTATATTGCATTTTTTCAGACCTCGTAATTAAGAATGGAACAAAAAATTAATAGTTCTTGATAAAAATGCAACACCATTTTGGAATATATGTTAAAAATAAAAACATAAAAGATTCTGAACAAACGATTTGCACGGATGTAGATAAAGCCAATTTATTTGCTAGGCACTTTTCCACAAACCACTCGGTCTCTCAACATCTAGGAGATTGAAAAATGGATTTTTAAGTTGAAAAATAGACAAGTTTGTTGCTTGCCCAATTCCTGATTTCTTCATGTGCATTTGTTGCCGATGGTGATAAAAAAGTAGTATCAAAAATCTTAGTCTGGTATGCCAATTTTGAGTACATACTAATATGCATTTAAAACTGAAATTTCAAAATAATTCATCAACCCGTTTTTGGAATATTGAATTTTCAAAAAAATTGTGATTTTTTTTTTTTAAATCCAAAATTTTGGTATGCAGTATTATTTATATTCTTAAACAGCTTTTGTTGGAAAAATTTTATAGAAATCGGATGAGCGGTTAATGGGAAAATCGAAAATAAAAAAAAAAACCTTATATGGCAGGTGCCGTTAATAAATGTTTTTGGTAATTTTTTTTACCAGAAAGTATACCATATTTACAAAACTACACTGATTTTTTTTTAAATTTTAATCGTCGAAACCGTTTTTGAGATAAATAAGCTTTTCCTTAAAGGTTGTATGGCAAGTACCGTTATTTTTAGAGCTAAAACAAAATTTTAGTTCCCCCCCTGGAGAGTAACAACAAAAACCTTATTATAAAGAACTAATATTGCGATTGCCACTAGGGGCATATACCTACGATCTTGCCATCAGAGCGCATACCTGTAATCTTGCCACCAGGGGTTTATGGCAGCGATCTTGCTACCAGGGGCTTATACCTGTGATCTTGCCACCAAGGGCGTATACCTGCGATCTTGCAACCAGGGGCTAATGCCTTAGATCTTGCCACCAGGGGCTTATATCTGTGATTTTGCCACCAGGGGCGTATACCTGCGATCTTGCCACTAGGGGCTTGTACCTGTGATCGCGCCACAAGGGGCTTATACCGGTGATCTTGCCACCAGGGGCGTATACCTGCGGTCTTGCCACTAGGGGATTATGCCTGTGATCTTGCCACTATACCTGTGATCTTGCCACCAGGGGCATATGCCTGCGATCTTGCAACTAGGGGCATATACCTGCGATCTTGCCACCCGGGGCTTATATCTGTGATCTTGCCACCAGGGGCGTATACCTGCGATCTTGCCACTAGGGGCTTATACCTGTGATCTTGCCACTATACCTGTGATCTTGCCACCAGGGGCGTATGCCTGCAATCTTGCCACTAGGGGCTTATACCTGTGATCTTGCCACCAGGGTTGGATACTTGCGATCTTGCCACCAGGGGCTTATACCTGCGATCTTGCCACCAGGGTCGTATACTTGCTGATCTATTATTGTAAGCTTATAAGCCGGTCTAATAAAGAATTTGTTTAAGGTTAAAAGACCTTTTCAATTGAAGTGTGGTGTTTTTCTTCAAAACCGAATTGAAAGCAAAAAGCACATCACAGTTTTCCATAATAACATGAATTCTATTATAAAATAAAATTTTAAATGATAATATTTTATTTATGCCCATATTCGGACACCTCTCATAACCGGACAAATTTTTCGGTACCACCTGTGTCTGGTTATGAGAGAGTTCACTGAACCCATTCATGAATTTATTTATTTATTTTTTTAAGTTTATTTATAAATTTATTTATTTATGTATCGTTTTAATCATTTGTTTATTTCTTATTTTTTTTATTTCATTTATTTTTTTACTCAGGTATAAATTTAGGTTTAATTGTTTATTTATTTGTTTAAGTATTCACCAAATTATTTTTTCTATTTATTAATTTACTTATAATTTAATTTAGTATTATTTTTATTGTTACAAAAATAATACTTTACGCCATATTCAGAAATTACATAATCGAATATCCTAACGAAAAAAGTAATTTAAATTCTAGAAAATTCTATGTGAACGAGACATTAAGCCATTTTTAGCAATTATAACCAAGATCGTGCTTTCCTTCCAAATAAGGCGTTTTTATTTTTAATTGAGAAAAGAGCTCTGAACATGTCGAGCATGTTCTGCGAACATCATCTGAACAGGTTTGTTCTGAGCACTCAGAACTATTTTTGAAACACACCTGCACACTAGCTGTCAAATGCTATATGTGTTCAGCATTTAACTCTGTCTGCTCAGTTATTTTATTCTGAGCTCATAGAGCGCGCTCTGAAGAAACTCTGAACATGCTCAGAACGAAAAAAGAAATACAAATTTTCAGCTCTAAACGCTCAGAGCTAAAAAAGAAACTTAACTTTTTCTTTGACAGTTCAGATTCTGCTCTGAATAAAAAAAACCTATAATGGCTTAGGAGCGGATTTTTTAGCTAGGAGTGGTCCAGTAGTCCAAAAAAAATAGAAGAGTTATGGGGTAGTTAAGTTGCAAGTACAATTCACCGGATTGGGAACGAAATCACGCAAATTAAAACTTCGCATTAGAAATATTACATTACCAAATTTCGCAATTACAAAATATCGCTTTCTACAATCTCGCAATTTCAAAACCACGGTTTTAACAATCTCATGATAGGAAAATCCCGCCAACTAAAAACTCGCAAAATTTAATTGCATTGCAAGATATAAGAACAATAGAAATTATATATCCAGTTTCATGATGGGTGGGTTTTCTTAATTGTTAAAAATACGTTTCAGAAAACAATAAATTGCAAAGAAAGTTTCCGAGTCTTTTTAATTTTTCAGCGCAAATCTACGAGCGACATGTTACTATGCGATTTGAATTTTCGAAATTTTGATTTGCGAGATTTGAAAATGCGAGATTTAAATTGCAGGATTTCGGTTGATATTTGTGATATTTTTTGATATCAGATGTAAATGCGAGACTATGAAAAGCAGGATTATTGATTTGCGAGATTTCGTTTTTCGCAATTTAAAAAAAAAAATGCGAAATTTCGTTATTCGAGACTTTAGTTTGCGTGATTTCGAGCCCTTTCCCAATTTACCAACAGTCATTATAATATTCATTATTTTGCAATTCTCTTGTCATTAACTGCCTTATCGCACCCTTAGAATGAAAGTGACCTAACTCAAAATTTCTGTAACTTCTGATTTTGCAATAAACTGACCTTATAAAGCGTTTTTGAGAACTTTCTTACTCATTTCCCACGAATTGCAAATTTTTAGTTAGGTCACTTTCATTCTAAGGGTGCGAATTATGTACGTGTTCTTGTATGATAATTACTGACTTAAAAAAGGCAAAAATTGTAAATTTATTTTGTAGGTAGAAAATGCCAGAAGGTGCTGAATTAAAAAGAATGACAAATTGAAATGCCTAATGCTAGATTTACACGGATAGCAAAATACCAAATTTTGCAAATTTTAGCCATATTTCATCCATTTTATCTTACCGTCGAGTCTTACGCCAGTTAAAAGCCAACTTAAATTGCAGAGAATATCAAAATTTTTACGTCATGCAAATCCATTACTCTACGATTAAAAATGTGTCATAATTTATGCCATTTTTTTTAAATTAATTTTAATAATCATTTTTTCTAATATAGTAACTAAATAAAATAAGAGAACAAATCGCCATAAATCTAGCCATTTAATATGCCTTAATTGTCGTCAGTGTTTTTCATTATAAATTATGACTGATTATAAATAGTTACTGCGAATAGCCATAAATCTTGGCATTTCACACCCATTTAACGTCGTTATCATGTTTTATAGTGTAAAACAACAAAATTATATGCAAAAATGTTGATTAATTTTTACTAATGAAATAATGTACCTACATGACTTAGTCATTTGTCCTAGCTCCATATATTTCAACGAAAAACTTCGGGCGTATGCATACATAATTCTAAGGAGTAAAGAGAATGGGTACCTGTCGTTGAGAAAACTCAGAAAACAAATATTCCATCATTACAAGTTATTTTAAAAAATCGGACTCGAAGAAAATATTTTTTTTTAGGTATTTGAGTCAATTGTAAAACTTGAATTTTTATTAATTATAATACTTATTGCCCTCAGCTATGTACGCCAGTTATGTAAGCCATTCTATGCCATAATTTCGTGTTATGGCAAGATATAACGATTTTCCTGTCAATTTGCTATAATAGCGAAACAAAGGCGATATTATACCAAACAAAGAAAGTTAATGCAAAATTACTCACTTTTGTTTAAACTATTCACGCTAACAAGTCGTTCACACACACACAACAGACACAAGCACACATAATTCATGTATTATATTGGTATAGCCAACAGCTTATTCTACTTTTAAGTACTGAAAATCACGACAAATACAAATAACAACCCCCCTCACGAATAGAGTAAAGGTACTCGTATCATTCTCGTATAGTGTGTTAATTACATTTTAAACATAAAATACTTTTTATTCGGTTTTTAATATTATGACAATGACAAACGAAACGACAATGTTGACGACAATATACGCTACCTTAATAGACACTTCGTGCCTTAATTGTCAGTGAACCTGTCATTTAGTTAATTATAGTCAACCAATCATAAGTGGGTATTGCATTAAATTATTATCTTTTGATCTATAAAATTAAATTGCTGTTGATGTTTCTTTTTTTTGTAAGTATATCTTAACACTCTATCGTGTTTTTTTTTTGTTGGGTATAGCTATAGGATAGGCTGTCACACGAGAACTGACACATTTTTTCTGCTTAGCTTTTTTTATTTCAAAATTGTAAGAAATGACATGTCAACATAGAGAGTTGGTAATTTTTTTCTTTACTTGACATGTAGTTGACATTTTGAATACAAAGGTCGATTCTATGAGTAGAAGAATTATTGTGTTATGTCACGTTGGTCGGGAGATGTCTTATAACAGTGAAGCAGAATGTCTCTTAAGTGAATTTCAATGAATGTTCGAGACGAAAAGGACCTATGCTGATAGAATGTCAAGGTTAGAATTTGCATGTCATGTAATGATTAGTGAATGTTGAAGAAGGTTTGAGCACGGTTTTGTTTTTTATTTTTTAAGAAATGTAAAACATTTTGAATTCGATTGATGTTCTTTGGCTCTTAACCTGAAAAAGTTATGAAATGCACGAGTGGAAGGAAATCGTTCTTCGTTGGTTTATTAATGTTCTTCTTTAATTTAGTACCTTCTGAAACCATTTTAAAACAGGCTTGTCTTGTGATAAGTTAGAAATATATTTTAAATCAGTGATTGTCAAAAAAAAATACTGTTTTTGTCTCTGTGTGTCAGTGTTAGTGAAGACTTTCCGCAAAAATTGGCTGTTTTTAAAGTTGTACTCTAAATCCTTTCCTATAAATTGTTTTATCTGAGGGAATCTTATTCCAGCCAAGGATTCCGAAACACCCAGTACAGCAATGCTCTTTAAATTTAACATTTTAATAGATTTGGAAATTTTCTTCAAGAGTTCAAACAGCAAACAAAATTGAATTGGTTTTTTACAACAGAAATAGCCATTTTGAACATCAATGCATCCTGTTGTCAAATATATTGTTCATTAGAATGGCTCTAGTACTTTCTAAAACGATAACTCGTGTTGTGATGTCGACTGGTTTGAACTGGCATTGCAGCGATTGATTCGTGCTTCTGCTTAGTCCAGTACTACCAAATTCTTGTTTTTCATATGCCACTGGATGTTTATCCTTCAATATCGATCAAACGGCTGGACAGATTCTAATGACATTCAGCAATTTGATATTGTGCAATAAGTTATGGGGTATTATTAATAACACAAGTTTGAAGGAGGAAGTGGAAGCAGCGAAAAAGGCGGTTTACAGCTAGTAAATTTATAAAATCAAATATAAGTGTCGAAGGTAACTACGACTTATCGTCAGATCATACTTCAGTAATTTTAACACTGAGTGAAGCGGAAATAATAGAAAAAAGTAATCCTAAGCTCGTGAATAAGAGAACAAACTGGAACGAATTCAGTGATAAACTTGAAAGTTTTATAAACCTCAGATACCCTTTGCAAACAATTGAACAAATTGACCATGAAGTAGAAAAATTTATTGCTGATGTGCAACAGGCTGCAGAAGAAAGTACTCCAACTATTTCGAACTCAAGAGAAAAAGAAATAAAATATCCTGTCGAAATAAAGGAGCTGATATTGGAAAAAAGAAGAGCTCCAAGAAAATGGCAAGTTTCAAGATTTCCTGGTGATAAGGCAGTTTTTAACTGTCTTAACAACGAACTAAAGAAAAGAATCTGTGAGTTTAAAAACGATTCACTGAGTAGATTCCTGAATAGTCTTACGGCGGATGCTTCTACAGAATACTCTTTATGGAAAGCAGGTAAGCGCTTAAAAAGACCACAGACACAAAACCCTCCAATAAAATCTCAAAATGGTAAATGGCTCGGAAATCCGAAACAAAAGGCTGATCTCTTCGCTGAACATCTAGCGAATGTTTTTAAGCCATTCCCAGCAAACACAGCTACAGATCCCTTACAGTTTGTTGATAGAAACGACGAATGCGAAATACCTTTTGTCACGCTCAAAGAAGTAAGAAGCATGTGTCATGTTGTCTAACAAAAAATCACCAGGGTACGATCTCATAACTGCTCAGGTTTTGAAAGAAATGCCTTTAATAGCCTTCAAGAAACTCCAATTCATAATAAACGCATGCCTTAAACTAAGATATGTGCCACATCACTGGAAAATTGCAGAAGTCATTGTTATACCTAAACAAGGTAAGCCACCAACAGAAGTAACATCTTACAGACCAATATCGCTTATACCAATCATGGCAAGTTTTTGAAAAACTGCTTCTGAAAAGGCTTAGCAAAATAATAAAAGAAAGAAGACTAATTCCGAGCCATCAGTTTGAATTTAGAAATAAACATTCCACGATAGACCAAGTGCATCGAATTACGGATGTTGTGGAAAAGGCACTTGAAGAAAAACAAGTATGCTCGGCTATATTCTTAGATGTTGCTCAAGCCTTTGACAAGGTTTGGCTCTTGGGACTTGAGTACAAACTGCATAGGGACCTTCCCAGGCAGTACTACGAAATACTAAAATCCAACGTTACGAACCGACTCTTTAGAGTACGGTACGACCAAAATTACTCGGAACTAAAGAAAATTGAAGCCGGGGTACCACAAGAAAGTGTCCTAGGACCAACCCTGTATCTGTAATATACAAGGGATATTCCAGTGGACATCAATGAAATCATGGCCACCTTTGCTGATGATACTGCAATATTGGTGCCAGATAAATCCGTTACGAAGGCTACACAAAAATTGCAAAATGCAGTCGATAAAGTTAGTGATTGGGCGCAGATATGGCGCATCACACTAAACGAAACAAAATCGACGCATATAAACTTTACAAATAAAAACATAAATAATGTTCCAATTTATATAAACAGTACAGCAGTACCTTACTCCAATACCGCCAAATACCTTGGAATGACTTTGGATGCAAATCTTAAATGGAAAGAGCACATCAAAAAGAAAAGAGAAGAACTAAACTTGAAGTACAGAAAAATGTACTGGTTACTAGGAAAGAACTTGGACCTATGCAGAACAAACTAATGTTATATAAGCAAGTATTGAAACACGTTTGAACATATGGCATCCAACTATGGGGCTGTCCAAGGAAAACAAATGCTGAACCCATCCAAAAATTCCAAAGCAAGGTCCTTCGTGGAATAATTGATTCCCCTTGGTATATAAGAAATAGCGATCTACATCGTGACCTTCAAATTGAAATGGTTACAGAAGTGGTTAAAAAACACGCTCTATCACACAATCAGCGACTGCAAAGTCACACAAACTCTGAAATGGAGACCGTCCTAAATGTACGAAACAATGTTCGGAGATTAAGAAGAACCAAGCCTCATGAGCTGATGGTCTAAAAGCTATGGGCAAGTGTTATAACTTTAAACTTTCTCCAATGCGATTTAAATATTAAGAAATAAAAATCATTTGTCGATCTTTCATAGATTGGTCCTGATTCACCGGTGGTTTTAGTGCGGTAAGAGCCCCACACTACTTGGTACCGATTCTTACCGAGTGTCTTTTGAAGATTTCCATCGGATAATAAAAAATAAAAAAAAATATATACAGAAGGTGCATCGTATAGAAGAGTAGAACCTTTTTGATACTTAATTTCTTAAATTAGCACTACATTTCACAGAACACAATGTGATGCGATTCTATGAAATTACCCCCTGGGTCGAAAATGTTTTAGAACATAACGTTTCCGGGCAACTTGCTGACCTTATTATTCTGATAAAACAATTGAAGTCTATAGTTATGCCCGATTTGCACCACTGACTTATGCAGTTATCACGACTACTGGCATGTTGTCATAGTTTCAGCCATTTTTATTTGCCATTTGTCAAAAAAAATATGAAAGAATGACATGAAATATGACTGTACTTCACCTCACTCGCTGCCTGAAGCAAATTGTACCTATGCCGATGATACGAAACCATACTTTCCCCAATGATGATAGGTATACATACTCAGTAGCTTTTTAAAGCCAGCTATAATTTCCGCTCAGTAATGGACAAAACTTTTTAGAACAAACATTTTAATATTTTCATGTACCAGGTCAAAAATTCCACAAATATTACTTGAAACACTTTCCGATAACATTTACTTATTTTTTTAAGACTTTTACCAAAATTGTTTAGTTCTTAATTCTAACAATTCATAAATAAGTATGGTTTACGCCACCTGCTGTTCAGTAATGTTTAAGTAATCTTCAGTAATATTTAATTGGTCCTCAATAAACTGTCGAACTATCAAATATCGACCTAAAAGCTGACCCCTATTTCAATCGAAAAATTAGAGCTTGGTGTCATTGGTTCACATTGTTTTGTTGTTAAAAAATGAGGTTGAAAATTACGTTTTAGTCAATATCTAGAAGGAAAGTCCAATGATCGGTGATTATTTCTTCATAGTGCATGGAATAAGGCTGGGGATGATTTTGTACATGCATCACACATGCTTGAAATTAATCGCATTAATGTATGTAGGATGTATTTATCGAAGATTTATTTTTTCGGAAAATACATCGCACGACTATTTAGTCGAAAAAAGATAAGACACTGAAGAGCTCAAAGTGAAAGAACTCACACGATACTAAGAAATCGCGACGCTTTACAGTCTAGCATTTGTCTCTTTTTTCTTGCGAAGCGATTCCAGAAAGTTAAAATAAATCGATTAAACTAGTTTATGCTTAGACTTGTGAGAATTCACAACCACTGAAAAATTGTAGTCACAACAACAAGAAGCCAAGCAATCACTAAGGGTTTTCAATAGCTCGAGTTTTTAGCTCAATGGCGAGATACATGTTTGATCGCAGCGATAAAAACCAAATAATCTCAATTTATTAAGAGACTTTTTTGAAATCGGTACAATTAGTCGTACAAGGAAAATATTCGTGCACCACTGATTTTAATAATTTATTGCGATCGTGATTTTAAGATCGCAACGACAAAAAATCGCAAGTACATACCGAGACTTAGGCTAGGACCGCACTTGCGATTTCAATCGCGCGACTGTTTAGTCGCCTGAAATATAACACATGAATTTTAATTAGAATGAACGCACATGCGACCTAGGAATCGCTACGGTTAAAAGTCGAAAATTTGTTCCATTTTTCCGGCGATGCGATCGTCGAAAGTTGAAATGAAACAAACGGACTTAAATGGTTGTGCTCCCACTTGCGATTTAAAATAGCGTGACTAAAAATCGTAGTCGCAAGTAGAAAAAATTATACATGCACTTGTGATTTTTAATCGTACGATTATTTAGCCGCAAGAAATGAGACATGGTTTTAAATGTGAGTGCACACATACGCGACTTTAAAATCGCAGCGATTACAAAAATGGAACCAGATCTATTTTTTTTAGCATTTTTTCTGTCGCAAAATTAAATAGACGCATGTGCGTGCATTCATACTAAAAGCCTTATGTTCTATTTCTTGCGACTAAAAAATCGCGCGATAGATAGCCGCAAGTGAGTACATGGCAATTATTTGTTGCGATCCCAATTTTTTAATCGCACAGACTGAAAATCGCAAGTGCAGTCCTTGTCCAAACCTAATTGATTATGAGTATTTTGACTTGCGAAAATCACATTGTCAGAAAATGCAGACAAATAGGAGCGTTTGATGTGATCGAATTTTTGGACATTCTTCGTGTGATAAAAATAGCTGATGCGTTTCTTGGATAGATCAGCCTTTTCGCCTTATTTAATACGTTTATAATGTATTCAATTTAGAAATTTAGTTTAAAATGTGTTTTTTTGGCAATTCACATCACCTATAAGAAACTTGGGCTTTTCGACGAACAATACAACATTCGCGTCAGCTTGTTCCTCCGTGATTTTCTAAGTAAGTCATCCTGTTTTTCGATTAGTTGCGTATTTTTGAAAGTTCCAGAACCACCCAACTGCCCATGTTTAATGGAATGTTTCGAACATCTTAAGTTAAGTATCCTGAATATTGATAGAGACTACGCTTAAAAAGGTGTAAAATGGCTTATACACTCAACCAATCGTGTGTCTGTAATTAATAGTCTGCAAGGCGGGGACCTACACCTCTCGGCTAGATCGTAATGGCTAATAAAAGAAGCACCCTTTTATGACAATTGCTTTTTTAGGAGGAGGATACGCAAATGCAGTATCCTGAAAAAATTTAAGATGGAATAGGCTGGATCCGAACCAAGTCCTTCAGCGTGGTAGTCTCATACACAACCATTATACTAAGGAAAAGAGCTGGTCTTAAATGAGCAGACAGAGAGCTTCTTATTTTGCTGTAGAAAAGTCCCTTATTTGATTGGGTGGTGACAACCCCTCTGTAAGTTCTGTTTAATTTTCTCCATTTCGTCAGATGAGTTTGTTACGCTGACTGATTTAAGTTTTTAAGGATGCTTTTAAAATTGATGTTTCTCTGAAATTCACTGAGTCTGTCAAACAAGCTACTTCTTACTCGTGCCGTCTCCACTGGGCGTTAGCGAATCTTGGATTACGAACATGTCCTAGAATTGAAAGAATAGAGGCACAAAAATTCATGTCCACGCAGACACGTACAAATCAGATTATAATGTTGGACAGCGTCTATTCCCAGTGAAGACGATTTGCAGATGGCAAGTTTTTCGAACAATATAAGCTTGTTTCGTATGAAAGTAAGTACGTGTGACTTTTTTCCTTATCCCGTGATGTAAGAATAATATTTTTTTTATTTTAAACTACTTGATAGAGAAATTAAGAATTAATATATGAAAAAAGACACGTGTTGTTTTGCGGGTAGAAATCTGACTATTCTGAGCATGAGTTCTATGGTGAATATGAAAATGTAACCCTCGAAGAATAAATCTTCCAAACTAAAGCTAGAACTATAATGCTCGGAGGGGCACTTAAGTGGTCGGAAGAAAACAAGCGAATACACGGAAAGCATACGACGGTGACTATAATTGCGGAGTGGAGCGTTTCGTCAAGTTTCGTTCAACTTTGGTTACGGAAGTGAGGTGCGCTCCGGAGCGCACCTCACTTAAGTAAAACTGACATTTGGTGAAATAGGAGTGCCAAAAAGAGATAGATGATAATTACATTATGGGTGTGTTCCCCTTTTTTCGGTACGGAAAGCTACTTTTCGTTGGTTTTTGACATTAGCTTCAGTGCCCTTCCGACTATTATAGTTCTACCTTAAAAGATAAATTCTGCATTTGCATTTGTCAAAATACCGAAAGATTTGACGAGCATGCTCCAATCAAGGTAAGGTGAGGTAGAAGTGGGTGTCAACAATTAAGACGTACACACTTAGACTAAAGTTGGTCCGTTGTGATACATGAATCTATAAAGCTCCTTTTTTACTCTTTAGATCTGACGGAGCGTACCAGCCTAATTATTTCTGCAAATGCCAGATCACTAGGATGGATCTAGAAATAATCTCCTAGGACAGTGAAGCCTATGTCTGTGGAAAGAGCAGGAAATGTACAGAGAAAGTGAGGACTATACCATAATCTAGGAAAGAAAGATTTAAAAGAAAGACCATACATTGATCTTCAAAGGATTTGATGATCTACCAAAATTGGCGTTTTATCCTCATGGCCTCATACTTGGGGTCGTCAATGGACAACTGATCTTTTTCGTACCCAAACTCCCATCGCAGGAACTTCTGTCTCCGAGATTTAATGAATTATTTCTGGAACATAATTCGAAACTGAGTGAATTCTAGGAATTTCTTCCAGTTTTCCTTGGGCTTTATTTTCCCAAATGAAGATAATTTCAGCGATTGGAGCTTACTTACAAGATGGCACTTTTCGCCACGCTAACCGGTGAAAGAGACATACTTATTATTGTAGGTGGTTTGTCTTGTCCATTTGACCTTTTCGTTCACTTATGTCATTTTAAATGGGACTGTTATGGTTCTACAAATAAGTTTCAGAGACTATTAAGCAGTATTTAGAACTTCGGTCCGTCTTTCATCCGATTTGTTCGTTGTTGGCCGTACGCGGATCAACAAAGGTCTAAATGATAACACCAAACACGAACATCGAAGAAATTCAAAGCCCCTTTTTGAAAGTCTTAAAGCAGCTTAGCATTTCTCAATTTATTTCCCGGATTCTTATGTCTTGGAAGCATACATTCCGGGGAAATCTTCGAATATGCCTCGTGGTACATGATTAGTCAAACTTTTTGCTATCCTAAATAAAGTTATGAAGCTATGACTCTACTATGACTCATTTCAAACAAGTTATGAAAATAATAGCATAAGACTTTATATCAAATCATGTCGAGAGACACAAAAAATTTTGTCAACTTACAGTTGTCGGTGTAAGATAATCCGGCCGCAGGTACTGATTGCTGGATGTCAGCATTTTATTATAATTTGTTAAATCCACTTTGGCTTTTGTATTGAGGAGTATCCTCTATTTTTTGTTTTGTTTTATTTTTTAATAATTTGTGATGGCTGCTTGCGTAGTTATAATAGTAAAAACACGTAATCCTCAAGATTGGGTCGAATAATCCAATAGATACAAGTTGTAATTAGCATTGGTTACAGGTTTGTGTTGCTTCTTTTTTTTAAATTTATTAATTTAACAAGAAGCCAATGCGCCAGTAATTCGAATAATTATCAACATCGAACACGAAACAGCACTTATTGTTAGATTAATATAAAAGTTTCACTCACAAAAATGCTTGTTAATAGTAATAGAGAGGGAGAGAGAGTGAGTGGGGAAAAATCAATTATTATGTATTTTTGTGATTAAGATTGAAATATTAATAACAACAAATTAACCCAATAAATCATTGCTCACGGCACACAGAAAGAAAACACAACGAAACAGATCTGATGATGACACGAACAAGTAGTAGCAGCAGAGATATAATAAATGTTTATTATTATTTGCTAAGTTCTTTGAGATACTTTTATATTTTTTATTTTCTTGTTATTTCTCAATCTTGCATGCAATATCGCAATAAATCAAATTTTATTACATTTATTTTTTTTATTGGAAATTTGATAAACTGTAGGACATCATACCGACGAATTGATGTATTTCATGATGAGCCTTGACAAATCCAACGAATACAAGTTTCTTAAGTTTAAAAATCCCTTTGTCAATTTTGATTTGAAGCTTAATAGCTATTGATATTGTTTGGTTCAAATAACCGGCCTTTATGAATATATATGTTTAATGTTTAGACCGGAACAAGACGCGAGGGTGGTGTTTGGCTGAGAAGAGGAGGAGGCACTCGCTGGTGCACACGGACGACACGAGCTCTATCGACAAAGAGTATCTGAATGCGACTAAAAAGTAGCGGACAAAAGTTCGAATAGCTTTATTCGTGGTGGTGCGTATATAAACTTGTGTGTGTATAAACTGTGTGTTATGTGGTTTCTCTTTGTGCTCTTTTCTGATGGTTTGTTTATTTGTATCTGTGGTTGAACAATTGATGTTCTCTTTTAGTTTTTTTTTGCTGCTTTTTTATATTTATTACTTTTTGATTACATCAAATCAACATGGCGAGGCGAGAATTACGATGTTTTCATGTTTATTGAGGGAATTTGGGCTTTTAAAAATTCAAAATAAATAACAGAGAGTTGCCACTGTTCTTTTTGCCACAAAAAAATAAAACAAATTTAGGCAATTAGAAAAGATGCAATTTCAGACATCTTAAAGTAATTTAACATTCAAAAATATTTAATTTTAAATAAAACACTATTAATGGAATATAAAAAGAAATTACAGTAATTTTTTCAGTTTAAGGTGAACGGAAAATCGAATGGGGATTTGGAAATACAAAAGACAGTTTATCGAAAAACTTCAATTAAATACAAAAAATGTGTTTGGGTACATTCATAATTTTTTCCAAATAAATTAAGGAAAGTTTCAGAGTTTTAACTTTACGTAAAGAAAATATCCAGATTAGATTTTTTTTTAAATTAATGAACTGTAGGTAATGTCTTATTCAGTCGTGTCTGTTGACTCCAAATAACAAACAAAAACTTGAGATCAACAGTCAACAAAACAGTTTACACGCATCATTTTTTTAAAGCTTATTTGTGCTTTTATTTCAAATAGATTAAATTAAGTTCTATGTACCAAGTACATTGGACGTGTGCTGGTTACATTTCAATGTATGAACTGAATGGAACTCAGCAACAAGTTCATTAAATACATGAATTATGGACTCAGTACACGCCTCGCAAATTCAACCGTTATGTGGACCAGCTACAGTGAAATTTGTAATGTCTAAAGTCTACACAGATATTTTAAACCAACCATCTTAAAAGGGCAACGAGGACTGAGTAGTCAAGCTATAGAAAACCTATCGTTAGAAACGATTATAGACTGTATGTACTCAATACCTAACTTAAAACCAACGGCAAGGAAATATGTAATGACTACATATTTCTTTACCACCATTTTAAAAAGGCAATGAGAATGGAGTTAGTAAAATATTTATAGTCAGTCCTTAGAAAATATATCACAAGAAGTCAATATAGACCATATCGTCATCGTTCAATGAAAAGTCCCTTACTCCATTTTTTCCAAATTGAAATATCTCTCGTAAATATATATAAATATTAAGTAAAATATAAAACTTTGAGTTCTGTAAAAGATCTCTAAATCTTATGTTGGTCTTTTTATAAAGGAAAAATTACCCAAATTTAAATATTTTCAAATTCTGGTCAGTAAAAATCCATAAAAAGTACAGATGTCTCAAAATAAATCAAAATGGACTTAGGGAGTTTTTATTGAACGACGACGCTATGTTTTCAATAAAAAAAAGGGGGCCAACAGCTGCAGTGACTTCATAAATACTAAAAAAAACCCTACAGAAAAAGCAACTTGTATTGAGTCAATCAAATATGTACTGAGTACATTTCTTGCAATCCTTAAGTTCTAACTTATTTATTTCTTGACCAAGTACCTTAAGGGATCCGAGTTCAAATAAAAGTATGTAAAAAGCTACTCAGTCATTTCATTGCAAAACAAAGGATTCTGCAGACAAAGGATTCAACAAGATTGTTGAATACCTTACCTCAAAAATAGCTGATTTTTTGTTTAAATTATTTCTGATTGTCAAATCCTCATCTTTAACAGAAATAGGTAACAGTTTTCTTGTTAAAGTTTAACTAAGCTAACCAGTGTTAATCCTTCTAGGGTTAAAGGTTGACTCAAAGCAGTCACTTAATTTCATAGAAAATGTTCGATGTTGCGAATTAGCGTGTAGGGCCATTAAACCAAAGATAACGGGATCGAATCACCCAGAAAAATATTTTTTTTTGAGAAAATATTCGTCATTTTTCCTGAAAACTTAAGCATTATCCATAACAATTGGCAACACTTGAATAATTTACCTTTGATAAAACAACACCAAAAACAACTTGTTAAGTGGTTTTTCATTTCAATCTCTTTGCTCTCTCTGAATGATTTCAATTTTTTTCCACACAATATGCACATGCACACATACCGTAACACAACAAAATCAGCTGTTTCCTTATTTAATGTTGATATTAACGTAAAACTTGTTCTCTGCCTCTCTATGGCTGCTCTCGTTGTCATAGTCAGCTGTTTAGTTGCGACTTGCGACTTTGCTGCTTCTTCAATTTTGAGCTTATTCAATTGAATACTCTCTCAAAGTTTCTCTTTGCTTTCATGGCTACTCGAGTATGTTCTCTGCAAAATGTGTATCAACAAAGTTTGTGGTGTATTTGTGTTGTAAATGGCGAGTTTTTTTTTTTTTTTTTGTTGAATTCATTCTCTCTCTCTTTCCTTCTCTTGATTGCATCCGCCATTTTTAAATAAAGAATGAAAGTATAACAGTATCCTTACCGCCCACAATCCACCCTCAAATACAAGAGGGTGAAACAGTGTTCACGAAGACAGAACAACAAAAAAAAAAACTCAACCTCAACTCGACCTCGTCTGACTTTTTCTCTCCGAGACTTTCGTTCATACGAGTATTTATTATGCGAGAATGAGTATAGGACAGGGTGGGTCTTGGTTGGTTAGTTGGTTGGGTGGTGTCAGTGTCAGAAAATACAGAAGGGGACGGCGCGCGACGGGACTACCTTTGTGTTGTAAGGTGTATATAAAATGAGGATAACACGAAGCAACAGATCATATCATTTAATGTACATACCGTTTGAGGTCTAACACGATATGGTGGGTGGATTGGGTGGTTGGACATTTATTTAGCTCGACAATAGGGTCAAATGTTTCTTTTTGTCTT
Organism: Dasysyrphus tricinctus; assembly: GCA_963921185.1. NCBI lineage: Eukaryota > Metazoa > Arthropoda > Insecta > Diptera > Syrphidae > Dasysyrphus > Dasysyrphus tricinctus. Next base: position 10,512,497 of record OY992533.1, read on the forward strand.
TTTGTGTAACCTTGTCAAGCTGTCGAGCTGAGTTTGTTTTGTTGAAGAAATTTGGTTTTATTTTTATTTTTTTATTGAAAAGATGATAAAATCTAGACTGGTGACTTTTTGCGTTGATCACTTGGTAACGAAGTTTTGAGGTATGTAGTATCCTTCCTGTTCCAATTTTATAAGTCTTGCACCCAACAGTGATGTTTGCGTTAAATGAACGCATGGCAACAAATAGTGTGGAATAAAATCAATATTTTCAAGAATTTGAAGATTTTTTTTTAATGTAGCTACTGTCAAGGCTCTAAAATGAGTAACCGTGTGGCATGATTTAATTGAATAAAATAAATCTTCATACTTATTATTATAAAAAGGTAGCCATAGACAGGGGATTTACCAAAAGGTGGAATATAAAATCAAAGTAAGCAGATCATGTACACCTGGGCGTATACTTACTTTTTCAAATTCAAGGTTTAACTAAACATTCCTCAACGATGATAAAGAAACTAAAAATTGAAGGCTTTGTCTTGGCAAACAGTTGGCAGTTTGACTGCGTCTATCTCTTATATTATTCGAAAATTTGTATCTACCCAAGAGTTTATTGGTTAGATCTAAAATATTTTGGTTGACAGATTTATCGATTTATTTATCTCCGGCGCGGCGTATCAGTGCTATCATTATTATTTTTTTTTTGAGTAAGTATTTTAAAAATCGAAAGACAAAACGTTGCCAATTTAGTGTATTGCAGGGGCGATTGAGCATCATAACAATCCAAAAGTCATCCCCAGGCCAAGGATTTGTAGCTTATAATAGACCAAAATCAGAAGGCAGACTTTAGGATTCGGTGCATAACCAAAATCGGAGCATGAGGGATTGTAGGTACATGTATTGTGATATCGAATACTTAAGTCTGGCTGGTTTTTTTTTTCAGCCGTTAATGGGGTGGGGACAAAAACCAGCTTGGTTTCCTAATTATATGGAAGGGTCATTAACACTTCAATTCACTTTTAAAAAATAGGAAGTGAAGCTCGTCATTTTCCCTAAGTCTCAAGACTTTTATCTTGGTGATCCGATAAATAGGACCCATGATTTTTTTTTTTTTTTTTTTTTTTTGTTAAACCTTATCGGCGTTTCTGTGGAGATCTTATTTGTTGATTTTTATTTTGCTGAAAATCTCCAAATAAGGATGATAAGGTTCACGTAATATCTTGAGTTGTAATGATCGGATCCTAGAGATTGCGGTGTTTATGTTTAGAAAAATGACAGAGAGTTGTATCCGAGTTTTAAGAAATGAATTAAGGTTACAAGCCTGAATATAAAAAAAGAGGACCTAGCACTTTTTAACCCCCCGCCCCTTCCAAAGGCTGCCACACTTTGGTATTCGATATCACGATACATGTACCTATAATTATTCCCTCATACTCCGATTTTGGTAATACATCCACTCGCAAAATTTGGTGTTGGCTCTTAGACTAGGTATAACATATCAACATATATTTTATTCGTTTAATTGAAAGTTTAAGTGAGCTCTACCCCATAGTGCAATTTGTTTAGGTATGACAGTTGGACTCATCACTTAGATATTGCCGTACCATTCTGAGAAACAAATTTGTATCGTTGTTTACCAGAGAAGTCACATCATGATTATACAACTTTTTCTATATTTTTTTCAAATTTCATATACCTAATTCCCTTCGCTTATTTCTGCAAATTCGATTGTTTGATCCGTCTGTCAGTTTCTTTTTTAATGTTATTTTAAAATGACAGCTATTTTGCGTTCAAAAAACCGAAAGACTTTCAGTATTATATTTCCGCAGTACGAAGTGCACCAACATTTGAAAAACGTTGGAAAATATTGCAAATTTTCTTTTAAAGTGAATGCTAGTTGCAGAAACAAAGTTAATTTTAAATAGAAATTCCGGTCAAAATAATGCACAAACTGCAGTTGCTGTACGCAAGTTTGTGAAGAAAATTCGTGAGACTTATTTGCTCATTGATAACCAAACATATTACGGTGTTCGTCCTATGTACGCGACGGAGAATAATACTGAAAACTAGCACCTGAACCTAAGAACCTCAACACGCTAAGGATCTCAGTAACTGAGGATCAGTAGAACTAGCCTGAGAAGAAAATGTTTGTATAAAGATTTCAGATTATTCGCTTGAAAGGCTTAGTTGAAAATTGACAACTACTTTCCGAAAACAAAATCATCTTTTCAGATGAGGCGCACTTCCATTTCTGGGGCTTAGTCAACATGCAAAATTGTATATTTGGCACCACATAAATGTTTAAGTATAAGTTTAGAATGAAATAATTCATTACAACAATTCATTAGGTCACTTTGATTTGTCTGGTTTCAAGTACTCTCTGTTTTTCGTGTGATCAAATCTTTAGAATATAATGAAGCTACATTATGCCTTGAAATCTTTTTTTTAAATCAACTGTAACAACCTTCAACCTTATTATCACAACTCATTCGAAAAGTACACTTATGAACAATCGAGACAAAGAAAACACAACAACAAATCCTTAAAACTCCCAATGCATGAATTTTATTTAATTTTGTTTTTGTTGTTGCTGAAAGACCCCGTCAATCATCATTAAATAACATTCGCGGCCACCAATATGGCATCCATATTATAAATAAATTGTGTGCATCAAAAGCAGTTTCTCCTATGGCACTAATTTATGTGTGTACACTCATCAATTTTATTACCATCACCTATCATTCTTCATTTAAAAGAACAAAATCACTCACCGGAGGCGGTGGCTGTGGCGGCAGCGGCCTCGGCAGCGGTATGGTGTGCTCAAGGATTCAAGGTGAAGATTACTTTGTTCTCTTCTTGTAGAAAACAACTGACGATCATCATCACTCTGGCACCATCGAATCAGCCTAAAACACCATTTACCATTCACCACCACCCATCATCATCATCATCCTTATTCCCGTCATCATTGTCTTGGCCGTCATCGTCGTTCGCCATCATCCAACAACATCTCACGTTCGTCAACTCCTGCGCGCCGACGCAATGCCATCGGGCATCGGCTTTTACTTGGCATCAGCAAAAATGATGAATACCTATACCTACAACAGTCCCGTCCCGGGGCCCGGCCGGGACTCCTGATGATATGGAGACAGAATGGCGAAATCCAACGATCAAAATTGTGTGTATGCCAAAGACTGTTATTAAGATGATTACTTTTTGGAAATGCAGCTACACCCTTTTTTTGCCAACTCAACTCGAAAGGCAACAGAGAGGCGCGGACGCAAAGAAGCAGGAAACACGAAAAAAGGAGGTCGGGACCTGGTCGGAACGAGATAGTTAGTGGCCTGGCAGACAGATGATTGCTGGGCTGTCTAGGGGGTACCTACCTGTGTAGTATGTACCTGAAACACACAAAAAAATATATAACTGACCGCTGGATCCTCCCAAATAATGAAAGGGAGTTGATCATACGCTAATGGGTTTTGGACGCGCATAATAACAGTTCAGGACGACGATGCACATTTACCGCGCATCCTCATCACCCGTCATCAGTATCAAATCATTGGGCGAATTGGGCGGGCCAACGAAACGACTCAACGACTCCAACGTTAAGCGTAAAACTTTTCTTTATTCATTCGCATGTCGTTTGATTCTATTACCGTTTGCCAAGCCAGATTGCAGGTTGAAGAAGAGAAGTGTTATTAATGGATGACCGACCAGGTGAGATCGGCCACAAAGCCGAGAACATGATGACTGAGTTTCGTACTTGCATTACAATGTTGTCTGTTTTTTTGATGTGTGTATACACTTAGGTCATTCTACCTGTGGGTTCAAATAATTGTTTTTCTTTTTTCCATCACATATGGATTCCTATGCTGCCGTCCTAAAAACAAAGGGGCGTAAACGCCAAAATTTAAAAATTAAGTAAGTACAATTATTTACTATTTTAAATAGTAAACTATTTGGGTGTAAGGCTTAAACCTCATATTTCCAAATGCAAATGGCTTTAAATCATGAACACAAATATCATTGCCTGTTTCAAGCAAGTAGCTTATGTGCTTATAGTAATCTTAAAAGTAGCAAGTTAATTTTTCTAAGGACCCGTTTTACAAACGTGGTTAAAATTTTGATCAGTGGTTCAAATATTTTTACTGGCTGGCTTCGGCGGAATTACTGAGGTTCAACGATGGTTAAAGGTTGAAATATGTAATAGTAGCCAATATAATGCCTGAACCATCGTTGAACCTCAATCGTTTCTCCGAAGTCGGCGAGTTAAAATGGCTGAACCACGAGTTAAATATTTGTACAACTGGCCCTATAGTCCAGTAAATAGTAGTAAAAATAGGCGGGTTACCCTACAAAAGGTCGGGTAGTTCTAAATTTTTGATATGTTATATGGTATGGTTAGTAGATGAAAATTCCAAAATTCCACAACCACGCCCCCTCCGCCCCCTTCATAATCCTGGAAAAACTACAAAAAATCGGCACTTTTCTCAGTTTTTTGCTTATAACTTCTTTCCGGTACATTGTTACGAAAAAAAGTATATGGAAACTTTGTAGGCAATAAAATTTCCTACAAATATAATTCTAAAAATTTGTTTGTACACCCACTTCAATCGGCGCTATGGAGCTCCAAAAAAATGCTAAAATTTCGTATTTTGTAAGATTTTCAGTTTATTCCCTCTTTACAGCACAATAACTCCTTTACCGTCAAGCTTAGGACAAAATTTGTCATGATCAATCTTGTAGATAATTTAATCGGCTACCAATTTTATGTAACTACAGTCGACGTCCTCTAAGTCGAACTCCCCCTAAGTCGAATTTCCCTCTAACAAGAGATTTTTCACCATGTTTGTTGTATACTCCTGTCAAATTTCCAAACTTATTTATTTTTCTCTGAATCGAATTTTTGCAAAACTCTCTCTAACTCGAAGATTTCGACTTAGAGAGAGTCGACTGTATTTTCATTTTGTGACCAATACAATCTGGAATACTGTGAGTTTTGAGAAAGTGTTTTTTATTCAAACGTTTCTACGAACTCACTTTCTTTTCTGTTTGTGTTATACTGTACTGTAGTGTACTGGAATCCCGTAGAAATTTTATTACCGATTTGTCTAATCGCCTTAATCGATTGAAGTTTACATAGGAGAATCAGAAAACTTAGATAGACATTACGATATTCTGAACCCGGTGTCTTAGTCGCTATTTTTTGGAGGTAGTGCCCAAAATTCCATTAGAAACTAAACCACATAGGTACTGGTTTTGATGAAATTTATAGACATGATAATTGACGAGATGAAAAACCAATACATTAACTGCCACTCCCACTTTTTTAAAACATAATATTTTCGGATAAAAACTATAAAAATTTGGGTGTTGTTCAGACACCCATGAAGGGCCGAAACCACAAGTGCTCTGGTTATGGTTTACCCTCTGATCCAGAGGTTTGATCGTCCTTATTGCCTTCAACTTGGGATTCAGAAACTCAAAAGGCTGGAACATTGTATCCCATTCGCACAATCTAGTTTAGCCAAGTCGACGTATTTTGATTTTTTGGACTACATTGTCTTTGAACAGCTCATTGAGCTCACGTTTGTGCCTTCTCCTCCAAAAATCCGTCAAATAATACGAGTATTACTTGCGAAAGAGCCCAGTATCAGTTTTCATTACTGATTTTCATCTTACCGAGAGTAGGAGTGTCTTGAGCGTAAGAAGAGTGTTGAACCTTTTTTGACAAACATAGATTAAAAGCAGTGGTTTCCAAAAGCATTTTTTCATCTCGACTTGAAGTTCATTTGTCATTTTCAGAATTTTTGATCTTTTACTGGCATTCGTTTTAATGTCGTTCATCATAACTACCTACAATTTGTATTCCAATGAGTACGATGGAAGACAAGACTTGCTCCGTAGGTATACAAACAACGTGGACAAAATTTGCATAAATTTACCAATTGTATTAAGTTAGGTTAGGTAAGGTAGAGCTGGATGTCAGTGATCAATACTGACACTTAGACCAAAGTTGGCCCGTTGTGATACCACATGAATCTTGAAAAATCTTCCTCACTCGTGAAACCATTTAGAGCTCCTGACGAAGCGTGCAAGACTGCAAATGTCTTTGCTTGCCAGATCACTAGGATCGTTATAGTAGTAACCTCCTAAGTGGAGCCTACGTCTGTGTGAAAGAGAAGGGCAATTACAGAGAAGTTGAGGAATCGATTCTTCCTCCTCCTCGTCCAAACAGCTGGTACGCCAAGCCGCATTGCGTGCCTACCTTTTAAACAATGCCCCGTTATGACACCTACAATAGAGCTTATGTGCACTCTGCTTAGAGATTTTAAACACTTGGAGCGCTGTAAGTCAAGGCTTGGCCAAATTTGTTTTGTCGCCAAACAAGTAGTGATGTTGTCCCACCCAATGTTTGTTCTTTCCAAGGCTTCTTGCTTCAGCAAAAGTTTACACGTAGCGATGGGCATACCAATATTTAGCTTTTCAGCTTTAGGTTTACCTGGAATTTCACTATGACTCGGCACCCAACAGAGGTGAATATTAAACTGTTGCGCCATCTCCAACAGAAATGATCGACAGTTAAGGGCTGTTAGAGTTTGAAGAGACAGATTCCAGGGATTTAATAGCAGCTTGGCTATCAGAGAAGGTTGATATCACGTTTTCTCTGTGCCAAGATAGTACTTCTTTTATCGCTAGAAGTTTGGCCTGGAATACACTACAGTGATTAGAAGACGGAATGAGAGACTTAAATCAGAGTACACATCTCCAAGCAACCCCATTGTTGGTCTTCGATGCATCGGTATAGAAATTAATTGATTGATCTAAGAATTCCACATCCTCCCAGGTGGATCTGGAAAGGTATGGTTACTTCAAAGTTTTTATCGAAATTCAGCAGTGGGATTGTGTAGTCAGTGTAAACCAATTGTATTGGTCACAAAATGAAAATACAGTCGACTCCCTCTAAACTGAATTCTCACGGGATATCAAAATTATTTCAAGTTAAAGAGTTTAGCAAAAAGTTGATTTAGAGAGAAATAAATAAGTTCGGAAAATTGAGAGGAGTATACAACCAACATGGTGCAAAAATTTTTGTTAGAGGGAAATTCGACTTAGGGGGAGTTCGACTTAGAAGACGTCGACTGTAGTTATATAAAATTGGTAGCCAATTAAATTATCTACAAGATTGATTATAACAAATTTTGCCCTAAGCTTGACGGTTAAGGAGTTATTGTGCTGTAAAGAGGGAATAAACTGAAAATCTTACAAAATACGAAATTTTAGCCTTTTTTGGGAGCTCCATACCGCTGATTGTAGTGGTTGTACAAAAATACTTTCTAGATCATATTTGTAGGAAATTTTACTGTCTACAAAGTTTCTATATATTTTTTTCCGTTAAAATATACCGGAAAGAAGTTATAAGCAAAAAACTGAAAAAAGTGCCAATTTTTTGTAGTTTTTCCAGGATTTTGAAGGGGGCGGAGAGGGCGTGGTTGTGGAATTTTGGAATTTTCATCTACTAACCATACCATATAATATATCAAAAATTTAGAACTACCCGACCTATTGTAGGGTAAAACCTCTCTATTTACTGGACTACTAAGTCATCACCAAAATTAGTATAACTTATGCGAATAGTAAAATAACATAATTTTTTTGAAATAAGAAATCAATCCTAAAATATTTCAAAACTATTTAGTTTGAAGGAAGCAAAATCATTCAAATGCATTTATAGGGTGAAATGGGGTAAAAGAAAAAATAAGAGAATATGATTTAAAAAATTATTTTTGTGTTTCAAACACAGTTATAGTAAAAGAATACATACCTTACCTACATATACCAACTAAAGGGCTAGATCTTTTTCAAGATTTATTTACTATAGGGTGAACCAGGGTAAAAAACACGTTTTCAGATTTTTAACATACTTCATATATTTTGAAAGTTATATTTAGAGTATGGACTTCAAAAACATTGGCTGGATATTTTTAAAAATTAAGCTATTCCAATTTAAACAAAATATTTGTATGATTGAAAAGTTAAATTGAGACTGGGAGCTTAGGCTTAGCTTTAGGGCTTGATATTTTTCAAAATTAATCTTCATATCTATAGGGTGAAATAGGGAAACAAAAGTATAAGATTTTAGAAAATTCTTTTGTTCTAAAGGCTATACTTAGAGGATTGGCTTAGGGAAATGCCCTTAATGCTAGGTATTTTTGCTAATAAAGCTTCATATGAGGTTGTGAGTGCAAAAGTAATGTAACCCACTTTCTTAATGATATTTTCTATCCTTAATCTATCATTAATGCTATTTAATTTGGGATTCAAGGAGAAAGCCGCATTTTTGCTAGACTTAAATATTTCAGAATTTAGAATTTTGGCTTTGATGACTTTTGATGCCTAAATGTAAAAATACGAGACAAAAGTATCAATTTTGCCGAGAAATGGGTAGCACTACTTTTGTCTTATATTATACGGTGAAATGGCGTAGACATGAAAAAAATGTGACTATGATTTAAAATACTTTGTATTGAAAATGTCATTCTTAAAAACAGGGTAAGGGCTCAGTACTTTTGAAAATGTAGATAGTTATAGGGTGAAATGGGGTTAGTTAAATATAAAATTCGATTTAAAACGTTCTTTTTGTGGTTAAAAATTCATATTTAGAGGATGGTCTTTAAAATTAAGCTGTTAAAAGGGTGAATTGAGGTCAAAACAAAAAATAGTAGATAGGTATCCAGTTTTTAAATTTCTTTTTGTGTTTTATAAGTTGTACTTCAATTAAGTGCGAAAAGGTATCATACTTTTTATAAAAAATCCACGAATAATTACTACAAGAATTCAATTTATTTAAGGCTGATAATGATAAACATGACCGCTCAGGAACTAAGCTGATATTAAAAACCGAGTTCGAACCATTAATATTATAGAGGAAGCCGTTGTTGGAGATTCTTTCGTTTACTTTTATTTCAAGCGAAGAAACTCGTACAAAAGGGGTGGCATCCACCCAAATTCTTAAAATTGTTATCATTTATATGGTCACTTGGGATTTTCATAGAATGTTGAGAATTGGTAATGAGAGGTTGGGCTTGAGGTACATACAAACAGAAAAATCATGAAATTTGAAATTTCATCCACCCACTTTTTAAAAATTGTTATCAATTATATTGCGCACTTCCGATATTTGTAGAGCGATAGAAATTGGTAAAATGATAGAGCTTAAGGAGCATATAAAGAGACAATTAAAATTTTTTGAGAATTTCTATTCAGTGGGCGTGGCATCCACCCACTTTCTCAGAAGTGCTACTATTTATATGGAACAATTTTGGTTGGTTTAGAATGATACAATTTCGTAAAGCGGTAGGACTTGATTTTCAATTGGAAAAATAAAATCTTTGCTAAAAAGAGCCAAGTTCTTATATCTATATTTGCCAGAAACTTGTGCGTAAAAAGTCAGCCACAAAAAGTAATGAGATCTTAATTACATTATATGTCAAGTTCTTAGTTTATGAAGCTTATAATCAAATATCTGAAATAGAGTAATATTAAAACCACTCCAAAGTATGACAGAAATTTTATATTAATTGATTACTCATTGAAATTTGGTGGATTTCTTTAGCAAGTTTACTCTTAAAATGTAGTAGTAAATGACCAGTGAACCCACCAAATTTCAATCAGTGGGGAGAGTAAGATTACATTGGCGCCATGGAATGATAACGGTTTTTTGTAGAACAGTTCAATACAAGCATTTTTACTATTAAAGGGGGGTCTATCTCCTCTCGTTTGTTTGGGCGGGAGGGTCTATTTCATGAAAAAAGTACCAAAAATGGAAACAAAATATTTAAAATTAACGGTAATACTCACAATCAGGTATTATACCCTTTTTAAGACCAATACTCTGTTCTATTAGCTAGCTTTGAAATCAAGTGAAATCTATGCATATTTTTTGAAAAATCGGTTTTAAACTCAAAATTAAGAAAAAAAAACATTAAAAAAAGTTTAAAGTGTAATATTTTAAAACTGGAAAATTATATTTTTTTTTTCTGAAATTCTATTGAGGCCATGAGAGCCATAGTGGCCTAACTGCAATTTTATAGAAATTGAGTTTATAACGAAAATTGAATCTGTATTTACTAAACAATATTCCTGCATTTAAATTTTTTGAATTGACGGCTCCATGCCATAGTTATAGGACTTTTTGCACTAAGAGGCCAACCACAAATTAAAAGCTTGAGTGCAAGAGCAGCCTATTTGATCAGTTATAACGGTATTTTGAAAAATCATTAATACAAAATCAAAAACTATTTATTTCTTGATCATATTGAAAAAAAAATCAAAGCTACATATGTTTCTTTATTTTAAAATGGCAAGTATTTGAAATTTTTTTAAACTACAATTTTTTGAAAATAATTTGTTCCTTATTTTTGCTCTACTGAAAATAATGAAAAATGCAGTTAGGCCACTATGGCTCTCACAGCCTCAATTGTTCTATATAATTCTTAATCAAAAACTGAAAACTAGATGATTTTATGTGTTCTAGGTCTAAACTGTTTTTTTTTCCATTTTTTTTATCAAAATTATGACTTTGCATACGGATTTTTTCAAAAACTGTTGACTTAAATAATTAAATTTAAATTTAGGATTAAAGAACAGATTCCTGGCTTTTAAAAACGGTATAGTACTTCATTGTAAGTGTTGCCGTTGTTTTTTAATATTTTTTTCTTTCATTTTGAGTACATTTTTTTTTTTAAATTGCCCCGACCTCCTAAATGGGACGAAAGAACCCCTCCTCCCATTGTAAAAAATGCTTGTTTTGACCCCTCTACAAAAAACCGTTAGTTAGAGTTGTTTCGATATGGCTCTATCCTTTACTTTGAGGTGGGAGATACTAGACTGAAAACAGTGAAGTTGATCATGTTAATTTCGGTTTTCTCAAAAACTAGATGACATTTTAACATTTACGTTTCAGTATTTGACTAAATATTAATAAGGACATTGAAAACCATAAACAAAAATAATACTAAGTAACATAAAATAAAAAAAAAATAGATTAACAAAAAAATCATCTTTTTCTCACAATTTTGAGTTTGAAAGCAAATTTTTCAAAGAATATAAGCTAAAAAACCTTTATTTAAAAAATTAATTCAGGAATGGATTTCTGGCTTTAAGATGAGCAAAAGGATTTTCGTCCAGATATTACCATTGTTTTTGTAAGGTTATTTTTCGATTTGAGTCAAATTTTCTTTAAATTGCCCCTCTCGCCAAAACGGGGGGATATATACCCCCCCTCTACTACTATTATTTTCTTCTTTTGGCCCAATCTATACGCTCTATTGCTTTGATGCAGCATATGTTAAAGACCATGTTTTTGTTATAATACTGTTTAATATACAACTTGTTGCTTTACATTTTGTATCGCTATATTTTGAAAAGCCGTCCGTATGAAACAGTTGCGTCTACAAAAACGGTTTTGGACTCAAATTGAAGCAAATTAAGTAAGGTTGACATCGTAGAGCAATTTTTTATTCGGAAATTAAGGTGTAAGAAATTTTTTAAATTACTAAAAAGTGAAAAATCGCGTTTTTTTGGGGATTATAACCAATTTCGCGTTTGGCGCTCGAGGTCGAAAAATTGGATTTATCACTAGGCCAACATCATAAACAACTCAGCCAAAAATCAGAACAGACCTGACGCAAGATCTCAGTCCTATGAAACTACAATGTAACTGGACTACTACTAAACATTTTTGATATTACAAACTTCATGAACTTAGAACTATGCCAAGTTTTAAGTTAAGTTGGTGAGCTACGGGAGCTTACCATCCAAAAATCCGCTGAAAACCTAAGCGACTTGTATATCTGTTCGATTAATTCATATACTATTAAGATGCTGTCGGTTGCCAATTACAAAAAAATCTTCTCCCCAAAAATTGCAATTTTTTTAGATACGACCTTTTGCTTAAAAGGTCAGCATAGTTCACATGAATTATTGGCGTTGGGTTAAGCTTCTCGGACCCGCCAATACTAACTACCTTCTGTGAGTGCAGTTTCCTTGAGCCAGGGCCTCCTGCTGTTGGTCAAATGCTTGGGATTTGTTTAATTCGTCGTATAAGCCAATTCCGTTTATATTTCAATAGCCTTCCCACATTTATAAAAAAAATCTTTTGTCCTCAAATAATTTTCATATTTATAATTAACTACTGTTGTGTTTTAAATAATAAGCAATTATCTAAACAACTGTCACCAGTCAACTTTTCAAAAAAAATCTATTGACACTAAAATATAATTTATGGTTTTCCAAAATTCACTCCAACCATCATTAGTCACTGCCCCTGGCCGGCCTGCCCAAAAATATTTCAGCAGCAGAAGCAGCAGTTATCATCGATTCCATTGGAAATATAGTTAATCAAATGAAATGAAATATGAATCTGTTGTCAATAATAAAAGAATCAATAAATCAAAATCAAGGCAAAAATAAATTATTATGACATTCAAAATATTTTATTCAACAAATTAATAATAATAAATTATAAATCGTTTTAAACTAAAAGAAAAATAAATAAAAACAAGACAAAACTAATGAATAGAAAATTTTATATCTTTTCCAAAGTAGGTACTCACCACAACGATCAAGATAAATTTTTGGTGTTTGGCTAATTAATTGATTTGTTATTTTCTTCTCTTAATCAAAATAAAATTTATTCAACCAAATCTGTCAATGTCATCGCTGCTGGTAAACTTACATCGATTAATATTAAATTTCATTTTTGGGGTTCTGTGAATTTATTTAACTAGAAGGTAGGTAGATTTCACTATGTTTAATCATTTTTTTTTTCTTTTTATCGTTGTTGTTGTTGGTGGATGGTGGTGTTTTGTTATTTTTGGGAAAATGAATGAGATATTAATTGCAATTCACTGGAGCCTTAGCTTGGCAAGCCAATTTATTTGGAAGGAAATAGATTTTTTTGTTTTGCTTTTTCGTAAATTTCATGGAAGCAAAGACATCGGCAACATCGTTGAGCACGTACAGTGGGGTAGTTAACTAATGATATGATAGTAAAATTGGGTCGATACTCGAAAATTTAAAATAAATACTCGTGTAATTGAAGAAAGCTAAAAATCTCAATAAAGTTTTAGGAAATTGTAAAAAAATATTATGCTTGATATTTTTGATAGAATTTTTTTTCAAAATAAAATAAATTGTCAAAAAAAACAGCTTTTCTAACGGAGAAAGCTTTCGAATTTTTAAATAATCCCTGTTTGGGCTGCTCAGTAGTCAATCTACAAGAAATATTCTATTCTGTTATTGTGAGTTACAACTATCAGTTGATAGTTGTTAGATATGGAATTTTTTATTTAAAACTTATTTTATTAAAAAAAATCTATTTCTTCAATGAAAAATGTCAATTTTCTTGTAATTCACAACAATTTGCATCATTTTCAATAGTCCAAACGTACGTCAATTGGGTTGTAAGCTATCAAATTTAAATTTTTATCAACTATCAATTGATATTTGTAACTCATAATAAGGTTTCATTCTTTCAATTTTCATTAAAATTTTTTTTTTTTTTCTAATTTATGTACACCGTTTTTCATAGCTCAAATACTTAATAATAAAACCCACTGTATGCCACGACGACACGACGCAACGCAATTTATCCCAGTGGCTATGTAGCGGGCGACAAATTCAAACAACATGACATGTGCCAACAGTTGTCCGGATATGCTTAGAAGATATTTCATGGAAATGACAGTAAATAATGTGCCATGTTTTCTAGAGACAGTAATTTATATGGACTTGGATTTGGATGTGAGACATAATTAATTGAACCTATTCAAAATGCATACATTGCGTTGGCCAATCTGACACATGTATAAGTGTATTTATAAGAAAAAAAGTATTAAGATTTATATTTTATTTTGTTTGCTTATTTTTTATTCTTAAAATTTTTGAAATTTTACTGGGAAAGAATTTTATATTTGAATTGAATTTTAATAATCCAACAAGTAGAAAAAATTAGGATTTGACTTTGAAAAAATTCCGATCAAGCGAGAGTTATGTGAAGACGGTTATTTTGATTTCTTAAGAGATGGGGAGAGGTGCTGGAGAGAAGGGGCGTAAGTAAGTAACAAGTACACTTAAGAATCCAGTGTCATTTAAAATTATTTGTTTATGTGCTGTTCAAACGGATGTTGTGCATTCAAGACGGCACCAGTATCCACGAGTTTTGCTCAAAACGAACCTTTGTCAATCAATTTTCTTTCTCACCTCATCGGGAACATCAAGAACATCGGGTACCTAGAACCTCCAACTGGAGATGGGGTCTCAATCTTAGTGGACGGTTGTGGATGCAAACAAGAGAAGAGGAAAGATGTACCCATTGAGGCATTTCTCCTTTTATTTAGGTGATAGCGGAAGGATTTCCCAGATGAAGGAAATGGGGGCATCCACAGTCCCAATTAGACTGAACCACTAAGTGAACATCTTATACCGGCTACTACGACAAATTCCGACGTCAGGCATATAATTAGTAGGGCTGGTCACGATACCAAACCAATCGTATCGTCAAAATCGAAAAATTACAGTATTGTCTCGGTATCGTATAACTAAGCCTCGCACCGGTCTCGTCACGGTATCTGTCTAGATATCGGGATCGGTATCACTATCGGTATCGGTATCGTTATCGGTATCGGTATCGGTATCGGTATCGGTATCGGTATCGGTATCGGTATCGGTATCGGTATCGGTATTGATATCGATATCGGTAACGGTATCGGTATCGGTATCAGTATAGGTATCGGTATCGGTATCGGTATCAGTATCGGTATCGGTATCGGTATCGGTATCGGTATCGGTATCGGTATCGTTATCAGTATCGGTATCGGTATCGGTATCGGTATCGGTATCGGTTACGGTATTGGTATCGGTATCGGTATCACAATCGGCATCGGTATCGGTATCGGTATCAGTATCGGTATCGCTATCAGTATCGGTATCGACGTCGGTTTCTTCTGGTTTCGGTGGTCTCAGTCGAGTAGCAGAAAAAATAGAATGTAAGACTTGGGCACATGTTCTTGATCTTGTAGGTGAACTCGCTTGGTTTGAAAGATTTAGTAAAGAAATCATTACATAAAATATGCATAATGAATGAGAAGCAATCTTCTTAATTAAAGTCTTATTTATTTGATTACAACAGTTTTTACGGGCTTGTTTCACAATGTCTAAGTATCTACAGTTCCGATATGGTATCCGACCTGTGGACCATGACATTGTCCCAAAATCTATGTAAGTATTATTTATATTAGTAATCAGAACTTTACTGCAGAAGTTGTATACCATACCGTAAGCCGTATAAAAAGTTTGACCCATATTAGTTATGCAATTAAAGAACGATTCGAAAAACGGTGCTATCGTTGTAACTATGGAATGAGTTTAGTAAAATTGTTACAAAAATCGTTGAAGCCATTTCCGAGAAACGAAGATATAAGAAAAAATAGGCGTCGCATTGGCTGTATTTCACTAAAGCCAATTCCTCCAGCTCAAAAGAAACAAGCCTTAAAGTTTCATCCGAGTTGTTGGCTTCAGAGAAACCAAGAAAAGTGGGTGGTTCTAAAATAAAATCACTGCCTAAACCTTCTCCCTTCTAAAGAGAAAAAAGAGCCGTTACCGAGACACCAATTATTACAGGCATTGTTTTTTTTTGTAATAAATTAATAATAATATTAAAAAATCAGTTTTGAATGCCTATACCAAACGATACTACTGAGAGTATCAGTAAAATTCGGTTCAAAAAGTATGCTATCCACTCGATATCGTCTCCATCACATCACAAGGGAATCTACTGACCGTTAACCAGTTTAACCAAATTATGATCGACGGGAGACATACCTCTACAATCAAGGAGGTTCGAGTATTCCTAGGAGCCAACATTGACTTGGACCACTACCTGCTTGTAGCCCAGGTACTCCTATGATAGATCCAAAAAAAAAACCAAAAGAGAGAAATATTATGACAAAATTCGAAGTTGGCATCACGTCGTACATCTGCAGTAGCAAAAGATCAGCCACGTTCTTTTTTGATTGAATCTCTAACAACCTTTTGAAAAATCCTCTACAGCCACCATCAAGCATTCAGAACCTTTCTGAACATTGCTAGAAAGTCATAAGAACTGAAGCCTCCGACTTGCTGCACTTTACGCGACCTCCACAACAAAGCCACTATGTAGGGGCTGAATTACTTAGAGCAAATGGAAGGCAATGAACTGACCCGAAAATCTTTGCATCAACTTTCGACAGGCGATGCAGTAGAGTAAGATACTCAGGTTGAGGATTTCAACTAAGCTAGAGACAGCAGGAGCGAGCTGGCTGGGAGAAGCTTTTTGGATGAGGCCCTGCTCCAATCCGGACTGTAGCTCCAAATTAAAGAAGTATTATAATAATGGAGACATTGATAATACCCCTCGTTTTCAAAACCTAAGAGATCTAGACAGAAACAAAGATTTACGGAAATAATCAATCACAGTGCCTTGGAGAACTTTAAAAACAACACAATTACAGTCTTGAAAAAAAGTGTTGACAGATTGTATCGAATGCTTGGAGTAGTGTGAAAATAAAAGTGCCGACAACTTTGAGGATATAAGTTTTCAATATTAATATCATTAAAAACAATGTTGAACTAATTTTGTCAAAATTCATTAAACAGTGAGAAACTGTTCAAGTTCAAAATCATTTACTGCCTTAGGCCCACTACGTACATATATTTGTTCTATACAAAAAATACACTTAATGCGATGTAAATCGAAACAAGCTTCAGCCCAAATCTGACACATTTCAAAGCTAAAATAAGACATTCCTACCATATGTACCAAAAATACTGTGATCCCCAATTAAACAAAAGAAAAAAAGCCTTAGGCCATACAAAATTTAAATGAAAAACAACAAACCGTCGTCATCAGTGAAATTCATCGGCCTGTCAATTGCACGAGACATACAATCAACCTTTCCTCCTGTACTTGTATCCATATACTTTGCCCATTTCCCATTTCAAACTGTCAAAATTATGGCATTTCACTGCAAAAACCTTGAGGGTTTGAGGTTTTCTATTTTTTTTGCTCCGCCAAAATCGCACCCTTAAATTTAATAATGTATTGCTGCATCCACGCAAGCTAGGGGATTTTATATCGCTCCATAGACCTAAGGCGCTTTCACTTCAGCTTCAACCCATCTAGAGAGATATAGAGAATGTGACAGACAGGAGGACAGCCTAAGTAATCAACTGACAAGCAGGATGATGAAAT
Source organism: Dasysyrphus tricinctus (assembly GCA_963921185.1). NCBI lineage: Eukaryota > Metazoa > Arthropoda > Insecta > Diptera > Syrphidae > Dasysyrphus > Dasysyrphus tricinctus. The sequence goes on from OY992533.1 coordinate 10,529,769, forward strand.
TGCCAAAATCCCTACTTGTTACTCTGTGACAGATACACAAATTGAACAGATGATGTTGTTGATGCTGTCGTCAGTGTGGCACGTCAGCAGTGAGATATATGGAGTGACGTTAAGCCCACCGAATTTCATATGCCAATAGCTTGCTCTGAGGGGGGATTAAGTGTGCCTTTGGGCGCTTTTCCAACCATCGAGCTCAAGAAGAGAAATACACGCACTAACCCTTTTATATTATGGATAGATGGTGAGGAAGAGGTAAATTTAATTTAATGGCATTACCATCGAAGAAATCAATTTTATTTCAACAAACAAATTCAATTATCTTGTGAAGTCACCGCATTTGAAGCACTTGCAGTCGGTCGGCTCACGCAAAAGGACATCCATTTTGGCCATTTCGGGATCAGTCAGTCGAGTGCCATCGGGATCATAGCAATGGGAGAGGGTGATGACTTTCTCCTTTAAATAGCTTTCACGACAGCAATAGCACTCCTGATTGGAGAGGGCATAAAAATCAATTAATATCAATACTTGAATTCGTACTCATGCACTCATAACTACCTTCAAAAACCCTGTAGGCGTGATTACAGATGGCTGCACTTGACTGTTGCACAAGCCCTCGCATTTGTTGACCATTATGTCAGCGTTGCAGGTCCGCTGCATCCGACCGAGCTCATCGAATTCCTCTTTGATGATATGGATTTCCGACTGAAGGGTTTCGCAATTTTCGTCACCATTCCCGTGGGCGGCATATCGTAAGCTTCGTCCGATTTGGGGCAGGGTAAGAAGGAATAAGGCCACGTTTCGGATAAAAATTAAACTCTTAACCATATTTTTTTGTTGCTAACGTTTAAATAATTTTAGCCCGACGAATAACTGACCACAATCGAACGGCGGAGACGGTGTTTGACAGCGAATGTCGGTGGCAGTGGTCAAAGTGTTACTGCAGGACCTTTGTTCGCCCCTAAACACTTTTATATAGCCGTCTAGGCTATTGCAATTGTTTCTCTCTGTGGATATTTATCGTTAAGAGGAAAGTGTGTGTTAACAGCGGGATTTCAATTGAGTTTCAAACTGTTGGGAATTATGTTGGATAAATATTGGGTTTCTGTGTTCAACATGATTAATAGGAGTTATAAGGTTGCCAGAGGGATTATTATCGATAACGCTTTCGATTTTGCAACTTATTTATTGGAACAAGTGAAAATCTACCACACTCTCAAAACAGGTCATGAACTTGAATTTCAATTATGTCACCATTTGTTAAACCTAGAGAGTGTTGTTTGCAAACGTGTTTAAAGTTTAAAAGTCCATCAAATTAATTTGTGACTTATTTCATTTAAAAATAACAGAGCAGCCCAAATTGTATTTCAAAAATGATTTACAATTTTACGATGCAAAATCAGTTTCATTTGAAAAACGAAGACTCGTACGAAAAAAGGCTCTCCCAAACCGACGCGAAACATTCGCTGACGAATTTTTTTTTTGTTCTTATTTAGCATTGTGTGGCTGTCATTTTTTTATTGTTGCAAATTATTGGCTGTGATTTCGAGCTGGCTTGGGAGATCCTTTATAGTTTTTTGAAAGACATTTTTGAAGCTAGAAATTGTACCCAGGCAATTTTTGTTTTTGACCATGATCGTTTGCGAAATATTCATGCAAAATTTTACATTTTATTAAGTCGAAACTTACCATCTTTTCATTGTCCTCAAAGCTATATACGATACCATTCATCGTCAAGAGCTCCATACCGTAAAGGCAAAATATGGGATCCTGGGACATTTGATAGTTTTATAGCGTGATATAAGAAATCACACGATGCAGTGTAAAATTGGGGAAAAGCCCTTGTGAACTGTTGCAAGCATGAAGTCGGTTTCAGCAACACAATGTAAGTTTTTCAATCTTCTTCTGTAGCAGAAAGTGGAGATAGTAGATCTTTCCAGAAACTCGGGAAGTTAATACGCCGAAAACACTGGGGGCCTATTCTAAAAAGCGCGGCGGATCGCTTTCAATGGCGGATTTGCATTTTCCTATTCTCAAAAGCGATTCGCTTTTCATTCGACCGTATATGGAAAGCAATAGCGCTTTCCAACTAAATGTCATTCTGCCAGTACGCTTACAAAACGATAGATGTGAGGCTGACAAATTAGTGGCGGATAAAATTGCTGCAACACAGATCGAAATTTGAACAACATTTGTACAACTGGCCTTAAGGACTTCGTCTTCCTCGGAGTAAGCATAAATTTCACGAATGACACTTAGTCTGCAGTTGAATAAATAAATCCGCTGCGTCTTCGATTGGGCGAAACACTTTATACGGAAGATTTATTCTGTTATAGTCCTGCTTCAAAGTGTTAAGGATTGGACGATAAGCAGATAAGGAGTATTGCAATACTGGACTTTTTCGAAAGAAATATTTTTTAGCGGATATGTGGTCCTAGATATAAGGAGCAAAAACTTAATGAGGTGAACCAAGATAGGAATGTAGAGGGTGTTTTTCTTAAACGTGTGGTTTTCAATTTGGCAATACTTTTTTCAGAGTTGGTCTTTTTGACAGCTGTCACTTGATTTATGCTCAGTTTGGTTTGCCATTTCATAATGAATAGACTTACTCCTGAACAACGTTTGCAAATCGTGCAAATTTATTACCATATAATGAGTCGGTAATTCGAGCAACCATGGATCGGTTTTGCACCACGTTTACTCTAGTGCAGTGATTCCCAAAGTGGTCTAGGTGGACCCCCAGGGGTCTACGGGAGATTCGACGTACGGTAGTCCAGTTGTAAGTGGGGGTCCACGAAAATGTATCTGGCTTCGAAAGTAAAGAACAAAAATGTATGCTTGGCCTTACGTCAATGAAGGCAGATATTACCTACACTAATCAAAAAAAAAAATAAGGGAACAAAAAATTCCAAAGTTTGCGGTGATTTTTGACAGGCTGTATTTCAGTGAATAATGGTCGTATTGCGGTTTTGAAGAATTAAGATTCTAATTTTCAAAATTGTTGGCTAAAATTTTTTAGAAGCTTCTACTGCAGTCCTATCAATAATATTGTAAAAATAATCTTTTTAGTTTTTTGCTTTTTCTTTGGTCCGCGGGTTAGGCTGGCATGTGGATCAATTAGCCTGTTTATGTAGTATTAATTCCCTTTTTTTTAAAATCTCCCTTAATTTTTTTGAGAAGTATATTTTAAGAAGATTAGCGACAGTTACTTGTAAAAACTTTCATATCATCGGCTTTCTGTCAAAACCTCATAAATCCTAAAATGCAATTTCAATGTATTTCAGATCAAAATAAATCACAGAATTCAAATATCAATATCTCGTTACAATGTTATGGTACCTTTTGGTGCTATCAACCATTTTAAAAAACCTTTTACGATCTAAGAATTCCATTTTATTACCTTTTAAATATGTTTTTTGTGTCTTCTAAGCAATTTTTCAAAACAGACTTACGAGACTTTGACATCAGAAAGCCGACGATATTCGATATTCAGTACAACGCCTGTCGAGACTTGCAAAGCGGCGCCCGAATTTAGGATTGGAACTCAGCTGCGACGCAGATTTCCATCTTTAGATCTAATCTTCGCATTTTTTGACGAGTTTTGGGAATATGGTAAAAATGTTGCAGCAGGGGGTCAACCGAAACCAGGTTAATTTCTGAAAGTGGTCCACGAGAAAAAAGTTTGGGAACCTCTGCTCTAGTGGACAAGCGCTCGTAAGCGATAGTATTTCTAGCGCATCCTCAGAGACGCCGTACAGTGCGCACCGAAGACGCCATTGCTGCTGTGGAGCAGAGTATCGAATAAGACCCGAATGAGTCCATCTGCCATTGCGTCGAAAATTGGTGGTCGAAAAGTGGGCCTCTCAGCTGGAATTTATTCGAGTCAGCCACGGCGGCCACTTGCCCGAAATCATTTTCAAAACATAATGGCAAACCCTTATCTTTATAATAAAGCTAAATTCTTGGCCATAACATTAAAATAGATGATGCGTTTTATTTATTCTTGAAGACCACACGTCTAAAAAAACACCCTTTAGTATAAAAACCAAAACAGTTCCAAAAAATTGTCTTGGCCACATCGAGCGAATGGGTAACGAGAATAGACTTCAGCGAACAGAGGCTTCGAATTCTAGCCTCGAGGTTCGAGGCCATAATGAAGACATTTAACCACCGAACTTTGGCTTGGTCTGGAAGGCTGAGAGCACCGTGCCCGGGATTGTAGAGGATGGAAAACTGCCAAGTATCAGGCAGAAACTCTTCGCGGATCGAGGGCATAATAACTAAAAAAAAACAATGTATTAATGGACACGACAGTGGCGAGTGCCAGATCAAGAGCACTTGATCAGGATGAATAGTAGCAGCTTACTTGTGATGAAAAGCTATTTTTTCTTAAGCAGAAAAAGTAAGTACCTAAGTAAAAAGTTCGCTTAAAGTTTCTCGGTTAGATAAAAAACTTACCCCAAAATTCCCAGTTTCTTTCAAATAAAAACAACCTCAAATGAACTGAAAGCCATACGATATACGGTTATGTAGCTCGTACCATAGACCTAAAAAAAGGTACTTTTTATATCTTCCACATTGCAGTCTTCTTCCCAACCGTCATATTTTATTCAGCCACCTCTCTTCCAACCATAACACTTGACCCAGCCAAACAAAGAAGTCCAGAAAAAATAAACAAAACAAAACAAAAAATAAAATGCTAACATTCAGACACTAATTTGATCCGATAATAATCCCGCCAAAGGGCATGAATTGTAATTTCCGTTTTCGCGGAATTAACTGTCGGCTGGTTGTGCTGCTCGGATTTGTTTTATGAGCCCACCACAATCAAAGGCAAAGGAAACGGGCTGCCGACCGCCGCCGCGCAGCACCATGCCAGGACGAGCGAGCAATATTCCTTCCTCCCAGACTACCGGCTACCAACCACTCTCAAGCTCAAAAACAAGCAGCAACCTTTGTGTGTGCCTTATTTGCTGTTCGTTTCGATTCGACCGACCGACCTTAGATTTGGCTCTGCTGTAGCTAGTTACCTTTAAGCACATAAAAAGGAACACTCTCTTTGTGTATGTGTCGAGACACACAACACAGAATACGGGCTCGGGCTCATGCTCAGGCGGCTGAAAGAAGGATGTGTACTGGAAGTCTATTAGTATTTCACTGTCGTCCTTTTATTTCCACTCTGCCGCACTGCTGCTGGCTGGCAAACAGTCTTTCTGCTGGTATAATATGGAAAGCTTTGCAAAGAACGGACAGCAGCAACGTATTCTTCAAAGTTCGTTGCTTTGCATAAATTGTCCTTTTCAGCATTTTCCTGGCGCTTCTACAAGTCCTGTCCCTGATAGCTAGTGTTCATTTGTGTATTTTCACATTTGTACGGTGGTTATGACATTGACGCCAGAGGGCAGGTAGGTAGGTAGGTAGGTTATATGCCGAGAACACATCTCACAGAATATTCCTCATCGGGAATTTCTGAAGCATGATGATTTCAATAATGCAGCGAAAAAGGGCCATAAATGCCTGTGAGGCATATTATACAGCATATTCGAATCATGTAGGTACACATAAACCTCCGCACCCATTCCAATCTTGTGGATGTGTGCGTCTCTATATGTACGTCCCTAACAGGACATACCTATCAACAGAGAGTATAATTTTCGGAGAATGAATTGGCTAGAAAATGTTGAAGAGGGATCATATCTCGTAAATCCTGTCAGAGGTTGTTTTGCAATATGCCACTTAACAGGATATGCCCTCACGCACTCATCATCATCGTCATCATCATGTATGAGTTGTGTGTGCTTCGGAGCGAATTTTAAATTTTTTTGGCAGCGGAAAATTGCTTTTTCACATTTTATCTTCAGGAGTCGGTGAAATTGTGATGATGTGTTGACTGTTGAGTCGAAAATTTTAACTTTTTTTTCATAAGCCTAGGAGATTGTATGTGATGTGTGCAAAAAGGTATGAAGAAAATACTTTTGGATACACACATAGGTATTGCAGAGTAGTCAGAACAGTTGACTTCAAACAATGCGAGATGATTTTTAAATTAATTCTTTGAACTTTGTGTTTACAGAATTATTGTCTTCTTTGGCAAGAATTTTGACCTTAAAATTCAAACTGGTAGGTAACATAGAAATATGTTGTACTTATGCAAAGCTTAGGAACTTTGATATTTAATAGAACGAAAAACCAAGACAGTCTGCGTCTGGCAGGTAGGTTTGGTTCCAGTTCAAAACTTGTACTACTTTATTTTTGTTCCTTTCATTTCTTAGGATAAATATATTTTGTCTGTTAATTTAAATGGCGCCTGGAGAAATGTTTCCTCTTGAATACACCATAAAGGCTTACATGAGAATAAGAAGCCAAGTATTTTGTATTTATTTTGCAGTAGGCACATGTGGCAACTTCAAAAACCATCTACGCTCTAATTTTCACACTCAGGGAGGTTCCTATATATAGGAAATAAAAGCAGGTTTTAATCGAAATTCATGAGACATCTGGCAGCCGTTTGGCAACCGACAGCAACTTATCAATGACACCCATCATTTGTAAAAATAAATTAATCCTAAACATTTGAAAACAAAGTGTACGAAATTATTTTTGATATTTGGATCGCATCTGACAGATATTTGGTACCTGGGAAATAGTTTTAAATTGGTTGGATTCGAATCTGTAAGACTTTAAATTTGCTTTAAAACTAACGAAGTCATTACTAAAGCTCAAGACGAACCTATATCGATAACGTTTTTTTTTTTGCAATACATCAGATATTTCCTTACTTAACTGTGTAACAATTTACAAAGTTTAGTACTAGCCCAGGAAAAATTTACTTTCGCTGCGGAAAAATTCCAAGTGAAGATTTTTGAATGCAATTATCTTTATTTGTGCCTAAGGAATACGCATGCGAAAGTCTACAAACGAAACTGGCTTGCGTTAAAAGTTATTCAAGGTTAAATGTCGAAAATACCGGTTTTCCACGTATAACTTTGAAACGGTACATGGTATTAAAAAGTAATGCAGTCAAAACTTGTAGATAATATGATTATCTACAAGAAATGTTAAAACACTTTTTTTTCTCTGACTGATGGTTAAGAAGATATCGGCGTTTCAAAAAACGTACATTGACGAAAATATCCCTTTTTTGCGTATAACTCAGAAATGGTGAGTGTTATTGAAAACATTTATAGGCAAAGTTTGTATACTATGTTACCCTCTATTAAAAAAAAAATTAAATTTTTTCTAAGAGTAATAATTTTAAAGATATAATTATTTGAAAAATTTCGCCAAAAACCTGAAATTCCAGACTTTTGCTTTTAAATCTTAAGTGACGAAATTTTCATAAAATAATTTATGTTCAGCTTATAGACTATAATGTAATCTACAAAAAATATTAACACACTTTTTTCCACGCGAGTGACCAGTAACAAGATATTGCTACTTCAAAAAGGGTAAGTATTGAAAATAAGGATTTTTCGCTTACCACTCTTAAACGGTATGTTAGAAATTTTATTTTTACACAGTTTGTAGGTTATTTACCCTTCTATAAGAAAATAAGAAAAAATACTTTTTTGTTTGCGGTTATTTAAAAGATATAATATTTTATATAAAATGCACAAAAGTCAAAAATAACGGTATTTTGCGGTTTTCTCTTGAATGGTGAAGTTTTTGAAAAATAATTTATACTTTTTGTTTAAACAATAATATTCTCTATAAGAACTCTTATGAAGACTTTTTCGATATAAGGCCCCAATAAAAAGATATTGAGACTTCAAAAAGTATCAATTTTCGAAAATGCTGGTTTTTCCGGCCGAAAATGATTCGCCCAGCGACATAAAATAATAATAGGGTTTTTTAGAGAGACTGTAGACTTTTGCACAAGTATTCATTATGGCAATTTAAAGATAATTGCCTTTAAAAAATTTAACTTGGAATTTTCCTCAAGTGGAAATGAATTTTTTCCTTGATACTATCCAAAAAAAAAGGTTATGCCCTAAAAGAAGATTCTGCTGGCGTTTGACCTTGAATAACTTTTAGCGCAAGCCAGATTCGTGTGTAGACTTTTGAACGAGTATTCTTTATGGTAATTTAAAGATAATTGCACTTAAAAATTTTAACTTGGAATTTTCCCGAAGTGGTAATGCATTTTTCCTAGATATACTACAAAAAAAAAAAAAAAAAAAAATAGTTTTCTTAGTCTACAATTTTCTCGAAAACTAGATGGCATAAGACCATCTGGTTTTCAGTGTTCATTTAAAAATTACAGGAAAAGTGTATAATAGAAACTAACATACTTCCTGATTTCATATTTTGAAAAAAGAACAGTACCTATATAATTTTTTTCAGTTTTTTTTTAATGTTGGGTTTGAAGGTATTTTTTTCGAAAACTATTGGCAGGAATAACTTATTTTGAAAAAATAATTAAAGAACAAACTTGAAAATCTCAAAAAAAATATAGTACTTTATTTTAAGTGTTGCCATTTGTTTTAAATTTTTTTTTTAATTTTAGTACTATTTTCAGAAAATTACTCCTCCCGGTCAATTGGGGGGAGATAGACCCCCCCTCAGTATGAAAAAATGTTTGTACTATGTCTCTCTAAAAAACCCTATTATTATTTTATGTCGCTGGGCGAATCACTTTCGGCCGGAAAAACCAGCATTTTCGAAAACTGATACTTTTTGAAGTCTCAATATCTTTTTATTGGGGCCTTATATCGAAAAAGTCTTCATAAGAGTTCTTATAGAGAATATTATTGTTTAAACAAAAAGTATAAATTATTTTTCAAAAACTTCACCATTCAAGAGAAAACCGCAAAATACCGTTATTTTTGACTTTTGTGCATTTTATATAAAATATTATATCTTTTAAATAACCGCAAACAAAAAAGTTTTTTTTTATTTTCTTATAGAAGGGTAAATAACCTACAAACTGTGTAAAAATAAAATTTCTAACATATACCGTTTAAGAGTGGTAAGCGAAAAATCCTTATTTTCAATACTTACCCTTTTTGAAGTAGCAATATCTTGTTACTGGTCACTCGCGTGGAAAAAAGTGTGTTAATATTTTTTGTAGATTACATTATAGTCTATAAGCTGAACATAAATAATTTTATGAAAATTTCGTCATTTAAGATTTAGAAGCAAAAGTCTGGAATTTCAGGTTTTTGACGAAATTTTTCAAATAATCATATCCTTAAAATTATTACTCTTAGAAAAAATTTAATTTTTTTTTTAATAGAGGGTAACATAGTATACAAACTTTGCCTATAAATGTTTTCAATAACACTCACCATTTCTGAGTTATACGCAAAAAAGGGATATTTTCGTCAATGTACGTTTTTTGAAACGCCGATATCTTCTTAACCATCAGTCAGAGAAAAAAAAGTGTTTTAACATTTCTTGTAGATAATCATATTATCTACAAGTTTTGACTGCATTACTTTTTAATACCATGTACCGTTTCAAAGTTATACGTGGAAAACCGGTATTTTCGACATTTAACCTTGAATAACTTTTAACGCAAGCCAGTTTCGTTTGTAGACTTTCGTATGCGTATTCCTCAGGCACAAATAAAGATAATTGCATTCAAAAATCTTCACTTGGAATTTTTCCGCAGATTGGCAATTTATTTGTACATTTTTCCTGGGCTATACTACACTCCAAGATGTCCTTTGTTTTGGGTACTTTTAGCACGTCTGTTAGGTAGTGTGGGTTCTTTGCAAAACTTTAAAAGCCTAAATTCTTCGTATTAATGAGCTCCTTCATTGTTTTTGAAAATTCCATGCATTTAAAAAATTAAATCTCATCTGGCACACATTTGTTACTTTTGAACACACTCTTAAGGGCTGAATTCATAAGAGTTCAGGACGTGTTTATTGTGAAGGGCATTTGGGACAGATTTGGCATCTTCAAAAACGCTATGCAACCCAAATTAGTATCATTAGGGATACTTCGATACGAAAATAAAAGAATTATAATATCAAAATTAGTGAAGACTTTGATCACGTATGGAAGGCGTTTGATATTTTGATTGCGTCTGGCAGATATTGTTAACCTGGAAGAGCATGTATAAATATTTTATATTGAAATCATTAAGACTTTATTATAAAAGCCCAAGGCGTTTTTTTATTGTAAATTATTTGTTTGCAGAACATCTGGTAGAAAATTTGGCTACTTTGAAAACAAAAACGAGCAATATTTTCGGCATCAGGGAGGTTCTGTATTTACTTTGAAACAATACGAAGTTTGGCATCCGGAAAAACGTTAAGGATCTATATTTGTGGTCGGTACTGCCGAGATCTTTTTTAAATATTTTTTGGTATAATTTACTGCCCCAACCGGACCAGAGATTAAAATGAGCGTGTTCGAATCAGTTCGAACAAAATCCAATTTCTGTTTATGATCGTTCATACTCGATCGTTCCGTCTCTATACTCGTAAGTCATTTTATCCACGAGTAAAAATACTCATAAGTCAAGTCAAACAAGTTGATCGAACTCATGAGTATCAGATGCCTTCTATATCCACAATCAAAATTACTCATGAACAGTTGCAACAATTTTCGGGTACTCAAAACAAAGCGAGTATACTCGAAAGAAAATGGGTATTCGAAAATATCGTGAACATCATAAATGGGATCGTGGATCGGTCGTCAGTCTTGCATCATAGTTTGTGGACGGGTAGGTAGATTCTATGTATTTATTTTTATCTATTCATTGTTTCTATGGTCGGTGGTTTCAGTTGTTGTTTTTCCTGTTTCCTGTTGTTTTTTGCTTCTGTGTCTATTGAATAGATTTATGGTTGGTAAGAAGATGCAACACATGATCGTCAATATCTGCGACAAGTGTATTTATGTAGATTAGGTATTTATGTAAATAATAATATATGCGACCCTAATAAAAGAGTGGTATGTATAATGCTGTATTTTTGGATTTATTTTAAAAAAGGATAACTCTTTTCTTTTTTTGGGTCTAGGTATACTGTCTAGTGTTTTTTTAGGGATGGGTTGAATTATCTGGAAAAAAACTGGTCTCTGTTTTTTGCGAGGATGTTGAAAAGATTTATGAATGGTCGATATATAGGAGATGCAATTATGACACATAATCGTCAATATCGCGACAAATGCCTTTTTGTAAGTAAGGCATATAATATACCTACACACGAATGCCACAACCTATTTTACCCCGAAATTAAAATAGTTTTCAAAGCTGCAACATTTTTATATCCTCCATGCAATAAAATGCAAATACTTTCGGAAATCGAGAAAATGGAAATATATGATTATGTAAAGTCTATAGTTCCGACAGTGCATTCTACATCTGTTGGCAATCTTGAAGATCAATCTACTTCATCTAGTGCCAGAGACCTTTTTTCCGACTTTATGGTTGAAAATTCGACAGCGAACGAAACTTCATTTGATATTGAAATTGAAAGATATATTCAGTACAACTCAAACGGCAATATAAATTTGCTTCAATGGTGGTTTGAAAATAAAAATATATTCAAACATCTTCATCAAGCTCGTTTAATTATCAACTGCATCCCTGCAACATCGGCAGCATCAGAACGAGCGTTTTCACAGTCTGGAAATATAATAACTGAAAAAAGAACGAGATTGAATCCAAATACAGTCAACAATTTGATGGTCGCGAATTCCAATTTGAAGATAAATCCTAAATCACTCAACGACGGCAATTTAAGAGAATTAACAATTTAATAATAAAATATAAATAATATTCAATAAAGGCTTTTCTAAAATGCATTATAATTTTTTTAAATAGATATATCTTAACTTTTATTTAAAAATAGTTTCATAGCTTTTAAGTTTTTTCATTGTTTTATTTATTTTTGTTCATTTTCTTCTTTTATATCTTTTGTTTTCATTTAATTGAGCCTTGATATCATTATACTTTTATAATTCAGTTAAATAAAACAACTTATAAAAATAACATTTCATCAATTTTTATTATTTTGAAAACACATAATCCGAGAAACATTTATTTCTCACTCGAAATACTGAAAAAAAACAAGAAATTTAAATAACATCACAAAAACTAACCACCATCCACCAATCCACACAAAATTGCTTAGCCTACCCATCGTCATCAACAGACCTCGAATACACATCTTCCGCCATGATTCGAGTATATTTGATCATACTGATCGTGAACAATATGGTCACAAGCGCCTGACTCGTTTTTATTCGAAACCATTTGAACTCGGTTGCAACGTATACTCGTTTTTATTCGTTTGATGAGTGTGCTGACTTACGAGTCATCATACTCATGAGCATGAAAACTCACAAACATTTTGGTTGTGTTGACTTTGTTTGTTTGAACTCGCTTTTTTCGAGTGAGTATTCGATGTTCATGAGCATTACTCGACTCATTTTATTCTCTGAACCGGACCCGACCATCGGTCAGGAAACCGAAGCACGTGCGTTTTTTGGCGGGAACCTTTTTTTTAAGTTTTTACAAAAATTTCAAAAATGGCGCCCAATCTGTACTGTAGTCGGGATACCAAAATCCTTGCCTTCTTTTAGTGGGAGGGGATCTTATTTTTACACTTGAAATTTATTTTTGACATGCTAAAAATGAAATTAACCTTGAGAATCATTGTTGTAATCCTATATAGCCATTTTCAAAAATGGCGCCAAATCTGTGGAAAATCGTAAAATAAAAAACTAGTAAATTACTTATAAAATTTCCATGTCTAAAAAAAACCATTGGTGTTGGTGTCTTAAAAAAAAGGTGTTGAGTAGACTCACTTTCGGGTAAAATTTCTGTGTTGCCACTTTTCGAGAACATAGTACCTACTTTGCTTTATGTCGACGGGCAAATTTCTACTTTTTGATAGTTTTTAATATTCTGAACATGAAAAAAGTGTCGGAAACGCCTCAAGCTACCAAAAGTGGAAGTCCTGCCCTTTTTAAGATAAAAAAAATACGTTTCCGAAAAGTGGCAACACTGACACATTATACGAGGGTGCTTCGACTGAATACCTATCTTTTTAGGCATCAACCGTTATTTTTCCAACACGTTTGTCGTTTGGAGGAGTGTTCCCGAAACTTTTTTCAGGTTAAAAATATTTAAAACTACCAAAAAAAAGGGAAAGTTCCACTTTTGACATAAAAAAGTATGTTCCGAAAAGTGACACATTGAAATTTTATCCAACCGGCTACTCTACACCTATTTTTTAACGTATCGATTATAATTTCCCAATTCGCATTTGGCAGCTGGAGCATTTCTGCAACTTTTTCTCATTTTCAATATGCTAAAAACTATAAAAAAAAGTGAAGGTTTCACAAAGTTTGATCCCGAAAAGTGGCAGCATTGAAATTATTTTCGAAGGAGTGTCTAATCAACACCTATTTCATAAGACATCAATTGTTATTTTAACAATGGAAATTTTAAAAGTTATTTACGAGTATTTTTATTTTGCCATTTTCCACAGATTGGGCGCCATTTTTGAAAATGGCCTCCAAGCGACAGGATTACAAAAATGACTCCCACCCTAAATTTCATCCTTATCATGTCAACAACAAATTACAAACACAAAAATAGGTCCCCGTCAAAAAATTCGCGGGTTTCGGTTTCCTGATCGGACTATGAAAATATCTGGCACCAACTAAAAATGTTACGAAACTAATATTTTCGTAATCAAAAAGTTCGAACAAAACCTTACCTATCTCAATTAAGGAAAGTTTAATAACTCAAGTCACACTAAAGATAAAGAAGTCAAAGCCACTTAATCTTTCCTGTTAAACATTGAACTGCGCCATAGTCAAAAAAAGTGTTACTCTCGAAAATTCTGAACGCGACTGGCACAGATTTGACACAATGAAAACCTAATTTCAAAAGTGATTTCATGCCTTGTTTCTCTTGATAAAACAAAAATAAACAAATGGCAATTATAGTGCTGATAGCATTGTATATCCAATCCATAGTATTCTCATGAAACACGATTTTGTAGGTAGACATTTGGTCGATAGGTTCGCTGTGATCGCTTTACCGAGATCCCTTAACAAAAATTAGTATTACATTTGGACGCATAGATGGCCACGAGCTTTTTTTCTTCATGAGAATACTATAGAATTTATATACAATGCTGATAGTATCAACGTAATGGAGAACACCCTAGTGAATGTCGTTTCAAAATAAAACAAAAGCATAAAACGAAGTCTAGGTATCATATTCTCAGAGCAACTGAAGGCTAAAAACTGTGTGTCCGTTCTCATGCGGTCTCTTCATGTGAAAGATAAGACAATTTCTGGATTTTTCTAAAGACTAAGTGAACACGCAAATTAATTAAACCAATTTGAAGTCATTGCACACGCATCATAAAGTAGTGTTCGATTAGGCGTGCAAACTGCGAAAAGCTTCACACACGCACTCATTATAATTTTTGTTTTCTTGTTTTTATTTTATTAACGCGTTCCTCACATGAAATGCAATTTTATTATTATATTCCCACTTTGCCAGAAATATTAAGTGAATATACAAGTGCGTCAAAGGCATCAGTTTGTGCAACGATCAGGGACGGAATAAGTCATAAGGTTGTGCTATAAGTAAAGACTCTTTGAAATTCTTAATTTGGGAATATTTGCCTTTGTTGTCTGTTTCAAAGCCTTGAAAATTAAGCTTCTTAAAGTCTTCTAGACTCTTTTAAGTTAAATTCAAAAACTATTTGTGGCAATATTTTTGAACACAAAATTCGAATTTTATTGCCATCAATAGTTTTCACTTGTACACAGTTTTGAAAATTTTAAGTCTCCCACAAAATGGCGTCTAACTCCACATTCACACATAGCTTTGTCAAATTAAATGTCTCTGGGGACACAAAAGGATCTCGGGGCCTACCTTTAAGTCTTATGGAAAATCCACCTCTGAGTAATGGTCGTATAAATCTTGATCATCACTTTCCAAGTCGGTTATTTACGATGCGGAGTAACAAAAATTGAAACCCTGAGTGCACTTGCGCGAAATCGAGTCACGCACTTTTTAATGTCATGTTCGCAACATGATATTAAGAAAATTATACACACACACATAATTTAATCGATGCAGTATGGAAGGCATGTTTTTTTTTTGTTTTTTGTGTTGTATTCTGCACCAGTGTGCTTAATTATACACACAACAGGGAATGAGTTGCATCAACAGACTCAAGCTATTGATGCAATCACTCATTTATTTTAGTTATTATAACGTTTTCTTAGCAAGGAAGCGTGCACCAGCATCATCATCATCATCAACGTCAACATCATGGTCGTCAAAAAGCCTGCGAATGCAGTTGAACGAACCCTTATCGTTGAAGTAAGCTAGAAACTTACTACCGCTATACACAAACTGCCTTGAACGAACATATTATATTTAATTTTTTTTTGAAAAGTGCTACTACATGCTGCCCCATGTCACGGTGCATAATTTTATGAAATTTAAATTCATTGCTTTTGCCACAACCACAATTCGCAAAGGGATGTTATTACTTGCTTCATGTTATAAAGTAATTTACACGACTAAGATATAAAAAAAAAACAAGGATGATTTAGGGCCGGTCCACTTAAAGTTAAGGCAAAAGTGATGAAAATGTCCGCTTTATGAGGTTGTAGGACAGCAGGTATGTAGTTAAGAAAAGGCATTCTTAAGCAGAATTTGTGCTTGAGGACGTCGTCGGTCGATTGCATGCCTTAAATAAGTACCGACATAATTGCAGTTATTTTCACCAAGCAGATGATCCAATGGAATCGAATTGACCATTATTCTACACAATGTAGTCATCAAAAATTAATTTTGATACGGGTGAAGCTGTTTTGAAAAAGTCGAAGACATCAATTATTATTTGTGTTGTCCCGAAATATGATTTTGTTGATAGTTTCTTAAAGAATTCGTTGGCATAAGAAATCTTGAAGAACGAAACTTTCTTAGTGACCTGCAGTACAGCTTTCGTTGTAATGGGTCCACTTGGTGATCTAGTGGTTCATCTCACCGAGTATTGGAGCAAAACTTTGAATCAAATGATTCAACTAGTTGTGATGGATTTTCACCAAGGTTAAATTAGGTATAGAAGGGCTGACAGACACCGTCACACTTAGATCTATGTAGATCCATGTGATAACCTAGGAAGTTGTAACCACCTTAAAGTAAAAACTTATGTGTTTTGTTAGTAGTCAATTCATGTAGAGGCGTTGACGAAATTCAGAAAGCTATTAGCCGAAGTTCTAGAAAGTTCCTCTAAGTGGTCACAAAAATGACTCCCTAGGTGTTTCTTTCTTAAATGACAGATTGCTGGACAGTCACAAAGGAAGTGTAAGGTAGCCTCATGCGCTTCTTCATCGCTGCACCCTCTGCAAAGGTAATCAGTAATGAGCCTCATTTTCTTTTTGTGTGTCCCAGTAGGTTGTGTCCGGTGATTATGCTGACAAGGGAACAAAGATGTTTCTTGTTCATTTGCATAATTTTGTCTGTCCTCTGCTTTCGAGCAGGTTTTATCTCTCATTGGTTTATTGTTTGTTTCCAGTATCCTTGTTGATGCTACAGGTTGGAACTTTAATATGTCCTTGGGCTTGATTTGAATCAGGCAACGATCCTGTTTTTGCCAGCTCATCAGCTCTTTCGTTTCCCTGTAAATCACTGTGACCAAGAACCCAGCAGAATCTAATGTTATGCTGCATGCCAAGCACCTAAAGCTCTTCGTGACAGTAGGTTAAAAGCTCTGAGTTTATCTCGGTGGCAGAAATTGTTTTTATTGCTGCTTGGCTATCAACAAAGAGGGTGATATCAGCTCGTGGTATTGTCGTCATTGATATTTGCGTAGCTGCTTTGGTCACTGCCAAGACTTCAGCTTGAAAGACTCTGCAAAAGTCCGGAAGTCTGAAGGAGCTCGATAGTTCGAGAATTTCCGAGAAAATTCCTGCACCAACTCGAGTGTTCATCTAAGAACCATCAGTGAAGATAGTTATCGTAGATTCATTACTGAAAGGCTAGTTGTTTCCCCACTCCTCTTTATTAGGAAAATAGGCAGTGAAGGGCCTGTTAAAGTATAAACGGGGAGTTGTGTGCTTTGTTTCCAGCAGTTAGTCTGGCTTAGCCGCAAGACACTATATGCTGCTGATTCTTGCACGAATATATCTAGGGGTTCCAGGTTGAGTATTGCTTCCAGTCCCGCTGTGGGGGTGGTTTTCAACGCTCCCGTAATTCCTATGCATGTTAATCTTTGAGCTTTTTTCAAAGTTTCCAGGTTTGTTGCTTTCCGTAGGTAGTGTCCCATCGATTGAGGGAACTCTAAATATTGGTATTTTTCTTCTGTTAGCGAAGAGAGGCAATTCTGTGCCGAGATTCAGCCATTTCAGCGAGTGAGATGAGATGACTCGCCTTACTCGCCGACTCATCTCACTTCACTCGCAAAAGCGATTCAGCTATTTAAGTGAAATGAGTAAGTTCGAATCTAGTTTCGAACATGAGACAAAGAATAAATAACGGGTGATTTTTGAAGAGGTTTAGAACTTAAAAAAAAAAAAAAACACAAAAAATTCGAAAAAATGAATGAAATATTTATTTGAATCGATAGTTTGAACCTTGCAATTTAATGTTTAAAGATAATTTCATGCAAATGTTGACCGCGGCTGCGTCTCAGGTAGCCCATCCGCTGAGTCCAATTTTGGCATACTCTTTCACACATATCGGCCGGTATCTCACGAATGAATGCATGGATGTTGGCTTCCAGTGCGTCAATCGAAGCGGGCTTGTCCCTATAGATATTAGCCTTGACATACCCCCACAAAAAATAATCTAATGGTGTCAAATCGCACGATCTAGGCGGCCAATTGACCGGCCCGAAACGTGAAATTAACTGTTCACCAAACTCGCCTCGCAATTGCGCCATTGTTTCGCGTGCTGTGTGGCATGTGGCACCGTCTTGTTGAAACCATATATCATGCAAGTCAAGAACTTCCATTTCGGGCAAAAAAAAGTTTGTTATCATCGCTCGGTAGCGTTCACCATTGACAGTAACTGCTGGGAACGGCGCCGAATCGACATTTCGCGGTCTTCTGTCACACTAGCTGATACGGCCGCAATATTTTCTTCACTACGCACAGTACGTAAACGTGTTGGTGGTTTAATGTCCAACAAAGTAAATTTGGTGCGAAATTTGGTCACAATCTTCCGAATAGACTGCTCAGAAGGTCGAGAATGCCGACCATAAAATGGAAGCAGCGCGCGATGAACATTTCGAACCGAGCACGAATTTTGATAGTAAAATTCAATAATTTGCAAGCGTTGTTCATTTGTAAGACGATCCATGGTTAAATTGCAAACCAAACTGAAGCTGTTTGACAGTGACACAAGGTACTAAACACACGTCAGCTGTCAAAACCAGTGTTGCCAAAACCAAACCAGCTAAAAAATCACCCGTTATAAAAGAGCTTAATTCTACCTCCTTGTCGCACTCGTTACGCAAAACGAAATGAAACAAAAAATACAACAATGTAAACATTGGAATCTTTAATAATGGAGTTTGGAGTATCGTTTGTTTCAATTATTTTTTTTTTTGTCATAAATAAAGTTTAATGTGAGTTTCACCCTTGAGAAATAAAAAGTTTAAAAGTGTTGAAAGTGAATAGAATATAAATTTATTTAATATATATATGTGCATATGATAATAAAATAAAATTAAAGAATCAATAAAAGGGTAGTGTTTTTTATCTACGTTGTTGTTTTTTATTTCGTTTCCTATCCATGAATAGGAATTCTTGTGAAAAGCACACATACCTATCCAAAACTGGAAATTTACCAACACATACACCAAGTCACTGCGGAAATATCTGGCGAGTAATCTGACATTTCATTTCACTCGCTCACTCACTCCCTTTTGCTAACTGAATCGATTTTCGACGAAAAGTGACTCATCTCACTCACTCCCTGCGGCTTCGAATTAGCTGAATCTCGGCACTGTTTTCAATTGTTTGACCATTAAGGTAGAACTAGAATAGTCGGAAGCTAACTTAAGTGGTCGTACGAAACCGAGCGAAAACAAGAAATTTATATGAAACACACATAATTGCAAAGTGGAACTTTTCGTTTAGTTTTCGTTAAATTTTGGGGTCGGACGTGAGAGCGCTCAACGACCGCTCTTTCGTAAGTGGGCGAATGCAAAATCAAAATGGTGGAAGCAAACTAATAAGAACTTGGAGCTTGGTGCATAGTTTTCAACTTTTTTTTTCTGTTTGATGATGAGTGAAGTCAAATCAATTTCCTTTTAATCAATTTATATCACATCGAATTTTAGTGGTTTCGCAAAATAAATAATTAAAAGCATATCACTCTGTGATGTGAATAAGTATGAGAAAATAAACATTGAATAAACAATTATTTATTTTTTTTTTCAACTCCAACTCCAAATGCACTTAAGTCATTATGGGTTACTTGTGAAATTGACGTTTCTGAAAGCTACTTTTCGGTCAGTTTTGACATAAGCTTCCGACAGCTTCCGCCTATTCTAGTTCTACCTTTAGACCACAGTTCTTTGTTCAGGTTTTGACCTTTGGCAAGGCATACTCCATTTGTTCACTAATAGTGGATGGGAATTTTCCTGTCGCAAGTAGTGGTAGGTCATCTGCATAGGGTTTTGACACCAAGCTCGCTCATCGGAACATTGAATGGAAATTGGAATCGATGAATCATTTCTCAATATGTGTTGTATTGGATAAATTTTAAATTCACAAAATAAATACTGGTGTGCCGCAAGGCTCCGTTGTGTCTCCGACTCTATTTTTTATATTCATTAATAATCTTTTGCTCCGTTGGGTCTCCGACTCTATTTCTAATATTCATAAATAATCTTTTGTCTTTAATTTCATTTCTATTATATTGTTTTGCAGACGACAGTACCCGCTGATACTAGTTTCTAGATTCAAAGGACTGTTTTTAGATTGTGACACTCCTACGGCAGCGTATGATAAGCCCCTTAAGTGCACGATCAATGTA
Organism: Dasysyrphus tricinctus; assembly: GCA_963921185.1. NCBI lineage: Eukaryota > Metazoa > Arthropoda > Insecta > Diptera > Syrphidae > Dasysyrphus > Dasysyrphus tricinctus. The sequence goes on from OY992533.1 coordinate 10,549,744, forward strand.
CAATAAAAAGGTAAAGGGGAGCCATGGAATATTCTGTAGTTCATAAAAATCAAACCTTAGAATAAAAAACATTTTTGTTTTCAAAATCGTTGAACTGTCTTCGATTTAAAAGGAAATTGACTCTACCAACTTCATCTCTGTTTCAAACAAAAAAGTACTCTCCAACTAGGATGTAAGTTCTTGAAAATATATTCTTAGGGCCAGTTTGTTCACAGTGGGTTAAATCAGCAATTAGATTATCACTGATTCTGTTCAACCCATAGTTATGAATCTGTGATAATCAGAGAGTGTTTGTTCACTCAATTTTCAGTTTGATTAATAAATCATAGTTTTTCCAATAATCTTTCCATTTTCCAGTCTATCTGTCAATCAATTGTCAGACGTATTCCGTCATTAACTTATTTCAGTGTGAGTGAGCTTTCGAAAAAAAAACATTTTTTGTGCAAAAAAACACGGAAAATCAGTGCTTGAAATATAATTTTGTGTTCAATTTAAGATTGTTTCCGGTTAAATTACTATATAATATATTATATTATATTTTAATGCGGCTGATTGATTTTGTTTTCCAAATATATAGTTGAAGTGTGAAGGTAGTGATGGCATTCTGTGAAACCTAGTCATGGGATTTTTTCCCAGTTATAGTTTTTCTATGCAAAAAAGCACTTTATTTTTGGATAGTAAATAAAATAACTACAACTTGTAGTAAAATCAGTACAAATTGTTTATTTTTTTCTTGCAAGATGGACGATGCTTGGTTTCTCTTCATTCATGTTCTTTGTTCGAAGGAATTGGATAGAATTTGTTTCTCGTTTTTATACCTACGCTTAGGAAATAATCAATGATGAACAAACAAAATTCCAGAAAATCTTTGATTAAATCATGCTAATCAGACAGAATCGGCGAATTAGTTATTTCGCCAATTAAGTGCTAAAATCATGGATTCTCTGTTTAAAATGTTGATGAACAAACGCATTCAATGATAACCAACTGGAATAATCATTGATTTAAGTTGACAAGGTGTGAACAAACTGGCCCTTAGTGTGATTTTGGTTTGAACTTAATTTTGCTTCAAGGCACAGAGTTGCGTTCTCAATTTCCCTTTCAGGAGTTCCAAAAATTGATTTGCTTCAATTCAGTTTATTTGGGAAAAAAAGGGGTAACACCTTCAGACTTGCTTAAGATTAACTTTGAAATACAACACAATCAACCCTGATACAAATGTCTGTGATCTTTAATTCTAAATATACTGTATTCTTGTACCAAATTGATGCAACCTTATATGGTCTCTATACCTGCGTAATCATACAGACAAAGAGACTGTGCCGCACACAAGCACAAGATTCTTCATATTTTGCCAGTATTCTCGTAAAAGTATTATAGTTATAGTGAAAGCTGTAAAGTTATTAAGTGTATTGGTACTTTTAGGTCCAATTTAAGTACTATTAGCGTGTACTTCAAACTTCTTAAGTACCAGTACAATTACTTGGTACTTTTAAGTACTTTCAGATTTCAAGTACCAGTATCGATACTTGAACTTGTTATTCCACAAAAGTACTTGAAAAGTTTGTATTGATTAATTTTGTGCCTATGAGTTGAACATGAATACTTTTCAAGTCTTTTTTAATTCTTAAAGTACATACTTCTAATTTCAAAAGTACCTACTCCCTTTTGGTACTAAAAAAGAATTGCTCATAGCTCATAGGTACAAAAAATAATCAATACAAAAATTTAAAGTAATTTTTTGGAATTATAAGAATAATTTCAAGAACCGGTACTGATACGAATTTTTGAGTATAAGTACGAAGGAATTGTAGGTACTGGTACTTAAAAGCTTTCAAGTTCAAAGGAATTGTACTTATACTGGTACTAGAGTCTTAAATACACAGGTATGGGCTATAGTGTTTTAAGATTTACGAAAAGTGCAGTTTAAAAAATTTACTAAGGAAGGGAAGACCGATTTGGATATGAAAATTAAGAATTTGATCAAAGAAAAATCAGTTTGTGACATGAAAATCAAAAATCTACGTAAAATTCAAATTTTTCAATTGACTTTTAATACTAAGCTTTACGCATATGTATTTTAAAACATGACTTCTACTATATTAGGTACTAGTATTTTTACTATAATTTGTTTTCGACGGGACTGGCACAATGTAGCGCGTTTGTAGCAGACTTTATTCACAGCAAACTTTCTTTGTCTGTACGGTTGCATTGAATTAACGTGAATTCATCGGTGCACACAAAGTCCGGAATGGATGATGAAACCAAAACATTTCGGACTTTAACCATTGTTTTTGCAGCAACAATGGTTAAAGTCCTAGTTTTATGTAGAATTTTCAGGATTTATATTATCCAAATGTTAGAAAATAGTTTGCTCGAGTGCCTTGAAAAGGATGTGCAGTGCATACTCTTCTAAACCATGTTTTTCTGCTCAAATTTCGATTTATTTACTTTACCAAGACTATTCCACAGTTTCTCAAATGTTAGCCTTGTGGTAGCATCCTTAGAAATTAACAATAAAACCTGCAAAAGATTTTAGATTACATTCATTTTTCATTTCAAGAGAGGTGAGTGGGAACTCAGGTTACGAGTAGGCTTTGTGAGTTTTTATACTTTGGATTGCAGATTCTTCAGTTGGGTTTTGTAAATTAATCCAAGACCATCAGGATCAATGATTATTTTCTGAAAATTGATTCCCTAATGCATTGCATCTGTTTCTGGTCCTTACATAGGTACCTACAGCAGAAATATTTTGGGCGTGAATATAGGGTATATGGATGCATAAAAGCTTCTGAGTGCATATTATGTAAGATGCAAGTTTGAAAAATTCTCCACTTTCTATCACTCAATCTGACGTTCATGGAAACACAAGAGTATTCTCTAGGCTCTGGCTCATCATCGTATATATATCGAATTTATTGTTGGAAATGTTGGAAATACTATGCCAATAACAGTCGATGATGCTTCCAACTGCTGTGCCTGTCACGATTTATTGGCAGTTTTTGCACACATACGTACTTTTTCCTTCTCCTGAGGACCGGTTCACCGAACGACGACGACTGGAAACAAGGGTTGTTGCATGTTTTTTTTTTTTTTGTAGATTTGAGTAGTCCCTCAAGGCATGAACAAAAAGCAAATATTTTCATTTCAAAATTCGAAATTTAATTCAATTGGGAATTTATGTTTTTGCTAAGTTATTTTTGTTGCCCTTGGCTGTTGTGATAGAATTTGTGTGTGTGCTGTTGATGCAAATGCATTGAGTTGGCAATTTATGTTATTTGTTTTGCAATCGAATAAAAACATACCGAACTAGAAGGGAATTCAATATGCGTAAGAAGTAGTACGGGGAATGGGAAAAAAAGTACACCAAGTTGCACAAGAACATTAGACTTAAACTAGTCAGTACAAGGAAGTACAGTGAAATCGCAAAAAGATGAACAGTTTTGAAAATAATATCAGAAAGATGATGTTCCCCATCCGTACACTGGAATAAGATAATTTCTGGGGTTTGACATGACGCTTATGAGCATAGCAGCGTGAATGTTGGCAATTTTTACCCTTCATATTATATTTGAACGGTTGATTTAAACGGGAGATTTTAAGAAATCGACAGACAATCGTAAGATACAATATCGGGAATTCACCAGGTGAATTCTTCACGATGACCTTCATTAATATTCGCACAAGTTGGCGATTTTGAGGGAACTTTCAGAATGCGAATTCAATTCCAGAGGAAACTTATTACCGACGCGACGCTTCACGAAATTATCTCAATAAGGGGTTTTTTAAAGTGACCAGCCCGCTCCCAGGATATTGTACGATTTTTAAATTTTCAAGATTGCAGCTGTGACTGCCTCTTTGACCTAAGGCGGTCTAATGAGCCGACAGACTCCACTTCTTTATCTGATTACACTCGAAGCGATTTCGGAAGGCACGCTGGTTTTCGACACAGAACATCGGTTTAAACAAGTAGGGTCCGATGACGAAGCCAAAGTTCTATACTGCTACAACGGGAATACAATTTTAGAATCTCCCCTGTCGAATGAAACCACTACCGACCCACTTCCACCCCTACAGTGTGAATGGCACTCTTTTCAAAGAAGGAAGTTATGTATGTTGTCGCACCTTGCAGTAGGGTTTAATCAAAATGACGAAAAAATTGTTTTTTTCTAAGTATAAATGATCAACAGTGTATGCTACCAAAACAACTTATACAAAATTTGCAAACCATAAAACCCTTTGCACAAAAACATTATTTTTGTTTGTCGAAGCTATAATTTTGAAAAAAATCCTAATATCCGTTTTTTTGCGTTTTACTCTTAAATGACGAAGTTGTCAAAAAATTATTAATGCTTAGTAAATACGTTATAGTATTGTCTACAAAAAATATTATGACGCTGGGAACAAGGCAAAATTCTGGTTTCAAAATTCTGCTTTGCAAAATTCTGTTTTTTCAAGTTCCCAAGCCATTTCTTCCCATCACGCGTTCCAGCCCGTAATTGTCTGAACTGACTTGGGTATTGAGGTCTCCCATGACGACTATGATAAGATGAGAGTAAAACGCGGTTTTATCTTCCTCGGTCGCTTCATTTGTGGAGGCGTAGCCCTGAATAATTGTGCCGTTAGAATTTTTGAACGAAAACCTTGCTGTCATTAATCTCGCAGAAAAGGGCGCCCAGGAAATCAAACTACGCCTTTCTTCTACGTTTAACACAGTCCCAACGCCATGCAGTCTTTGGCCACCCTCTTTTTCATCTTCCCCGGAATACAGCATTCTCGTTTGTCCAGTGTCAGATCTGTATTTAGATCTTCCTCTCCACTTAGTTTCGCTTATGTTCAGGATACTGATCTTTAGTGGAAGCATTTAGGGCCCAACCTGCTCGTATCTACCCTCGCTGTACAAGGATCAAATGTTTCATGATCCGATTTTCGTACGTATTCGGTATAGCCAAAGGTAACATTTGCTCTACACAGAACAATATAATCGAAAAACCGGTATTTTTGATGTTTGACCATTTTTGAAGTCACAATAATCTTCTAACATGCACAAACTGCGCGTTTACCGCTTAAAAGTTACATATACATATGTGGAAAACTATTATTTTTTGACATTTGACACTGTTTTACTTGTTGCTCCCCAAAATATGAAGTGTATCAAAGTTTAGCTAAAAAGAATTTTTCTCAAAGTTTGAGCCAAATTAGACCAGTTCTAGGCATCACTTTTAAATATTTTTGATTGAAAATTGGATTTTTCCCAAATGTTCAAAATTTAATAATTTTAAAGATTTTTATTTTTTTTTTAATGTAATTTTGATGTAATCTTGTCATTGATTTTAATTTTTAGTAGCTTTTTTTTGTATTGGTTAGTTCCTAGATAAGATAGATAAGATATTGCCTTCGTTCTATTTTGTAAGAAATAAAGGATAGTCCTTAATAATGGCTGAAGGTTATTTTTTAGTTAAATATACTGAACAACACACTCCACAATAAAACATGGAATACTAGTGATTTAAATATTTTTCTCAAGCCAATTTTTATCAGAGATCTCCTTGTCCAAACTTCGAATCTACTCCATTGTTTGTTTTGAAGACGATAGAGGATGTTATCGTTCATTTTCACACATATCTATTTCCGGATCCCACACTTGTTCTTAGGTTTTGAAAATTCAAATGCAGCGTACGATAATCTTGATGAATTCCGATGTTGACAGCGGTGTTCATTTGGGATGAATACTTAATGCTGTCTAATATATCGTTAAATCCGAACAAACCCTTTCCATTTCGTATGCCACTTTCCATAAGCGTATTCGAGTAAAATGAAAATATTATCTGAACATTTTTAACAAAAAAAAAAAAAAAAAAAATGATTAATAAAACACTTGTTAATTTCCACAATTTAAATTGTGGAAATTAACAAGTGTTTTATTAATCTTTTTTTTTTTTTTTTTTGTTAAAAATGTTCAGAACAATAAACTTCCACCAAGTGGCTAATCATCGCTCTATTGAGCATATAAAAAAAATGAAAATATTATTATTCAAGGTAAAAGTGCAACAATACAATAGATGTAAAAAATGAATGGGAATAATGGCATACTTTTAACGAATTTATACTTTTGACAAGTTTCGAATTTTTCTCAAAAAATTTCAATTGGGGTTAACTTATTCTACTTAAAAATAAATATGAAGTTGACTTAATAAGAAGCTTTTCCTTCAGAGACCAACATTCTTAAAACTAACCGCGACAACTGAATAAAGAAGAAGCTATGACTTTGCATAATCTCTATATCGATGTGAAAAGCTTCCAATTCCTATTTACATAGAAAATTATCTTCAAAGGAATTATTCCTAACGTTCACTGCGATGTGATCTTCTCTTGGTTGAACAAAAAATAAACGATTTTTTTTTTTTGTTGAAACTATGTGTCAGCCAATAAATTCTAATGTCGCATTAAGCCTCACTTTATATGGCTTTGTGGGTGTATGTATATTAGTTGCTCGCAATTCCCAACATCCTTGCCACTAACTGGTGTAACGCAATAAGAAAAAAAAAAAAAATAAAAGAACTAAAGAATTGCAAAAGAAGGTAGTATACAACATGCCACACGCGAAAGGACCCAAGTTACATGCGATAATGGCACAACTACTGCAAAGGGTGGACATGGATGGCGATGGCGTCGTCGGTCGTCGTAGTCGTCGGCGTTGTCGACATAAACGGAACGGGGGACATAGAGCAGTAAATTATGTTTTATATGCAATAATGTCGGCCATAAAAATGTTGCAATAAATTAAATTAACTGCTAGAATTGCTGATTTTATTATCACCCGGTTGGTATATGGTTTATTTCTTCCTTTTTTTTTGTTGCTCCTCGTTATGTTTCCATATCTACAGAGTATGCTATGTATGGGTTGGATGGGTTCTCCTTTTTTGGTGAACGATCAGTTAAGCTTATGGCCACTTTATCCCAAGCCTTATGATAATTTTGTGTAGTATTTGAATTCTGATACAATTCATGAGATTAATTTCATGTTATTTTGATAAACTCCGTACATAAAAACGTATATCTATAAAAATAGAAGTGTTTTCAAATGATATACATAAGTCGGAAGTGGATGCGGCTAAGGGGAATTATTATCAATCGCCCCGAGCGTCACGAGACATTGCGACTTTCAATGTTATGCCATTTTTAAATGCACATTACTTTTTTTTGTGACGTTTTCGGGATGCGTCTGCGGCAGGACTTTTGGCAATGAACAATAGTAAATTTTTTTTTCAAGTTTGGAGAGGTTCAAATTTTAATTTTTACTTAAGACTACTAATGTGTACATCATTGAAGCATTTCGTTTAATATTTCAGACACGTCTGGCAGGCATTTGACAACTAGAGAAAAGTTTTAAAATTAAATATTTTTGTAATAAATTTATAGAGGTTTTCTTTTGACTTTAATCAAGTGAAGTTTTTTGTTGATATCGTGTGCATATGGATTAAGTATGGCACCACACAAATTTTGCCACCTTTAATTTTAGAACAAATTAAATTTTATAAGGAATTAAGACGTATTTATATGTAAATTTATGATAGTCCAAAAAGTAGTTTTGCATATCGTGAAAGCGTCTGGCAAACATTCTACACCGACACGGAGCGAAAACCAAAGATGGGATTGGTGGAGGTGTGTACTCTGATAGACTAAATTTAAGTCTCTCATTTGGTCTTCCAAATCACTGTAGCCTGTAGCGTATTTCAGGCAAAACTTCTAGCGATAAAAGGAGTACTATCTTGGCTCAAAGAAATCGTGATGTCAACCTCGGATATCCGCATGTTCTCTAATAGTCAAGCTGCTGTTAAATCCCTGGAGTCTGTCTCTACAAACTGTAGAACTGGAGTCTGGTTAGAGATGGCGCAACAGTTTAATATTTACCTTTGTTGGGTGCCGGACCATAGTGACATTCCAGGTAATCGTAAAGCTGATGAACTTGCTAGAAGTGGAACATTACTAACCATTTTACCTGAAAAGCAAAATATTGGTATACCCATCGTTTGATTAGAACAAACATTAGGTGGGACAACATCCCTACTTATCTGGCGAAAAACCAAGTATTGACTTAAAGCGCTCCAAGTGTTTAATATCTCTAACGGTTCCAATTTATTTTGTCATTATCATTTCTCTTTAGTTAAAAATAAGATGAAGACATTGATTATTCCAGAACAACTAAGTAGGAACTATAACCTTTGAAAAATTATAAACCCCTTCAAAAATACTTGCATTTATGCAATTATTTTACCAGCAATCAAATTATTAACTTAACAAGCTTAAGTATGTCTAGTTAACATGTGTGAAACTTCCCAGGAAAATATTCTCAAATTATGTGCTCAACTAACTAACTACCTGACGGTGACGAGCGACAGATAGTGGCAATAGCATCGGCAGCGGTGGTCGGTGGCAGCGCCACCGACAACGACCCTTGGTTTGGGCAATTATTTCTATCTCTGTTCGGAATTACGGTAATTTCGATGTAAAATTTCTTCATTACGCGCATTCCAAAATAACTTAGTTGTTCGATTGCCACATTATTTCTCTCTACCCCAAGCAAAGCAAAGCAACCCATACTGTGGCAAATGGCCTGAACTGGTCGGTCAAAAGGAATCCGAGTCAGTCGTCGTCGGCTTCAGTGCCAATTAGGTATAACAGAGTCATAGTTACTGAGCACCGTCATAGCCACAACTCACCTCATACTCATTTCAGCCTTTGCAACTCACTCCACTCAGCCATTCCGATCTGATTGAACTAATAACTTCACAATTACTTCAAATTAAAACTAATAATATTTATTAAACGAAATTACGGCCATAATAGTTAGCGGTGTAGCAACCTCTCCGTCTCCATAACACTATAGCAGCGGTAGCGCGAGTAGGTTGAGTATGCGAGTACGAGAGTGCGGCTGACTAGAAATATCTGGCACATTGAATTCGAATTAAAATGTTTATCGTAGTTTACTATCCGAACAAGCATCGCGTTGCGAGTGGTTTCGTTCAATTAGCCGCCCCATCCCCAATCCCCTATCTCGATTCCCGAATATCATCATCAGGTGTGGTGTGGTAGCTGGTGAGAAGGTTGGTATAGGTAGGTAATGTAGTTGAACTGTTGGAACTTGGAACAGCAATGCGGCTGGCAGGAGCAGGAGGCAGCCCCGGTAAGCTTGTTCATACGAAGATAATTTACGTGATTTCGCTGTGCTCAATTAAGTGTGGCCAGGCCCATTAATATAGGAGCAGCACAAAGAGGAAGGAGGAATGGAAAATGGAATATGGGCTGCAGGGGGAACAAGATGATTTTATCAGAACGGAACCCGAGCTATTTAGTTTTACATCAAATTATGGAATGTAAACGTGGCACGGAGCAGATGCAGCGATTAAATTATGGAATTGTTGTGAAATGTGAAAACGTTGCAGCTCTGGAGAATGTGTATAGAATTTCATGGCTATCTGTCTGTTTGGTAGTTTGTTGGGTCTTTGGATTTGCATTGATTTTGATTCAAGTATTTGTGTTTCATCATTTGTTTCGGTCTAACAGATTGCATGTTTTTTGTCAGCAAAAAGTTATTTTACTAGTGGCATACAAGGAATCAAACAGAATAATTTCTTGAAAGCACAAAATTAGAACATTAACATAATATTTCTTCATTCCCATACAGAAACGACTGAAGCACTATTTTCGTAGGACCGAAGGTTTAGAGAATATAGCTTTTTCAAAAATATAAAATGACAAAAATATGATTTTATCTGGCATACTTCTTTAACAGAAAATTCTATCGGAAAGTATTTCAAGAAGTGTTTGCAGATAACGTGATCTTTAACAAGAAAATATTAAAATGTTCATCCTAAAATTAACCATTGAAAGATATAATTATGGAAATAATTTGTTCAAAAGTCAAAAATAACGGTTTTTCGGTTTTTATTCGTAAGCTGCGAAGCTGGTTGAAATAAATGTAGGTACGCTAAATTTATAATAGATTTTCAGCTTTTCCCGTTCAAGTGGTTGGTTTCAAGAGCCATTGCGATTTCAAAATGGTGAAATTTGAAAAATACCGGTTTTTTGAGGTCATAAAGGTGTTTGTTTCTCTCGAAGTATTGTGTTTGAAATATATTTTTTTAAAACAACGACTATAAATAACTTTTTGTGAGTAAAAAATTAAGGAACAGACTTTCGAAAACCAGTATTTTCGAGATTTGACCATTTAAAGTCGCAGTATCTTGGAACTGAGTGCTCGTACGGAAAAAAGTGTCATCGAACTTTTTCAAGAGAATATTATAATCTTTACAATCAGGCCTTTAGAAGCAAAGAGCAAAAACCGGTATTTTTGAGACCTGGACAAGTTTAGAAGTACCTAATAATATCTATTAAATTAACCCTATTAGAAAATATATGATAATGCTTTTTTGAAGAGGGTCACATGGCCTACAAATGATATTCAAACATTTAAAAAATACTGTTTGAGTGTTAATGATGAAGGGTACTTCAACTTTTTGAAATAGCAAGATTTTGTTTATCGTTCTTATGGAAAAAGAAGTCGTAAGATTTTTTGTAGACAGTAATATAACTTTTTTTATTAGCAATTTCGTCATTTAAAAGTGAAACGCAAAAACCGTTTTTTCGGCTTTTCACAAAATTTTAGGAATGATTATTAACCCACTCCGCTTGGCAAAACGAATTCAATCAACCTTCGATGGATCCCGGGTCACTTTGACATTTATGTTTAAGAAATGGCTGATGAACTGGGCAAAAACGATTCATTACTTGAACCAAGCCAAACTGTACCTTGGGTCCTGCCACTGGAGCAGGAAAAGAGTAGAATTCATCAAAGTTTCCTAAGAGCCGCTAACAACAGATGGTTAACAAGTGACACCTGCCAGGTTTCAAGGAACCTTTGGCCAGATATTTCAAAGAACAAGACACAATATTTACTTAAGCTAGGCAGACCTCAATTGTCCCTCTTGGTTGGAGTCCTAACGGGTCACAATTCAATGGGAACCCACATGAGCAGAATGGGCATCAGCAAATCTGACTTATGCAGAGGGTGCCAGGACGCATCCCTTTATTCCTGCATTATCCATATCCTGGGGAGCGCAATTGATCCATTGAGATCCGAGTGAGGTGATGTGGCTTGCCGCACCGCATCATCCTTTCTAACCTAACCTAATCTAAAGCTCTCCGCAAAAAAAAAACAGGTTTTTGTGGAGAAAGTTATATGGTCTGCAAACTTTGCACTGAAGGCCTGGTCAAACAGACCGCGGTCCGGCGATCTTTGTAAAAATTTACAAAGAAAATTTGATCGTCATCGTCGCGTTCCTACTTTCCCAGTAAAGTATTGACCGTTCCAAGCCATGAGTTGTTTTCGATAGTAAATACAAGAGCTCTTGAAACACGGGTACCCGAAGATCCACCCGGGTACCCGTGTTTTATCTGTGTAGTACCCGGGTACTCGAATTACCTGGGTACCCGAGTAACCGGGTACCCGAGTACTTGAGTACCCGGGTATTTTCAACTACCCGGGTAGCTGAGAACGGGAAGATCTTAAAATACACACATTGTTATTGCACAAATTCACTTTCTTTGGTCTAGATTAATTTTATTTTTGTTCTACATTTGAATTTTGTTCTATATTTGAATTAAAAAAATGCAGAAAATCAACTTTTATACTCTAGTGCTGCCGGTCCTCAGGTACCCGAGACACATAGGTACCCAGCAACTAGTTTACCCGAGACATACGGGTACCCGATAAACTTTTACGCGGTCACCGATGCACATTGGTTTTGTATTTCTGAATATCAAAATGAGAGGGAAATACGAGTCAGGTAAAGGATTCCACATTCGAGTAGTGCGACTAAGAAAAGAATCTCTATACTTGACAGTACGTCTGAAATTGGGCTCAAGGTTAACCTTGATATGCATTCCTAGAAGAGTACCAGTATTACGGTGGGAACTGCTTAAGAGGAGGAATGCAACTGAATATATCACTAGAACACTGATTTAAAAAAAAAAACGATAAATAATAAAAATGCACGAAACATTGCAGCGATGTTCAAGAGATGCAAATATTTCCGTTTTAAGTTTATCACCTACCATTTTTAACGCTCTATTTTGAATTATTTCCAAGAGACTTAAATGGGTTTTAGGAGCACCTGTCCAAATATGGGAGTTGTACTCAAACTTTGGACGAATGAAGGCTTTATAGATTACAGCCAGATCAGATCAGATTTTGGTAACGTCGAATATGTGATCATTCCACCCAGAACTGAAAGCTGTTTGGTTTCCTCAATGCAAGTGCCACTCATGGAAAGCGGCAAAAGATGCGGATTTCGCTTTAACGACAAGACAGCATTGAGTTTTTGAAGCATTCAATAGGGCTTTTTAGAAAATACCAATGTTCATTTCTAAATGTCAAACTCAGGACCTCGGCACGAATGACATTTAGGTAGCACCCATTTTCTTTTTTATTTCGGAGGCAAATACACTCCAATTCAACAGAATGAGCACACGGATTTTCATAGTTGGTTTGTCAATTTTTTTTCAAACATTGTGCATTGTCCGAGAATAAATATAAACATAAAAACTATTTCAAAAAAAATTGTTTTACTTCCATCCATTAACTCTTATTACCAGTTTCAATATTTGAGCTTATTCAGTTGACACAAAAAGACTGCATTTTCCCTTATGGAAAGACTTTGAACAGAGCCGGAGGAAAAATAGCAGTGCTTTTTGAATTAATCTTTCTGTATTCTTTTCCCAACATCATAAGCAAATAATAAGCATAATCAAATGATTCATTAAGGAAAATGTTAAAAAAAAATTGAAAAAGAACCTTTGAAAATGTGTGTCCCTATTCATTTGAAGTGGAGTGTAAATGTTTGGATTTTGTTTTTTTGGTAATAGCGTCTGTCAAACGTGCCGAATTGTTAGCTGTCACTGTGACTTTGGCAATTTGGTAGAGATCTCTATTCTACACGGTTTTTTATTCCCCATTGGACCAGGGTTGTCAGATTGGGCTATTTATCATAAATTGGGCTATCTTTTTCTTAAATTTGCGACAAGAATTTGAAAAAAGTAGCCCAATTTCAAATTATTTTTTATTATTTTTGAGAAAATTCGTTGCATAAGTCCAGAAATGTATTTAAATTCGCCCAAATTTTATGGATGTGCCCTCAGAAATTATTCCAAAACAAAGAAGAACGTGAAATATATAAGAAATTTTAGATTTTTTAAATGAGATTGGGCTAGTTTTTGGGCAATTTTTAGAGCACCGATTTTGGGCTACAAGAATTCTGAAATTGGGCTACACAAGTGCTTCCTGACCTGGCAACCCTGCATTGGACAATGCTCTTGAGATCAGAATTTAATGAACTCATCATACCATACCGTTCAAGCTCCACAAGTGAATCTTGAAACGAATATGAAAAGTTGAGGATACTGTCGTCTGCAAAACAATTTAATGGATTATTAGAGGTTTCAGACAGAAGATCATTTATATAAGGAAGAGAGTCGGAGGCAAAACGGAGCCAAACAAGTCACTAAGAAGTTTCCGTTCTTCGAGATAATTCTTAAGCTGGTAACTTGTCAGCGTTTTCATGACCTTGGATAAAAGATTAGCTTTTTTTGGGGACAGGATGGACAAATGCTGTTTTCCATCCACTCGGAAAGAATCCAGTATACTAGGAGAGATGGAAAAGCTTACACAGTGGCTTTGCCAGCATTGAAGAACACCTCTTCAGAGCAATGGGAGGTATACTATCCGGACCAGCGGATTTGTGTTAATCATTAATTAATTATTAAGATATTATTTTACGTTGCTTGTGTGCAACTTGTTGTTTTTTGCATGTCATAATAGATTTTTTCTATTTGAAACGTCCGCCCAGAGTTAACTAAGACTGTTTTGACTCCCACAAATGCAAAACAGAAAAAGGTTGAAAATGCCCAATAAAGAGGTCATGAAAACAATAAGTGACATTTAATGCTCTACTCTACAGGATATGTTCAAAGTCAAAATAAAGTCGTAATTTACGTATAAAGCTCTATGAAATCGATTTGCTATAAAATGCTTTACTTTAATAACGATCGAGTATATCTATTTTCAGGACATAAAGTCAATTTCACGAGATTTTCAAAACCATATTTTTACCACTTCAAAGAGCAGCAAAATCCTTAGCCATTGACAATGACATCGAGACAACAACGAAGACAGAAGCGAGGGAGGAAACAGAGAAAGTCGTAAATTTTATCAATTTACGCGATAACAAAAGATTACTACTCCATAAAGTGGTAATTTATCTTTTTGTACCATTTACCAATTACATTGAACATTCGATATATCCCTCATGTACATGTAGGTATAGGTATGAGATGATTTTCGTTTTCCCAAACGGCCCTAAGAGATATAATAGTTGGTGCTTCGTTTTTGCGATCCGGCTATATCCTATATACTTGTAATATATAGGTATAGACTCCCTGGAAAATAAATCAAGACGTTATTACTTCCCCCACATTAAGCTGCCGACAGCTCATTTAATGGCATGTGCTTAATGCTGGAACAACTACACTCCACTCCCATATATAGATATATGTATGTTCGTACATTCTCGCTCTCGCTCATCTCCCCGCATCCGTTTCCGTTTCACAGCCACCGACACCGCCATCGACCTTATACAGATACTTTATTTTCTGTTTCCTTTTTCTTCACACCAGTGCCAGTGCTTGTAAGGGTTGCCGCACCTGAGATTTTTAAAGTGAAAGAAAATAAAGATGTATGAAAAATTTTAAGGAAGTTTCACTTGAGTGATTATTTCGACCCTTCATGACAGTTATGAGGTGAGGTGAGGTGAGTGTATCTAGTTTGAAGGAGCACGATTTAAAGCTTCTAGCTTTGCAGAATGATTTTATAGCTAAAATCTTAGAATAAAATCCTTTATGAGAATGCGGTTTTAGGGGGCAGAGGGAATTTAACTTACAAAAACAATAAAGGTCTGTTTAATTCAAGATTTTTGGAATCTCTTTAAACTGAGCTAAAATGTGCAAAACCATCAAAATGTCACAACGGTAACCCTGTCTCTTGCTATTATTTATGAATTGCCATACTCTTGGTATGGTGTTTGGTGAATTTGATGAAATTGAAAACATTTATGCAGAAAATATGTTACCCGCCATGTGTCCTGATGGTGGTAGCGGGTGACGGTGCGGCGGCAGCAGCGTGGCTAAGTTGGCAAGGCGGCTTTTAATCCTTGTGCCGCTATTGGTTTTGTACGTGTTGCAGAATAATCAATCCCCAGGAATATGCCAAATTGTATAGTGATGACGATGGTGAATGGTGGCATTGGTGAGGGTGGTGTGCTGGTGTTGCTGTGGTGGGAAATGTTGTCGACAAGATATTTGCAATAAATCTAACAAAATGTGACCTCGATTGAAAGATATTTTCGTGGGTGGTGTGATTTTTGTTGTTGTTGTTGTTTCTGTTGGTGTTTCCGATTGTTTCTTTGGAATTCGCTGTATACTTAATAAATTATTCGATAAAGTGTATCGTGATATTAATGTTTCTATTCCTTTTATATCTTTTATAGGGAGAGAACACGAAATGAGAGGATTGACGTACACTTCAATATTGGCTTTTGTGAAAGTGACACACGCAAGGGAGGACTTTTCATGTTTGGTGTGGTAGAAAATTGATAATGACCTCAAACTTTTTGGTCATTTCCTGAGTGGGTTTTGTTTGGTATTGGATAAGTAAGAGATGGTTCAAGCAGAAACTGCTCATCTTAGAATCCGATAGAAGCCCTCCCATGGGTTCTGAGTGAAAATATTTGCACTGCGCTGCTAAGGTATTACTTTAAGCGTTTGAAAGTGTCCAGTATGACCACTCTCTCAGCAGAAACACATGAGCGAATTTTCTGGTATAACCTGTTGTTGCCCCGGTGCGATGGTTGTAGTCTGGAACCACCTTATCAAATACTTTTTTCTCGAGCTTCAGCAACTTTTAGTTTTAAACCACCTTATGAACTGTTATTCTATGAGATAAGGAAAAATAATAATTCAGGCAATAAAGGGATAAGCATTGGATCCCAGGCAAACAAATTAAACTTAAGAGGCGCTGTACGCCTTTCAAGTTCCAGTAACTTAATATGGTTTCCAGATTAAGAATCTATTGCGGCTACTCTCCTCACGCTTTAAAGGGAACTTCTAGTTATTTTGTAGGATGACGACGATACTTGCCCGTAGGGGCAATCTGTCAAGAATTAACGCTTTAAGTCAGTCTGTTCATCCGAAAAGTCAAGGTTTTGGACACCCGATCTCAACAACTATTTTCCCGTGCCAGAACAGAAGAACACGACACGAAAAAAAGCCCCTGAGCACAAGTCTGTAACCAGTGGGGATCACAGGGACCCAACATTTTCAGGAATGATAAAGGATATCATGAGACATCATCAGAGAAAGTTTCCGCCTACTGACACACCCATTCTTTAAAATAGGTCGTCTAATCGTCGAAAGTTGATGTAAACGAGGGGTGCGTTCTTTAGAAAAGTTGTAGATGATTTATTAAATAATAACTCTTCCATACGAAACTTTTTTCCACACCCAATTTTGGGGGCTTTTTGACAAAAAATGTCTTATGACTAGTTTCTATGAAAATGAAACGAATTGCAAAAATAACAGGTTACGAACAAAAAATTATGCAAAATGTTTGCCCGCCCACTTTTGAGGGCGTTTTTGACAAAATTTCTTTTGTAATCGTTTTCTAAAAAAAAATGTGAAAAAAGTAACATAGAATAAAATGTGTAGGTACATAGTTCCTTTTTTAAAAATTAGGACATATACAACATTTTTTACCACGCCCACTTTTTAGAGACGTATTGGAGAGAATATCTCTAAAACTAAAAAAAATAAACACTTTTTTTTCGTAAACGATAGTCTAGGGCGTTAAAGAAATCATAAATTGGATAAAAACGATTTCGTTCAAACGCTTTCGTTTTACGTAATGGCTGATGATTACCTTCCGTGAGAAATGAGGATCTAAATTATACCTTAAGCTCCAAAAATATCAAAAAAACGCAAGGATATCTTAACATCTATAGATTCTTGTGCATTAATTGGATCTCCTTCATTTTGTTTACCTAAATCGCATAGAACGCTTTCTCTAAATACAGCACAAGAAAAACTAAAAATCATTCATATCGAGAAGCAAGGACATAACTCGTATTCATCCCAATAGGAATTATGTGTGCATATATCGAAAGAAATGAAATAGATTTCGAAATTGGCAGCATCAGCCCCTGGTGATCTCATTAAAAACCCAGCTGAAGTAATTTCAAGCTTAAGTGTCCTCTTTATGTTGGAATATTTATAGTGCCATCACTCACTTTTGCATCCATTTCGGGCCAGAGGGCTCGCTTCTTGTTCTTCTTTGGAACCAAAAGAGAAATAAAACCATAGGATATCAGTAGCAGAGGAGATATCCTTTTTTCAAAGTAGTAGAGAGGATACACTTTCACTGTGCTTCAGAAAATTTTTATTATCCACCAGGGGTTGCCAAAGGAGCAATATTTTTTAATCCTGCCAGAAGTTGTTGTTATTTTATCTTCTCGATGTGTATGTGTGTGTGTGTGCATGCGAATTTAAAGGCACACACGTAAATTTATGGATCTCCCGGATGAAAATAATACGTATAAGTGAAAAAAATGTTATTGCATGGCAATTTATTACCAAAACAAAAAATATACAAAAAAAAAGTAAGAACTCAACCTTACAGAAGGGAGAAGGATAACGAGTATCTCTGTATATCGTAACTGCTATTGTAGGATCTCTAGAGGTTTGAAGCTGTACACCTCTGGGGATTGTAACTGGGTCATAAATTACCATTCGTCGTCCTCGTCGTCATGTATATTTTCGTATAATGGATGTTGAATTCGGTTTCCCCCTTGTTGTTCTCTTTTTTTTTCTGCATAGGTACGCACATTTAAATTGGAATATATCCTCGAAATATACTCGTACGTATGTGTAACAATTGCAATAAATATTGTGTGATATAGGGGTTACTTGCAAGAATGCAGTTCATTTGTTGTACCTTTTGTATTATATATTTTTTTATTACAATTCATATACTACATATTGGCAATAAAATTAATTTGATTTGCTTTACGCATTGCAAAATTAAATTGTCATCAAGCCATAAAATATTTATTATACAATCTAGTTTTGTAATAAATTTGAAATGGCAACAAATCATTTTTTATTGAGAAGTATTGTTGTCAAAGGAGGCCATATGTTGACCATGATGAAAAAGATTTTTGGACATGAACATCAGAAGCTGTTTTGCATGAGGTTTAGTTAAGGGGACGAATTTGGGGGAATTGGATTTTCTATGTTTGTTCCGGATTGACAACTTTTGTACGAAATGGTTTTATTAGTTTTGACTTAAAACTGGTAAACTTGCTTTGCAATACTTGGACTTAACCCTTAGGATCAACGAATTAAGCTTTGATGGCTTTAAATTTTGTATTGATTTTCTCAAGGGCATAATTTCCACCATGTTGTTTCTTCCACTTTATATGTGTACCTACTCATTAACAAGATATGAAGGTGATACCGCACTTTGAAGCAAACCTACTACAAAATCAATTAATAAGGACCTTCTAGGAAGACTCATTTCATAAGTAATTCTGTTCTGAATATTGCAGATATTTCCAACTAGTGGGAAAATTTGAAAACAAATCATTACAAGCTAAAGAAAGATTTTTGCAACCGCTCCCTATATTTTGTTCAAAGATAAAAGTATAGCTCTAAGGGAACGAATATAAATAATAAAGCTGAATTTTTATAATAAGAAATAATAAGAAATTGAGCTTATATATTACAGGTATTACCAAAATATAAAAAGTCATAGAGTTCTAAGTCACAAGTTCAAGTCCAAGCTCCAGTCCAAGCCCAAGCCCAAGTACAAGTTCAAGTTCAAGTTCAAGTTCAAGTTCAAGTTCAAGTTCAAGTTCAAGTTCAAGTTCAAGTTCAAGTTCAAGTTCAAGTTCAAGTTCAAGTTCAAGTTCAAGTTCAAGTTCAAGTTCAAGTTCAAGTTCAAGTCCAAGTCCAAGTCCAAGTCCAAGTCCAAGTCCAAGTCCAAGTCCAAGTCCAAGTCCAAGTCCAAGTCCAAGTCCAAGTCCAAGTCCAAGTCCAAGTCCAAGTCCAAGTCCAAGTCCAAGTCCAAGTCCAAGTTTAAGTCCAAGTCCAAATCCAAGTCCTAGTCCACGTCCAAATCCATGTCCATGTCCATGTCCATGTCCAAATTCAAGTCCAAGTCCAAGTCCAAGTCCAAGTCCAAGTTCAAGTCCATTTCCATGAATAAGTCCGAAATAATCCGATGAAAACTGGTGTAACTCACCTAGGTAATGCTCGAGTAAGATAAAACCATTGGAACTGAGTAATAGATCCGAATCAAGCTTAATACTACGTTCCCACCAGAATGAAATCTCGGATTTCAGAGATTTCAGTCCAAATCTTCACATTTCCCCATACAGTTTTGAGATTTCGAAATGCGGGATTTCATTGAAATCTCAATGAAATCTTCTATCGATGCGAACATATCTTTATGAACAGACCCATTTTCAGCTTTCACCACACAATGGTGAAAAGCTTTTTGATACAAATGGTGATTTTTCACTCCAACGCCAAGCAGGCAAAAAGAGAGAGTATGATATTGTATTTGACATTTGGGTGGAGAGAAATACAAACACATAGGAACGCAAAGGTAGTAGTTTGTGTTTATATGAGACGAAATCTTGGTTTTGGCAGTGTGAACACTAATTTGAAATCTCGAAAGTTTTCAGCTGAAAACCCAGATTTCGCTTTGGTGGGAACATAGTATAAAGTCGACTTAACCAAAGACATAAGTAGAAATAAAACACAAATTTCACCACTCAATGCTTAGAAGCACCTGAAGCTAAGTTTAAAATGATCAAATCAAGGCATTTAGAAGTGAAATTTGTGTTTTTTGTTTACGGAAGTTTTTGTTTAAGTCGACTTTAGCTGGATTCGGATCTATTACTCGGAGCCATCGTTTTAACTAAGCTTCCGCCACCATTTTATAATTGCGAAAATGCAAATACTTAATTCTTCTTTCCAAAGAAATTGCGTCCCACGGTTGAAAAGTGATCTTTTGTTTCCTCCGCAGGCGATTTCTATTAAATTACAGGAGGTATTTGTGGACGTACACTTGATTTCGTCAGTTTAAACTTGTTTAATTTATTTCTACTTCTAACTTTTGTATATAAGTTTCTTCCCATGTTTTGATCTTTTCTTAAATTTGACGGGTAGGGTTTTCCTTCAAAAAATTTTAAGGCAAAGTTTGAAGTTGAAAAATGTAGATCCTCCAAAAAAAACGACCTGCTGTCAAAATTAAGGCAAACTTCTTGTGCTTCAAATCTTTTATGCATGCATATCCACCAACAAAAACAAAAAAGAAGAGAACAAAAATTTGTCTTCCTGTGGAAGGAAAAAATTATCACCGCTGTCTAATATACTACCCTTCCCAACCAAACCATGTCACCTTTTCCAATTAATGTGATGTTTTTTAACAACATCCGTTTATTATAGATGAAAACAGCGACGACGACAACGACACTGAAGACAGTGACAAAAACATCCAAATGCAAAATGTATGTAAGTACCACTCATCTACACTCGTAGTCACAGCCGCCATTGATTACACTCTATGTTTTCGCCGGATGGATACATGCTCTCGGGAGCACCTAATTAAGTGCACTCACTCCATATAATACAACTCCAACCATTAAGAGTGATTAATGAACTGTTTTTTGCTGTAGTATGCTGTTGGGAGCTTCATACATACATAGTATACTCCACAAGGAGGCTTTTGAGCGAGGTAAGAGGGGTGGCTGGGCTGCCTGGCTGATGGGTGATTATATGTGCCAAGTGCTATGCGCGATTCCAATCTAAATGAATCCGACAACGACGACGCTGACTCTGACGACGACACTTGATTGATATGCGCTCATAATGTCTACAAATTTTCTGACCACGTTGATCGATGTGTCGGCCACGGAAATTGACGTGGACGCGATTACGATCTGCCGGCGACACTGTCGTCGGTATTCCCTTTACCATCACACGCATACAATCAAATATTATGTGTGTCTGAAGTAAGCACATTGTTATTACATGGTTACCACTTTGTAAGGACTTTTTTACTTGAGTCAAGCACTTATCTGAAGCGAAATGAAAATAGTAAATTCATTCCACAATCCAGGTACAATCTTTTTTAGTCTCATGAAATTTTGTTGAACATATTCAATTTTTTTAAGTTTTTAATATGCTGGACTCGAACCCAATACTCTAGCCTCATAGTCCAACGCTCTATAAAGCCAAGGGATGCTAGCAACAAGTAAATTTTTTCAAATAGAAAATATATACGTTCCACAATCTTTTACAACCAAAACATTTTATGATTCACAGATATAGTAACTAAGAATTTATTCTGAGAAATATCGTGGAGCGTATTCAGTTTAAAATTCGACTATATGGGCTTTAAGTTTAGCAGTGACCTCTAATCATTTTGATAAATTTAAGTTTCACAAATGTCTAACAATCAAAATCACTGAAATTTAGTATAAATATGATTTATGAAAAACTGGGGAACGTATTCGTTTTTCGACATAAATAAAGTTGCCGTACGAAACTGAAGAGAGCTAGCTGAGACCGAGCTGGCTGCAGAAGCTTGCTGGTAGAAGTTTGAGGCTCAGCTACTGATTTGTAGAACCACAGAAAGCAATCATTTCTTGTGCAAATTGGAAAAACCAATGCATTCCACAATTATAGGTAGACCCAGTTGAAGACAAAAGTTGTTATTTTGTTAGAAATAAAACCTGTGGAATCTAATTTTCACGATGATGTTTTCCTTATTGATATTCTATTTTCCTTCAAAACTTAAACTCAAATTCAAAGCATTGAAATTTCTATAGTGTAGATATTATTTTATTAAAGTGGCAACCTTGAACCGTTATGAGGTAGGTTACTGAACACTCCAGGCCAATTGAGTTATGTCGGTTCTTCATGCTGATGATGGCGGCCTTTATAATATGTCTCTGGCTTATGAAGGAATATGGAAGCGAGCGAGCTTGGAGGTGCATCATCATTCCACTCAAATGTCCATTTTGCTTCAACGCACTGATTAAGGAGAAAATGTTATTAATTGATTGCAGAGATGCCTGATAAAGGTGAGTTGGCTTTAATTAATTTTGTCTGCTTCTGGTAGTGGCTTGCGATATTGATGATGGTAAATGGTGATGGTGCTACCGATGTCCAATTGAAATCAACACGAAAACGGAGTTGCTGTTGAGTTTTGGTATTTCGATAAAATCAATTTATTGACTTTCACTTAACAACAATTAAGTAGAGAGGAGAGATGATGTTAATAAGTGGAGGCTGGTAGCCAGCAGAAAATATCGATATTTAACGTAACTTTGAAAGTGCTTTTCTTTTCAATACTAAATTATTCTTCGATGTTTTTTTATGGAATTAAAACAAAGAAAGGAAAATAATTTAATTGAACTATTTTTGGTATCTAAATTAATGGATTTTTTTAAATAATTATTTAAAAGAATTTAACGCTCAATAAAGCTTAAAAATACTTCCAAAAAGGTTAAAATTTTGAAATTTCAAACTAGGGATGGATTCTTCTGGAAACGATAGCAAAACAACCGTCGTAAATATTTTTAACTTGAAACTTATGTTTTTTCGCAGCCATTAATTTTTTTTTTTTTTCAAATATTGTGGGTGATCCTAAGAGCATGAATCAGCCACCAACAATCTGGCCACTCGAATTTAAACGCTCGAATCGAGCGACTTAAATCTACCCAGTTAGAATCAAAGCCAATAGATTCTAGCCAACAAGCATCTAGGAAGCTAGAATCTAGCGACTAGAATCTAGCATCAAGACTCCAACTAAAATAAATAAAAATAAAATAAATTGGGTGGCGCAACAGCTCGTGGAGAACCAGGGCCTAGTGACTTACAACTCACAACCATTCCTGTGCGCGTGTTTGTTGGCAGGAATGGAGGGGACCTACAGTTTTTTGCCGAGTCCGAACGGCTAAATGAGAAGCACTTTTTCATGACAAGTATACTCTTGAAGGATTTGTCAGTTCCTCGCAAGAGGCAGTACCTCGACTAAAACATTTCAGTTTTTAGGTGGCACGGCTGGGAATCGAACCCACACCTTCGGCATGATAGTCCTACGCACTAACCATCATGCCACGAGGTACTACTCCAACTAGCTAGACTTTTTCCGTTGGATTCTAAAATCTGGTGCTTTAATTCTAGCAAGATCGACTCTAGGGAATTTATTCAAACACATAATTGAGATTTAGACTTCTAAGTTCTAGCCATCTAGAATGTAAAATGGACTCTAGAATAAAGCAATAATTAGATTGTAGAGGGCTGAATGATATTGAATTGATTTTAGGCACCTAGAACCTATTCAGCTGTCGCTACTTGGACCTTTTCATCTAGTATCTAGCCACTCGAATCGAGCCAGCATCTGCATCTAGACTCAAGTCAGTAACATTCTAGCCAACTGGATTTTAACAGCCAGATTTTAGTGAATAGACCGGAAAATGAGGGGTATAAAGGAACAATTACGTTTGTTTGGGACATATACATATGTAATATATATAAGCATGCTTAAAACCGAAAATGCTACTAAATTCACCCATGCGTATTAAGAGAATTCTAGCAGGGAAAATTGACAGAAACCAACACACAAAAAAATCGAAAAATATAAGATTTCTAGATTTTTTAATAAATTGCGCAGAACTTTTTTTGGAGCCTCAGAACATGCTGAAAAAAAATAAAGTAGAGGTTCAAGGCCTTAATGTGGCATGTTAAAAAAGTCACTTTCATTCCAAATTGACAGAGGCATACATATATTCAAACTTTACCATTTCTTATAATTTTTGCAGCCTTGGTCCGAAAGCTTCTTCTTCGGTACTACATGGCAAATTTCACATTCGTAAAAATATTCGAACTCAAAATGTTGATGAAATATGAAATAACGATCGCAGATAATATTTAAAAAGAAGGTGAGCCCGCAATTTTGTTTTCCGGCTGTTTTTAAATGCTTCCAGACCTACAATAGAATCAAAGCACTTAAATCTTCCAACCTGTAATCTGGTCCATAGAGTTCACTGGTCGCTAGAGTTCACTTTCAATATGAGTATTATCTCTGAAACTAAGAGGTTATCACCCCTAGATCAAAACTGCAGTATATATTGGATCGTTTAGATAAGAATAACAATTTTGACAATTATATGAGACATGACAAAAAAAGTCTTTACCACAGGGAGTTACTCAGAATAAAAATATGTATGAAAACAAAATAAGAGAGAATGAGACTTCATTACATTGACGAAAAGGAATTATTTTAATCTCGTAGTTGTATTGTTCTACAATTTTTAAAGATCTGCCCTTAATGGCTTCGGATTTTTTCAACTGATGCGGATTTCTTGGAAGAAGTTGTCTTTTGAAAAGCTATTTGACCTATTTGTTGAAATTTTGTCGTTTTAATTCACAAACACCAACTCAATTTCCTATTTTTTTGTTAGCAACATGAGTCTGAAACATTACGGCAAAAAAAATTAGAAATGTATGAACAAGTATTTGTCTCAACGTGAGTTTGAAACATAATTGGGAAAACTAACAAAATTGTGTCAACGTTGATGGTTCAGAGCTTAGATTTAATTTCCTAAAATATTTTTTTTTCAACATGAGTCTGAAAACATTACCACGAAAACTTTGAGATTACTGATCAATTTGGGATCAGTCGAATTTTGAATTGAACTACCACCGCTGATGCTTCGGAAGCTGAGATATAATTTTCATTCTCTTTGCTGCAAGATGAATCTGAAACATTACCAAGGAAATTAAAAAAACTTGCCAATAGATTGGGATTAGTTGAAAGTATTTGTCTCAACTTTGATGCTTTGGAAGCTGAAATACAATTTTGATTTCTCTTTTTTTGTTTGCAATATGAGTCTGAAACTTTTAAAAATGGACACTCAAACATAGATATTTTTCGTTTGTTTTCTTTAAAAGGTTCCTTGCTTAGCATATCTCAAATATCACTTTAAGATTTTGTTTCAGCAACTTTTATGCATCCTAGATCTAATTGGCAACTTTCCATAGGTAAGGCTTAAATCATTTTAATCGCTCCACTCCATAAAACATAATATCTCTACTTCTACTCTCGACGCCACTACACCACCACTCTGGTGTAAATCATAACGATAAAGCTTTTGTCCCTCTTAAGGGCTAAATAATATCTATTCAGTTATCTCAACTGCAATTTAATGACCGCAATAACTTACATTCTCTGCGTTCACCCTTTCGTCCATAGATGTATAGATTTCTATATGTATGTAAGCGCAAAAAGTCATTAAATCCAACCCTGGACCTTACTCTCCTGCCCCTTTCATCTCCTTGACCAAAAGAGAGAATAAACCTACCAACAAAGCAACCATTCCATAACCGATTGACCTCATAAATTCCACACGATAATCCATCCTTTCGAAATCGCAATAAAAAAAAAAAATCAGTATAATATTTCTCTTATGTTGTGGTGGCCATGGGGTCATTTCCATCAGCCATTTATTCGCAACAAAATACTAACAACATCCTCGACCCTTCGTGCTCCTACACACGGGGCACACTCACTCATGTAACTCAGTACTCAGAATGAGTGGGCGAAGGGAGAAAAATGATATATCGACAAATTTATGAACCCATAACGACATGATGTACGATTGTGGTGTTCCGGCCAAAATCCTTTATCTGGGATAACCCGAATGCGTATATCTATACATACGACATATGTATTGTGTGAGTGTTGTCTTAGGAAAAGGACACTAAAACAGTAATTTCCTCCGTCTTAATGCTAAGATATTTCGAGCACGTTTCCCTAAGTTCCATTTTGAGGTCTTTAGTCATAATCAATAGTCGACTTCTGGCAGGATAATTTTTATACCCAACTCCCAATAAATCAGGATCAATAAAAGGTCACTCAGGCTTTTTGGACACACATTTATTCTTTTTTTTGCATTTTCATTTGGTCCTTATGGTCCTACTCATTCATTAAAAACAAAAAAAAAATATGTTCTGTATCCTTTTCACAGTTCAACAAAGCAAAGAAAGCCAAAATGCAAGGACCAAGGAGGAATTATCGACTGTCTTCTCTGTGCTTCTGTGTGTTGGACACAAAAGACATTTGGCACATTTGTTATTTTTTTCTCATCTTTTTTGTTGCTGTTTTGGTTGAAATCAGAACGGAGAAAGGACCTGCAAGCAATGAATGATTTATGAGGTCCTGTCTAACCCTTGTATATTCATGCGACAGGAGTTTCTGATTTGCTATGTAGGTTTAGGTATATAGCGATAGCCCAATCGTATCATCCCGCTCTACTTTCCCATCAAGGATAATATTTATCTTGCTCGAAATGAAGTATATTCGAAGCATAAGCTCAGGACACATCATAAGGCGGAAGAAAAGAAAGCAAAAGAAAGCAAAAGAAACCAACCATCCAGCCAGGAAGGAAGGAAGGAAGGAAGAGATGGCGTTTGTTCATAGTAAATTGTGAAATCCAAAGGGCCATAAGTCTTTTCATGTTGCTGAACAAATTGTCATCTCATTGTGAAGTGAAAGAAAAGGAAACCCCAAGGGTTTTCTTGGTCTTGTTCTTTGAATTGGAGTTGAAGTTGGAGTTACGAACTAACTACTACTATTCTATGTACTTTAGGGCTTCCTTTTCGTCTTTTTGTCCGTTTGTCGACATCATCGTTTTTTGAATTATTGTCTTTAGACAGAAATATACGAGTATAAGGACTTTGACGTCTTTTGAACTCTAGGACATTGTAGGTAGTAGGAGGAGGGGAAGTGTAATATGTCATATGACAGTTCCCAGTGGTGAAACACACAAATTGCAGGTGAATAATGAAACTGTTATTTATTCATCCAAAACAAGAATCTCTCATGTCCTGACATTTTGGCCATTAGCAAAAGGAATAGGTTTATATCAGATTTGTGTCCTTATGAAATATTAACACAAGCACACGGCCGGACATAATTGATGTTCATCATAACGATAATATTCTTGGGGAAATATTCAAGATCAAAGTTCTTCTCAAAATGTCTGACAGTCTGACAGTTTGTGCTGGAATGTTGGATTATTTATAGCAAACAGCTTGTTTCTCAATGACGTGGCTATGTAGAGATGTGTGTTTGGGAAATAATTTTGCAAATCGATTGCGGTCGAAAGTGAACGGTTGCTGTCAAATAGCGAAATCGTTTCATTACTTGAAAAATATTAAAAGCACAACGGGACTGGTGATACTAGCTCTTTTTAATGAATTTTCAACATTGGGATCAGAAATGTATACAAACACATATCATAAGTCGACAGAAGCTTTCTTTGAAGCCTCTTCAAAATAAAACTAAGTTGTTTGTAAATCAAATTGCAAGGAATTTTTGTTCAAACTAAAAAAAGTTTAAATTTCGCCTCATCTCCCCTACAACTGCTATGCTCATAAATTTATTCGCCACGTTTTATTTTAATTTCTTTTGACAAAAAATAAAAGTAAAAACGAAAAATCCATTAGCCGCACGAGATTGCCCCATAAAATTACCATTTACCAAACCAAAACTTTTTCAAAAAGTAAAAGAGTTAAATTTGCATTTAAACTTTATGCATTTTTTTTAGTTTGTTTTGTTTTCAACAACGAAACACGGCAGCACATCCCATAAATTTCACACTATTTTAAATAAATAATTGGTAATTTTAAAATTTACTACTTATAAGTATTCACGTGGTTAGTAATTCATGGGTTTTAATGGATTTTTTGTGTAGGTTTATTTAGAGATAAGGAAACTTTTAACTTGTTTCAGTTTTTTGTTTATTTATTTATTTAGAGTTTTTGTGGTTAACGGCGACGCTGCTGGAGAGTTATAAATCAAATCACTCAAGAGAAAAAGTAATTTTTTCGCGAATTTTGTATAAGCTATATATTTTATTTGATTTGCATATTTTTTTATCTGTCAATTTTAATTCAAATGTGACAAATTGTGTTCGTGATGGTTTTGCATTGCATTGGCGAAAATATTCGAAACTTGAAAAATTTGTTTGGTTATTTAAATTTTAAAGCAAGGTTTTTCCAAGATCAAAAAGATAAGTGTTGTTTTATTTTCAAGCTAAGGAATATAAATAAAACACAATTCAAATATATTCAAATCTCGTGTCACGTGTTTGTGGTCGAACTCCTCCGAAACGACTCGACCAACTTTTATGAATTTTTGTTTGTATGTAGGTATAAAAAAATAGGTCGTTAAGTATTTTCCACCATCCTACTCGAATCCCCATTTTGTAATCGCGATTTTAGTATGGTGTTTTATAAGACACTTTTCACTCCAGTTTATTTGCACTGTGATTGATGTGTGTTCGGGGCGTGCACTGCGCACCAGGTTTTATGTCAGGGGAAGATATCTGTCCTATGTTCAGTTCAGTAACTCTCGCATCAAAATTGAGAAACATTGAAAAATGGAACAAAACTCATGTGTGCTGTTTCAATTCCCATCCATTGGCGACAGATTTTAACCATGTGACAGTTGCAGAACGTGGGCACAGAGCTGCAAAATTGAAATCATCTGTTTTCAAGAGTTGAATGTCAAATTAATTTATCAATTTTTATAACGATACTCGGTGACCCGACAAACGTTATTCTGCAATAAAAATATCAAATAAATGGAACGCAAGTATAAATCGAAAGTGAAATATTAAATTTAAAACTGAAAGTGAGCTATTGTTGTGTGTCACAGTTCTTTCTAGGAATTTTTCGGCCAGATTATTTTTGTTTTAAATAACCCTACATAAGTTCTTCAGAAAAACTTCAACACAAAAATTGTATTTTTAGTCAAGAAAGTATCAAAAACCTGAGGTGATTAAGCATTTCTAAAACTGAATTCAAGTTTAAAGCATCAAAAACCTTCGAATGGTTTCCAAAAAAAAAGAAATAAGTGTCTAATTTTATTGACCAATCAAATGTGTGTACTGAGTACACAAAACATTTTGAAATCTGTAATGTCTACATATTTTAATTTGCTATGTAAAGTAGCCAAATAAATTCTATATGGACTTTCTGCAAAAACATGAAGTGAGTACATTGGCACTGCACTTATTACAATGCATGGTTTATAATTACACATGTACGTGCATACATATTATGTAATAGCAGGCGCGGATAGCATAAAATATGACTTTAAGAAAATGTTATCAAAAAAAGGTTATTTCGTTATACGTTTATACAATTTTTTCTTGGCAGCGCAGCGTTGCAGCAATGTGTGGTTGTGCGTTGGCCGCTGGCTGACCAGTATCTACGTTCTGTAACTCTCGCATCGATAAAATCAGTCGAGAAACGTTGAAAAATGGAACAAAACTCATGCATTTTGTTTCAGTTTTCATCGTTTCTCGACCAGTTTCTTCGATGCGAGAGTTACAGAACGTAGACACATGTTCAGTGAAGAAAAGTTCCGCTATGAACAAATAGCCTTCAAATCGACTGATTGGAAAGCTTATAACTTCGGTTTAAGATGTCCGATCTTCATAGTTAAAAACTTAAATTAAAAGATCAATGTCAAGCTACATTACTGTATAACATTTTATGAGAATAGTCAATTTATTTCATACTAGAGAGCAGATTGAATCCTAAATCGATTTGATTTTCATTTTTCAAAATGCTGTGAATAAAAAATTTCACAATTTGAAAAATAATGTTTTAAAAGCTCCAATCCACCTCTACAAACTTTTTCAGTGGTTTTTTATAGTTAAGAACCTTAAGAGTATGCACGCATGATGTGTTTCTGTTTGGTGTTTTACACCAAAGGATAGTTGTTTTTGGCCGTTTTTGAAAACGTCAAGTCAACGTCAATTCGATTGTCAAATGATCGTCATTTTCCGACGCGAATATTCCTATTGTATCATACTGCATGAGTCTGGAAACTCTGCAGTAAGTGTTTTGAGCTTATATGAAACATTTATATTAAAACTTAACGAAGGCTTAGTATATTGTAAATGAAATGTTTAACGAAAATTAAGGTAGAACTAGAATAGAGGAAGCTGAAACTTCAATTTCATAGGTCACACATAATGCACTTAAGTGGTTGAAAGTGGAAAAAAAAATGTAAATAATTTTTTATTCAATGTTAATTTTCTCATACTTATTCACATCACAGAGCGACAGGCTTTTAATTATTTCTTTTGTAAAACTACTTAAATTCGGTGTGATATAAATTATTTAAAAGAATATTTAAGGTTTTACTTCACAGAAAAAGAGAGTTGAAAAACTATGCACCAAGCGCCAAATTCTTTTTAGTTTACATCCACCATTTTGATTTTCCATTCGACCACTTACGAAAGAGGGGTCGATGAGCACTCTTACGTCCGACGGCAAAAGTTAACGAAAACTAAACGAAAAGTTCCACTTCGCAATTACGTGCAAGTCATTTTCTTGTTTTCGCTCGGTTTCGTACGACGTTGGCTTCCGACTATTCTAGTTCTACCTTTAGGCACAATCGAAGGCTGAACCGAGATGGTCGGTCGGAAAGGTTTAATAAAGAGTGTTTTTTTTTTTGTATTTTCCACTAAAATCATTGTTTTTTATTTTAATGCCGGAAAGTTTGGTTTTGTATCGATGGACGAAGGCATCTGTCCAAACGATACGGGTCATCTCGGTTTTGATCTATAATTTTAGTTTAGCTAAAATACAGCTATTGTCGAATTAATGCAATGGTTTTGTTTGCACAAAATCTTTTTCATCAACGTCCTTCAATTTCCTTGCAAACGCATTTGACGTTTATGAACACGTTCCCCGGCTTCTCAATATTTTTGTTGCTAACTATTCTTTTTTCTTACTGCCAAAAATGATGTTTTCGAGCATGTGAATTTAGCAAACTGATTATCGAACACAATGCTCAATGAAGTATAACTTGTATGCTATGCTATAGCCACAAACTACAAAAATTCATTTCAAAATGTCCAAAGTACCAGCTGTTCGAGACATTGGGGTATATGCATAAAAATGAAGTACTTACTACCAGTAGAAGGTTAAAGTAAATACTGGTACTACTAGTAGAAGCAGAAACTTATAGTATTTACTGTGTTTGGTATGCATAAAATAAAGTTTATACTAGTAACCACATACTAGTAGTAAATACTGAATTCATCCAAGTAAATACTACTTATAGCCCAGGAAAAATGTACTTTCGCTGCGGAAAAATTCCAAGTGAAGATTTTTGAATGCAATTATCTTCATTTGTTCCTAAAGAATACGCATGCGAAAGTCTACAAACGAAACCGGCTTGCGTTAAAAGTTATTCAAGGTTAAATGTCGAAAATACCGGTTTTCCACGTATAACTTTGAAACGGTACGTGGTATTAAAAAGTAATGCATACAAAACTTGTAGATAATATGATTATCTACAAGAAATGTTAAAACACTTTTTTTTCTCTGACTGATGGTTAAGAAGATATCGGCGTTTCAAAAAACGTAAATTGACGAAAATATCCCTTTTTTGCGTATAACTCAGAAATGGTGAGTGTTATTGAAAACATTTATAGGCAAAGTTTATATACTATGTTACCCTCTATTTAAAAAAAAATTAAATTTTTTCTAAGAGTAATAATTTTAAAGATATAATTATTTGAAAAATTTCGTCAAAAACCTGAAATTCCAGACTTTTGCTTTTAAATCTTAAATAACGAAATTTTCATAAAATAATTTATGTTCAGTTTATAGACTATAATGTAATCTACAAAAATATTAATACACTTTTTTCCACACGAGTGACCAGTAACAAGATATTGCTACTTCAAAAAGGTTAAGTATTGAAAATAAGGATTTTTCGCTTACCACTCTTAAACGGTATATGTTAAAAATTTTATTTTTACACAGTTTGTAGGTTATTTACCCTTCTACAAGAAAATAAAAAAAAAAATTTTTTGTTTGCGGTTATTTAAAAGATATAATATTTTTTATAAAATGCACAAAAGTCAAAAATAACGGTATTTTGCGGTTTTCTCTTAAATGGTGAAGTTTTTGAAAAATAATTTATACTTTTTGTATAAACAATAATATTCTCTATAAGAACTCTTATGAAGACTTTTTCGATATAAGGCCCCAATAAAAAGATATTGAGACTTCAAAAAGTATCGATTTTCGAAAATGCTGGTTTTTCCGGCCCAAAATGATTCGCCCAGCGACATAAAATAATAATAGGGTTTTTTAGAGAGGCATAGTACAAACATTTTTTCATACTGAGGGGGGGGTCTATCTCCCCCCAATTAACCGGGAGGAGCAATTTTCTGAAAATAGTACTAAAATTAAAAAAAAAATTTAAAGCAAATGGCAACACTTAAAATAAAGTACTATATTTTTTTTGAGATTTTCAAGTTTGTTCTTTAATTATTTTTTCAAAATAAGTTATTCCTGCCAATAGTTTTCGAAAAAAATACCTTCAAACCCAACATTAAAAAAAAAAACTGAAAAAAATTATAAAGGTACTGTTCTTTTTTCAAAATATGAAATCAGGAATTATGTTAGTTTCTATTATACACTTTTCCTGTAATTTTTAAATGAACACTGAAAACCAGATGGTTTAATGCCATCTAGTTTTCGAGAAAATTGTAAACTAAGAAAACTTTTTTTTTATTATATGTTTTTTTGAGTCCTGTGAAGTTAGCAAAAAAATTGTTTAAAATTAAATAAAAAATGAGAGTTCCCGGTAGCAAACAAAGAGTTCTAGAGTTCCTCATACTTTTTTTTAATAGTTCTGGCGAATGGAGTGTTAAAATTTAAAAAAAAAGTTTTTTTTGCTAACTTCACGCAGCAAGGACTTTTTTGAGAAAAAGAGTTCTGAGCATGTTTTTCACCTTAAAATCAAGAGTTCTGGAGTTCCTGATGGGTTTTAGAAAGAGTTCTACAAAATTGAAAAAGTTAGGGCAATTTAAGGTGCCCATTGACTTAGAACCAAAAATTTTCAAAATCCACAAAAATCGAAAAAAAGGAGTTCTGATTAGAGTTCCCGATAGCAAACAAAGAGTTCTGAACATTTTGTTAATAACTTTTTTTTCTAAAACTAATTTTTCAAAAGTTATTCGCAAATTTAGGTGCCCATTGACTTAGAACCAAAAATTTTCAAAATCCACAAAAATCGAAAAAAAGGAGTTCTGATTAGAGTTCCCGATAGCAAACAAAGAGTTCTGAACATTTTGTTAATAACTTTTTTTTCTAAAACTAATTTTTCAAAAGTTATTCGCAAATTTAGGTGCCCATTGACTTAGAACCAAAAATTTTAAAAATCCACAAAAATCGAAAAAAAGGAGTTCTGATTAGAGTTCCCGATAGCAAACAAAGAGTTCTGAACATTTTGTTAATAACTTTTTTTTCTAAAACTAATTTTTCAAAAGTTATTCGCAAATTTAGGTGCCCATTGACTTAGAACCAAACATTTTAAAAATCCACAAAAATCGAAAAAAAGGAGTTCTGATTAGAGTTCCCGATAGCAAACAAAGAGTTCTGAACATTTTGTTAACAACTTTTTTTTCTAAAACTAATTTTTCAAAAGTTATTCGCAAATTTAGGTGCCCATTGACTTAGAACCAAACATTTTAAAAATCCACAAAAATCGAAAAAAAGGAGTTCTGATTAGAGTTCCCGATAGCAAACAAAGAGTTCTGAACATTTTGTTAACAACTTTTTTTTCTAAAACTAATTTTTCAAAAGTTATTCGCAAATTAAGGTGCCCATTGACTTAGAACCAAAAATTTTAAAAATCCACAAAAATCGAAAAAAAGGAGTTCTGATTAGAGTTCCCGATAGCAAACAAAGAGTTCTGAACATTTTGTTAATAACTTTTTTTTCTAAAACTAATTTTTCAAAAGTTATTCGCAAATTTAGGTGCCCATTGACTTAGAACCAAACATTTTAAAAATCCACAAAAATCGAAAAAAAGGAGTTCTGATTAGAGTTCCCGATAGCAAACAAAGAGTTCTGAACATTTTGTTAACAACTTTTTTTTCTAAAACTAATTTTTCAAAAGTTATTCGCAAATTTAGGTGCCCATTGACTTAGAACCAAACATTTTAAAAATCCACAAAAATCGAAAAAAAGGAGTTCTGATTAGAGTTCCCGATAGCAAACAAAGAGTTCTGAACATTTTGTTAATAACTTTTTTTTCTAAAACTATTTTTTCAAAAGTTATTCGCAAATTTAGGTGCCCATTGACTTAGAACCAAAAATTTTCAAAATCCACAAAAATCGAAAAAAAGGAGTTCTGATTAGAGTTCCCGATAGCAAACAAAGAGTTCTGAACATTTTGCTAATAACTTTTTTTTCTAAAACTAATTTTTCAAAAGTTATTCGCAAATTTAGGTGCCCATTGACTTAGAACCAAACATTTTAAAAATCCACAAAAATCGAAAAAAAGGAGTTCTGATTAGAATTCCCGATAGCAAACAAAGAGTTCTGAACATTTTGTTAACAACTTTTTTTTCTAAAACTAATTTTTCAAAAGTTATTCGCAAATTTAGGTGCCCATTGACTTAGAACCAAACATTTTAAAAATCCACAAAAATCGAAAAAAAGGAGTTCTGATTAGAGTTCCCGATAGCAAACAAAGAGTTCTGAACATTTTGTTAATAACTTTTTTTTCTAAAACTATTTTTTCAAAAGTTATTCGCAAATTTAGGTGCCCATTGACTTAGAACCAAAAATTTTAAAAATCCACAAAAATCGAAAAAAAGGAGTTCTGATTAGAGTTCCCGATAGCAAACAAAGAGTTCTGAACATTTTGTTAATAACTTTTTTTTCTAAAACTAATTTTTCAAAAGTTATTCGCAAATTTAGGTGCCCATTGACTTAGAACCAAACATTTTAAAAATCCACAAAAATCGAAAAAAAGGAGTTCTGATTAGAGTTCCCGATAGCAAACAAAGAGTTCTGAACATTTTGCTAATAACTTTTTTTTCTAAAACTAATTTTTCAAAAGTTATTCGCAAATTAAGGTGCCCATTGACTTAGAACCAAAAATTTTAAAAATCCACAAAAATCGAAAAAAAGGAGTTCTGATTAGAGTTCCCGATAGCAAACAAAGAGTTCTGAACATTTTGTTAATAACTTTTTTTTCTAAAACTAATTTTTCAAAAGTTATTCGCAAATTTAGGTGCCCATTGACTTAGAACCAAAAATTTTAAAAATCCACAAAAATCGAAAAAAAGGAGTTATGATTAGAGTTCCCGATAGCAAACAAAGAGTTCTGAACATTTTGTTAATAACTTTTTTTTCTAAAACTATTTTTTCAAAAGTTATTCGCAAATTTAGGTGCCCATTGACTTAGAACCAAAAATTTTAAAAATCCACAAAAATCGAAAAAAAGGAGTTCTGATTAGAATTCCCGATAGCAAACAAAGAGTTCTGAACATTTTGTTAATAACTTTTTTTTTCTATAACTAATTTTTCAAAAGTTATTCGCAAATTTAGGTGCCCATTGACTTAGAACCAAACATTTTAAAAATCCACAAAAATCGAAAAAAAGGAGTTCTGATTAGAGTTCCCGATAGCAAACAAAGAGTTCTGAACATTTTGTTAATAACTTTTTTTTCTAAAACTATTTTTTCAAAAGTTATTCGCAAATTTAGGTGCCCATTGACTTAGAACCAAAAATTTTAAAAATCCACAAAAATCGAAAAAAAGGAGTTCTGATTAGAGTTCCCGATAGCAAACAAAGAGTTCTGAACATTTTGTTAATAACTTTTTTTTCTAAAACTATTTTTTCAAAAGTTATTCGCAAATTTAGGTGCCCATTGACTTAGAACCAAAAATTTTAAAAATCCACAAAAATCGAAAAAAAGGAGTTCTGATTAGAGTTCCCGATAGCAAACAAAGAGTTCTGAACATTTTGTTAATAACTTTTTTTTCTAAAACTAATTTTTCAAAAGTTATTCGCAAATTTAGGTGCCCATTGACTTAGAACCAAACATTTTAAAAATCCACAAAAATCGAAAAAAAGGAGTTCTGATTAGAGTTCCCGATAGCAAACAAAGAGTTCTGAACATTTTGTTAACAACTTTTTTTTCTAAAACTAATTTTTCAAAAGTTATTCGCAAATTTAGGTGCCCATTGACTTAGAACCAAACATTTTAAAAATCCACAAAAATCGAAAAAAAGGAGTTCTGATTAGAGTTCCCGATAGCAAACAAAGAGTTCTGAACATTTTGTTAATAACTTTTTTTTCTAAAACTAATTTTTCAAAAGTTATTCGCAAATTAAGGTGCCCATTGACTTAGAACCAAAAATTTTAAAAATCCACAAAAATCGAAAAAAAGGAGTTCTGATTAGAGTTCCCGATAGCAAACAAAGAGTTCTGAACATTTTGTTAATAACTTTTTTTTCTAAAACTAATTTTTCAAAAGTTATTCGCAAATTTAGGTGCCCATTGACTTAGAACCAAACATTTTAAAAATCCACAAAAATCGAAAAAAAGGAGTTCTGATTAGAGTTCCCGATAGCAAACAAAGAGTTCTGAACATTTTGTTAATAACTTTTTTTTCTAAAACTAATTTTTCAAAAGTTATTCGCAAATTTAGGTGCCCATTGACTTAGAACCAAAAATTTTAAAAATCCACAAAAATCGAAAAAAAGGAGTTCTGATTAGAGTTCCCGATAGCAAACAAAGAGTTCTGAACATTTTGTTAACAACTTTTTTTTCTAAAACTAATTTTTCAAAAGTTATTCGCAAATTTAGGTGCCCATTGACTTAGAACCAAACATTTTAAAAATCCACAAAAATCGAAAAAAAGGAGTTCTGATTAGAGTTCCCGATAGCAAACAAAGAGTTCTGAACATTTTGTTAATAACTTTTTTTTCTAAAACTATTTTTTCAAAAGTTATTCGCAAATTTAGGTGCCCATTGACTTAGAACCAAAAATTTTCAAAATCCACAAAAATCGAAAAAAAGGAGTTCTGATTAGAGTTCCCGATAGCAAACAAAGAGTTCTGAACATTTTGTTACTAATTTTGTTAATAACTTTTTTTTCTAAAACTATTTTTTCAAAAGTTATTCGCAAATTTAGGTGCCCATTGACTTAGAACCAAAAATTTTCAAAATCCACAAAAATCGAAAAAAAGGAGTTCTGATTAGAGTTCCCGATAGCAAACAAAGAGTTCTGAACATTTTGTTAATAACTTTTTTTTCTAAAACTATTTTTTCAAAAGTTATTCGCAAATTTAGGTTCTAAGTCAATGGGCACCTAAATTTGCGAATAACTTTTGAAAAAATAGTTTTAGAAAAAAAAGTTATTAACAAAATGTTCAGAACTCTTTGTTTGCTATCGGGAACTCTAATCAGAACTCCTTTTTTTCGATTTATGTGGATTTTGAAAATTTTTGGTTCTAAGTCAATGGGCACCTAAATTTGCGAATAACTTTTGAAAAATTAGTTTTAGAAAAAAAAGTTATTAGCAAAATGTTCAGAACTCTTTGTTTGCTATCGGGAACTCTAATCAGAACTCCTTTTTTTCGATTTTTGTGGATTTTTAAAATGTTTGGTTCTAAGTCAATGGGCACCTAAATTTGCGAATAACTTTTGAAAAATTAGTTTTAGAAAAAAAAGTTATTAACAAAATGTTCAGAACTCTTTGTTTGCTATCGGGAACTCTAATCAGAACTCCTTTTTTTCGATTTTTGTGGATTTTTAAAATGTTTGGTTCTAAGTCAATGGGCACCTAAATTTGCGAATAACTTTTGAAAAAATAGTTTTAGAAAAAAAAGTTATTAACAAAATGTTCAGAACTCTTTGTTTGCTATCGGGAACTCTAATCAGAACTCCTTTTTTTCGATTTTTGTGGATTTTTAAAATGTTTGGTTCTAAGTCAATGGGCACCTAAATTTGCGAATAACTTTTGAAAAATTAGTTATAGAAAAAAAAAGTTATTAACAAAATGTTCAGAACTCTTTGTTTGCTATCGGGAATTCTAATCAGAACTCCTTTTTTTCGATTTTTGTGGATTTTTAAAATTTTTGGTTCTAAGTCAATGGGCACCTAAATTTGCGAATAACTTTTGAAAAAATAGTTTTAGAAAAAAAAGTTATTAACAAAATGTTCAGAACTCTTTGTTTGCTATCGGGAACTCTAATCATAACTCCTTTTTTTCGATTTTTGTGGATTTTTAAAATTTTTGGTTCTAAGTCAATGGGCACCTAAATTTGCGAATAACTTTTGAAAAATTAGTTTTAGAAAAAAAAGTTATTAACAAAATGTTCAGAACTCTTTGTTTGCTATCGGGAACTCTAATCAGAACTCCTTTTTTTCGATTTTTGTGGATTTTTAAAATTTTTGGTTCTAAGTCAATGGGCACCTTAATTTGCGAATAACTTTTGAAAAATTAGTTTTAGAAAAAAAAGTTATTAGCAAAATGTTCAGAACTCTTTGTTTGCTATCGGGAACTCTAATCAGAACTCCTTTTTTTCGATTTTTGTGGATTTTTAAAATGTTTGGTTCTAAGTCAATGGGCACCTAAATTTGCGAATAACTTTTGAAAAATTAGTTTTAGAAAAAAAAGTTATTAACAAAATGTTCAGAACTCTTTGTTTGCTATCGGGAACTCTAATCAGAACTCCTTTTTTTCGATTTTTGTGGATTTTTAAAATTTTTGGTTCTAAGTCAATGGGCACCTAAATTTGCGAATAACTTTTGAAAAAATAGTTTTAGAAAAAAAAGTTCTTAACAAAATGTTCAGAACTCTTTGTTTGCTATCGGGAACTCTAATCAGAACTCCTTTTTTTCGATT
The DNA here is from genome assembly GCA_963921185.1 of Dasysyrphus tricinctus. Taxonomy (NCBI): domain Eukaryota; kingdom Metazoa; phylum Arthropoda; class Insecta; order Diptera; family Syrphidae; genus Dasysyrphus; species Dasysyrphus tricinctus. The sequence goes on from OY992533.1 coordinate 10,588,671, forward strand.
TTTGTGGATTTTTAAAATGTTTGGTTCTAAGTCAATGGGCACCTAAATTTGCGAATAACTTTTGAAAAATTAGTTTTAGAAAAAAAAGTTGTTAACAAAATGTTCAGAACTCTTTGTTTGCTATCGGGAATTCTAATCAGAACTCCTTTTTTTCGATTTTTGTGGATTTTTAAAATGTTTGGTTCTAAGTCAATGGGCACCTAAATTTGCGAATAACTTTTGAAAAATTAGTTTTAGAAAAAAAAGTTATTAACAAAATGTTCAGAACTCTTTGTTTGCTATCGGGAACTCTAATCAGAACTCCTTTTTTTCGATTTTTGTGGATTTTTAAAATTTTTGGTTCTAAGTCAATGGGCACCTAAATTTGCGAATAACTTTTGAAAAAATAGTTTTAGAAAAAAAAGTTATTAACAAAATGTTCAGAACTCTTTGTTTGCTATCGGGAACTCTAATCAGAACTCCTTTTTTTCGATTTTTGTGGATTTTTAAAATGTTTGGTTCTAAGTCAATGGGCACCTAAATTTGCGAATAACTTGAAAAATTAGTTTTAGAAAAAAAAGTTATTAACAAAATGTTCAGAACTCTTTGTTTGCTATCGGAAACTCTAATCAGAACTCCTTTTTTTCGATTTTTGTGGATTTTTAAAATGTTTGGTTCTAAGTCAATGGGCACCTAAATTTGCGAATAACTTTTGAAAAATTAGTTATTGAAAAAAAAAGTTATTAACAAAATGTTCAGAACTCTTTGTTTGCTATCGGGAATTCTAATCAGAACTCCTTTTTTTCGATTTTTGTGGATTTTTAAAATTTTTGGTTCTAAGTCAATGGGCACCTAAATTTGCGAATAACTTTTGAAAAAATATTTTTAGAAAAAAAAGTTATTAACAAAATGTTCAGAACTCTTTGTTTGCTATCGGGAACTCTAATCAGAACTCCTTTTTTTCGATTTTTGTGGATTTTGAAAATTTTTGGTTCTAAGTCAATGGGCACCTAAATTTGCGAATAACTTTTGAAAAAATAGTTTTAGAAAAAAAAGTTATTAACAAAATGTTCAGAACTCTTTGTTTGCTATCGGGAACTCTAATCAGAACTCCTTTTTTTCGATTTTTGTGGATTTTTAAAATTTTTGGTTCTAAGTCAATGGGCACCTAAATTTGCGAATAACTTTTGAAAAAATAGTTTTAGAAAAAAAAGTTATTAACAAAATGTTCAGAACTCTTTGTTTGCTATCGGGAACTCTAATCAGAACTCCTTTTTTTCGATTTTTGTGGATTTTTAAAATGTTTGGTTCTAAGTCAATGGGCACCTAAATTTGCGAATAACTTTTGAAAAATTAGTTTTAGAAAAAAAAGTTGTTAACAAAATGTTCAGAACTCTTTGTTTGCTATCGGGAACTCTAATCATAACTCCTTTTTTTCGATTTTTGTGGATTTTTAAAATTTTTGGTTCTAAGTCAATGGGCACCTAAATTTGCGAATAACTTTTGAAAAATTAGTTTTAGAAAAAAAAGTTATTAACAAAATGTTCAGAACTCTTTGTTTGCTATCGGGAACTCTAATCAGAACTCCTTTTTTTCGATTTTTGTGGATTTTGAAAATTTTTGGTTCTAAGTCAATGGGCACCTAAATTTGCGAATAACTTTTGAAAAATTAGTTTTAGAAAAAAAAGTTATTAACAAAATGTTCCGAACTCTGTTTGCTATCGGGAACTCTAATCAGAACTCCTTTTTTTCGATTTTTGTGGATTTTTAAAATTTTTGGTTCTAAGTCAATGGGCACCTAAATTTGCGAATAACTTTTGAAAAAATAGTTTTAGAAAAAAAAGTTATTAACAAAATGTTCAGAACTCTTTGTTTGCTATCGGGAACTCTAATCAGAACTCCTTTTTTTCGATTTTTGTGGATTTTGAAAATTTTTGGTTCTAAGTCAATGGGCACCTAAATTTGCGAATAACTTTTGAAAAAATAGTTTTAGAAAAAAAAGTTATTAACAAAATGTTCAGAACTCTTTGTTTGCTATCGGGAACTCTAATCAGAACTCCTTTTTTTCGATTTTTGTGGATTTTTAAAATTTTTGGTTCTAAGTCAATGGGCACCTAAATTTGCGAATAACTTTTGAAAAAATAGTTTTAGAAAAAAAAGTTATTAACAAAATGTTCAGAACTCTTTGTTTGCTATCGGGAACTCTAATCAGAACTCCTTTTTTTCGATTTTTGTGGATTTTTAAAATGTTTGGTTCTTAGTCAATGGGCACCTAAATTTGCGAATAACTTTTGAAAAATTAGTTTTAGAAAAAAAAGTTGTTAACAAAATGTTCAGAACTCTTTGTTTGCTATCGGGAACTCTAATCATAACTCCTTTTTTTCGATTTTTGTGGATTTTTAAAATTTTTGGTTCTAAGTCAATGGGCACCTAAATTTGCGAATAACTTTTGAAAAATTAGTTTTAGAAAAAAAAGTTATTAACAAAATGTTCAGAACTCTTTGTTTGCTATCGGGAACTCTAATCAGAACTCCTTTTTTTCGATTTTTGTGGATTTTTAAAATTTTTGGTTCTAAGTCAATGGGCACCTTAATTTGCGAATAACTTTTGAAAAATTAGTTTTAGAAAAAAAAGTTATTAACAAAATGTTCAGAACTCTTTGTTTGCTATCGGGAACTCTAATCAGAACTCCTTTTTTTCGATTTTTGTGGATTTTTAAAATGTTTGGTTCTAAGTCAATGGGCACCTAAATTTGCGAATAACTTTTGAAAAATTAGTTTTAGAAAAAAAAGTTATTAACAAAATGTTCAGAACTCTTTGTTTGCTATCGGGAACTCTAATCAGAACTCCTTTTTTTCGATTTTTGTGGATTTTGAAAATTTTTGGTTCTAAGTCAATGGGCACCTAAATTTGCGAATAACTTTTGAAAAAATAGTTTTAGAAAAAAAAGTTGTTAACAAAATGTTCAGGACTCTTTGTTTGCTATCGGGAACTCTAATCAGAACTCCTTTTTTTCGATTTTTGTGGATTTTTAAAATTTTTGGTTCTAAGTCAATGGGCACCTAAATTTGCGAATAACTTTTGAAAAAATAGTTTTAGAAAAAAAAGTTATTAACAAAATGTTCAGAACTCTTTGTTTGCTATCGGGAACTCTAATCAGAACTCCTTTTTTTCGATTTTTGTGGATTTTGAAAATTTTTGGTTCTAAGTCAATGGGCACCTAAATTTGCGAATAACTTTTGAAAAAATAGTTTTAGAAAAAAAAGTTATTAACAAAATGTTCAGAACTCTTTGTTTGCTATCGGGAACTCTAATCAGAACTCCTTTTTTTCGATTTTTGTGGATTTTTAAAATTTTTGGTTCTAAGTCAATGGGCACCTAAATTTGCGAATAACTTTTGAAAAAATAGTTTTAGAAAAAAAAGTTATTAACAAAATGTTCAGAACTCTTTGTTTGCTATCGGGAACTCTAATCAGAACTCCTTTTTTTCGATTTTTGTGGATTTTTAAAATGTTTGGTTCTTAGTCAATGGGCACCTAAATTTGCGAATAACTTTTGAAAAATTAGTTTTAGAAAAAAAAGTTGTTAACAAAATGTTCAGAACTCTTTGTTTGCTATCGGGAACTCTAATCATAACTCCTTTTTTTCGATTTTTGTGGATTTTTTAAATTTTTGGTTCTAAGTCAATGGGCACCTAAATTTGCGAATAACTTTTGAAAAATTAGTTTTAGAAAAAAAAGTTATTAACAAAATGTTCAGAACTCTTTGTTTGCTATCGGGAACTCTAATCAGAACTCCTTTTTTTCGATTTTTGTGGATTTTTAAAATTTTTGGTTCTAAGTCAATGGGCACCTTAATTTGCGAATAACTTTTGAAAAATTAGTTTTAGAAAAAAAAGTTGTTAACAAAATGTTCAGAACTCTTTGTTTGCTATCGGGAATTCTAATCAGAACTCCTTTTTTTCGATTTTTGTGGATTTTTAAAATGTTTGGTTCTAAGTCAATGGGCACCTAAATTTGCGAATAACTTTTGAAAAAATAGTTTTAGAAAAAAAAGTTATTAACAAAATGTTCAGAACTCTTTGTTTGCTATCGGGAACTCTAATCAGAACTCCTTTTTTTCGATTTTTGTGGATTTTGAAAATTTTTGGTTCTAAGTCAATGGGCACCTAAATTTGCGAATAACTTTTGAAAAAATAGTTTTAGAAAAAAAAGTTATTAACAAAATGTTCAGAACTCTTTGTTTGCTATCGGGAACTCTAATCAGAACTCCTTTTTTTCGATTTTTGTGGATTTTTAAAATGTTTGGTTCTTAGTCAATGGGCACCTAAATTTGCGAATAACTTTTGAAAAATTAGTTTTAGAAAAAAAAGTTGTTAACAAAATGTTCAGAACTCTTTGTTTGCTATCGGGAACTCTAATCATAACTCCTTTTTTTCGATTTTTGTGGATTTTTTAAATTTTTGGTTCTAAGTCAATGGGCACCTAAATTTGCGAATAACTTTTGAAAAATTAGTTTTAGAAAAAAAAGTTATTAACAAAATGTTCAGAACTCTTTGTTTGCTATCGGGAACTCTAATCAGAACTCCTTTTTTTCGATTTTTGTGGATTTTTAAAATTTTTGGTTCTAAGTCAATGGGCACCTTAATTTGCGAATAACTTTTGAAAAATTAGTTTTAGAAAAAAAAGTTGTTAACAAAATGTTCAGAACTCTTTGTTTGCTATCGGGAATTCTAATCAGAACTCCTTTTTTTCGATTTTTGTGGATTTTTAAAATGTTTGGTTCTAAGTCAATGGGCACCTAAATTTGCGAATAACTTTTGAAAAAATAGTTTTAGAAAAAAAAGTTATTAACAAAATGTTCAGAACTCTTTGTTTGCTATCGGGAACTCTAATCAGAACTCCTTTTTTTCGATTTTTGTGGATTTTGAAAATTTTTGGTTCTAAGTCAATGGGCACCTAAATTTGCGAATAACTTTTGAAAAAATAGTTTTAGAAAAAAAAGTTATTAACAAAATGTTCAGAACTCTTTGTTTGCTATCGGGAACTCTAATCAGAACTCCTTTTTTTCGATTTTTGTGGATTTTGAAAATTTTTGGTTCTAAGTCAATGGGCACCTAAATTTGCGAATAACTTTTGAAAAATTAGTTTTAGAAAAAAAAGTTATTAACAAAATGTTCAGAACTCTTTGTTTGCTATCGGGAACTCTAATCAGAACTCCTTTTTTTCGATTTTTGTGGATTTTTAAAATTTTTGGTTCTAAGTCAATGGGCACCTAAATTTGCGAATAACTTTTGAAAAAATAGTTTTAGAAAAAAAAGTTGTTAACAAAATGTTCAGGACTCTTTGTTTGCTATCGGGAACTCTAATCAGAACTCCTTTTTTTCGATTTTTGTGGATTTTTAAAATTTTTGGTTCTAAGTCAATGGGCACCTAAATTTGCGAATAACTTTTGAAAAAATAGTTTTAGAAAAAAAAGTTATTAACAAAATGTTCAGAACTCTTTGTTTGCTATCGGGAACTCTAATCAGAACTCCTTTTTTTCGATTTTTGTGGATTTTGAAAATTTTTGGTTCTAAGTCAATGGGCACCTAAATTTGCGAATAACTTTTGAAAAAATAGTTTTAGAAAAAAAAGTTATTAACAAAATGTTCAGAACTCTTTGTTTGCTATCGGGAACTCTAATCAGAACTCCTTTTTTTCGATTTTTGTGGATTTTTAAAATTTTTGGTTCTAAGTCAATGGGCACCTAAATTTGCGAATAACTTTTGAAAAAATAGTTTTAGAAAAAAAAGTTATTAACAAAATGTTCAGAACTCTTTGTTTGCTATCGGGAACTCTAATCAGAACTCCTTTTTTTCGATTTTTGTGGATTTTTAAAATTTTTGGTTCTAAGTCAATGGGCACCTAAATTTGCGAATAACTTTTGAAAAAATAGTTTTAGAAAAAAAAGTTATTAACAAAATGTTCAGAACTCTTTGTTTGCTATCGGGAACTCTAATCAGAACTCCTTTTTTTCGATTTTTGTGGATTTTGAAAATTTTTGGTTCTAAGTCAATGGGCACCTAAATTTGCGAATAACTTTTGAAAAATTAGTTTTAGAAAAAAAAGTTATTAACAAAATGTTCAGAACTCTTTGTTTGCTATCGGGAACTCTAATCAGAACTCCTTTTTTTCGATTTTTGTGGATTTTTAAAATTTTTGGTTCTAAGTCAATGGGCACCTAAATTTGCGAATAACTTTTGAAAAATTAGTTTTAGAAAAAAAAGTTATTAGCAAAATGTTCAGAACTCTTTGTTTGCTATCGGGAACTCTAATCAGAACTCCTTTTTTTCGATTTTTGTGGATTTTTAAAATTTTTGGTTCTAAGTCAATGGGCACCTTAATTTGCGAATAACTTTTGAAAAATTAGTTTTAGAAAAAAAAGTTGTTAACAAAATGTTCAGAACTCTTTGTTTGCTATCGGGAACTCTAATCATAACTCCTTTTTTTCGATTTTTGTGGATTTTGAAAATTTTTGGTTCTAAGTCAATGGGCACCTAAATTTGCGAATAACTTTTGAAAAAATAGTTTTAGAAAAAAAAGTTATTAACAAAATGTTCAGAACTCTTTGTTTGCTATCGGGAACTCTAATCAGAACTCCTTTTTTTCGATTTTTGTGGATTTTTAAAATTTTTGGTTCTAAGTCAATGGGCACCTAAATTTGCGAATAACTTTTGAAAAAATAGTTTTAGAAAAAAAAGTTATTAACAAAATGTTCAGAACTCTTTGTTTGCTATCGGGAACTCTAATCAGAACTCCTTTTTTTCGATTTTTGTGGATTTTTAAAATGTTTGGTTCTTAGTCAATGGGCACCTAAATTTGCGAATAACTTTTGAAAAATTAGTTTTAGAAAAAAAAGTTGTTAACAAAATGTTCAGAACTCTTTGTTTGCTATCGGGAACTCTAATCATAACTCCTTTTTTTCGATTTTTGTGGATTTTTAAAATTTTTGGTTCTAAGTCAATGGGCACCTAAATTTGCGAATAACTTTTGAAAAATTAGTTTTAGAAAAAAAAGTTATTAACAAAATGTTCAGAACTCTTTGTTTGCTATCGGGAACTCTAATCAGAACTCCTTTTTTTCGATTTTTGTGGATTTTTAAAATTTTTGGTTCTAAGTCAATGGGCACCTTAATTTGCGAATAACTTTTGAAAAATTAGTTTTAGAAAAAAAAGTTGTTAACAAAATGTTCAGAACTCTTTGTTTGCTATCGGGAATTCTAATCAGAACTCCTTTTTTTCGATTTTTGTGGATTTTTAAAATGTTTGGTTCTAAGTCAATGGGCACCTAAATTTGCGAATAACTTTTGAAAAAATAGTTTTAGAAAAAAAAGTTATTAACAAAATGTTCAGAACTCTTTGTTTGCTATCGGGAACTCTAATCAGAACTCCTTTTTTTCGATTTTTGTGGATTTTGAAAATTTTTGGTTCTAAGTCAATGGGCACCTAAATTTGCGAATAACTTTTGAAAAAATAGTTTTAGAAAAAAAAGTTATTAACAAAATGTTCAGAACTCTTTGTTTGCTATCGGGAACTCTAATCAGAACTCCTTTTTTTCGATTTTTGTGGATTTTGAAAATTTTTGGTTCTAAGTCAATGGGCACCTAAATTTGCGAATAACTTTTGAAAAATTAGTTTTAGAAAAAAAAGTTATTAACAAAATGTTCAGAACTCTTTGTTTGCTATCGGGAACTCTAATCAGAACTCCTTTTTTTCGATTTTTGTGGATTTTTAAAATTTTTGGTTCTAAGTCAATGGGCACCTAAATTTGCGAATAACTTTTGAAAAAATAGTTTTAGAAAAAAAAGTTGTTAACAAAATGTTCAGGACTCTTTGTTTGCTATCGGGAACTCTAATCAGAACTCCTTTTTTTCGATTTTTGTGGATTTTTAAAATTTTTGGTTCTAAGTCAATGGGCACCTAAATTTGCGAATAACTTTTGAAAAAATAGTTTTAGAAAAAAAAGTTATTAACAAAATGTTCAGAACTCTTTGTTTGCTATCGGGAACTCTAATCAGAACTCCTTTTTTTCGATTTTTGTGGATTTTGAAAATTTTTGGTTCTAAGTCAATGGGCACCTAAATTTGCGAATAACTTTTGAAAAAATAGTTTTAGAAAAAAAAGTTATTAACAAAATGTTCAGAACTCTTTGTTTGCTATCGGGAACTCTAATCAGAACTCCTTTTTTTCGATTTTTGTGGATTTTTAAAATTTTTGGTTCTAAGTCAATGGGCACCTAAATTTGCGAATAACTTTTGAAAAAATAGTTTTAGAAAAAAAAGTTATTAACAAAATGTTCAGAACTCTTTGTTTGCTATCGGGAACTCTAATCAGAACTCCTTTTTTTCGATTTTTGTGGATTTTTAAAATTTTTGGTTCTAAGTCAATGGGCACCTAAATTTGCGAATAACTTTTGAAAAAATAGTTTTAGAAAAAAAAGTTATTAACAAAATGTTCAGAACTCTTTGTTTGCTATCGGGAACTCTAATCAGAACTCCTTTTTTTCGATTTTTGTGGATTTTGAAAATTTTTGGTTCTAAGTCAATGGGCACCTAAATTTGCGAATAACTTTTGAAAAATTAGTTTTAGAAAAAAAAGTTATTAACAAAATGTTCAGAACTCTTTGTTTGCTATCGGGAACTCTAATCAGAACTCCTTTTTTTCGATTTTTGTGGATTTTTAAAATTTTTGGTTCTAAGTCAATGGGCACCTAAATTTGCGAATAACTTTTGAAAAATTAGTTTTAGAAAAAAAAGTTATTAGCAAAATGTTCAGAACTCTTTGTTTGCTATCGGGAACTCTAATCAGAACTCCTTTTTTTCGATTTTTGTGGATTTTTAAAATTTTTGGTTCTAAGTCAATGGGCACCTTAATTTGCGAATAACTTTTGAAAAATTAGTTTTAGAAAAAAAAGTTGTTAACAAAATGTTCAGAACTCTTTGTTTGCTATCGGGAACTCTAATCATAACTCCTTTTTTTCGATTTTTGTGGATTTTGAAAATTTTTGGTTCTAAGTCAATGGGCACCTAAATTTGCGAATAACTTTTGAAAAAATAGTTTTAGAAAAAAAAGTTATTAACAAAATGTTCAGAACTCTTTGTTTGCTATCGGGAACTCTAATCAGAACTCCTTTTTTTCGATTTTTGTGGATTTTTAAAATTTTTGGTTCTAAGTCAATGGGCACCTAAATTTGCGAATAACTTTTGAAAAAATAGTTTTAGAAAAAAAAGTTATTAACAAAATGTTCAGAACTCTTTGTTTGCTATCGGGAACTCTAATCAGAACTCCTTTTTTTCGATTTTTGTGGATTTTTAAAATGTTTGGTTCTTAGTCAATGGGCACCTAAATTTGCGAATAACTTTTGAAAAATTAGTTTTAGAAAAAAAAGTTGTTAACAAAATGTTCAGAACTCTTTGTTTGCTATCGGGAACTCTAATCATAACTCCTTTTTTTCGATTTTTGTGGATTTTTAAAATTTTTGGTTCTAAGTCAATGGGCACCTAAATTTGCGAATAACTTTTGAAAAATTAGTTTTAGAAAAAAAAGTTATTAACAAAATGTTCAGAACTCTTTGTTTGCTATCGGGAACTCTAATCAGAACTCCTTTTTTTCGATTTTTGTGGATTTTTAAAATTTTTGGTTCTAAGTCAATGGGCACCTTAATTTGCGAATAACTTTTGAAAAATTAGTTTTAGAAAAAAAAGTTGTTAACAAAATGTTCAGAACTCTTTGTTTGCTATCGGGAATTCTAATCAGAACTCCTTTTTTTCGATTTTTGTGGATTTTTAAAATGTTTGGTTCTAAGTCAATGGGCACCTAAATTTGCGAATAACTTTTGAAAAAATAGTTTTAGAAAAAAAAGTTATTAACAAAATGTTCAGAACTCTTTGTTTGCTATCGGGAACTCTAATCAGAACTCCTTTTTTTCGATTTTTGTGGATTTTGAAAATTTTTGGTTCTAAGTCAATGGGCACCTAAATTTGCGAATAACTTTTGAAAAAATAGTTTTAGAAAAAAAAGTTATTAACAAAATGTTCAGAACTCTTTGTTTGCTATCGGGAACTCTAATCAGAACTCCTTTTTTTCGATTTTTGTGGATTTTGAAAATTTTTGGTTCTAAGTCAATGGGCACCTAAATTTGCGAATAACTTTTGAAAAATTAGTTTTAGAAAAAAAAGTTATTAACAAAATGTTCAGAACTCTTTGTTTGCTATCGGGAACTCTAATCAGAACTCCTTTTTTTCGATTTTTGTGGATTTTTAAAATTTTTGGTTCTAAGTCAATGGGCACCTAAATTTGCGAATAACTTTTGAAAAAATAGTTTTAGAAAAAAAAGTTGTTAACAAAATGTTCAGGACTCTTTGTTTGCTATCGGGAACTCTAATCAGAACTCCTTTTTTTCGATTTTTGTGGATTTTTAAAATTTTTGGTTCTAAGTCAATGGGCACCTAAATTTGCGAATAACTTTTGAAAAAATAGTTTTAGAAAAAAAAGTTATTAACAAAATGTTCAGAACTCTTTGTTTGCTATCGGGAACTCTAATCAGAACTCCTTTTTTTCGATTTTTGTGGATTTTGAAAATTTTTGGTTCTAAGTCAATGGGCACCTAAATTTGCGAATAACTTTTGAAAAAATAGTTTTAGAAAAAAAAGTTATTAACAAAATGTTCAGAACTCTTTGTTTGCTATCGGGAACTCTAATCAGAACTCCTTTTTTTCGATTTTTGTGGATTTTTAAAATTTTTGGTTCTAAGTCAATGGGCACCTAAATTTGCGAATAACTTTTGAAAAAATAGTTTTAGAAAAAAAAGTTATTAACAAAATGTTCAGAACTCTTTGTTTGCTATCGGGAACTCTAATCAGAACTCCTTTTTTTCGATTTTTGTGGATTTTTAAAATTTTTGGTTCTAAGTCAATGGGCACCTAAATTTGCGAATAACTTTTGAAAAAATAGTTTTAGAAAAAAAAGTTATTAACAAAATGTTCAGAACTCTTTGTTTGCTATCGGGAACTCTAATCAGAACTCCTTTTTTTCGATTTTTGTGGATTTTGAAAATTTTTGGTTCTAAGTCAATGGGCACCTAAATTTGCGAATAACTTTTGAAAAATTAGTTTTAGAAAAAAAAGTTATTAACAAAATGTTCAGAACTCTTTGTTTGCTATCGGGAACTCTAATCAGAACTCCTTTTTTTCGATTTTTGTGGATTTTTAAAATTTTTGGTTCTAAGTCAATGGGCACCTAAATTTGCGAATAACTTTTGAAAAATTAGTTTTAGAAAAAAAAGTTATTAGCAAAATGTTCAGAACTCTTTGTTTGCTATCGGGAACTCTAATCAGAACTCCTTTTTTTCGATTTTTGTGGATTTTTAAAATTTTTGGTTCTAAGTCAATGGGCACCTTAAATTGCCCTAACTTTTTCAATTTTGTAGAACTCTTTCTAAAACCCATCAGGAACTCCAGAACTCTTGATTTTAAGGTGAAAAACATGCTCAGAACTCTTTTTCTCAAAAAAGTCCTTGCTGCGTGAAGTTAGCAAAAAAAACTTTTTTTTTAAATTTTAACACTCCATTCGCCAGAACTATTAAAAAAAAGTATGGGGAACTCTAGAACTCTTTGTTTGCTACCGGGAACTCTCATTTTTTATTTAATTTTAAACAATTTTTTTGCTAACTTCACAGGACTGGCGTTTGACCTTGAATAACTTTTAGCGCAAGCCAGATTCGTTTGTAGACTTTTGCACGAGTATTTTTTATGGTAATTTAAAGATAATTGCACTTACAAATTTTAACTTGGAATTTTCCCGAAGTGGTAATGCATTTTTCCTAGATATACTACCAAAAAAACATATAATAAAAAAAAAGTTTTCTTAGTTTACAATTTTCTCGAAAACTAGATGGCATTAAACCATCTGGTTTTCAGTGTTCATTTAAAAATTACAGGAAAAGTGTATAATAGAAACTAACATAATTCCTGATTTCATATTTTGAAAAAAGAACAGTACCTTTATAATTTTTTTCAGTTTTTTTTTTTAATGTTGGGTTTGAAGGTATTTTTTTCGAAAACTATTGGCAGGAATAACTTATTTTGAAAAAATAATTAAAGAACAAACTTGAAAATCTCAAAAAAAATATAGTACTTTATTTTAAGTGTTGCCATTTGCTTTAAATTTTTTTTTTAATTTTAGTACTATTTTCAGAAAATTGCTCCTCCCGGTTAATTGGGGGGAGATAGACCCCCCCCTCAGTATGAAAAAATGTTTGTACTATGCCTCTCTAAAAAACCCTATTATTATTTTATGTCGCTGGGCGAATCATTTTGGGCCGGAAAAACCAGCATTTTCGAAAATCGATACTTTTTGAAGTCTCAATATCTTTTTATTGGGGCCTTATATCGAAAAAGTCTTCATAAGAGTTCTTATAGAGAATATTATTGTTTATACAAAAAGTATAAATTATTTTTCAAAAACTTCACCATTTAAGAGAAAACCGCAAAATACCGTTATTTTTGACTTTTGTGCATTTTATAAAAAATATTATATCTTTTAAATAACCGCAAACAAAAAATTTTTTTTTTTATTTTCTTGTAGAAGGGTAAATAACCTACAAACTGTGTAAAAATAAAATTTTTAACATATACCGTTTAAGAGTGGTAAGCGAAAAATCCTTATTTTCAATACTTAACCTTTTTGAAGTAGCAATATCTTGTTACTGGTCACTCGTGTGGAAAAAAGTGTATTAATATTTTTGTAGATTACATTATAGTCTATAAACTGAACATAAATTATTTTATGAAAATTTCGTTATTTAAGATTTAAAAGCAAAAGTCTGGAATTTCAGGTTTTTGACGAAATTTTTCAAATAATTATATCTTTAAAATTATTACTCTTAGAAAAAATTTAATTTTTTTTTAAATAGAGGGTAACATAGTATATAAACTTTGCCTATAAATGTTTTCAATAACACTCACCATTTCTGAGTTATACGCAAAAAAGGGATATTTTCGTCAATTTACGTTTTTTGAAACGCCGATATCTTCTTAACCATCAGTCAGAGAAAAAAAAGTGTTTTAACATTTCTTGTAGATAATCATATTATCTACAAGTTTTGTATGCATTACTTTTTAATACCACGTACCGTTTCAAAGTTATACGTGGAAAACCGGTATTTTCGACATTTAACCTTGAATAACTTTTAACGCAAGCCAGTTTCGTTTGTAGACTTTCGCATGCGTATTCTTTAGGAACAAATGAAGATAATTGCATTCAAAAATCTTCACTTGGAATTTTTCCGCAGATTGGCAATTTATTTGTACATTTTTCCTGGGCTATTATATTCACCCAAAATTGGTAGTATATACTGAATGAATGTGTTTACGTGAAATTGGAAGCTGTTGTTTTGAATTTCTTTTTTAATTTATCGTTCTATTTCCTCTTTTTTAAACACTCTTGTTTTGTACTTATGGGCTAAAGGTGTGAGAATAATTTCAATAGAAAACTTCTCCACCTACCACTTTGTTAGCTAATCTCATAACTGTGTTCACATGTGATTTTCGATCTCGAGAGCTGCTTGCAGAGTTATAACTTTTAATAGAACACACATCTGTAAGCCATTTCGTTTGGTATGTCTTCTTTTTCTACTTTTCTGCTCCACTTTTTCTGGCTCACGACTGTGAATTTTTGCATTCAGCATACAAAAGTATTTACTATTAAATGTTCAAGTTGGTTTTACAAACTTGAACAATTTGCAGTAAATACTGGAAATAAAAAGTACTTACTAGTTTTTATGCATACCATTAAAAGTATTTACTGGCTAAATTCTTCATCGGAAACCAGTAAATACTTGTTGTTTAGTATTTTCTTCGGTTTTATGCATATGGCAATTAGTAAATACTATCAAAATTTACCAATAAAAGCATTTACTACCGTTTATGCATATGGCCCATTGTGGCAGTTATGAAAGAGTTAGTTGCTTTCTTCAAATTTCAAACTCATCCACTCAAATTTCTTTGTATGACCAGGCATGAAGAGTGGTATGTATACAGTGTACTAAAATTTCTGTAGACCTCATCAAGATTTTGGAAACTCACAACGCGCCTGTGTAATAGACATAGCTCCGTGCAGCCAGTACAAAATTCACCCAGGATTTGCTGAGCCAAAGTGCAATCTTAGTGCAAGAAAGGAATAAGGACACTTTGCTGAGCCAAAGACAATTTTATAAGTGCGAAGTGTATGTACTTAGTAAATATTCAAATTTGCTGTGATGAATAAATTTTCTTATATAGATGGTGCATTTTTGATAATTATGTGGCCATTACATATTTTATTGTAGGGCGTGTATTGAGTTCACGATTCATGTATTGAAAAAACGGGTTGGTGGGTTTTACATTCGGTATTATATAAATGGAAATGTCACGTCAACTGTACACCGTATAGCTCTCGTTGCAATCTTATGCAAGCTTTAGTATAAATATTTTCCACTCAGTGGCACATACACCCCCAACTTTAGAACACATTCAAAATTTTTTTCTGGAAGAGTTGTTATGTGCTACAGCTCGAACAAATTATTTTTTCTTGAAAAATAGCCGGAAGAAATTCATAGAAGAAAATATTTAAAAAATCTAGTTTTTCTACTTAATCTTCTTCGATATTATTGCGGAACTCCATTTTTAGTTTCACGAATACGTTTTACAAGACTTCTGATTTTATTTAATATTTCGCAATGCCTTTTCCAAAATTTTATTTTTTTTCTTAAAGGTGCCCTAACTGAAAATTCTAAATTTCTTGACAAATTCTAAGACGCTCCCAAGTTTTGCCATTTTTTGTCTAAGGCAATATTAAAAAAGTTGATGCGAAATTGAAGCAAGCCAATCGGGGTTCGATTTTGAATTTCGCAAAAAAATAATATTTTACGACAAGGCCGGATATTTTTGGTAATTCTCAAAGTTGCCGTTTATTAAAACAACATGGTTAGTTTGTTTATTTTTCTAAAGAAAATGATACATATGTACATACATTAAGTTTGCAAATTGAATGAAACAATAGCAAATTTAGAAAGCTACTTTGCAAAGTATTGCTATTAATTTGAACAGACTCATGCGAATCGTTCAGAATCCAAGGAAATATTTTCGAAGTAAGAAATGCGAAATGGTTTTTTGCAAATTGATCAAAACAAATTGAAATAAGACCTTGCTGAGGATAATTCGAATATATAGTAAATGCAACAGCTGAAAGCGAAATTACTGATTGCGAAATATTATTAATATCAAATGAAAACAGTCCACAGTCTGGAAAATGTCAAAGAATCCGAATTAAACTGTTCGTTAATTTTTCAAAACTGCAAATTTCTACCAATTTTTGTGCAGTTTTATATTTTTAGAAATGGGTCGGTAATTTTGGGAAGTAAAAGAACAGATGTTATATATTATTTCGAGGAAAAAATTGTTGACCTCAGGAAACTTGAAATACCTACGTTAAATATAAGACAACATATTTGAAACAATTACAATACAGAGTAGCACATTCTGAATTAATCACAACGCAATAACATATTTGTGAAGTAACAAAAAATGTTCGACACAATTTTGCGAATGAATTATGTGTTTGAATAAAGAAGTCCGAAGCATAATCAGTGATCATTTGTTGCAATTATAAAATGTGAATATTTAAAATGCAAGAAAAATAATTGCGAAAAAATTGCCCATTGTGTGGAAGTAGCAGATTGAGAATTAATAAAAAGCAAGATTATAACAAATGCTTAGTGAAATTTTTTTCAGATAATAAAATTTCCAAATGAAAATCCTTAAAACGCAGGACAACATATATTGCGAAAGGATGTGCAAAATGAAAAGTTGACCCAAAACTCCTAAAAAATTTCGCAATTAAAGTTATTAAATTCGAGATAGAAAACATTGAAGCTAAGAAAAAAATAAAACGCAAGAATGTGTATTAACTACAACTCATGATAATTGCGAAAAGAACGGCTATGATAAAAGAAATTTTGATGAAAAACAAAACTTTGTAACTAAGAAAAATTAAATCCTAAATCAATAATTATTGAATTTTGCTAAATGAAAAATAAAACATATGTAAATATAATCTCGAAGGACTTGAGAAAATGAAAACTTGCTCATAAAATGCGAAGTAACATAACGCGAATATTTCATAGCTCAAGGTTATACTTATGTTATGTAGGTACCTACATATTTGTTTGCGAATGAAAAAATTCATAACATTTAAATTTTAAAACATCTAAAATCAAAACAGGTTGCAAAATGAAAAACTGCCAATATTATGAGAAAAAAAAAACACATTGCGAAATGAAGAAAAAACACAATGCAAATATATTACAATAAAAATTTATAAAAGTTAAGGCCACTTTACACGATATTAGAAGTCATATGACCTGTCATTATATTTTCTGTATGATTTCTCAAAAGAGCTTTCATTTCAAGTCAAGTCATACGGTTATCATTTTTTTTATGTATACACGTCTTTACTTCGCATTTGATTTACTATATGGTTATCTGGCAAATTCAAAATAAAAGAAAAAAAAAGTCATAAATAAATAAATTTTTTAAGTGTAAAATTACTTTTCTGCAATTATCCATTGTTATTTTCATTAAAAATCCTATTTTTTTGTAAGAATATTTTTGTTTTCAATTCTCTGAATTCACTATTTTCAAAAAAAACAACAAATTCCGTTTGACTTCTCAAATGGAATTAGCTGCAGTTCTAATGTCAAAAAAGTCATATGCTTTTTGCTTTTGAGAAGTCATGTGAGATCTATGAGTGCGTTCAGACGATTTGGTATGATTTTTCTGACAGGTCATATGAGAAGTCATATGACTTCTATAATCGTGTAAAGTGGCCTTTAGTAGAACCTCGTGGCATGATGGTTAGTGCGTAGGACTGTCAAGCCGAAGGTGTGGGTTCGATTCCCAGCCGTGCCACCTAAAAACAGAAATGTTTTAATCGAGGTACTGCCTCTTGCGAGGAACTTACAAATCCTCCAAGAGTATACTTGTCATGAAAAAGTGCTTCTCATTTAGCCGTTCGGATTCGGCAAAAAACTGAAGGTCCCCTCCATTCCTGCCATCAAACACGCACACAGGAATGGTTGTGAGTTGTAAGTCACTAGGCCCTGGTTCTCCATGAGCTGTTGCGCCATCCAATTTATTTATTTATTTATGTTTACAAAGTAAGCAGGACACTTTTGGAAATACAGGTTGAAAAGTATCCTATCATTAGTTGCTACATAATTGCGAATTAGTTGAGCAAAAAAAAAAAAAATTATTGCATTTTTGGCTTGCGAAAAAAAGGGTGTCCTGCTAACTTCATATGAACTAAGCAGGACAACTTTCTCAAAAATAATGATAATCGAGCTGAAAAACGTTGGTTATTGTGAAATAATTAATTGCGAATTAGTTACGCAAAAAAAAATAATTCCATTTTTGGTTTGCGAAAAAATGGGTGTCCTGCTAACTTCATATGAACTTCGCAGGACAACTTTCTCAGAAGAGAAGCTAATCGAGCTGAAAAAATTTGGTAATTGAGAACTAATAAACTGCGAATTAATTACGCAAAAAAAATGAATTGCATATTTCATTTTTTCGCAAACCAAAAATGCAACTAAATTTTTTTTGCGTAACTAATTCGCAATTAAGTAGCAACTAATGATAGGATAGTTTTAACCTGATTTTCCAAAAGTGTCATGCTAACTTTATATACATACAATGAAATGTTGCAAACAATTGAGAGATATCAAACGCGAAATTATTATTTGCGAAACCATAAAACTGTGAAATGATAACTTGCTTAGGATATTTCGGCATTTTGAAAGGCAAATTGATTAAAATAGAAGACAATCCTTTGTGATTTTGTAAGTGATTTTTTGATTCACTTACTACATATAGATATAAGCTGCTTGTTAGAATAGCTCTTTCTAACCTTTACTCTTTAGGTAAATAAAATTTTGTAGATCCTTTTGGCCTTATTTAAGTCCATATTTATATAGTTATCTTTATCATTATTATTAATATTAATATTATATTATTATAATTTATAAAATGATTTAAAATTCAACTTTCAGTTTGCAAAAATGAATTATTAAAATTACAGTTAAAATAAATTGAAGCTTCAAGAGGCATCTGCCATCAGCCATCATTCAAGAAAAAAATGTGAAAACAAGAACATCACCTTCAAAGAAATTCTCACCCAATAAAAAAAAAAAAAACATTTCATTCCTTTTGGCGGAATTCATTCTTGATTGATTACCTTCCCAAGTTGATGGATGCTTTCGATTGCCTTTCCAGGAAAATTTCTCTCAATGAAGTGCAAACAATCTCTGAAGTCGAGTAAATAAACTTTTTGACCAACCAACAAAAAAGCACACACACTCACACACAAGAGCCAACCTTTAAGAAAAAATAAAATTCTTCGACAGACTTGAAAACAATAACATTTCCACTTTGATTTATCGACTGAAATTCGAGCCATCAGGCGGCTTCATAAGCGATGGCAAAGAAGCAGCAGGCACGCAGGGTAGGTATATTATAGGAATAGGACTTTCGAAACACAGCACAAAGATCAAAGAGAAATCACTCTTCGATTTTTTTGATGTTTCACTTTCGGTTTCCACTAAAAACAGAAGCTCGATTGAACGGGCGCATCAGTAATATTTCAACTCTGTATTTCATATGTTTTCATCCAAAGGAAATGACAATGTGCTGCTAGCTGGATACCAAAGGCCACCATGAGACTCTTAAACCTTCAGCCGGACCTGGACTAAGAGGGGAAGCAAACCAACTTTTCATTGATCTTGTAAATGTGTGTGTAAATTTGAAGAGAATGCTTTTAAGTTTGACGTGGAGTCGTGGCGGCTTCAACTAGCTAGCCGCCATTTTTTTCGGCAAACTAAAAAGGAACTGTTGACTCGTTGTTTCCCAACAACAATAATATAAATCGATATAACTTGAGGGAAGTCTAGGCGATGATATTCCATGTTTTTGGACATCCACATCCATATCCACATCATCATCATCAAAGGGCTGAAGAAGGCTGAAAATTTGTGATTTTCAAATTCGGGTTTCACTTGAAATAAGAAATTGATGTGAATTTGTTTTTTTTTTATGTTTTAGGTATTTCCGGGAATTTTATCGGAGAGGAAGAGTTTTGCTTTGCGAGAGACACAGCAACTGGTTCAGAGAATACCTATAATTTTTTTTTGTATTCGTAATTTTTTGTTTCCATCAGATGAAGAGTTCGGGGAATTTCGAAGATTTATTGAAAGGATAATTGACATGAATAACGATTATTGCCTAACGTTTAAATGTGGCGGCAAGCTTTGATGAATATGCGCTACTTCTGATTGAAAGCTTATAAATACACTAACGCAGTGCGAGTAAATAAATTTAGAAATCGATGATTATACCTGCACATGCCTTATACCTACCGATTGCTGTTGGGGTTGAAACATTGTTTTTTGTTTAATGTTTTAATATTAGTTTTTAGAGCGAGGCAATCTTGGTGATATGTAGTTTAAAAATAGAATCCTAAACTACTGAATTGTGTGTAAGATATCAAGAACTTCTTATGAAGAATATTACCAGACTATCATACACGAGAAGATGCAGTAGGGTGCAAAAGTAATTGAACTGAGATCATTAGGTGCAACAAACACAGTTACCTTTATATGGGTCCCTGGACATTGTGATACTCTCGGGAACAAAATGGCAAATGAACTGGCCAGAAATGGATCTCCTCTTGATCCAAGCCAAATCGAATCTTCGGTACTTATGCCACTGGAGCAGGAAAAAAGTAGAATCCACCAGAATTTCCTTGAAGCTGCAGATGGAAATGGTCATTACTTGACACTTGTCGGGTTTCAAGAAATTTATGGCCGAACACATCGAAGAAAAAAGCTCAAGATAAGCAGGCCTCAATTATCACTCTCGAATCTTCGGTACTTATGCCACTGGAGCAGGAAAAAAGTAGAATCCACCAGAATTTCCTTGAAGCTGCAGATGCAAATGGTCATTACTTGACACTTGTCGGGTTTCAAGAAATTTATGGCCGAACACATCGAAGAAAAAAGCTCAAGATAAGCAGGCCTCAATTATCACTCCTAGTGGGACTCCTAGCGGGCCACAACTCATTGGGAACCCACATGAGCAGAATGGGTATTAGCCCATCGGACTTATGTAGAGGGTGTCAAGATGAAGAGGCGAAAGAGGGCTCATCCCATTTCTTTTGTGAATGTCCCAGTTTTGCCATACCTAGAAAAGAAGCCCTCGGAGAATACTTTTTCGACGAAATGGGTGACATCTCTACCCTGCCACTAAAGAATATCCTAAAATTCACTCAGTCAGAAGTCAGGGTGGTTCAAGGAGGCATCCCATTCCTAAACTTGTCCTCAATCCCACACCCACCTACCTTTATCCTGGGGAGCGCAATGGATCCGAGTGAGGTGATGCGGCTTACCGTATCATCACCCATTTTAACCTAACCTAACCTAGGGTGCAAAAGTACGATCATGTATCATACTGCCCTTCCAAGCAATAAGGAGAAACGAAGCTGCACCAAATACAAGCTATGAGCTATTAACACCGATTATTGGTAGTGTATGAACAAAATAAAAACCGCGGCAGTCACTTTCTCGAACAGGCTCTTAGGTGGCAGAGGCTGGGAACCAATTTACAGACCTTCGCCGTGACATTCCAACGCAAATAGCTAAATAAACCATCGACAAATTCAATGAACACTTGAATTCAACTCTTTGTGTCGAAAGAGCTAGTTTTGCTACAGATCCTGCACCTTTGCATCATTTTAAGCAGTACCATTTTTATATCGATTTCGAAAAGGCGTTTGATATGATGAATCGGATATTTATAAAATAAAACCTAGACTTTCCTTTGCTGTTGATGCCTCATTAATATAGTTTGACTGACGTAGCTAAGGTAGAACATGAATCGATTGAAAATTAAGAAATTATTTATGGGAAATGATTGGGGTGAACTTATCAGTTTTTGTCACTTCAGCTCTTCCTTTTTTATAAGTTCTCAAACAACCTGCGAAAGATTGCGAACTGTATTAACTTTCAATTCCCACAAAGGTGATAAAAAGATTAACGTGAAAAAAATGCTTGGTGCAATTGCTGGCAGTTCATCCTGTGATTTATAATAGCCCGAAAGGAAGAAGTCTAACCTTGTCATTAATTGTCAAGTCACTCGCTTCTCAATTGGCACCAGAAAAGGCAAGCCAGTTGACGAGCAAGTTGGAAAAGGTTCTATGTATTAGCAACTCGCTAGCGATTACTCGCTCATGTGGCCTCAGGGAAAGGGCGTAAAATCACACGATCTTGTTGGCCAGCGCTGTCAGCACCGATGCAGCTCATCCATTGTAGCAAGCCTTCTGTTGCAAGTAGCACCATCTTTTGGGAATCACATGACGTGGCATCGGAATCCATATCATCCAGCAGAGGCAACAAAAACATGCCTACGGTTACCGCAATGTCAATTTCGTTTTGGAAGAAGTACAGCCCAAAAATACCACCGTATCTACAAAATATGCACCAAACAGAATGCATTTTGCTCTGGTGTATTTCTCATGTTTATTCAAACATCATTTATCCAAAAATGGGGTTTCTCGACAAAGAAGATTTTTTGGCGAAAAATCACGTAATGAGCGGAAAGCTTCTCGAACGCTAGCACTGATTTCTTAAATGAAATTTGATGATTTTCACACAATTTTCAACAGTATAACCTTCCATGGTGATGTGCCAATGCACTACTGAACAACACAACAAATTTGGGAGATGTTGATTAAATAACATAGCTGAGTATCTCTTTTGAAAGACCCTTCAAGTCATAGAATGTTGTGAATTTCAAGCTAATGAACGGCAACCCTATGGATATTTAATGTTCAACTTTAACAATGTCCATGACTAATGTGAGTACCTACAAGGAAAACAACAACCCATTCCAAAGTATGAGCTACATCTGACTTTAAGCCCGATAGACAAAGAGCCCAGAGCCTGCTTTCCGGCATTTTTGTTCATCTTCCCTCACACCCAAATTTCAGATCTGATAAAGGTACAAGATCGGTTTTCTTACGAATGAATCACTTGCCCAATAGTAATCTGCCTTTATGGAAAGTAAAATTCCCACCCTCCATTGAATTTTAGACTCTTTATAAAGACCCTTGAAATTTTTTGCACTTAAGTTATGATTCCCAAATTTAACGAAATTGTCCTATTTATTTTCAATTTCATTCATTGGTTTGACAAAATAATTGTCACAAATAAGAGAACAAATTTCATCAATTTGTCGTCCAAAAACTGTCCTCCTTCTGTCCTCTAGTGTTTCTTCTTCAGCTATCGTCATCCCGCATCATGAGATTTATTTGATCAAATCACAACATCTGTTCAAATTTATCACCATCAATTTCCTAAAAACCCATCTCAAAAGTGAAATATTACCTCTCATTGACAACGACAAAACCATTTTACATTCATCCATGAGTTGCTGCTGCTGCTTGCTTACTCCTGAAGATGAACCAGGAAATTGTTCACTTAATAAAACCCACAAAACGAAAAGGTCATAATCAGACCAAACGACAACAACAACAAAAAAAATAACACACCGAAATACAAATTAGGAGTAAATTAAAAACGACATCCCTGAATGGAAATGTATCTATTTTCTTACGACTGCGACTTCTGGGGTCGAGTAAATGAAAATGAAAATAATAAAAAAAAAAAAAAAAAAAAATGGGCGGACAACTGCCAAAACACCAGCACTCTAGCCACAAATCTTTTTACCCGACTCTAGCTCCCTCTCTATCTCATTGTCTACATCCAACAAAAGTCACAATAATAAATCGTTGTTTCCTGGGTGCTGTAACACGAACCGAACCCACATAATGCTATAGACGGACATTCACTAGGGGGAAAATCATAAAACCAGACCCAAGATGCTTATCCTGACCACACGATACTGTCTCTCCCTGAATCAAAATCCCAATGATGATAATGATGTGCTACTCGTATTATTGTTCCAGCCTTCTTTTTTTGTCTCTATTTTTGGTTTAGGGTCACATCGTGTAATATGTTATCTGCGATTTCCTTTTGAAATCCAGGAAATATAGAATATATTGTGGTCGTCTATGTCTGGTTGGGGTCATTCAGGTCTATTATCTGGCTCAAATGTTTTTTGTATATTAAAATATTACTAAGGTAATAGAAAGTTAGAATCTTGCAACACGTAGCTTCTGAGAAAGGTACACATGTATGACTGACAAACAATAAAGTGTGAAAAAAGAGTGAACAATAATAGAAATAAAATGCATTTTTTTATTATTCTGATTATGATTAAATAAAGGATGAAGCCTAGTACTAGCTTCTGTGAAAAAAATGGGTTAAAACACGTTTAAAATGGACCCTTTTAGCACATAAGTTACCTTATGATTAATATTGCAAAAAAAGGAAAAATAAAAATAGAAAATATTTGAAATGTGTATATTTGGTATAGCACTTTCCAAGCACATTTTCATATTTATGTATTTTTGTACATATGTATGCGTTGCAGTAACCTGTTAAGTAATATTGATAGAGTGTTTATAGTTTACGCAGTGTTTTTGATTTTTTTTCCTAAAAATAGCACCCTTAGACCGTGGATATTTGTTTGTTCTCTTTTGATTCTTGGTCTTGATGAAAAGACAAACGTTTTTACCAATTTTCATCAACATTCCAGTTTTGGAAGGGGATTCATGGTAGTAGTTCAAAATTCACTTTTTCAAAAACCGAAGTAGGTTGTCAATCAACTTTGGATGTAGGTAGTGTAGAAGAATGTGAAATTCTGCGTCGATGCCAATCTTCAAATTTTACTAATAAGTATTAATACTTTCTAACTTTGCAAATTTTCTTTCCCAAAACGGCTTTTTTCAACCCCCATCGTGGAAGGGGAGATGTGGCAGAAAATCAAAAATGTGGGCTTATAGTTTCAAGGGCGCTGAATCCAACGGCAGTTTTCGGACCATCGTCCGACTCCTGGCTTTCGATTTATAAACAACATTTCGTGATTTAAACTGGTACATTAAGTTAGGACATCAAATATTAGTATAAAGCTCAACCCGTCAGGTCGAAATGAAAGGTATGCCCTCATATCGTGCACTAACGGCCCTTCTATTAGGGATGAAGGCTTGTATAAGTCTCCTTCAAAATGAAAAATAGTTAAACATCAATTGGAAATAGCACAATTTATAAAATATAGAAATCTAGTTAGTTGCAACGCGCCTAAGGCACCCGTTAAAAATGAATGAATATATTGATATCAAACGCTTTTATTCAAGGCACGAAATATTTAATACAAAATAATTTCTTTTAATTGTATTGGTTGGTATGGAGGTGTTTCCGCACCTTTACATATATATTAAAAACTGCCAAAAAAATAGAGAAGGTCCTACACTTTCACATAGAAAAAAGTATCCTTCTATAAAGTGGCAACGCCAAAAATGTACCCGAAGGTGCGTCTGCTCAACACCTACCGTTTAAGACATAAACCATGTCACCGAAAAGTGACAGCACTTAGATTATCTAAATCAAAGGTGTGTGTACTCAACATCTATCTTTAAAGACAATGAAAACTAAAAACTAAACTAAAAGACATGAAACTTTGTTTTCCCAAATCGCATTTGGTATCTGAGGCATTTCTACAATGTTTTCATGTTCAAAATATCAAAAACTACAATAAAGTGGAGGTAACATGAAAAAAGTATGTTCCCGAAAAGTGGCAATACTTAATTTTTACCCTAAGCTGCTTCTACTCAACACCTATCTTCTAAGACGCTTTTAGCATCTGAGTGCGTCTCTTCAACACCTATCTTTCCAGACATCAACACTCCTATCTAGACATTAAGGGTTATTTTCCCAACACGCGTTTGACATCTGTAGGCGTCTGTAACTTTTTTGCATGTACAAAAAAAAATGTGGAGGTCCGTTGACATAAAAGAAGGATTTTCCCGAAAAGTGGCAACACTAAGATCTTACCTGTAGGTGCGTTTACCCAACATCTATCATTCAGACATTTATTTTCTAAGACATCACATTTGACATCTGGAAGCGTTTCCGCAACTTCACCTATCTTCTAAGACACCAACCGTTGCTTTTCTAACACGCGGTTGGTATCTTGAGGCGTTTTCGCAATTTTTTTTCATGTTCAAAATATTAATAACTACAAATAAATGTAAATTCCACCATTTAGCATAAAAAAAAAACTTTTTTCCCGAAAAGTGGCAATACTGACATTTTACTCGAAGATGCGTCTACTCGACAACTATATCTTTTAAGAAAGCAACTGTTTTTTTTCCAATATGAGTTTGGAATCTGTGGGCATATCCGAAATTCTGTTCATGTTCAAAATATTAAAAAATAACAAAAAAGTGGATGTCCCATCCTTTGAAATAAAAAAAAGTATTTCCCGAAAAATGGTGACATTGAGATTTTAGCTAATGGTGCGTCTATTCAACATCTATCTTTTGAGACATCGCCCGTTATTTTCTTAATACTCGTTTGGAAGCTGGAAGCATTTTCGGAACTTTTTTCATATTCAAAATATTTTCCAGCGTTTCAGAATCATTCAGTGAATCAGTGATCGCCGAAAATATATAATTTAATACTAATTATTAAATAATAAAACTTTAAATACGTTTTATGTAGCATTTTGTTAGCACATTTTTATTTTTTTATGCTTGAATTAAATTTTTTTGTTTATTGAATAAAACAACAGAGTGGCCTAGTAGCAGTAATTAGTAATTTTTTCTTCAAGACAGAAGCTGTGTGATGCACTTGTAGCCAAGGAAAATAAGACAAAAATCAGACCAAATGTCAACAAAAAACTCCGACAAAATTAGATTTTCATCAAGATTTTTATTTTGACGTCTTAAGCATATTCTGGAAAGCATCCTTAATTTAAGCCACAATTTATAATTTTGTTGAGTAAAGGTGGTGAAATTCAGTATATTGTAAATTTATCGAAAACTATCAGTTTTGTTGAAGAAATGTAGAGGCAAAAATGTTTGCCTTTGAAATTCTATACAAAACAGAACCCAATAGCTTTTTCACACCGAACCAAAACCTTGATTTCTTGTCAAAAGCCTAAAACCTTATCAAAATCAACTAGATTTGCAAAACATTTTAAGATTTACCACAAAATCTTCTGAAAAATTTTATTGGCCTATTCACAATCAAATTTGATTACTCATTTTTGTCTCTCTCGTATAAGAGTTTTGAGGTTACCTATAGAAGAGAGAAGATACTAATACGAGATTTTATATTTATGAGTACAGTGTATTCAGATTGTGGTCCTTTTTATGCTTTAATTAAGAAAAAGAGAGAAAAAGTGAAATATGTGCAATTTGTCTTGGGACCTAGGCTGATTGCAGTGGATATTATTTTTAGATTTCCTATAAGCACTTACATTCTTTTAAAATCTCAAACAAAATCTAGATTATGTGTGGTGTGAGGGATTCAAGTAGATTTTGAAATCTTGTTTCTCGAAATCAAGATTTCGGTTCGGTGTCAAAGGGCTGTAACACTATTTTTCGTAAGGTCATTAGATTTTGAGAAAAATGTGTGCCAAAATTATGAAAATTATGGAAATTGGTGATTCTTGTTCCCCCAGCTTGAATTTAAAGGTTTTTAAACTACTTTTTCAAACCTTAAGATTGATTATATTGTCTGTATGTTTTCTTTCAGTGTGCTTATTCATCATGTATTCCGACCTAAATAAGGGTTCACCCACCTTCTTCATATATCTAGCCAGAATCAGTAGAGGGAATATTTTTTTCTTTTGTAGTCATGTTTGCAATTTTTCAAAGCAATTTCATGTTCCTTGTCATATCAATCCATAATGCATCCAGTATATCCTTACTTAAGTTCGATCAGATTAAACCAGCTGTCTGTCTAATAACGCCACACGCTGTCAAACGATTAATGACTCTCTGCTATCTCTGTCTGTGTTCTTTTTATTTGCTTCTCCATTATTACCTCCGCTAATTCTGTCCAACTAAATCATAAGTGTTACTCCCGAAGTGCCAGTGCCATGCTGCTGCTATGGCCCTCTATTCGGTTAACATTAATATCACTACTCAGCAGCAGCTGACAGAGAATAACTCTTTGGATATAGAAACTCAACATCGAGGTTATAGCTTGACACGAACTGACAGTTTGTACAAAAGTATTAACTTCAATCATTGAATATTATTACCGAAGCTGTCAGATTAGCTGACAGCACGAAAGGTTGCCATGTAACATGAGTTGACAGATATAATGTGCGGTCAGTGTCTTGAGACTAGTCTTTTTTTTTTTGATTTGTTGTTGTTGTTATAAATTTAATATTTTTCTTTTCAGCACAGACAGAAAGACAGACAGACATATCAAAAAAATGAATGGAGGAGTATAGTAGACGTTTTGTTGCTTAAAAGCCCACGCATTATTATTTTTCTCTCAAGAAAGAGATTGGCCTGTCAACGGTTAACGACAGCACTTCGGCGGCGGCGGGAGGCACGCAGCAAACACACCATGAAAGTGACATCTTGTAATTTGCACACAAATACACATTCAAAAGCAAAACCAACCAAACCAAACCAACTAACTTGAAATGTAGATCAATTTGAACTGTGTGCCGCTGTGCTGCACTAAGCTGTCAAGAGTGTCAAGACGGTAACATGACTGGAATGCTTTTCTGGTCCTGGACACATGTCAATTGAATGAGGCGAGTATTTTATATATTTCATTTTGCGAAATGTGACAGTTGATTGTCATAAAATACTTTCCTCGATTATATAGATTTTGAGACGTAACCACAACTGGAACGAATAGTAAACATTGTAACAATTTTATAAAGACAAAGTATCAATGATACCAAGGTCGTGTTTTATTGGAGAATTGTAGTCGGCTTAAGATCAATTCAAACGTTTCAAACAAAGTTTGGGGGAAATTACTTTAAGCGGTTCATACACATCACACATGTGACAAGCTTATAAGTGGTGTAATGTGAAAAAGTCTGTTCCACCACACACGCTACAAATTTCTAGCAACTCCGACACAAAATTCAGATATTCCAGTCTGCATTTATGTACCTTAAAAAAAAAAGTTAAATTTTTTTTTTTTTTTTTTTTCATGGGTAGGTGCAAGGCCTGCATCAGGCTCTATGAGGACCGAAAAACGCGTGCTCATTGAAGTGTGAGATTCTTACTACACTAAACCACCTCCACTTCCCGATTGCAACTTAGTTGAAACTTATCTAGCAATTTATTTTTAACGAAGTTAAGTAACGTGTTGCAGGTAACTTTCCGGTGAAAGTTCCTGCTTATTTAGAGCGGTTTTGTGTTCACCGCACCAAGTCGGAAGGTTTTGTACTTTGCAGACGACGCGACGTACTAAGTTCGACTCGTCAAGAATGTCAATAATCGTTGGATTAGCGTGATCTGATAGCCGATTTCTATGTTTTCGCGCGAAGCTCTTTATTTCGTCTCGAACCGTTGGAAATAAGAAGTTTTAATTATACTTTTCGGTATTCTAGGCGGTTCGCGTTGGGCGCCATCTTCAATTGTAGGCGAATTTAAACATAGTGTTGTTTTTCCGGAACATTTCTATGCTCACAGCAATGTGATCAAAATTTTTCAAAAACGCTCTTTCGAAGTACATACTATTACATTTCAAAAATCATAGATACAACATCGAACATGGTTGCAAATGAAGCCGGTTCCGCAACAGTCAGGAGACATCCCTGGCTATCCAAAGACACCTGTTGGAACTTACTTTCTTACTTACTTAAGGTGGTGCTGCAGTCTCCAGTTTCGCACGCCAAGTTGACAATGAAAGATCAACCGAGAGGATGCATGGAGCACTTCTGTGTACTGCTCATTGATGATCGTAATGCAAAGGAAAATCCTTAACTGGCTCTAATGGCTCTCTAGAATTAAGAGGTATTTACATCGGTCTTCCCAAAAAGTACATATACATATGTTGCTAGATAAAATATGCGATCATTCCTTGAAAAGCTTATTTGTTTGCTGGACTTGTCAGCATAACTATACCTACCGAGTTCCGAAGTTGATTCTGGATCAATGGCTACTATGCTCATACTTTACTTCAACTATGAATACCAGAAGCTTGGGTGACTGGACGCAGAAACTGGACGGGCGGTGATATTTTTAAGATTCCAAAGATTATTCTCAGGGTAGGACGAAAAATGAGGTCCCAGCGCACAAAGATTCTGAGAAACAAAACATTTCTCTCGAGGTTATCGATGGGGTCTAATATATCAATCAAATAATTTGTGTTCTAAAATGAATGGTCAGAGTTTAAAATTTGCTTATTTAAGAGCAACTGTAAATAATTTATTGAATATTTTTCAATTCCTCTCAGTGTAAATTTTTCCGTAAGCAGAAGCGGAAATCAGCTACTGCCATTGCCTTTCTGTTTCACAAAAAAAAAACTATATAAAGAAAGATGATGTGATTAAGTTGCTTGTACAGCTTGTTCCAACATTCGATTAAAAGTTTTTTGTCATCATGATGACAATCACCAGACAGTTATGTGATTTTTATTTAAAAATCCAAAGAACAAAAATGTCGCTTTAAACAATAAAATGCAAATAAATTTTCATTTCTTATCTTTTTTCTGATGCGAAAATGACACCACATCCCATAAAGTGTTAACTGTCATAAAATCATCCTTCTCATTCTCCATAGATGATAGCTCTCGTGATAGTTATCTTTCGAAAAGCTGCGCATGCTAAGCTGACTACTTAAAATGCAATCAAGCCAATGATCATAAATTAATCCGCCATATCAGTGTAAATCCATCTCGCAGTCATATAAGGTTAACTCACATAGTGTGCCCGAGCTGTGCTACAGCTCCAACTCCACCCAGCCAGCCGATACCATGCGCTGATATGCAAAACATAGCACGGCATCAACATATCAACTGGACTCGAGAACTCATACCCGGACCCCTCTTGGCTTCAGGAGAATATATACACTAAAGACCAAGCGTGCGCGTTGCGCAGTGTAGGTTCCACCAACTCGTCCACATACATTCAAGTCAAGCTATATCTAGACGCACCGATCTCGATTGAATAAATCATAACCGACGACGACCGGTGACAGTGTCGCCAGTGTCAACATCTAGAATCATGAACGTCTCTCAATACCTGCCTAGCGATTAACACTTACCTACACACGGATTAGATTTGACAATTTGTGTCTCTGGCTATGGCAATGGCGATGGCGATGACGATGGTGATGGAGATGGCGGCGTTCAACTTAATCCAACTTCCAACATGAAATGAATTCCTAATTGAGTTGTTCTGGTTCCAAACAGCCTTTCGCTCTCTTCCCTTGAACTAACAACAATAATGACACTTAGTTACAAGGAAGACACACAGCACAGCAAAATAAAACAACAACAAAAAATAAATAAATAACGACTCGCGGAGGACAAGATTCATCATCACGCACATGGTCATTGGACAAGAACCAGCAATATATCGGACTCTTCCATGAAACCATCACAATCACCATCTTTGTCGTCCGTCGTCGTTGCCGTTGCTGTTGCCTTTGCCATGAATGTCGTCTTGGTCAGGCTAACGACAGGAACAGCGAGTACCAAACACCAACAACAATCAACGAGCAAACCAACCAGCTCGCCCAATCAGCACCTGGTCTTGGAATTAGGTTTCACTGCTGTATTGCTGTGGCTGGGGTTGTCTTCATGCGATTCCTCGAATAGACCAAGAGAGGATACCATCAACTACTTATAAGTTCGATGGGTGCAACTGGTTTTCTGGACAGAAGTTAAGTTGATTAATGTAATATGATCAGAGAAGGTTCCTGTACCGTCCTCTAACCGATGACAACTATCCACCACAAGATGAGGATGTGATTCCAGAAAAAAAATGAAATGTCCACTCGGTGAGTTTTTATATGCGGGACACATTATGAATAGGTCGTCGATTAGCATTTCGTGCCGAGCGCAGGAGGCACGAATCAATTCCAAACAAACATTTTGATCGCAATTCTTGGTACCAATCACGATGCCAGGGCCAGAGAATTATTGAAGTCACCATCACATTGGGAAATTTATCATTTTGGCCATAACTCGCTACAACATGATGGTTGAACAAGTGAATACATGGATCCATTAATACTTGCGGTCGTCGGTACGCGGTATGAGTAGCGACGCTAACACACCAGACAGGCCAAGCACACACATCAGAACAGTAAATGTGGAACTTGAAGGGTTTTCATTCTTCTTTTATTTTTCGGAATAAATGTTCCTGTCACTCGGGTGACATAAGTTTTCCTGCGGGACTTTCAATGTCTGTTTTGATGTAAATTATCTTTCGAAATGCATTTGAATAATGGTTAGGAATTCAGTGGACATCACATATACATCCAGTAATTAGTAATTGTCCAGAGAGAGGGATGGGCTTAGTTGGAAAAATTCTCATTCGGAGTTGGAGTGACACTGTCAATGTCGGTCTGGGAATCTAGAAAATGCAATAGGTGTTGGTTGTAATGGTTTAAGTCAATTGCAAGTGCAACATTTTCCAGCTGCATTCTGATGGATGATGGATGGCAATCTAAATGGAGTTCGACGAATTAAAGTTCGATGGCTTGATTTTTCCAGTTCGAGTGAAAATGCAATAGAAATAGGAAAACGTCGCTGTCGACTTCGTTCGGCGTGAAATGTGTAACCTAACATTCCACAGACTTTGTTTGAATGGCATTATGTTCATTGTTTTAATGGCGAACTATTCAATTCATAGTAATCTCTCGTGAAAAGAAAAATGAATACATTCCACACTCATTCATATTTTTCATTTCTGATTACGAGATAGCAAGGGTTATAGCTGACGCAATGCGGAAAAGTTTCACAATCAATAGTTAAAACTATAAGCAGTGGAATATTAAAAACTTCACGCTACGATTTTCTATGAATTTTCATTTATCACTGGGATTAAGGTTAAACATGTGAAATTGAAATTAAGACTTATTTATAAAATAAAGAAAAATTGACTTATTCTTCATTAGACGATAAAAAATGGTTTTGGAACCAAGGCAAGCGTGTTGAAAAGAAAAACGAATGCGTTTTTGAGTATTAGATCACAAGCAAACACCTTACTCAATGTGAAAAAGTTTGAAATTTAACAATTCATAGTTATCAGCTAAACGTAGAAGCTGTGGATTTTAAATTTAAACATTTTACAAACGCAAATGCAGAGCACAAGCAACATGTAACATTTTCATTCGAAATGTATATTCAAGGGAAATGGTTCAATAAGCAACAAGGGAATGATCAGGAAGGGTGAATGTGTCATCTACATATATTCAGACTTCTTAAACTTAACCCTACAAATGGCCTCAATTGAAACTAAAAATAAATAGGTTCCACAATGTTTTTCACGCATTATTTTTTAAAGCTTGAGGCCACGGAGGAAAAATGTGATATCATGGTGTAAGGTTTAGTAGCATTGTTACATTTGCCAATAAATTTAATTAATTTCTAAAAAAAATATAAGTTGGGATGTTTCACGCAAGTTTTTTTTTTCAATATGAAAATCCCCTTTTCGAAATGTGCAATTAATAAGGAACATTTGCCTTGTAATGATAAAATGTGCCTTACGGTCCATTTCCACAAATTTAGAAACACTTTGGAAGGTTTTCTTTATTAATTCCACCAGAAATATGCTGGGAAAAGATTGTGGAACGTATTGAATAATCATTTAAACAATAACTTCCTTGTAATAATAATAAATAATAATGTTTAAACAAAATTATTTAAATTAATTTAGACTTGAGAAATGTTGTGGAATGCATTTGTTATTCATTTCACTAGATATTTTAACCGAATTCCCTTGATAAATCTTGGAACGTATTCAATATTCAATTCATTGCAGTTAAAACTTTTTTTCTTTGAAATTTGAACTTAGAAATTTGAACTTTAGGAAGGCTCTTGAGTGTATTGTAATCTTCATCAAAGCTTATTTCACTTAATAAAAAGAAAATAAAAAATGTTTCCGAGACGAAAAGTTGAAAACAAATAGCGAGTCAAGGAAGGTTCGCAGCAAAACACGCAGTTTTTCTTTTCATAACTTAATTATTTATTTAATTTTTGTAGTTTGAAATTTATTACATTAATTAAGAGTGATATAATTATTCAAGAATATAATTGAAATTTTTCAATCAAAGAATTCTTACATTTTTTAGGTTTTTATGTTAAAAAAGTGTTTTTTCTTTTTTATTTTGCCTGAGCTAATAAAGACACATAAAACCCACAGTGCAAACAAGGCTTATCACATTTACATTAATAAATGCATCAGTCAGGACTTTCAACTTGTTTGTCTAGTTCAAAGCAATCAACACGCACAATTAATCACTTTTTCTTCTCTTCCATCAGTCATGGGGGAGCTGATTAATAAATGACTGAGATAAACCAGTTCACCTATTAATTCACTGATTCTTCATCATTTTATAATGATATGGCGGCTATATAGGTACCACTGCCAGTCAAGCATTTATAAATAGGACTTGCAATAACCATCTGTCTCACTCAAGCCAAACTGGGGTGTTGTAACAACGTTATCTGGTTGATAAATAACATGGCATGTAATATAATCTGTTGCATACAAGATTGACTACCACAAAAATGTGACATGACACGACATTATCTCCGACTTACGTTACACACAAAAACCTCTCCCCTCCTCACACCTCCCCCAGATCAGACCACAAGACCAAATTAACTACAGCCTGACACCATCCAGCATCACCACACCATATCGCCGCAATAATAAGTTGCATGAATTTGCAATCGGAAAAAAAGTCCGTATACTCGTCACAGTCACCGTCGTCATTTGCGCCAGCAACGTCAATTCGTTGCACGTTGCAAGTATCAGAGTATGCAGTGGAACAAAAGGCAGCCATAGCTTGCTATTTTCGATTTTATACAACACGCGTGTGTAACGCAGCCGCAACAGCAGCAGAGTATCTTTTACATTTTGCTTAATCTGCGGATGGTATTTGGAAGCCAAGAGCTCTCTCCTCAGCTTCAGCCTGAACCTCACCTTCACCTTCTCGACCAACGAACGCAGGAAGCTTGACAGCTATCATAAATTCGCTGTCAGAGAGCTGTCCATTTA
Organism: Dasysyrphus tricinctus; assembly: GCA_963921185.1. NCBI lineage: Eukaryota > Metazoa > Arthropoda > Insecta > Diptera > Syrphidae > Dasysyrphus > Dasysyrphus tricinctus. The sequence goes on from OY992533.1 coordinate 10,622,889, forward strand.
ACCACAAATCGGGTAATCTGAGTCTCAGACGGCATGTCAGCAGCATCCAGATCCCAGAGGTTCAGTTCTGAAGCCAGATGTAAAATGTGGCGCACAACAACAATTATACAACATGAATGAACCAACCAGCAAACGAACGAACGTCAAAATGCTGGGATCTGTTGGTGGTTTTGTTGCATTCTGCTGCTGCTGCTGCTTCTGCTGTCTTCCTCTGATGTACTTCTGACGTTGCACATTGTCAGCTAGTAGAGATGGAAGCTGCCAGCAGCACAACCAAGCATCTCCATTTTCCAAAAAAGGCAATCACCAAATGCGCTGAAATAAATGTGTGTGCGTGTGCCACAGTCATTATCAAATGTCAGTTGATGGGTTTAAGGAATGCACTACATGCCGGGCGCTAATTAGGCTTTCAATCGAGGCAATTTGTCACGGATCGATGAAGCTCAGGCTATATAGAGTGGCGAAAAACACGAAAATGTTGTAATCAAAATCAAATCAGAGCAAATGTGTGTTTGTTCGATTGATGGTGATGGATGACGTTTTACTTAGTGGCTGGAAAGGTCTTTGGGCTTATCCCTACATATGAACCTAAGCTTGACAAAATTCAAATGTCATTATTTGGCCATTGATTTTTATTAGGTTCTTAACAACAAAAGACTTACTTCGCGAGTGCTATTGATTTTCAAAAAATAAAGTCTTTGCAAATGTGCCTCTGTCTAAAACTGGCAGAGCTATAAGGCAAGCTTTTTACATGCGTTAGGCTCACAGTATGTAAGTCCAGAAAAATTTAACATTTTTAGTGGTTAATCTGGGTATTTGACACCTCTTTTTGCTGTTGTTTTTTCTTCATTAGAAGCGGGGTACTTACTTGTTGGTTTTGGAACAGATTTTCTGACTTAATGGCACTTCTCCCGGGCGCCATTTGGAAAAAGGGTTATGAGAAGGTTTTCGTTTATCTCCCAGCAGCTATATGACCAACAAAAAAATTGCTACGGAATCTTTTGTAAAGATGATATTCTACATTTTTGCTCTTAATACTTTTTGTCGTAAATGCAAGAATAACAATGTTATGAGCATTAATAATTAAAATCGATATTTATGGTTTTAACCTTTGATCTTGTGAAACGGAAATGGGACATTTTTGAAACTTTGTAGGTACCCACTGTCCACTCTAGAACACATTAAAAATTGCTGAAAACGTTTTGGTCGATTTAAAATTCTGTACACTTAGCTCTCCTTAGAGTGACTGAATGCTGCTGTCGAGATAAATCGTCAATTGAAGACATATTTATTGTCCCAGTGCCCATCATCGAACATCAGCCGCAGACTTGGCTGGCTGACATGAATGACAAGTAAATTGATGGCATTGTGAGTTAAATAAATTTGAAATTCCAAAGCCATGTCAATGGAGCTAAGCTGAAACTGAAGCTATGGACATAGCTTTTGGTCCATCAGCAGTGATGGCACCCAGCAGGGGTTTCCCTTACTATCTCAGCAATAAGAGCGGGGTATCAGCTGGAACTTTTTTTTCAGTGCGGGACCAATGCCTTTAAATCTCCCTAATTATCTGTGATGGACGATGCGCTGATGCGAAGATGAATGCGTTCCGTTCTTGTCAATTTATAGCAGCAGTTTAAATGCACTCTGCAAGGATCTCTGACATACATGTAGGAAGGTAAGCCATCGTCGGTCGTCATCGGTCGATTGGTAAGCAACTCAGTGGTGATGGTGATTACCAGCAACGACACCACATGTGGCTAAAGAAATTCACAAATGGCGTGGAAAATTGACGAGTGTGTAGTATTGATGCTTAAGTTTTTGTTGAGGGTGAATTATTACACTTATATGGGTATTTAATAGAGAATTCAGTTTGACTGAACATTGACACTGCTGACGTTGGCAAGAAAGGAGAAAGTCAGTTAAAGAGCTCTTGATAACGTTGATTCAAAATAGCTTTTTATGGCCTTTAGTCCTACAAATTGGCGTTTCGTTCGGCTTACGGCTTACGGCCGAGCTAATAAAGACACATAAAACCCACAGTGCAAACAAGGCTTATCACATTTACATTAATAAATGCATCAGTCAGGACTTTCAACTTGTTTGTCTAGTTCAAAGCAATCAACACGCACAATTAATCACTTTTTCTTCTCTTCCATCAGTCATGGGGGAGCTGATTAATAAATGACTGAGATAAACCAGTTCACCTATTAATTCACTGATTCTTCATCATTTTATAATGATATGGCGGCTATATAGGTACCACTGCCAGTCAAGCATTTATAAATAGGACTTGCAATAACCATCTGTCTCACTCAAGCCAAACTGGGGTGTTGTAACAACGTTATCTGGTTGATAAATAACATGGCATGTAATATAATCTGTTGCATACAAGATTGACTACCACAAAAATGTGACATGACACGACATTATCTCCGACTTACGTTACACACAAAAACCTCTCCCCTCCTCACACCTCCCCCAGATCAGACCACAAGACCAAATTAACTACAGCCTGACACCATCCAGCATCACCACACCATATCGCCGCAATAATAAGTTGCATGAATTTGCAATCGGAAAAAAAGTCCGTATACTCGTCACAGTCACCGTCGTCATTTGCGCCAGCAACGTCAATTCGTTGCACGTTGCAAGTATCAGAGTATGCAGTGGAACAAAAGGCAGCCATAGCTTGCTATTTTCGATTTTATACAACACGCGTGTGTAACGCAGCCGCAACAGCAGCAGAGTATCTTTTACATTTTGCTTAATCTGCGGATGGTATTTGGAAGCCAAGAGCTCTCTCCTCAGCTTCAGCCTGAACCTCACCTTCACCTTCTCGACCAACGAACGCAGGAAGCTTGACAGCTATCATAAATTCGCTGTCAGAGAGCTGTCCATTTAACCACAAATCGGGTAATCTGAGTCTCAGACGGCATGTCAGCAGCATCCAGATCCCAGAGGTTCAGTTCTGAAGCCAGATGTAAAATGTGGCGCACAACAACAATTATACAACATGAATGAACCAACCAGCAAACGAACGAACGTCAAAATGCTGGGATCTGTTGGTGGTTTTGTTGCATTCTGCTGCTGCTGCTGCTTCTGCTGTCTTCCTCTGATGTACTTCTGACGTTGCACATTGTCAGCTAGTAGAGATGGAAGCTGCCAGCAGCACAACCAAGCATCTCCATTTTCCAAAAAAGGCAATCACCAAATGCGCTGAAATAAATGTGTGTGCGTGTGCCACAGTCATTATCAAATGTCAGTTGATGGGTTTAAGGAATGCACTACATGCCGGGCGCTAATTAGGCTTTCAATCGAGGCAATTTGTCACGGATCGATGAAGCTCAGGCTATATAGAGTGGCGAAAAACACGAAAATGTTGTAATCAAAATCAAATCAGAGCAAATGTGTGTTTGTTCGATTGATGGTGATGGATGACGTTTTACTTAGTGGCTGGAAAGGTCTTTGGGCTTATCCCTACATATGAACCTAAGCTTGACAAAATTCAAATGTCATTATTTGGCCATTGATTTTTATTAGGTTCTTAACAACAAAAGACTTACTTCGCGAGTGCTATTGATTTTCAAAAAATAAAGTCTTTGCAAATGTGCCTCTGTCTAAAACTGGCAGAGCTATAAGGCAAGCTTTTTACATGCGTTAGGCTCACAGTATGTAAGTCCAGAAAAATTTAACATTTTTAGTGGTTAATCTGGGTATTTGACACCTCTTTTTGCTGTTGTTTTTTCTTCATTAGAAGCGGGGTACTTACTTGTTGGTTTTGGAACAGATTTTCTGACTTAATGGCACTTCTCCCGGGCGCCATTTGGAAAAAGGGTTATGAGAAGGTTTTCGTTTATCTCCCAGCAGCTATATGACCAACAAAAAAATTGCTACGGAATCTTTTGTAAAGATGATATTCTACATTTTTGCTCTTAATACTTTTTGTCGTAAATGCAAGAATAACAATGTTATGAGCATTAATAATTAAAATCGATATTTATGGTTTTAACCTTTGATCTTGTGAAACGGAAATGGGACATTTTTGAAACTTTGTAGGTACCCACTGTCCACTCTAGAACACATTAAAAATTGCTGAAAACGTTTTGGTCGATTTAAAATTCTGTACACTTAGCTCTCCTTAGAGTGACTGAATGCTGCTGTCGAGATAAATCGTCAATTGAAGACATATTTATTGTCCCAGTGCCCATCATCGAACATCAGCCGCAGACTTGGCTGGCTGACATGAATGACAAGTAAATTGATGGCATTGTGAGTTAAATAAATTTGAAATTCCAAAGCCATGTCAATGGAGCTAAGCTGAAACTGAAGCTATGGACATAGCTTTTGGTCCATCAGCAGTGATGGCACCCAGCAGGGGTTTCCCTTACTATCTCAGCAATAAGAGCGGGGTATCAGCTGGAACTTTTTTTTCAGTGCGGGACCAATGCCTTTAAATCTCCCTAATTATCTGTGATGGACGATGCGCTGATGCGAAGATGAATGCGTTCCGTTCTTGTCAATTTATAGCAGCAGTTTAAATGCACTCTGCAAGGATCTCTGACATACATGTAGGAAGGTAAGCCATCGTCGGTCGTCATCGGTCGATTGGTAAGCAACTCAGTGGTGATGGTGATTACCAGCAACGACACCACATGTGGCTAAAGAAATTCACAAATGGCGTGGAAAATTGACGAGTGTGTAGTATTGATGCTTAAGTTTTTGTTGAGGGTGAATTATTACACTTATATGGGTATTTAATAGAGAATTCAGTTTGACTGAACATTGACACTGCTGACGTTGGCAAGAAAGGAGAAAGTCAGTTAAAGAGCTCTTGATAACGTTGATTCAAAATAGCTTTTTATGGCCTTTAGTCCTACAAATTGGCGTTTCGTTCGGCTTACGGCTTACGGCCGAACGAAACGCCAATTTGTAGGACTAAAGGCCATAAAAAGCTATTTTGAATCAATAATTCAACAAGTCCAATCCTTAATGCTAAGTCTTCTACTTGGCTGATTTATTTCAGTAGTATATAGAATTTTTATTATAAAACCTTCTTATATAGAAACTATGCCTGGCCCCGGGCAAAAAAAACTTCCAGCTTAATGATTAGGAATTCTAATCTTGTTGGATATAGTTTACAGTGGATTTTCGCTGAAAAATTCATGTAAGTTGAACTGAACTTAAAACAAATTGCGTATGACAAAGCCCTCACTATGTCACTGATGAGTTCAAGTGAGTAAGCCGAACGAAACGCCAATTTGTAGGACTAAAGGCCATAAAAAGCTATTTTGAATCAATAATTCAACAAGTCCAATCCTTAATGCTAAGTCTTCTACTTGGCTGATTTATTTCAGTAGTATATAGAATTTGTATTATAAAACCTTCTTATATAGAGCTCTTGATAACCTTAAGTATAAAATATAAGCGTTAAAGATTTTTGTGAAAGTCTCTACCTGATTCCGTTTAGAAAATAGATATTTTAGAATTTTTTCATATATACCCTTATTTACATATATGCCCTTGCTTAGAAATTAGATGTTTAAGAACATTTTGCATATTTACCCCATTTTAGCTTAATCGAAATTGCATTTTATTTTATATTTACAAGTTAATTGATAGTAAAAAAGTTGAAGCTCTACCAGTCCCCGTTTAGAAAATAGATGGTCGAAAACTTCTTGCATATTTACCTCCTTTTACCCTATTAAATTTGTTTCTTTTTTAATTTAAAAAATTATTAAAAATAACAAAAAATATTCTCTCTACCTGTCTCCGATTTGTTAATAGGATTTTTATTATATTTTTACATCTTACCATGTGCAGTGACCGATTTCTGCATATCTTAGAGCATGTTTACAGCCATTTACTAAGGGATATTATGGTATAAGCTACCGTCTCGCTGTTTCTATATAAGGTAAGGACCAAAGCATCTGAAACATTTATTGTTGGAAACCTCCCCTTACCTAAGAGAAACCACATCAGAACTCCAAAGAAATTATTCAGTCACTCACCAAAAAGCAATTCGGCAATGCAAAAATGAATGTTAGCAACAGGAAGACAGAGAATGTAGCTTTGCATATAAATAATTATATTTATAAATGAGTAGAAGATCTTTTCTCGGGGATGAGAAGCAAAGTGAAGCGTCTCTGGCGGGCTCTTGAATGAGCCACTGAGCAGGTCATAAATCAAATCCTGAAAACAGGCGAATTGTAATTTTTGAGTTACAACAGTTCGCGCAACAGCAAAATGAAAAAAGGCAACAAAAAAAAAAAAAACAAAAATATGAAAGACACGAATGCCAGCGTTGTGTATAAATTATGAATTATGGCCTCTGGAAGACATTAATCATGGTTTATTGATGATGACGAGGTTGTGCTGCTTCGCGAATGACGGTCGTTGTTCGTTCTTTTTTTGAAATGTTTTGTTGGTTTGCAAGTTGTGTATAAAATAATTCCATTAGAAGAGAAAGAAAGAGATGCAGAGAGTGTATTTCACTATTCCATCATCAATCATGTTGGTTACATTTAAAGTTTCCCCGCAGCAGCAGCAGCAGTTGTATTATTAAGTGAAGAGCAGATATTTTCTCTTTCTTGATGGATAATCACATTTCACATGACCATTTAGTTAAATTTTTATTGAAACGACACTACACATTATGACACTGATGGAAACATTAGTTTTAAGAAAGTTTTTAATTTTGATAACATTTTATCAATACAATGCAATGCTAGAAGCATAATATCTTCATAGAAATGGCACAGGCGAGTCTACAGCATTTTTTCGTGTGATAGCATTGTAGCTAGTCGATTTCGAATTTGTATTTTGATAATATTCAAGTCCACTGTTTATAGTTTATACTTAAATGAAGTGATAGTCAACTCGATATAGATGTCTTCTCAATGTATCACACGCTTGCCAGACGTTTGAATAGGATTGAATTGAATTGAATAAGATTGAATTGAATTCAATATGATTGAAATGAAATTAATATCATTGAATCCGGTCGAAAATGATTGAACTAAATCGAATATGATTGGATCAAATCGAATATGATTGAATTGAATTGAACACAACTGCATTGAATATGATTGCATTGAATATAATCAAATTGAAAAGGATTAATTGGAACAGAGCTGAATCGGATGGATTTAGATTCAATTGAATAGAATTGAATTGAATATGATCAAATTGAATTTAATGGGATTTAATTGAATAAGATTGGATAGAATTGAATAGGAGTGAATAGAATAGAACTGAATTGAATAATTTTGCTTTTAATTGTATTGAATTCAGTATGATTGAGATGAATGGAATATGATTGAATTTAATCGAATTTGATTGAATTGAATCAAATATAAATTAATTGAAATTAATAGAATTCAAATTGAATAGAACTAAATCGGACTAGATCAGATTTAATTGAACAAGGAATCATTGAAAAAGATTGAATTGAATAGTTTAAAATGTTCGGAAAACAAAATAAAAGCAAATATTTAAGCAATACAAATGGCTGGAGGAAATCAAAATTAAGACAAGTGAGATAAGATCGCTTACAAAATCACAACTACGAACTCTTAGGCTTAGGAAGGAATTGTGTTACAGTTTTTGAATTTGTTTTAGAAAATAGCATGAAGTTTCTAGGAATTTTTCAATATTCTTTTTTCATCAACTATTAACCATTTTTGAAAACTTATTATTTTTTATACAGTTACGAAAGAATAATAAAAAAAAATAATAACAGAAATAATAAAAATATCAAAAATATACTTATACAAAAATAATAATAAGGTACTCACCTTAGGCCAAGTTTTACTGCAAGCTCCGGGTTTCAGGTAAACAGCTTCTGATGTGGAATAAACAGCGATCATTTTGCGTAGTGGTTGAGTTTATTTTTGTTCCAAAGGTGCTGCATAGTCCTTGTACAGTCCTTGGAATCGTTTCGACACACTTGTTGTCTTTTTTATTGGTATTTTCGTATACTCTGTTAATAACTTGATCGAGTTGAGGTCAACTTTGGTACAGAGGTGCTGGATAGTCCTGGTTCCTGAAATCGTCTCGACACACCAATAACCTTTTTTTTTATTTTCATATGCTCTTTTAATAGCTTGACTGAATTGTTATAATTTGGAATTTAAGTAATTCAAAGCTATTATAAATTTAAAAGCACTGGGCGGAACCAAAAGACGATATTTAAGCCTCTATGAAAACGAATTATAAAAAATGAATTCGAGCAATCATCCGCGGAAAAGTTTTCTAGGCGCTGAGTTTTATTTGTAAAATTATAAAGTTTATTTATTGAATTGAATCGAAAAATATTGAATTGAATAGATTTGAGTTGAATAAATGAATTGAATATGTTCAAATAAAAAAAAAAATATGATTATTTTGAATTTAATAGGATTTTTTCAAAGAGAATTGAATTTAATTGAATTAGATTGAATTGAATTAATTTTAATATGATTGAAATGAATCGAATATGATTGAATTGAATCGAATATGATTGAATTAAATCGAATCTAATCGAGTATAAATGACTTGAATAGGATTGAAATGAATTAAATTAAATTGAACAGGATTAAATTGAATAGACTTGAATCGGATTGAATTAGATTTAATTGAACTATGTAGGTAAAATTAAATAGGATAACATTGAAGTAAACAAACATTTAAGCCAAACTTACTATTGATCAGAAGAGAGCTAAAATTAGATGAAGGCCTCAACTCAAATTCATATTCGGAGGTACACACGCTGATCACGACTTAAGGGCCAGCAAGGACGGTATCAACGTAAGTTTTTTCAGCCAAATTTCTTCAAGTTAAATAAGCACTTGGGTATAGGCTTCAAGTCATCAGAAAAGTGGCATGCTTACTTTTACGCTTTCCAAGAGAGCGCTGCGACGAAATGCCCAAACCGTCAATACGGCTCCAAGCTAAGCTCTTCATATTTCTTTAACTCTCTTCCAAAATATTAGCAAGCTATTTGACTAAAGTTTGAGCTTCAAGTGGATGCTTTTAAGCAAGAATTTATAAATATGCAATGGTCTGCAAGAGTTTTAGGATTTAACATGAAATACTTCTCTTTTGTCATTAACTTTTAATGAGCTTTAACGAAATTTGGAGTGAATTTTTAAAATGAAACAATCCATGAATTTCAGACAGGATGTGTCAAAAAATTATTTTTAATTTTCAATATTGTTCTTTAAATTCGTCAGAAGATACCAAAATGCTGACCCAACTTAAATTTGAGTTTTTAAACTGCTAAAATGCAGCATCGGGATTTGCCTCAATATGTATTATGGATATAGACAATTTCAACATTTTTAAATCAACTTCAAAGGTTATAAAAAATAAAGAGCACGACTAGAGTTGAATTACTTAGAAGTAGCGGATAGCAAAATAATAACAAACTCGGTTAAGGTATTAACAAGGCATGCAAACTTCCACCTTCACTTTAATTCTTTTTTCTAATAATTCCATTTTTTTTATAAATCTTATTACTTCAGCCAACGATTCCGTGACACCCTGTAGAGCAATTTTCTTAAAAGCAAATATTTTCATAGACTTTTTTGACTGGGGAAACCATAATTAGGACAAAGGAGAGTGCGAAAGAGATGATATCACTTAAAAAATCACTATTGCGACCTGTCGAAGGCTAACGTAAGAGTTGTGTTAGAGTTTTTGATGTTTCACGTTGTTTTAGAAAGTAGCAGGAACTTACTGTGAACTTACTTTTTTTTATCAAATATTATTTATTTCTGAAAATGTTTTAAGTTTTACACAGTTAGGGAAGAGTAATAAAAATAATAATAATAAAAATATCAATAATATACGAATAATATACTAGATAATAGCTTAGAACTCACCTTAGGCAAAGTTTTACTGCGGAGACTCGGGTTTTCAGGTAAACAGCAGCTGTTGATATGGAAGAAACAATACAAAGATGAGAGAGAGCGGTCTCGTCTAGAGACTATTGAACAACCTGAGTACAGTCATAAGCCAACACACTGCTAAACTGCTCGCTTCTTAAGGAAACTTACTGTGATAGCTGTTGCCCTTAGCTTGGCCGTGGCTCAGGTTTTCAGGGTAATAAGTGGTTCGCTAAGTCCAATCTAACTTTGTTGCCTAAATATATGAGAGTGGTCTCGTATAGAGACCAGGAACAGCCTGGATACGGTCTTAGGCCAACACACTACTAAACTGCTCGCTTCTTAAGGAAACTTACTGTGATAGTTGTTGCTCTTAGCTTGGCCGTGGCGTGTTAATAGTTTGGTTTTGGTGAATTGCAGCAGCATAGCTGTCTCTTTCAATTCTTCAGGGGAAAATAAAGCCAGCTATCATCGAAACAATTCGTTTGATAGTCTTTGTTGACTCGAGTTTTCAGGTAAATAGGGGCGGGTAGGGAAAAATAAGGGTCATATTACTTATACTAGTTCAGTTTAACCTAGAGACTAGGAGCAACCTGAGTACGGCCATAAGCCAACACACTGCTCTAAACTGCTTGTTTCTTTTTAATAAAGATACTTGCTACAAGAGCTGTTGCTTTGGCCTGGACGTAACTCAGCTAAAGATTAAGTGTAAGAGCTATTTTGAGTAGTAGTTGAGTATAATTATGCTACCTAAATAAATGAGGGCAGTCTCGTGCAGAGACTAGAAACAGCCTGAACGGACTTAAGCCACCACACTGCTAATCTGCTTGTTTCTTTTTTAGAAAAGATACTTGCTGCGAGAGCTGTTGCTTTGGCTTGACCGTGGCGTATTAATAGTTTAGTTTTCCTAAATTCCTAAAATGTTCCCTAAAATAATTTTTCGAACAAAGGTAATGGGTTTTTCTTCACTTTTAAAAAAGTGCCTTCTCAGTATGATGAAATTTTTATCATACAATATTGCTTTTATAATTGCATTCAGGGACAAGGAAAGGGCGGTTTTAAAGATAATATACGAAATAATATAAGGTATTAATATATAAGAACAGGGTGTCCCAAAAGTAACAAAAGATTTTAATTTTCCGACATTTTTGTAGTTAAGTGTTTGCAGCCTTAAAAAAAGAAACGATTTGAGAGCTGACAGGGCAAATAAAAATAGAACATAAAGCTGCAGTACATACTTTAGTCGTCAGCTGTCAAGAGAGTATCATTGAAAATATTAAGAGAAACGGGATCAATAATTGGTGATACTAGGACCGACTGGTCGTCCAAAAACAAGCCGTTTAAATGTCAATATGGAAACAGTGCGTGAGTGCTAAAAACTGCGTCTCCAAGCTTACAAAGTTCAATTGACACAAGAACTAAGGCCTTATGAGCTAATGACCATACACAGCGAATAGAGTCGTTGAATGCGAACATCAAAAATCATCAAATTCAAATGTTTTTTTTCTGAATGTGAATATGAACCATACAAATGCAGTACCTTCTGCAAAGTATACATCAATTTACATTGGAAATTTTGTATTGAACAACAACAACTTTATTTTGCTAGCTCCAAGTTTAAAGGCTCGATCAAATTGAGCCACATTTATTTAAAATAGTCATGGAAAATTTTGTCAAAAGACTGCGCATGTACTAGCAAAGCCAAGGAGGCAATTAATCGTTTGAAATATTACTCTATCCTGTGTAGTTTATGATTCTATAAAAAAAATAGTCTAAAGAAAAATGCGTTTTCTATTTAATTAAAATCTTAGGTACATTTTGAAACACCCTTTAAATGAGAAATATTCATACAAATATTATAACAAACTTACTTTGAAAAAGAAATTAATTTTGACTGCACTCACCTGAAACTAGAAAAGAAAATTTATTAATATTTTGTCTTTTACTTTATAAAAAAAATAAAATTAAAAAGGATATTATATTTAATTGCATACTGATGCTCATTTGCACAGTAATGAATCAATATATTATTTTTTTTGATGGATTAAAAATGGTACACTCGTATTTGCATAGCTGAAAAAGTACACCGAATCCTAAAACTACTTTAATTAAGTTCTTAATAAGTTATTGTGTCAGGAGATTTTTTTTTTTTAAATTAACCATCAACACTGAAAGCATCGATGAAGAATGCAACGTATAAGTTCCCAAAAGATTGCATTCAATTGATTGCTATAAAATAAATGGGGGAAAAAATGATTTTTGCAACGAAAAATATTGCTATGAACGGGCATAGGGTTATGATAACTTTGCCTTTTTTTGTGCTTTACCATACGAAGGTTATCAACTTTATACAAATACATACGTTTCATGGCCTCCTGATTCCAAAAATATATATTTTATTTTGCCTTTTTTTGTCTCTTTTGCATTTTTGTCTATTTTGCTTTTTTTTTACTTTTTTCTTCAAACTTCATTGTTTTTGAGGATAAAAATATTAAAATAAAAAAGCAATGTTACTACATATTTGTCACCAATTTTTGCCGTTTTCTGTTCCACAATTCAAAAATTGGGTTGTTTTGGGCAGAAAGAGTGTTTATTTTTTGGAGTTAGTAAAAATTATAAACTATAAAATGATCCTTTAAAGTCAAGAACTGACGGGATTCTCCTTATAACCTTTAATCCATCCTAATATTGAATTGGCCTTGTTACATATCACATTAATATGCTGGGTGCATTCAAGTTTTGTATCGAGCAAAACACCAAGGAAAGATACCTCATTTACCTACATTTAACAGATTAACACCATTAAAATTATATTCAAAAGACAAGACAAATTTAACGTGTGAAATTTATAACCTTAAACGTGTCGATATTCAACAATAAATAATTTCGCATACAACACGCATAGAAAGCATTAAAATCACTTTGCAGTTTTTTTCAGTCAAGATTATAAGAAATAGTTTTAAATACGTCAAAATCATCAGTATAGATAAGGCAGTTTGAGTTCTTTAGTTTGACGGAAGATCATTTATGATTAAAATAAAAAGAATTGGACCCAAGTGGCTCCCTTGGGGAACCCTAGAATTAACTATAAATTTTGTCGAGTGATAGCTATTGAAATTTACATAATACGAGCTGTCAAGCAAATAAGATTTGAGGCAAGGAATGAATTTAACGCTGAAACCAGGCTTATAATTTTGTGTAGCAGAGCTTGATGAGAAAGTTTATCAAATGCTTTGCTAAAATCTGTGAGAACACAATCCGTTTATTTTTTATTCTTAAACGAATCTATATAAGACTCTGCTAGCTCTATAAGAAAAGTGCCAGTCGAACGGCCTTTTGAGAAACCATGCTGGTTGGGAACAATAAACGATTTTGTATAAAGTTATAGTTATCAATTTTGATTTTTTTCCATTTGTATGTAAAGGGATTATGAAAGATTGATTCCACACATGAGGAAACTTACACGAAGACAGAGAACAAATAAGAGAACAGCTAGTGGAGTCGACAAATGACTAACACACTTTTCCGAAACAGAACCTCCTTAATGTGAACATTAAGACACGTTCCACATTCAGCCATAGAGTTACTGGAGTTCAAATGTGAAGTTAACTTGTTGTTGTTGGAATTTGCATTGGAAAATTTGCCTTAATGTGAAGTATTTCTTAATGTTCACATTAAGGAAGTAAACAAAACACGCCTAATATAGTGCTCACCACTTACTCAAAAAATTCTTCTTCCTGGCCAATTCGATACGAGAAATTTCTTTTGGCAGAAACTATTTGGTCTGTCAAATGCCAGGTTAAAGAAGGTCAGAAACCTACATAAAAAAAGTTAGCCAAAAGTTGCTACCAAATAGTGCCACACTTTTCCCGCAATTTGCTTCTCTCTAAAAAAAGAATTCATCAAAATTTAAAAGACACCAATTTTTGCGCTAAAATCTGCAGAACAAAGTTATGGTTTTCATCGAGGAATGTCAATTTGGCTGGAAAGTGTTTTCAATTTTAAAGAATATCCACGATAATTTGACCCAATAAATGCTTTAAAAGTGGTGACGTCAATAATTCAAAGCTCCCCAAAAACGTTGAAGTGAATGGATTCTATAGAATTTTGAATGGGATCCACTCACTTCTGCGCTTTTAGAAAACAATCACAGGAAGCTGTCACTTGAGAAATCTAAGAAGCTGTTTATAGTTGAATGTCTTTATAGTAAAACGTTAAGTTACACGTTTATATTCTCTATATTTTAATAAATGCTTTTTTTGCCCTTTCTAAGGATTTTGTTTTTCCTTTTTTCAATTTTTAAAGTCAACAAAATCCTTTCCCTGGTTATGAATCACAGTGCAGCTGGCGCTTCATGGCGATCAAGAACAGGTAAGATGTATTAGAGAAGACTTAGGGTATCCGTTTGGCAAAATTATAGAGCCCTAGATGTTCTTTCATCTTGTTTTACAATCTGTTAAGTGAGGGCTCCTAGACTACAGAGCTTAAGGTAAGAGTTAATCGCAATTAAAAAATGCCAGGAAACCAAGACGAAGAATCAAAACACCCACCTTTGCTTTTGCTACTTGAGTCTCTTGAAAATATAAGTTCCATCGTTAATTATTAAACTTTTTGTAAACGTTTTTCATGTTCATTGTCAGTTGTTATTGTTGATTAATTGATTTTTCTGGGTTCATGTTAATTTGAAGCGTATACAATGACTTTCCAGTCAAAGTGTAACCTCTTTCCGCTTTTAACATAAAGACAGAGACACCAGGCACATACAGCCATGAATAATGACCGAGTAAAATGAACGATAGCAAATGCAGCAACCTTATTTCCATTAATGGCGTCTCTTTTAATTTTATTTTTAATGACTTGAGTATATCAGAGTACTTGACAGATGGTTATGTTGAAACCATAGCCAAAAATGAGCACAAAAAATGTATATTATTCACACTTTGTCATTTAGACAGTTCAAGATTAATTGAAAGACGATGAATTGGTCGACCAATGCGCGATGGTTGGGAGCAAATCAATCATTTGCCATTTGTCATTAAATACTGCACGCGGTGCGATTGTGTTCACGCTCAACAATAAATCTAGGAGTTTTTTGACTTCGTTTCGTTACGCATCAGGATTTTTGTGTCAATTTGCCATTTTGCCGTTGAACGCTACCTCGCGCCGAGAGGAGATATTAATTTGCTCATCAACTACCGCCTCCGAGTGGAATATCTCCGAACAAAAGTGTCATTTATTTTGGCAGCTGAAGCAGTCCTCTTGACAAGTTTGGCGCGTTGCGGCAGTGGCAGTGGCACGACCGGCCTCACCAGCCAGCTCGTCATGTCACTCCAGAGAGACAAATTTCAATTTCAAGCGCGCAAAGTGATAAATTAGTTAATTAATTTTAGAATAATTAGCGCGATGTTTCTTTCGTTCATTTTTTTTTTTGTGACAGAATTATAATTTTTTATATATTTTTAAGCAGTGTGGTGGTTTTTTTGTTTTTGTTGTCATTTGAGAAATGCAAGTACAAGGCAGCACAGTAAAATGATAAATGACTAACTGGACGTGTTTAATGAGGCCAAGGGTTGTTTTGTTTCTATATTACACAAACACTGAAATTTCGTTTGCAATGTTAAGGGATTATTATTTCAACGGATGTGATGTCAGTCCATTAAGAGGTGACATTCTCTTTTAATAAAGTTACAACAACAACAAAAAAAAAACAAGAAATAAAATTATATTTAGTGCCAACCTACGAGAAAATGCTTTTACACATTCTGAGTCGTTAATTAGGTGAGAACGTGCTAATCGAGTTGAGTAATGGAATGTGTGTGGTGGCAATTAAATGAAGGAGGAGATGTCTTAAGATACCTGACTGAACCGATGTTTTAAAGTTTCCACCAGAAAAAACGGGAAAAATAAATGCGTTCCACAAACCAGTGAAAGAAACTAATAAAGCAGCGCTAAGAGTTCTGACATTTGTAAACAAACTTATTTTGTTTCAGTTGTGGAAAGTAAAATTATACAATCTACGCATGTTTGAACATTTGGTTTTCGACATACATACACGACTTGAAGAGTGTTCCGGAGTGAAATGGTGATTTTTTTATAAATAAGATTGCGAAGCGTACTTTGTTGCGGTAAAATTTACCAGATGAAACTGCCTATTCTATATCACTTACCCTTTTTAGCCTTTCCTTTTTCCGTTGCAGCCCCAAAATGCTTGTAGAGTTAGTAGATACCTGGCATCTATCAGCCAGAGACCTACTCTTAAAGTATTTTGGAAAAGTAACAAAAACAGGTTTCGAACAATTATTTCTCAACTGAATGGAACACTTGGTTCCAAAATCCACGAACCATAATCAGCAAGAAGATGGGCGGTCTCTTGTCGAAGGAGCCAGCAGATGAGCTGAAGAAGTAAGCGAGTCAGGCGGACTCTTACTTATATCTAAATTCTCAAATCATCATTAACTAAACAACTGAAATTAACGTAACGTTATGTAACTTAACGTATTATTTTGTGAGTAAATGGGTTGTTAACGAGTTTTTAAGTTCTTAAAACTTAATTTTTTTAAATAGTAGATCTATCGGAATTGACACTCGGAAAGAAAAGAAATGAGTAGATCTTAGGATTAAAAGAAATGTGTTCCTCTCTCACCTCGAGGTATTAGTTTTGGAGATTGCTTCGCGCTTCGAATCACTCGCGATTATTTTAGAGTAACTAGGAGAATGCTTAGAAGAAACTTTTTCTCGATTTTAGTTCTTTTAAATTTTCTCGAAGAAGTTAGTTGAAAGGGGTTCTGAACTCGGCCATTTGGATTCGGCAAGTTTGTGTGAGAGTAAAGTTTCGATGAGATTCGACAACGGATGAACGGAGGTTTTCGAGGGGAACACGTAGCTTTCCAGGAAGCCTTGATCCCGTGACTAGAGATCTCGAAAACGATTGGCTGGTTTATGAATGTGTGAGAGACTGGAATGGCCGAGGTAGACAATAGGATTAGCATGGAAAGTTCACTCTTTGGAGAACTTAACAAGCGAGAAGTTATTTTTTTGAAAAAGTCGAGAAAATTTTGAAGAAGAAAAAGATTGAGAAAAAGTATTGGTTTTTTGTGTTGAGGAAAAAAATTGTCGAAAAAGTTTGGAGAAAGAAAATTAGTGATTCGAAGTGGAGAGGAAATTTCGAGGAGGAAAATTAATCGAGGTGATAGCAGGATAGAGGCGGGTAGGAGATCCACAGAGAAAAAAAAGACAAGTAGAGTGTTTGGTTTTATAAGTTCATTTTGTGTCAATTTCGAAAGTTGTCATTTCGTGTATTTAATTCGAATTTTATCCCGGTTTTGTTGGACACGGGATTTTCTTGTTAATGGCCCAATTTTTATTTTCATTTTCTTTGTTTTTGCTCGCGGCTTTACGATTCACCGTAAGCCCTTAAAATTTTGTACTTTTTACCTACCTATATATTGAAACAAATTTGGGTTTTAATCCCTGGGTTTCGGCTCAAAGGTTTCCCAAATAAAATCTATTAAAATCCCCATCTGGGTATAAAAAAATTTGTGTTTTACTTTTGGTTTTTTTACTTGTTTTTCGTTTCTTTTCTTTTCTCGTGATTCAATAAAAATTAGTTTTGGAATTTCCTAATTTTCTATAGAAAAAAATACCTGGCGCCCACTTCAAGTACAAGTACACCCTGTACTTATACTTAACATTTAATTTCTTTTTTTTATCCATTTTATTAATCGAATTCGATTAATAAAATTATATTTTACTACTGAACCCACCTCATTGCTGAGCTACTGGGTGGCAGCACTTTATGTGTTGTCAGTTGTGAAAGTTATCTATTAAACGCACCCATCGTTTGACAGTTCGTCTTTCTTATATCGTTGCATCATTGATTTCGTGCACGGTTGTTTTAATTAATTATTTTATTATATTCGATTGTTTGGATTAATTAAATCCATTGAGTTTGCGGATTGAAGTTCCGCCAACATATCTTAAAGTCCGTGGGATGACCATTATCGACTTCCTCCTTATTCAGATCGCTTACAGCTGATCGACCTTCAGTCCCTAGAAAATCGACGTCAAATTGGAGATGTACTTTTTATTCATGATATTTTAACCGGTAATATTGACTGCCCTGCTCTGTTAAGTCTTGTCTCTTTTAATGCTAACCAGAATAATCTTAGGTCAGTACCCCTTTTCCGCATCCCTTTTCACCGCACTAACTATAGCTTCTACAATCCCATGTCCCGAATGCTACCTACGTAATGCCAATAATTCCTCAACTGTTTTTGATTTCCACACCTCTAAATCAGTCCTTCGAAATTCTCTCCTCTCTCACCTATCCCAATAACTTTCTTCACCCGCCTCCTACCTTTTTTTTTAATTAAGATATTTTCAGTTGCTATCTACATTTGTTTTATTATAGAATTCTTACTTTCTTTTTTCAATCCTTTCTTTATTTTATATTTCTCATTTTTATATTATTTAGTTTTATTTTTAAAATTAATGTATTAGTTTTAAGATAAAGCTTGTAATAAGCGTAAGTGAATAAATAAATAAATAAAAATAAAAATCTGAAAGAATTAGGGAATTTGTTTCTTTATTTAGAGCCTTTTGAGGCCCATTCGCGATGACCTTTTTTTAACGACCACCCTAATGTACATTAGGGTTGTCGGAATTTGTTTTAATTTTTTATATTCAAAATGGGTATTTTGGATCTTGTAGAGGGTTTAGAAAGACGAAATTTTGTTCTGGGACATTTTCCAAAATGGAGTTTTGAGACCCTGCGGCCGCTTTTAAGTAAGAAACAGCACAATCCGAAAAAGTGGTCAGGAAAACCAATTAAATTTGCGTCGTTATAAAGTTTTATTTTGTCTTTCTTTTTTCCTTTTTATTGACCGAACATCAATTTAAAAATGCTGTATAGTGTAAGGAAAGCAGGTTTTAACCAATTCGAGCATTCCATTTAGAAAAAATAATCGAAAACATCTAGAAAGTCGGTCTATTTTTCGGGGGGATTTAATGTAAAAAGATATGTCATGATATTTTGACAAGCAGATTTTAAACCTGTTTTCTTAGCAACAGGTTACAAAAGCAAAAACAAATCATTATAAGATACTGTGACCTCATATAATATTGGTTTTTCAGACCGCTTTTTCAAATTAAGGGTTTTTAACCTAAAAACGAATGCCAAATGTCCCAGAACAAAAATTACTACTTTCTTAAACTTTTACAAAGATCCACAATACCCATTTTGAATTAAAAAAAAAAAAAATTCCGACACCCCTAATGTACAAATTAAGAAAATTAACGTTAAGAACGCAAACACTGATAAGGCCACTAAAAGATTGCGGTAGAATGCTTTCATTTTTTATTCCACAGGAGTTGTGATCTAGATATGGTGCTTCAGAAAAAAATCAATTTATTTAAACTTCTGTAACAGGCTATTAGGTTCTTCATAACAAAGGTTAAATTTGATGTCAAAGTAAGGAGCATGTAGATATGATTGTGCGAAATCGACTTGCAATCTGTCAAATTCCCATCACGTGACATTGCTAAGACAATGTGAAAATTGTCACATTGCTAAGAGTTTGCGGTCAACTATAATCTTCTCCTTCATTATTTACGAGTAGCAGACTTGTTAAACTCTGCAATACGACATAAATATATTAATTCAAATACAAAGCACGAAGCCTCTTTTAACTTTACCTTAACCCCATTAAGACTTTTTTTTAACGAACCGAATGGTATATGATTTCAACGCTATCATTATAACGCCCATAATTCAAACAAACAAGGAAATTTCATGACTATAATGGAGTTGAGATAAAATAATAAAACAAGGAGTAGAAGGGGTGCAAATTGCCCTTTTTGCAATAATACATATATTTCTGACCTGGCTGGTTGGTTTCCGGGAATTTTGTTTGGTTTAGTAATTTATTACCTCCATTTAATTTTTAACTCGCATGAAATATGCACATAAAAAATAATTACATATCCGGTCGGAGGAGGAGTTGAGATTTGGTTCTTTTACTACTTTCCCTTACGTTTTTTCGTCTATGTGTCAAAATACTAGGTAATAGGGACATTTCTATAAGTACAATGGAAATATACAAGGAAAAGAACCCTAGTAATCGTGACAGAAAGACAGATATTAGTCTTCTGTTGCCAAGTGGTTACACAATGAAACCACCTCATTTAACATTCTTTTCTCGGGCCCCAGTAGTTTTGTTTTAAGACGACCTTATCAACGGTTATTCTACGAAATAAGGAGAAATAATAATTCGAGCAACACAGGATTAAAAAGTTCGTAATTTGCTTCACTAATCTACCAAGTAGTAAGACAGTTCCCTACATTGAGGTGCTATCACGCCTAACCTCCTTTTTAGAAGTAAGGCAAGCCACGAGACGAGTTTCTTCTCGGGAAATCGAGCTGAGACGTTACTATCTTTAAATTTGTCTTCAATTTGGTATAGTTATGAACATGTTCTTCGTCAAATTATTTTCCAAATTTGCAGCAAATCGGTGCACCCGTTTAGGCTCTAGGCCAATGTAAAGTGGACGTAGAGACGCAAATTTTAAAATGGAGTTATCGTGTTTTTCCTAAGCACCACAGAAATATTCTGCAGCTTCTAGATTCAAACTGAAGCTCAATAATTCTTCTATTAAAAACAAATGAATACCAAGATGATATTGAAGCTTTTAAATCTTAAGAAGACCGAGACAAGATTTACAAAAGTCTCCTGTTGTCTTTTGGTCGGAACTCCTACTAAGAACTTTGAATGTTTATAAAATATTTAAGGTAATCCTTTTGTCATTTAAATTCAATTGACAAATACAAAAGAAGATCTTGGAATCTTATTTTCAAAATCAAGTTGTATTCATTCATTCATAAAATCCAAGAAAATATTATGTCCGCATTGTTATTAGTCGACCACCCGTATAGAGGAGCTTCTAAGGTAGCAACACCACAAGTAATAAAAACCTATTGTAAGTGAAATAAAAAGGTTTGTTCAACAAGGTACCGTACCTCAATAAAATTAAGCGCTACTTCTTTTACATTTTTGTTGAACGGAAACATAAAATCGTAGAATATAAAAATTGATGACTTCTATACATTCGAGTATTGTGATGTTTTGTAAAAATTTAAAGGAAATTGTGTGTAGCGATACCGCTACAATCGTCTTTGTAAGTAAAAAAATTAAATTTACATTTAAACTGCCTTTTCAATGTATGTATGTAAATGTGTGAAGAATTATGATAGGTATGGTTAAGGTTTCAAAGGGAAAGAAAATAATTTTTCTTTAAAGTCTCTATTGTTGTTCAAGAAACAATTTGTGGTATAGTTTAAGGGACGCCTTGCACTTAAATTAAGTGAAACTTATGTTTTGACTAATTTTTGTCCACATTATTATTTTTCCTTATTTCGTAGAATAAAACTTTCAACTTGAAACTACTTGGACCCGAGAGAAAAGTGTTTGATTAGGTGATTTCAGGCTGTAATCCCCGCACAGTGAGGTATTTTGGTCTAAGACCTAGCCAACAATATTTTGGCACATTTTTGACATCAATAGGTAGCAAATGATTAAAAAGATATTTTGAAGAATACCTTCTTATTTTTTACTACAGTAAAACCTCCTTAAGTGAAACGACAACAAAATATGAAAAAAATACAAAATTTTAAAGAAAACATGTTGGATTTTCTCTTAAGTGAGTTTCACTTAAGTGGATTTAACAGGAATTGAAACAAACATTTTTATACTTAAATATTATTTTATTATTATATTAAGATTAAACATTTTATTATATTATTAGAAAAGGAATAACAATTTATTTTTATATATTTATTCATCATCATCGTTATTTACAGTGAAAAATTCGAGAGCTTCCTTTGAAAACGACGGTGTTTTTGTTTTGATTTTAGGGCTTAAACTGCTGAGATAAGGCTCAGAAGTCAAAAGGAGCCAGTTAATCACATCTTCGTTGCGTATTGTCCTAGACCTAGAGAACTTCCGTAAAAAGCTCTCCTCATATTGGTGGCAATGCTTATTCGTAGCTCC
Source organism: Dasysyrphus tricinctus (assembly GCA_963921185.1). Lineage (NCBI taxonomy): Eukaryota > Metazoa > Arthropoda > Insecta > Diptera > Syrphidae > Dasysyrphus > Dasysyrphus tricinctus. The sequence continues at coordinate 10,644,796 of OY992533.1, forward strand.
CACAGCTTCTTCGGCGACTTGGCCGATTGGCAACAATGCATGGACACTAGAAGGGCACTGTAGGTGCCATGGATACAAATTACCGTAATATTTGGCAATATCTAAAGTGAATTTTTGGAGTGCTATGTCAAAGCCTGAGGATAACACTTCTAATATAACTTTGAATTTATTAATTAATGATAGATCCAAACCTGTAATGGAAGCCGCTTCTTTTTGGCAATTAAAAATCTTCGCGAGGTGTTACCGTCATTGGTGTTGCCAAACCCAGCTTTTGGAATGTCCATCAGTAATGGCTGATTTACAATGACGCGTTCGCGTTCGCGATGCGTACGTTACATTTAACAAGCGCTACGGCCGCGTCGAGCAAAAAAATTCAAACTTTTTTCAACACAAGATGGCCACATACCTAAATTGAAATCGAAATGTCAAAACGCACGCAAAAGTTGAATAATCTCTACTTTCGCGTTGCAGCCGCTTACGTTACGTTGGTTTGTGTACCTACTAATGGATGCAAAATCGTAACATAATGCTCAACGCGTCATTGTAAACACTAAAAAGATATTCCTATGCCTGAACTTTTGCGTTGACAGGCAAATCTTTCAACGCAACGCCCAACGCGGCATTGTAAATCAGCCATAAACCCTTTTTATCGTGGAACTCTTTCTTTACATGTCCTTTGGCCGCTTGGATTTTTCCCGTTTTTTTTTCTATAATATGACACCAATGCACCTCCGCTTTTAGTTGGCGTTTTGGTCACATTTTGCATCACTTTCGGAACATCAATATTTCCCGCCGCTCTTTGACTCATCTGTTCTGCGTATGTTAGTTCGCCAAAGGACTCTGCACTCTTATGCAGTTCCATTGTTTTTCGATGCTTTAATTTAAAGCTTCCGGGAATAGGGCCAACTGGTAGAAAAATTTCTTCGGTAAGCCATCACTCTTTATTTTTATCCAGGAAACGGCTCTCTGTACTTTTGCTTGCTAGCCATCTTCGCTTATAAGTAGCCTTGAACGCCTAAATAGTTTTGTTCTGTGCAGCGTCGCCGGCAACAAAGGGTTAACAAAAGTCATTTTGATTTTTTTTTACAATGAATTACTAAATATTATTTGAAGATTCAAGAAATTTCATATTTGACTTAAACTGTTAAAGCTTATAATCCCTCACAAACTAAATTCTATCTAATTCAACTGTAGATTTTCGATCCAACATTTTTTAAAATATTTCAGCAACCCATCAATTCTGAGACGATTTGTATTTATCTATCGTTCATTCAAGGGTGCCAGCACGTAACTTGACACAATCTAGTCGAGTCGAGTCGATACAATCGAGAATAGCTTGTTCCTAATTTATTTCAAACGAACAGAAAACAATCGACTGATTCAAAGTAAGAACTACCTATCCTCGATTGTATCGACTCAACTCAATTGTGTCAAAAGCAGAAGCCTACGTTACCAGTATATCTGTGTATTAAAGAATCTCTACCAATTCAACTAAATTGATGAAAAAGTAATATTTTGACAGATATTTTCGAAACCAAGTATGTATGATAAAAGCTTTTGGTATTCAGTGGTGAAAATACTATTAAAACACCGTTATTTTGATGTAACAAGACCTGTCATACAATCAAGTATGTAAATATAATTTGATTTTCTTTCGAAAATTTCTCAAAAATTTCATAATTTCAGTGTAAACCAAAAGAAAGGTTTTTTCAGGCCCTTTCCAGATCCGAAACCCAAAAGCTTCTGATGGATTTCTTTTGCCAAAAATGTTTGTTTCCAAGTTTATTTTTTTCCCAGACATATTATCTTATTTATCATTAGAATTCACATCAGCATCTTTTAAACGCAGCAGCAGTTTGTTTTCCATCTAATCTAAGCGATGCCAAGATATTCCACTTTTAGCTATCGAATTGTTTGATATGCAAATTTGCAGCTTGAAGAACTGTCGCAATCCTATATAGAAGAAATATAACAACCCTTAACTCAATGATACGATGTCACACTCAAATGCAAATTTTTTTTGGAAACGCATCGTTTCGGAGGAGGTCTTCCTCCCCATAACCCCTTCTTCTTTATAAATGAAGAATTTTTATGCATTTCGCTTTATTTGCAAAAATGCAAATTACCAACAAACCAACCGGAGAGAAAGATCCTTTTCAGACGTCAACTTCAGACAAAAGCCGTCTGTGTGTCTGTCATTCAGTCAGCGACAGCGATTAAGTGACGAGTTGTCGAGGTCATATCGTCGCATCATCACAACTTCAACTGCCGCGTTGCAGAGAGACCTTCTTAATTTCAATTCCAATTTTCGTTTTACGTCTTTCTTTTTGTTGTTCTGTTTTGTATGGAAAGAGTGAAGTACTTGGTCGGTTTTGGAATTGGGAGACAAGGCAGGATGAACAGGATGATGATCGTCATTGATGACGAGATGATGGGACGATGACAATAACAACGACGAGCCTGTCAGCACTGCAGATCGGCATTGCCAACGAATTAAATGCGACAGCTTATCGGCATCTCAGAGTCTCGCATGTGATTATCCCAAAAAAGGGAAAATTCGTCAACTAGCGATGCAGCAGCAAAGGCAAACAGCAAAAGCAGGACATTGTGGAAAATCGCAATCGCCACAAATGCATAAGCGGATCCCAGTCAGTTCAAGACTCAGCCGCTCGCTGATTGTTTAGCTGTCACATAAAGAAGTCACTCGGTGGCAGTGATCTGCGTCTTTGGCTGCTGTCAGCGGTTGTACATCACGATGTCGGTTGTACATCAATTGGATGCAAATGTCGCAGACAATTTATATCCGAATACTGAAATGACAGTTAATCATTGCGTATCGCAAGTCGCGTCTCGTTGTCGCTGGTCTTTGCAATTTTGGACCTTAAGACACCCCCACACCCACCTCCTTCGCATTTGTTGTGAGTACAGAGCAGGATCACTTTAAACGCAACGTTGTATACATATTTGTGTGTGTATAAGGAACGATGGACTGTCATTTAAGATTGATGTGAGATGAAAGGCCTTGATGTTCTCGGATGATCGGTTCGGTGGAATTAACTGCAAATATATACACTTAACAATCTCTTAGAGCTTTAGTTTAGTACGCAGTGTATAGAAGCGGAAATCACTCATTCTTGCTGTTTGTATAAGACAGATGCGATAATATTTTTATTTATTCATGTCGACAGCTATGTACTGTACATGTATCGAAGCAGCTTGCTTTTTGGCTCATTATTTTAACAAAAATATAAACAATGAGAGCCTTCAATTCCTCAAAATATACACTCTAGCTGCCATATTGGATTTTAGAGTTCATCTTTAATGTGTCGAATCTTTTTGAGTCCTATTAAAAAAAAAATCCAATGGGAAAATATAGGACAAAATAACTTTTTTATAACAAACAAGATTTAGAGCTTGTTTCGTAATGTCTGAGTAAAGTTTTGATTAGATATTCGACACATAAATATTAGCACAGGGTAATAAGTCCACAGAAGAAAAATTCGTAACTATTGTCTTAGCATCTCAATGGCATTCTAAGGAAACTGTAAAAAGTGCCCATCGATATGAGCGCCACTAACAATTTTACGGGGGGTCGAAAGCCCCCTAAAACGGTTTCTTAAGAATATCTACCGAACGGTAACTCTTGCAGAAAAAATTACAAAGACTGGGTTGTAGCTTAGAAAATTTCCTAAGCAAAATGTTGAGTACTTTTTTTTCATTAAAGTAACCGTTTTCGAAATAATTCGATCGATACAGTTACGGATTTTATGTTTCGGTATAAAATGTACTATTTTACACCACCTTTGTGGTTGAATATGTACATACAAGGTGAGTTTTTCTTGTGGGGTATCCCCCACGAAAATTAGAAAACTGTTCTAAAACATATATACAAGGATTGATTTGAAGGTTTTGAGAAAGTTCCCCATCGATTTGTGCTCCATCATTGGAGCTATAGAAACCGATATAACCGCGAAAACTCGTTTTTGTGACGTTTGACCTTGAATAACTTACGTTGCAGACACAAGATTTTATGAGACTTTATGGACATCTTTTAGAACGCCAAAATTAAGATGTATAAGAGTTTCCAGCTTATTATCTCTCATTCCCAGACTGACCCTTATTTTTTGCTTATTTGACTGGGCTAAGAATTTAGCAATTGGTGTAAGACTATATGGGTTATTCTCTGACAGCTGTGATTCTTTTGTAAACATTTTTCAAAAATTAAAGCTTAATGGAAACTATTTTTATTTTGTTTTTGTGGCTTTAGTTAGTCAGAGTCTCAAATCTGTAAGAGCATATTGCCAAAACTTAAAAAAAAATGTTTGTGAAATGTACTAAAACTGGAAAAGACGATAGTGACACTTTTTCTTTTTGTTTATTTGTAATTTGTTCTCTGTCTTTTTGACCATATTTTTGTTGGGATTCTTGATTGCCTGTTATGTTTTGACCTTTTGAAATGATGAAATGATCTCTTTTTCGATTTTGTAATCTGTTCTTCTGAATGGCAACCCTTTTCATTATATTTCAATACCTCCTCCGAGGTATTTCAAGCGTTCTTATAAGGAAAATTGCTAGGAAATGAACATTATTGCAAGAAATTATTTATACCTAATTAAATTAAATTTAATAAAAATTTAATAAGGATTCAGCTGCTACGGTACTGATATCCACGGTACTGACATTTAGACAGTTTATGTAACCTCACTTCTCTATGCTGTTAACTCATGCCGTTAAAAGGAGTGCAAAATTCTGATAACCAACCAAAAACATATTATACCATGCTAAAAAAAATACTACCACGGTACTGACAAATTAATTTGTGACACACTTTCTTCGAATAAAAACATAATCACTCTTAAAGTAAAACAACGTACAAAAAATAAAGTGACTATAGTTACCTAACTATACATAAATAGTTCCTCTTTTAGAAAACCACCACATAAACGTCTTTAAACGGCGCGGTTCAGCACGAGATCTTTTGAATTAAAAAATAAAACAAAAACCTCGGGAAACATTCATTCATGATAATTATTATTCAGTGCTACACCCCCACAAATGAAGCGTACGAGGAAGACACAGCCGCGTTATACACTCATCTAAACTCGGTTTATAGGAGTGTTTCGAAAGCCGATATCATAGTCGCCATGAGGGACCTCAATGCCCAAGTCGGGCACGCATGATGGAAAAAATGGCTTGGGGTCACGGAACGAAAATGGCGATTTGTTTGTCGACTTTTGTAATGCGAATCGTCTTGTTCTAGGTGGAACTCTATTAAAGCATAAGACGTGCAATAAAATTACCTGGGTGCATTTGGACGGTCAAACTGAAAACCAAATTGACCATGTCATAACCCAAAAGCGATGGAGGAAGTCAATGTGTGATGGTCGAAGTATAAGAAATGCTGATGTGGGAAGCGACCACTATTTGGTTCTGATGGTCTCAAACAACGCACCGCTGTCGTACAAAAACCAGCGCAGGATGCAGCAAGGAGTCCAAAATTCAATACGAATGCTTGAAATGACCCCGAAACTATGTCATTACCCTTAACGACAGAGTTTCGTCATTAAACGGAATCCAACATTCAACAATTGATGGAATGTGGGGTGAAATAAAAAGGGTTTTTATGGAGGCCGGATCCGAAACTGTACCCAACCGGACGAGAGTTAAAGACTCTTGGATGTTGTGTATATACATACATTATGCATTTAACGTTAATACACTGACCTACATTTGAACAAACTTGTGAATGGTCAGTTATCACACAATCAATTTTGTTTTGAATAATCTTTTGAATAATCATGTTACCATTGTAAATCGTTGTGCACAAAATGATTCATTAATAGAGCAATTAATGACTGCACCTGAATGTGTCGCGGTGGCTAAGGCATCGAATTGCATTTGGGTGGATAGAATTGAATGTTCATTCTATTCAAATGGAATTCGAATCTTTGTCGTCATCCGGGCCATCATATGTGGGTTAATAATGAAATTGCATATTGATTACAAAAATTAAAATTGTAATAGGTAGATATCAGAGTGGGGATGAACCCAAATATTTGTAAGATAGATTTAAGTATAAATCGGGATAAGATTTAACATCACTTAAGTGATGTGGTTTTCGCCTTGACGTTGGCGAGGGGGCTTACGTTATGACCCTCCAGCAATCCAGCTGCAGGGGCATACAACTAAGAAAAACCAAACAAAAAACAGGGATGTTTATCCAAAACAATAAATGAATGGTCATGCAAAGTCCAAAAAATAATGAAATCCGAGCGGGGATATACGCTCAAGTGTCGACAGAAGTCACGGCTGTCGGCGAGGGCTTGGCTTCGCAAGAAGCTAAGTCGCCAGTGACAAAAAATCTAGAAAACCCGACCAAACCCGTCTTAAATAGACAACCGAACGTGCACAACCTTGCAGCATCTCTTCTTCCTGCTCTAGATAGCTTAGCTATTGAAGGTAGGGAGACCTCGAACAGACCTCCCTCTATAGGAAGTCAAACCGAGGACGAGTTGTTGCAAGACTCGAGTCAAGAAGAGACCACGCTGAAGCCTACTGCACCCCTCAAAGCTTCGAGGCAACTCAGCAACTACAGATCCTCTAAAAGATTCGTGAGTGCTACTGAGAAAAAGGACCCAAATACTCTCAGTTCGAGAGACAAGGCCCTTTTGAAAAAGCATAGGAAATTGGTGAGGAATTATGAACGTCAGTCGGCAACGACCGCCACTGCACCCATTGTTTCCTCCCAACCTCTATTGAACGCCAAAAAGCCAGAAAGCGAAAAAGTAATTGCTGCCGCATCTAGGTCTATCCCTAAAAAGATAAACCGTGAACAGGCGGGCAATAACTCTATCGTTAGTACCGGCTCAAAGACGAAACTGGAGACCTCCAGCAAGAAACAGCAGGCCAACGCTTCATCGAACCTGAAAAGGAACGAGAAAGCACAGGTAGGCAACTCTTCTGGGACGAATCCAGGTTCATCTAAGAGGGCAAGATCGGAGGAGGCAACCAAGACTGAAGGTTATAAAAAGCTTAAAACCAACAGTTTTGACACCACCCCGATCGATCTACAGGTAGCCATAATAAGTCGAGACGACCCGGATGGGAAAATCACGGCAAAAAATTGGTTACTTGTAGAAAATGAAATCATCAAAGCCATGATGGTGACATCCGAGGATGATAGTTCTGAGGACTACACCTTTGATGGAGCTGGTTGGCGAAAGGGAGTAAAAGTGGTTTGCTGTGGGGACAAGAAATCCCTGGAGTTCCTCACTCACACAATCACCAATATTGGCGAACTGTGGGAGGGGGCATCTCTTGGGATTCTTCCCGTCACAGCTCTGCCACTTCGCCAGCAGGTTAATATATGGATCCCTCCTCCTGCCATGCATGAGGATGCATCCGTGATTAAACTGCTGGCGAAACAGAATAAGGAGCTGCCCATACTAGAATGGAAACTTCTTCATTCCAAGAAGAGTCTTAGAGGGGAAGGAAAGGACCTCTTGTTCGTTATTGACAAGAAATCTGACCTTCTTCTTAAAGGGAACGAAGACGTGTTGAGATATGGTCTCGGAACCGTAAAGGTAAGGAGGCATGTTAGCAAAGGGGAGTCAAAAGCTGCTGGTGGTGCAAATTAATTTGCATCACGCTAAAGCAGCGACGCACGACCTAATGCTCTACATGTCTCAGGAGGCCGTGGATGTGGCCTTAATCCAAGAACCATGGATTCGTAAGAATCAGGTACAAGGATTAAGGTCAAAAAACTATAATCTGTTCCACTCCACGTCAGAAGGTGAAATAAGAAGTTGTATTCTAGCGAAAAAGTCGATTAATGCTTTCTTTTTATCTAGGTACAGCAACAAGGACAACGTGGCAATCAGCGTTGAGTCCAGGGAAGGTAACTTCGTCTTGGCGTCAACGTACATGCCGTACGAAGAGGAAAACCCACCATCAAAAACAGTCCGCGATCTTGTGGGTCACACCGCAGCAAGAGGGACACCTTTGGTGTTGGGATGCGATGCTAACGCCCACCACACTCAATGGGGAGGTAAAGATGTTAACAAAAGGGGTGAGTCAATTTTTGAATACATTCTCTGTTCAAACCTTATGTTATGTAATAAGGGTAATCACCCAACATTTAGGAACAAAAACAGGGAAGAGATTCTAGATCTCACTCTTATGAGCAATAACGATAAAATTTCTGTAGGGAATTGGAGAGTCTCACCTGAGGAATCTTTCTCAGATCACTTCAGGATACTCTTTACTCTAGACAGGAATAATAATGAGATTAAGCCCTTTAGAGACCCAACTAGAAGAAATTGGACAGAGTACACAAAATGGTTGAACGATTGTATCGACCCACCAGAGGAAGAAACGCTTTCGGCAACCTCAACCATAGATACTGTTGTTCAAAACCTTACTAGTGAAATGAGAACGGCCTTCGAAAGAAACTGCCCTATATCTCGTAACATTAAACCCACTAGCCCACCCTGGTGGAACAGTGAACTTAAGAAACGAAGAACAGGGGTCAGAAAACTTTTCAATAAGGCCAAACTGAGTAAATTAGATGTAGACTGGAATTCTTATAGAGCTGAACTTAACTCATACACCAAGGAGCTAAGACGGGCCAAAAAGGATTCATGGGCTAGACACTGTGAATCCATTGAGAACACAAGTGAGGCGGCGAGACTTCGAAAGGTCCTTGCCCATAACCCCACGATTCCAGGATATATTAAACATCCCGATGGATCGTGGTCGAACTCGAGCCAAGAAACACTTGAACTCTTTATGGAAACGCATTTTCCTGACTGTAAGAGCCCTGAGGACTCTGTTTATAAACAACCAGACTCCTTAGAAGCTCTACAATCAGCACCTGAATTGGATCAGGTTATCACAGAGCAGAAGATTATGTGGGCAATAAACTCGTTCAAACCCTTTAAATCAGCTGGACCAGACGAGATAATTCCGGCATTTCTTCAACATGCTCTACAGATAATCACCCCATGGCTTAGGGTAATCTTTAAAAGTTGTGTTAAACTTAGATACGTCCCTACCAGTTGGAGAAAAGTTAAAGTTGTGTTTATTCCAAAAGCTGGGAAACCGACACACTCGACAGCAAAAGATTACAGACCAATAAGTCTCTCTTCGTTCCTCCTCAAGACGTTGGAGAGAATTATTGATCTGCATGTTAGAGACCTTCTCAATCCAAACATTTTATGCAACTACCAACACGCTTACCTTAAGGGTAAGTCAGTGGAGACTGCGTTGCATGAGGTCGTTTCACAAATTGAGAAAAGTTTCGAGCACAAAGAACATACCCTGGCAGCATTTTTGGACATTGAGGGAGCGTTTAACAACGTAAAGACGGAGTCCATTAAATCTGCTCTGGAAGAGGTTGGAGTTGAGCATGTCATTGTAGACTGGATTTATACCATGCTCAATGGCAGAATCATAAACTCGCGACTAGGAGATACTATTGTTGAGAAAACAGTTACAAGAGGCACGCCACAAGGAGGGGTAATCTCACCTCTCCTTTGGATCCTAGTTGTTAATAAAATTCTTACAAGATTAAGGAATCAGGGCATTAAAATTGTGGCCTATGCAGACGACATAGTAATTTTGATATCGGGTAAGTATCTTACCACCATCAAAGATATTATGGAATCCGCACTTAAAGAACTATCTTCTTGGGCAACACAAAACGGTCTCGGGGTTAACCCTACAAAAACCGAACTAGTTCTGTTCACGAATAAAAAGAAATTAGGAGATTTTACTCCTCCCAGACTTAATGACATTCCTCTGAAACTTTCCAAGGAAGCTAAATATCTTGGAGTTATCCTTGATTCCAAGCTAACATGGAAACGTAACACAGAGGAAAGAATGAAAAAAGCACTATGCGCTTTCTACACATGCAAAAAGACCTTTGGTACACGGTGGGGTATGCGACCGCAGGTTATCCAGTGGATGTACACGACGATTGTTCGCCCCATACTTACCTATGGATCTATAGTGTGGTGGAAAGCTGTTGAAAAAGTAAGCTATCGCAAAAACCTGAATAAGGTACAGAGACTAGCCTGTATAGGAATAACGGGGGCACAGAGGTCTACGCCACAGGCAGGTTTGGAAATTATTTTAAATCTTCCACCCCTAAACGAGTACACTAGATGCACAGCAGCCAAAAGCGCATTTCGACTCAAAGAACTGGGCTCTTGGAAGCACAGCACCTATGGTCATGGGTCTATCCTACAAAGGTATGACACAGTGGCTGCACTTGATGCGAAGACTGATTATATTCCTCCTGTAATGGATTTTAACAAACACTTCTCTATTTCAATACCCGAAAGACATGGATGGGAACCCAAATCACTAATTAGTGAACAGGGTATCCCCTTCTACACTGACGGGTCTAAAATGGAAGGAGGAACAGGTGCGGGGGTGTTCTGTGAAGCCCTTAATATAAGAGAGTCATATAAACTCCCAGATGAGTGTAGTGTCTTTCAGGCTGAGATTTACGCTATTCAAAAAGCAGCAGAATTGGTACACAAGAAAAAACTGATCTCGTCGGGGATCACATTTTTCGTGGACAGCCAAGCTGCGATCAAAGCAATAGCCAGTGAGACCATAAGATCCAAAACAGTGGTAAAATATCGAGGCATACTGAACAAAATTTGTAACACTAACCAAGTCAAACTCTGTTGGGTTCCTGGACATAGCAATATAGAAGGGAATGATATAGCAGATGAACTAGCAAGGAAGGGGTCATTATCAAATAGGAACAGTAGTAACCAATTAGACATGGGGCTAGACATCCCGATCGGCGTAGTTAAAATGAAAATGGACCTAGTAACGAAAGAGCGAATCAATAAATCCTGGATTACCAGGAACGATTGCGTTATCTCTAGAAGTCTATGGCCTAGAATTAATGAAAAGGAATCTCAGTATATTCTATCGCTGAGTAAAAAGAACATTAGAATCTTGATAGGTGTACTAACGGGTCACTGCACCATTGGCACAATGGCCACCAGATTGGGTGTACTCGCACCCGACTGCTGTAGGAGCTGTCAGGATGTTGAAGAAGTAGAATCCATTAAACACCTGCTCTGTGACTGTCCGAACCTCCAAACAAGCCGCCTCCGTTACTTGGGAAACAGGTTTGTTGGAGAACTGGATGATCTAGCGCAGGTCTCAATGGCAAATATGAGGAAATTCATAAAGAGCACAGGCTGGTTCGTTAATGAGCCAGTCTATCTGAATCATTAGTTTAGGAGCATCTCTGCTTTCTTTTTGTAAGGGGATCACAATGGACCAACAGGCCCCCGTGTACGCAACAGCCTCTGTGCTGTGCACACCCCTCCTAACCTAACCTAACCTAACCTAAGTATAAATAGCCCTAACGTTTGAAAATAAAAGTTAGTCTTAAAACATATAATTTTGACTCTATTTATTTCGGGTGACGACCTTAGAAAAAAACGATCGTGCATTTTGATGATCGGACTAAAATCGGTTGGAGAACTAAGATAATACTCAACAGTAGGGAAATAAACATTACAACACCTGGGATAAAATAAAACTTCGCAAATAGTTGAAAATGCAAATAAATGCCGAAATAGATGTTAACGAAAGGCTTAATTGCGAAGCGAGTATCGCATTGTACATAAGATGGTGTATCGCTGTGTGATACGCGACAAGAGGGTGAGGTTAGATGGACTCGCAGATAATGCGAGTATTTGGTATCAATTGAGGAACTGCTACGCCATTTCTGTGCCCTGCTAAATGAGGATTTCGTTGAGCAGAGTGCTGAGGTGCCCCACCTTAGCAAGATGCGCAGGTCCTAAAGGGGCATTGACAGCGAATCCTCTTCTGTATCGGAAATTCCAACTTCAATAAATCTCTTCAAAAACAACAGGGCAGCTGAACTTGACGGAATACCAGCTGAAAGCCGATCCCGTAACAGCGAATAGTATTCTACATCCATTGATACTGATCATTTGGGAAAATGAAAGCTATCCAAAGGACTGGAAGGATGGTGTGATTGTTAAGCTGTCAAAGAAAGGTGACCTTAAGAATTGCATTAATTGGCGTGGTATCACCGTTTTGTCTGTTTTCCCAAAACTAATTGCAACCATCATTCTCGAGCGGTTCAGGGATAGAATCGAGTCTACACTCAAGAGGCATCAAGCTGGCCTCCGCAGTGTTCAATCGTGTGTCGACCATTTCAACACCCTGCGTATCGTCCATGAACACTCGATATAATTTCAATCACCGCTTTAACTCATGTTTGCGGATTTTGAGAAACCTTTGATCAAGTTAACCTAGAATGTATATGGAGTTCGTTGCTTGGTAGCGGAACTCCCCCAAAAACTGTTGCCATTACTAGGGAGGCCTACAATAACGCCACGCTATCACAGGGGATGTTCTATCGCCAATTGTCTTCCTGCTGGCGCACATAGGAGTATTTGCCTACAAAACTCGGCCAAAAGTCGATTTTTCAAGTGTCAAAATTGAAAGGGGAACTTTTTCCAGACAATAGCTAAGATCCTATGGAACAATAGGCTAAAATATTTTTTTTATTGCTCAACATATTTTGGCTGTGATATTAGTTCAAAGTCTTCGATTAAGAATTTGTCACTTCTTTTTGTAATCAACCTTCAAAAAATTTGAAAAATTTTATTAAATTATTTCTTAAAAATTTTGTGTAGTCTGATGAAATTTTGGTATATAAAAATCAACTACAGATGTTCACTATTATATTGAGCCATTTTTTCGACAAATATTTTAATATTTATATTTTTTTCGAATTTTTGTTCGAAAAATGCAAAAAAAAACACTATTTTTGTTGGTTCTTTATCATTGGGAAGCAATTTTTTTATAGATGTAGATGGAATTGGGTTCTCATTTGTATATGGGTGGATAAAATAAACCATCAAGCTTCATTTTCAAAAAGAATCGGCTGCGGATTTTTGCGGATGTAGTTGTTTTTTGTCATATCGTATTCCCACTTTTATGCCCATTCAAACTGACTATTTGTGCTGTTATTTTTCTTTGGGATTTCATTTTTTTTTATTTTTTGGAGTTATTTGGTAATTATTTGTATAAAATATGGTTTAGCAAAGCTCCCAGTATTGATTAAAAAAAAAAATATTGGCTGCAACTTTGATCCTTTTTATCTTTTTTGGTCATATCGTATATCCGATTGTATGCATTATTTCTTGTTTCCAGTTGAAAAATTAAAAAAAAACTTGAATTTTTTTTTTGTTTTAAAAGAGGGTAAATTTATTAAAAACGGTATTTATTACATGGTTTAAGATGAAAATATTGCAATCAAGACAAAAAATAATTTTGTCCAGTTTTTGCATACAAATACTCCTATGTGTGGCAATGGACGACGTATTGACGGTCAGTGTTGGTACAGCTAATTGACAGGGCATTCAATGGAAACCGTTAGAAAGGCTCAGTCATTTACTATGCCGATGACATATGTCTACTGGCAAATAACATCAGTCAGCTGAACGGGATGTGCCAAACACTGCAAGCGAAGGGAGAGTCGAGTGGTCTAAGAATACACAGCAAAAAGACAAGAATAATGCTCACAGGCCGTTCCACACAGACCTGTATTATTCTACAGGAGACTCCAGTTGAAGAAGTGGAACAGTTTAACTACCTTGGCACTTGGCAGTATTATTTTTGCAAACGGTGGTACGGATCTGGACGTAAAAAGTAGAATAAATAAAGCTCGTGCTGCCTTCGGTACTCTGTCCCCAATTTGGAAATCCAGTCAAATCTCCTCACGCACTGAGCTGAGATTCTTCGAGTCCAATGTCAAATCCGTGCTTTTATATGCTTGTGAAACCTGGAATGTCAAGTCTACCATTTCGAGCAAATTGCAGGCTTTTATGAATCGCTGTCTTCGCCACATCCTAAAGATTCGCTGGCCACAAATTATAGAAAACGATGAATTGTGGCGCAGGCCAAGTCAAAAGCGACTGGTCGTCGACATAAGAAAGCATAAATGGCAATGGATTGGTCAAACACTTAGGAAACAAAACGATGAAATTGCAAAGCAGTCCTTTGAATGGAATCCTCAGGGTGCACGGAGGATTAGAACAAGACCAAGAACAACATAGAAATCAACTGTCTCAGCAGAAGCAGAGTCCCAGAAAAGACATGGCTACAGTTAAAATACCTTGCTACAGACCGTGAATGATGTAGACGTTTTGCTGACGCCCTATGCCTCAACCGGGGTTACAGGGCACGATGATGATGATGAAGTTGTTAATCAGCCACAGTCGCACTTGAAAAATGAAAAATGAACGTTCCACAGTTTTTGCATTCTACTGCTTTATTTCGCAAGGTGTGACCACGTGGGATATATTTTTCCTGCAGTATACGTAAACATGGGAAATAGCTTCATAAATTTTAGATTTAAGACTATTATCGTGGTTCTGAGACATTGTAAATAAAAGATGCTTTTCGGACTTACCACGATTGTTTTTGTTTTTATTTTAATCAACCGATTAAAAGATAATTTCCCGTTACCCCGTGACCACGACAGGTGCAACCCTATCGAAACGTCGGGAAATTATCTTTTAATCGGTTGATTAAAATAAAAACAAAAACAATCGTGGTAAGTCCGAAAAGCATCTTTTATTTACAAGCTTCATAAATGTTTGAGGCTCTAAACGTTTTTAAATCAATTACTTTTATTTCGAAATGCAACTGTGAATTGTATGGTTTTTATTCTTCAGTTGATCTTTTCCTATGAATATTATATTTTCATTTGAATTATGTGCTAGACTTTGATAAAAATGTGGTAAATATCGATACCTTCCCGTAAGAATGTATTAAGCGACATTTGAAAAATTTTAAATTAAATTTTTAAAATACCTCTTATTCAGTTACTTATTTGGGTATTTTGCTGTAGTAAACAGATTTTTAGAGGCATTTTGAGTTGAAAATCCCGTTCTAATTTTTTTAATTTTTTTAAATACATAAATAAATAACTGTACCAGAGATTTTTTTCGATGCCTTTAAAATTTTTGAAATGTCGCTTAATACATTCTTACGGGAAGGTATCGAAATCTTCTAATGGTTTGTGGCAATGGTAAACTCCATAGACTATCAAAAGCCATGAATACCTACCCTTTTAGTGTCTATTTTTTATCATTCATAAAAAAGTTAATTATCAACTAGCTATATATGTATCTCAGATCATTAAAATGAACCCTTCTATAATGACAAAAATTCACAGGTGATGTGGTTTGTCCAAATGGCAACACAATCGAAAAAAAACAAACTCTTAATTGACCTGGTCGCCACATAATTAAACTAAAATGTATTTCTATTTGTTCCACACATTCATTCAAACACAAATGAATCGCTAAACGCGCCAGTGCGTACCCAATTGAAATTACCAAAACTAAATTGCTTAACAAAACTGCGTACAAAACGACGAGAGTCATTACGCTGCGTTGCGACAAAGCCTGGGATCTGATGCGACGATAAAAACCCCAATATGAGGGTAACCGCAAACCGACCGACCGACCGGCTGGCCTAACCTAACCACCCGTACACAAATTAACCAACTCATTAAGCCCATTTGTTTGTTATTTGTTAGATAATTTGAATTTGGGTTATAGGAATACTGCCTACGAGTATGGAACTGTGTCTGTTGACTTCCAGGAATCAAATATTCATCTAGCTTTTCCCACACGCCCACCTTTTTTTCCAAAAATGAAATAACATCTCTCTAATTGCAATGTTCGAAGTCATACGTGTTTATGGCGGAGCGATAAGGTCTGGAAAAATGCTATCGTCATTGTTTGAAAAATCACCCTCTCAACGGTCATTGGGGTCATTAATCATCTGGCCTGAGTTACGTCCCAAATTCACTCACATCCACATGGCAGACAAATGACACAGGAAGCCGAGGGAAATGGTCAATTCATTGCTTTTTTTCTTTCGTTTTCGGTAGCATTGTTGGGTTTTTCGATTTTTCCGCCTGCCTGGTCAGACGACGAAGACGGCTACGAACGACTAAGGTGAGCTCGACCGATTAGGAACTCAACGCTAGCCGCACCGTTTCAATTGACGTACCAACATATATCTCACTTTCCGAACTGTCAAAAAGAACCTTAAAAATTAATGATAAATTAAACAAGCAAAGCTCCTAGCTAACGGCGGCGGTGGTTGCGCGGTGGCGGCACCACTGACTATTGCCGTTCCATATACTATAAGATAGATAGAAGCAGAACCCCTCACGTCGTTCAAGTCACGTCTCTCTCCTTTGCGGGATTGCAGCATTAGTTTTCATATCGAATTAACATCTGACATGAAGTGAAATTTTTGACAATCGGACACTGTGGCGATACCCTAAATCAACCAACCGCGACAGCAGCACACCGAAAGGCGCAAAGCACAATTCCCCACTAATCATGATCGATGGGGGAAATTACACGCCTTCTCGGACAGTGTCAGTCCCGATCTGGTCTGGTCGGTCGGTTTGGCGCTTTATGTCGGTTGTCAGATGACAGGGGGATTTGAATATCTTTGAGAATTGACCGGCCGGTCGGCGCGAAGCAGCGAGAGTATGTGGTAATAATGACACCTTCAAATTACCTGGTTTTATTGTAGTAGTCCAGCGGGCAGTCACTGTCACAGAATAATGTGATTATTTCTTACTCTTTAGGTATAGGGTGTGTTGTATGGAGTGAAGCTGATTTCTTTTTTAAATAAAATCCAGTATGAGACGGTAGGACCTTTTTACCACCATAATACAGGTGAATCCAAATTTTCGTTGCCAACAAATCTGAAAAAATAAAACTTTTCAGCTTTCTTATTTTCAGATCCAGTTTTTCAATGCCAATTCCTGCGTTGACTCATCAAGTTCGTAGTAAAATTCAACAGAATTCACTACATACTTTCGAAATTGACTTTATGAAAATTGTGTTGAACTTTAAATTCAAATGACGCTCAGACAGTCCACAGCTAAATAGCCAAATTTGTTGAATAATTTTGGGATCTGAATTGACTCTGAAACGTGTTCCTGGAGCGCAATCGGCTTCAACTCCGAAACTAAAATGATCTTGCACTAAAAGATTTGGCTTGACTTGCTCTGCTTTAGGGCAACCCCTTGTGCTAAAATTCTACAAATTTACCAAATTCGTTGTACGAACGAACGTTTTAAGTTGTACGAAAAATAAAACTTCAGATTAGGCTACTTCTTCATTTTCTTAAAGTTGTTACTTCTATAAGGTTTCTATTAAGCTTATGCATCGAAGTTGCAAATTTTGAAGATTAATTTTGGTTTGCAGCCTCTTGAAAACCTACTAAAATTAGAATTTAAATTTCAATACAAATAGAAAATGTTCGTTGATTTTTCAATAAGGCCATGAATTCGTTTGTAGAACCACGGAAAATGAAAGCAAAGAGAAAACTTTCAATTCGAAGCTATGTCAAAGAGTTGTAGTGCGCCCGGCTTACAAAAGCCTTATATTTACTTGCTTTTATTTTGAAATCAAGTACCTATTAGTACCACATTCGATTCGATAAGTATGATGGATATGTATCAAGCATGTGTCAGAGAAGCATTTATTTTGAAAAGTTTGTCTTAACGAAGTTACACCAACTATTTTTTTTATTAAGCATGTTTTGCAAAAGGTGTACAAGTAACAGAATACTGCAATTCAACATATTATAAAGTTTTTCAGATCAGTACGTACGCACGTCGAGTTTTGACCTTTACATTTACGCACTCGTACATTTCTGATTCACTCCTTGAATAGCGCTAGAGAACGAACGTAGGGTAACTTATTATTTGTTTCAAGTAAGCTGCAATATTTTTGTTTTGTTTTTTTATTTCGAAAAGGTAAAATAAAGAGAAGGTGGAAAAATTAAAGATTGTACACAAAAAAGACAGCAGTGCTGTCGTTCCTACTTATTCTTATAATAAAGATTCTTAACTTAAATTGACACATTTTTGTCTGATAAAGTCTTTTCATCGAGTTTCAATAAACTTTATTCCATCACCTTAATTTGTATTTATCTATTCTAGTGCCAAATAAATGTATTCTAGAAACGTTTGTTTTTTATATCATCTTCGTGTCTAACACTCAAATAAATGAACTTTCATTAAGAGAAAGACAGTTTTTTGCATACCTACATATTTTATGTACATAAGTGTGTTGTAAATAGGCCACATTTACCCAATTCAGAAGAAGATACCTACTTACTTTTTCGAGAAAAAATAAGTTGCTCCACTTGTACTAAGAAGACAACACTGTTACATACATTTCTTTCGATGCGGTGGGTTGTACAGGATCATTTGTCATTTTCTTTGACTACTGTGGCTGAAAGCTGAAGTTGTTATATAGCTGATTCTGATGCTGATTCTGAGGCTGATGCTGCTAATGCTGTTGTTGTTATTGAAAGGAATTATCGGTGGTCATTTATTATAATTTGGAGAATACCAATGACCTTTGGTATGTATCATCCCATTGGAAAAGAATATTTGAATAAATAGGTAATAGGGTAGCTCGAGAACAATCAATATAAATGTATGTATTTTATTTTTTTTTCATTTCTTTATGTTCGATTGGTTTTCCTTTGATATTGAGTGCTGATGCCGCCGCCGTCAATATATCATTGGATATAAACTATGCTTATAACTTTTTATCGGTCTGTGTATGTATGTGATATTTGAAAAAACATTTAGGGCTTTGATTTATGATAGACGATGATGTCAGAGAGCTCCTTAAACTTTTGAAATCACACCTAACTATAATTTAGGATTTTGGTTGTTTTGTTCTGGAAGGCTGATTTATTTTCTAACTTAAGAGCTTTTTAGAAATAGGAATGAACATATTTCAAGATTTGTGAGTATTATTAACTTAAAGACATAGAAGATCTTCTAAGTTTCTTGTAAATATTTTCTCTAAATGATCTTCTAAGTTTTACGGCACGGAGGAATGAAGTATTCCAGGCTTAAGAAATTAAAAGGTGGTGTTCCACAAGGAAGTATTCTTGGTCCGGTCCTGTTTGTTCTTTAAACTTAGAATATAAACAGTTTTTCTAAAAGGTTTACTTTGTTAGATCATCGTTGATGTAAACTTGTTCAGTTCATATTTGATAGTCATGAAACCTCAACGTGCCTAATTTTTGTGTAGACAAATATTCTTTAGAAAAAATAATGAACTGTGAGCAACTTTTATGACAAATGTTGTAAAAAGAGCTCGCATTTGTTAAGCTAGTAGAAACGGACATACATACTGATATTGTCTTCCACACATAATTCTTTATATTTAACAAAATGTTAATTAGCATTTATCAATTTCTGTGGGTTATTTTGTGTGATAACATACCTACAGTTTAGGCTTAAAGGCTATTGCACCACCCCACAGTGGTTCCAGTTGTATAGAGAGACGGTCATGGGTTCATAGAATCTAAACCATTTGACTGATTTCGTTGAAATTTTCAGGGACGATGAATACTTCTATACTTAAGGCGACATTACATTATCATATAAATATGGCAAACTTGCCATATAAATACGGCCCACAAGTGACATATCAGTGTGATAGATCTATTTTTTTTTGAAAGAATATGTATTTAGTACCTTTATGGTATCATATACACATATTTTTTCATATATACCACGCTTATATGTCACTTGTGGACCGTATTTATATGGCAAGTTTGCCATATATACATATATTGTAGTGTAATACTGCCCTTAATCATAAGACAACATTTTCGGCCACTTTTTTCTTAAATGAGGCACCTTGAATCGCCAATACTTATGCAAATTTTGGCACGAGTACTATATCTTTGGCGCCAAAAAATTCCCGTAGAGGAACAATTTTGAGTATTACTTTTATAAAAATGGGGGGTCTTATTCCTCCTATTAAGTCAGGAGGAACGATTTAAAATAAAATAGCTCCAAAAAAATAATTTAAAACTCATACCCGTGAAAAACAAATCTATATATAAATAAATAGGCTTAAATAAATTTTTTGGTACCATTTTCTCAAAAAGTATTTGAGCGATTTGGATAAATTTTATGTATTTGCTATAGTCGCGGGGGGCGTATACGAATCACAAAATTAAACACTGCGGGTCCATTTTAGCTTAGTACCATTTTATACTGCCGCTCACTGTGCACATTCAAAAAAATTGTTTCTGCTTCAATTTTGAAACATTTTATAGCTAGCTTTCATTTTTTAATTGGTGTCGAATTTCGACACAGGGTGGAGCTGAGTACTTAAAAGACTAGTATTAAAAAACAAGCGGGTCTAGGTACCTTAACTAATTTTTTCAAAATTGTTATGTTAGATACGGAAATGGATTTTGCAATTCACTGTTTATAATAATTCTCTATTAAACACTGGAAACTATAGATGTTTTCCAATTTTTAATTAACTATTTTTCGAGAAAATTGAAAATTAAAAAACTGAATGGTCCAGGAGAAGGCTTAAATCCACTTTTTGAAAAAAAAAAACTAAATTAATGATGACATCTTACAGATTTTTATGATTACTATCTGATGTAGAACACTACTCTTCACATAGGATTTTGAAAACTCGCAAAATAGCACACTTAAAAAAAAAAAAAGAGTGTGCGTACTTATGTACACGCGCTAGAAGTAAAACTTCTTTCACGACAACAGGGCATGTATTTTACAAGTCCTATCAAAAACAGAACCGTTTTAATAATCCAAATCACTTAAGTTGTTTTCAAATAACAGCGTTTTATATATAACACTACAAGAAATCGTAAGATTTTTTTTTGAATTTTTTGTAACTCCAAAACATTTTAATTAATTTTAATAATTGAAGCATTCGTCAATAATAATTCAAGGTTTTGAGTGCTTTTAAAAACCATTTCTAGTTGTAACACATTTTTCTATAAATTTGATTATTTTCTTGAAAAATTACAAAATTAGTTTTTTTCAGAAGAACTGTTTTAATAATCCTAATGAAGAACGTAATTTGAAATGACAGCGCTGGGTATATGAAACTTGTATAAGAACCCTGCAACGAGACATTGATTCAAATTTCTGATAGTTTTGTACATAATAAGTTCATTTGGAACATTTATAGACATAGATAATTTGGACAGCTTTATCATCAATTTTCCTTTTTTTCTTAAAATTCCAAGATAATAATAAAAGTTATTTGAAAATGAGAACTATTATAATGAATCAAATCATTAAGCAGTTTTAAAATAACAGCGTTTTGTGTATAACACATACAAAAATGCGTAATTTTCCTTTGAAATTTTTGGAACTGTTATATGTATACAAAACATTTTGAAGCTAATTACCTCATTTTGTTGATTAAAGCTTTTTTGAGTTATAATTAAAGTATTTTAGTTCTTTTAAAAACCGTTTTAACAAAATTTTTTTAAAAATTTGCATTTGTTTCACTATTTTCTTGAAAAATTACAAAAATAATTTTAAAGGAAAATTTTTGGAAACCATTTCAATGGTTGCAAGAATCCTTTAACTAAAAACACGGATTCAAATTTCTAATGATTTTGTATATAATGTATTTATTTGGTATACATATACATACATATGTAGCCAACTCAACTTAAACAGTCTTTTTGTATCCTATAGCCGAATTTGGGCAGCTCCATAGTCAATTTTTTCTTATTTTCATACAATTCCAAAAAAAAAACTGAAAACGGTAAAATGTGTATTATTCTTGGATTCATTGTACGGTAAGTAATAGAGGACTATACACATGATTGAAACGTTTGCGAGCTTTGAATTAAGTATTCTACGTCCTATAAAAAAAACCATTCCTTGTTCAAACTAAATTTTCTAAATATTGTATATAGAACACGTTTCATTATTTTCTTAAAAAATAATAAAAATTGTTTTAGAGGAAATTTTTTTAAAATTTTTGTTCGAATTGAAAATGGTTTTCAGAAGAACTTCAAAAACTTATTTGGAAGCTCAGAACCGTTTTAAGTTAGTTAGTTAGTTAGTTTTATTTTCAATTCATATGTATATAAAATTTACAATATTCAAAAATAATAATAAATACAATTTTGGCCTTGGTTTGAAACCGTCTGCCAACCGTTTTAATAATCCCAATCCCGTTTTAATAATCCCAATCAAGTAAGTTGTTTTGAAATGTCAGCGCTTTATATATAACACTTGCATGAATTTCATTTTATTTCTTCTTAAAATCTTATAACCAGATATGGTTTCAAATATCTGATAATTTTACTTACATATAATATTTTCATTCAACTCAACTTAAATTATCGACGCAGTATTTTTCGGATCCTATAGCCGAATTTGGGCAGCTCCATTGTCAATTTTCCTTCCTTTCAAAATAAAAGAAAAAAACTGAAAGTAGTTGACTTTTTATTTTTGATTTTTTGATTCATTTTATTTAGTATAAAGTAATAAAGTATAAAGTAATAAGTAATAAGTACTAGGTCTTAAGTATAAGTATAAAGTAGTCTTAAACATTAAACATTAAGTTGCTATAGTTGTAGCTATTGTTGATCTCACTTCTATGGTATGGTGTTCTGGCATAAGTTGGACATAAGTTTCTAAAAAAGGCTTTGTTAAAAAAGGTTTCTAAAAGACAAACCTGCATATCTTACCTTTTAATAACTGAATCAATAAATTTAATTGATAATAATTCTGATTTTATACTTCGCATGAGGAATGTTGTCGAAAATATGTAAGTTTTTTAATGTCTAACCTCCTGGACTGGCGGAACACAAGTAACTATGGGTTTGTGATAGCTAAAGTACAAAATAAATATATTGTTACTATTGAGTTTTTTTATTTACTATTCACTATTCTGTATTTTAATGTTTAAAATTTTCAAGTTTTGATACTTTTTTATATTTTTAATTTAATTTTGACTCCCGACCAAAACTACGACTAGACTTACAAACATACAACTGGACTGGAACTGAACCCTTACCCTATAGCTATTTTCCCCAAGCTATATTCCACCTCCACTCGACATGAACAAAATATCTAAGCTGCAAGCTAAAATAAATAGATATGTCACTATTTAAACCTAGATTTCTTTGACCACATTAGTTTTTTTTTGTCGACATACTCCAAATTCGAGCGTATTTCCTTTCAAAACACTCCGATTGTTAATCGAAAACGACAATCGGGCCCATTATTGCCGTTTTCTATTAACAATCGAATCGAAATTTGTCGATTGTATCGATTTGTTTTTATGTTTTGTATTCTGTAGCTTAATCGAATGAACAATGCTTTATTGTGAATAAACTACCAGAATATTTCGAATATTTGCAGTTTTACAATTCATTTATATTTCAGCATTTTAATTTTCAAAAAATTGTCTTCTTTTGTATGGCATTTTAAATTTTAAATATATAATTTAAGATTTTGCCAGTTTCCAATGCGTACATTTTTTCGTTTCTGAACCTTCACCCTGTAGCTTTTTTTTTAACCATAATTCCACTAGACATGAACTAAATATTAAACTCGCAAACTAAAATTTATAGATATGTATGTCACTATTTGAACACGAATTTCTGTGGCCGTATTATTTTTTCTTCTAGACAAGCTCAAAATCCAACCGTAGTCCATGCACAGTGAAAATGAAATCATATGCAAAACACCCCGTGTACCTACATATAAATCTTGAAAATTAATAAAATCTAAAACAAAGACACAAATAACAATACAAAAGTTCTCTATGCCAAATATATTCGGATTTTGATAGCTTATAATGCGATAATTTTCTTTTCTAAACCAATCACCCTATAGCTATTTTTCAGAAACTATATTCTACCTCCACTGGACATGAACAATCTATCAAACTTACACACTAACATAAAATATATAGATATATCACTAATTTTTTAACATAGATTTCTCAGCCGCATTAGTTTTTTTTTTTAAACATGTTCAAATCCGAACGTAGTTCATGCTCAATGAAGATGACATCATATGCAAAACACCTCGTTTATGATAATAATAAACATTTTACTCGAAACTATTCAATTTTTAAAATACCTAGTATTAAATATATGAAAGGATTTTCTTAATGTTTTTTTATGTGCTAAACTTACTACTTCACGACGGCCATGAATTTGGTAAGTGAAGCTTGCGGATCCAATTTGCGATTCATTTTCCTTTTTCCTCCATCTTATCTTTATGTTTTTTTTTTAACATTCACTTACTTTGATTTTTTCTTCGTCTAGTTTTCTTTTTTCTACGTTTTTGAACTTCTATTAATTTACTAACATTACTTTTTATAAAATTTCTACTTGCGCTTGCAAGTTGGGAGTAAACTTGTCCGACGCCGCCATTCAAAATGAATAAAGTATTTAAATGGCCGACGTGCATTGAAACTTGTGAACATTTTTACAAAGCTATAGCAAAATGTATAGCGAACAGCTCTAGATGGCACTCTGTCAACAGGAAGAATTGATAATAGTCTTTCTACACTATCCCACTGAGTATTAATATATGTATGTGAAAAAAGTGTGAAGCAAATAATGTATGTGTGTAAATAAAATATGAAATTTCATCACACACAGCTTTACAGCGCATCCGAATCCGAAAAATATACGGAATCGGTTCTAAAACCATTACACATTCTATTCCACTTGGGTGTTTGAGTTTATGGTGATACTAATTTATTTGGATGCAAGTGTGGAAGCAATATAAGAAAATTATTTTCATCACACAAATTTGGCAGTCGTAGGCAATTTCTTCGCACTTTATTTTGATATGGTGTTCATACTATGTGGGATAGTGTAGAGGCACTTTTAGCACACATTATAAATTGTGTAGGAACACTGACGTGTAGATAATAAATATCGTGAAAATATGCGTACTCCCTACTAAGAGTATTATTGAAGACCAAATTAAACAAATTAAATTTTTTGCATGAGACGACAAAATGAGTCGCCTCACAGCACCGTTTGAACACCGTTTAAGAGATAAATACTACGTATGCATGTTTGTATACCTGGATCGAGTTGAAATGAGCTTGATAAAAGTCAACCCCGCTTGAGAAGCGGAATCGAGTTGAAATTTGTAATGAAAAACCTGGGTCGAGGAGTTGAATTTACAGATAATGCATTATGATCTGTTTATTTGCATAATTATGCACAAATATAGTTTTGTTTAAACGTGTAATAATTCCATTATATTTTTTTGGATTGAATAAAAACATAAATGCCGTAAATATTTCTGGAATTTCAATACCCCCTCTACTGGACATGAACAAATCATCAAGCTCATAATTAAAAATATGTAGATTATCAATGTTTTAACATGAATTAGTTTTTTTTCTGGCCACGTTTAAAATCCGTGGAAAGTTCATGTCCAGTGAAGACTTGATAAAAAAAACACCCAATATAGGTAAAAATGAAGAAAATAAATGATAAATTACTTACCTCTTGACAATGGCAATGAATTTTGTTGAAGAAACTGCCGGCTCCAGCCCTCTACGTCTCTATTGATGGACCAGGAGCAAATTAAACTGCACCTATGTCACGTGAAGGCAATGGCCTCCATTTTTTTTTTGCATTTTTCAGCATTTTCTTTTTAATTTACACTTTTAACTATTAGTTTTTATTATTTTCACTTTTCTGTTTCTTATTGTTTAAAGTTTTCATACTTTTTTTCGTTTTCTTAAATTTAATTGGACTCCCGACTAAAAACTACTACGACAAAACTTACGAACTTAACAAAGGACTGGTGACTGGAACTGAACGTGAACGACAATGAAAAATTAAAAACGTGTCGCGGCATGCTTTGAAACTTGAGACTAAAGCTAGAACTATAATGCTCGGAGGGGCACTTAAGTGATCGGAAGAAAACAAGCGAATACACGGAAAGCATTTGACGCGACTATAATTGCGGAGTGGAGCGTTTCGTCAAGTTTCGTTCAACTTTGGTTACGGAAGTGAGGTGCGCTCCCGAGCGCACCTCACTTAAGTAAAACTGACATTTTGTGAAATAGGAACGCCAAAAAGAGATAGATGATAATTACATTATGGGTATGTTCCCCTTTTTTCGGTTCGGAAAGCTACTTTTCGTTGGTTTTTGACATTAGCTTCAGTGCCCTTCTGACTATTATAGTTCTACCTTAAGAAAAAACAAAATGGATGGGGCTCTTTACAACATAGGAATCCAGATGGCGCTCTTCATGACAGAGATAAGTTTAAAGCTGGGAACACAATATCAATGGTGAGTAAATACTGATGTCGTGGAAATGAAAATTTCGTGAAAAATTGTTCGTAATATTATGAGAATTGTGGACCACCAATAAAATAAAAAACTAATTAAACTAACGTTTGACTGTTGCCGCTAAACCCAAGTGCCCACTAAGAAACTTTGGATAATTTATTTTCTTATAATTAAAAAAATCGAACGTTGTTCAACAAGTGATGTATTTTGTTTCAATTACCATGAGCTTTCAGTGCGAGAGTTACAGAACGCAGCACAGAGAACGAACAAAGTCCATCAAAAATTGAAAAACTTGAAGTTTCTTTGTTATTCAAGTTCAAGTTCAAGACACCTGGACTAAAAGTAAATGGTTAGAAGTTGAGATTAGTGATGCTTTTTCTCGTTTGCACTCATTCAATTTTAAATACTTGTACATTTCAACTTGTACAAGCATGCTTGTACATTTTCTCACTTATTATGTCTTCTGTCAGTGTATTTAAATGTATAACAGCATGTTCTGCTTTGTGATATTAATCCAAAATGTTTAAATCAATTCCGTTAATATCATTTACTGTAAGTGAGTGGGGTATATGATTTTAGCTGGAGGGATAAAATCATTGTGTGATTGATTTCAATTTGAAATAGAAGTGCGAGAGATAATATTCTTTGGTTTTAATTTAAAAGTTCAATTCAAATAATTAAATTAAAATGGAAGCATACGAGCTGAAGCAAAAAACAATTAAAATGTTGAACAAATTGGAAGAAACGATGAAAAACTGTTCCGAAACGAAAAAAAACTCGCGCCGTATAGAAGTGTATAGGAAAATTTACTTAGCCACGGCTAAGCAAGGTAGTTTAGCCACCGGTAAAAGTGATGAAAGTATGTTTGGGAACTCGAAATCTCCGATCTTTCGGAGGAAGAAAATCTTGAAACACCAATATCTCAAGATTCTGATGACGACATGACAGAACAATGAAATATAGGAAAGTTTTGATATATAGTCTGTTAACCCGCCAAAATCAGTGGATTAAAATTGATGCCACTGATTAAAGTTGAAAATTAAAATTTTGAAATTAATGATACAAAAATAATAAACAAAGAAAAAAAAACAGTATTTATAACGGTGTTCAAACAAGCTTCAATGACGTGTTTCTTTTTTATCTCAATGTTATTTGTTGATAAGAAAGAATAGGAAGTGAGGTAGAAATTTTAAAATTTTTAAATACTTCTGCCTCACTCTGTCTCTTTCTTTCCTAAAGAAGTAAGTAAGATAAAAATAGAAAATCAAAATAAGCCAACAGAGAACAAATTAAACGGCCTTCACACAAGCTTCACGGGAGAAGCTTATGTCAACACCGTTTACTTTGTTCTCTTTTGTCAGTTATGTGCCTCACGTGGTAATCTCTTTGTTTCGAAAAAAACCCAAGTGAGATAAAAATAAGACATGCAAATAAGTAGAAAGAGAAAAAAAATAAACGGTGTTTAAGCAAGCTTAACCGGAGAAGGAAATGTAAACACCGTTTATTTTGTTCTCTTTGGTCACAAAATTGCCTTACTAGTTAATCTCCTCCTTTCGAAAAAGTGTGAGTGAGATAAAAATAAGACATGGAAATGAGCCAAAATAGAAGGAAATAAACGGTGTTCAAAGAAGCTTCACGAGAGAGATTATGTCAACAGCGTTTATTTTGTTATCTTTTGTCAGTATTTTGTTCCTCGATGGTATTTAACTGTCAAACTGTTGTCGTGTGTAGAATCGTATATTATACATTTTCATATTTCCCATCAAAACAAAACAATTTCAACACTACAAAATTTCATTTCATTCCATTCTGTTCATATTTGCCTGTGCATTAAACAGAAAGATTCTATCTTGATATGTAGTTAAACAAATTGAAAGCAGAGGAAATGTCTAAAAACTGAAACCATATACATGAGTGAGTTTCAACTACGTAGTGAAACGAACCAATCTAAACAGGGTCTTTGAATTCAAATAAACAAAAATACGGTGTTTCGCACAAAGGTGTCGCTAGCATAATAATGTGTGTATTGTTTCGCTATAACATTTGTTGAAAATGTTGCGAATATAGTTAAATCTTAAAACAACGTCGAAATTTTTAGAAATAAATTGTGTTGGAATGTTATAATACAATAAATAGACCCAAGGCCTAACTACATTCAATTCACTTTTGTACAAAAATTAACAAAAAATTTTGTCTTTTTTCAATAATTCTTCTAAATAAACAGATAAAAAACTGAATCATAGATGTCGCTTGCATCAATAATTGTTGCTGAACTAGCCTTTTTCGTGTTTGAAAGCATTCAACTCAACATGAATGTCATACCAATTTTCGCAGAAAGGTGTCGCTAGCTAGCTAATTTGTAATTTTTCACTTTTGCACTTTTTCAAAGAGTAATTGAATGCAGTTAAGCCTTTCCATATTAACAAAAACAGGATAGCAGATTAAATTGAACCATCATTAAACTTCCATCAATTCATAAAATAGCAGATGAGTTAAAACTGCTGAACCACGGACTTAAGATATTTACAACGTTGTTAAAATTTTGATGTGTACTTCAGAAATATAAATTCACTGATTTCGGGAAGTGAACGGACGTTCACATTGGTTCAAATCGTAATCCATGGTTAAGAAATTTCAACTCACCGAATGTATGTTTTCGTTTTGATCTCACCGAAATCGAAACGAGATTTACAGTGTGTGTGTATAAATCAGTAATGGTAGAATAATGTATTTACTTGCTGTCGAAAAGGTAACAGGAGCGCTATAAAACAAATAACATCTAATGTGTGAAATGCGATGCAATTTTTCTAGTTAGCAACCGACACAAAAGATCAATTTCACAAATATGGTTTAAATTTTAATCAATGATTTAATAGATTAAACTCACTGATTTGGCTAAACTCACTGAGGTTGAACGGAGGTTCAAATATATATATGTATATGTTATAGTGGCAAATTAAATTGAACCAGCATTTAACTTCCATGAAATCATAATATAGCAGATGAGTTAAAATTGCTGAACCACGGACTTTAGATATTTACAACGTCGTTAAAATTTTGATGTGTACTACAGAAATATAAATTCACTGATTTCGGGAAGTGAACGGACGTTCAACGTTGGTTCAAATCGTAATCCATGGTTAAGAAATTTAAACTCACCGAATGTATGTTTTCGTTTTGATCTCACCGAAATCGAAACTAGATTTACAGTGTGTGTGTATAAATCAGTAATGCTAGAATAATATATTTATTTGCTGTCGGAAAGGTAACAGGAGCGCTATAGAAACAAATAACATCTAATATGTGGAATGCCATGCAATTTTTCTAGTTAGAAACCGACACAAAAGATCAGTTTCACAAATGCGGTTTAAATTTTAATCAATGATTTAATAGATTGAACTCACTGATTTGACTCGAGTCACTGAGGTTGAACGGAGGTTCAAAGGTGAAGTGTATATGTTAAAGTAGCAAATTAAATTGAACCAGCATTGAACTTCCATGAATTAATAAAATAGCGGATGAGTTAAAATTGTTGAACCACGGATTATAAATTAACAACGTCGTTAAAATTTTGATATGAACTTCAAAAATATAAATTCACTGATTTCGGGGAGTGAACGGACATTCAACGTTGATTGAAATCTTAATCCATTGTTAAAATTTTCAACTCACCGAATTTAACTCTTCGATTTGATACCACCGATTTAACTCAGTAAAATCTCCGAAATCAAAACAAGATTTACAGTGTGCCTCCACTAACAATATTTCTATCAAGCTGATTTAATTTGCACCAGAAAATATTTTTTTTTGATTGCCAGGCAATTGCAGTTGTAATATGTGTGTAGAAAAATTGCAGTGAGGAAGAAATGCACTTTGTGCTATTAAAATTCACTGCTTTTAATAAATGCTACGATATTTTCACGAAAAGATTTAGCAGATATTTAACAGAATGATGCACTGTGCGTGCAAAAACGAGACGTAACTCACAATTAGCTTTTTGTAATAATATGTATATTCGTTCCCGAATTCGCAAAGCGACGAGATATCCCACGACGAGATTTAACAAAATAATACCAAAAAAACTAATTTCCCACGACGAGATTTAACAAAATAATACTAAAAAAACTAGCTTCCAAGTACTTATTCCATAAATTAAACGTAACGTAACAACGTAAAATGCCTTATTATGAGTATTCTCGTCATTATTTGAAACTAATTTAACAAAAACAGCGAGATGACGTCACACTCACGCCTTTCCCTCTATCACATCCATTATGTTCGAACCTTTAAGATTCTCCCTACTAATATATGGCAATGCCCTTTCAAACTTGACAAGAAAATTAGGATTATTCGTATATGACAATACGGAATCTGACATTTCCCGAAAAAATGTTTTGTTTATTTTTGTTTTTTGTAATTTGTAAAAAATAATTAAGTAAATTCGCGTATTTTGGAGTGTAATTTTAAGAAAAAAAGTGTATAAATGAAATATAAATAAAGTGTATTAATTTTAGAATAAATAAAATGTTGATAAAATAAATGTTTTTTGTGTGTTTTCATTGATTGCTTTTTTTTTCAATTGGAAATTTTCATTCATTGAAAAAATAAATTAATTATAAACTTTTTAATAAAGAGTTTTTTTTAAAAGTGTTCCCCCATATTCAAGATTAGTTCTGCATTAAAAGATTTATCTTTTTTTGTTCAGAAATATGTTATTTTCGTTGATT
Organism: Dasysyrphus tricinctus; assembly: GCA_963921185.1. NCBI lineage: Eukaryota > Metazoa > Arthropoda > Insecta > Diptera > Syrphidae > Dasysyrphus > Dasysyrphus tricinctus. Next base: position 10,675,726 of record OY992533.1, read on the forward strand.
TGTCGGTATTGCAAATCTTCATACAATTTTTTGGTGTCGGTTTGACATGTCACTGACAGCTCCATATTAAAATTTTTTACCCCCATGCCGCAAAAGAAGTTTTACTTCAAAAAACTTTTTTCCAAAAATTTTCTATTTGCTCCAAAAACTAAAAAAAATATAAATTTATTTAAAATAAAAATGTTGCTCAGTCAGTAAAGGGCTTCTTCTTTAGTATGCGTCCAAAGATGCTAGCCTCACGCAATCTTTTTTTTAACATAATCAGAAGATTGTCCACTCTCTGTTTTGCCAAAAACCGCTGCTCTTATTTCTATCGCAAATTTTTTTGCGTTGCCGAATAAAAAGCCAATATTCTCCTTGAGAAGTTGAAATTGCTTTTGGCTCGCGGGCCAAATTGTTGTCCTTAAAATATCGAAGAACATTAAATACTATCGTTTAAAAGCATTTTTATATTTCAGATATTTCGTCTTATGATTTTCCATCTGCATGACTCTTGACAATGAGGCGCCGAACTTTTACATTGCAGGATTTGTTTTTCTCACTACACAAAACTCCTGAAACAGCCTATTTTCAATATTTTGAAGGCGCGGATCTAAAAACTCTAACCTACAACTTTTTTAACCGCTTGAATTTTTAAAACAAACATAATTTATGACCCGTTTCTAATTATGTGCACGATCGACTTTTGTGCATTTGGGCAATTTACGGGTTTAATGAAAAATAACGGAACTCTACGTCAATTTACTTTGTTTCATCGTTTAGTTGGTACACCTAAGTGGTCAGGACAAAAACAAAAATTGAGAGGTTTACTGCAGAAACACAGAAGATACGGAAGGAAGAAAAGTGGCTTTGGAATCGTTTCTAATTACGTCCACGCCACTGTACATCAAACAATAACACTAGTTTTCAAATTTTGGGTCATGGTAGGGTCTAAAGATATAGGTCTAAACGAGATATGCGCAAAAACTACTTTCTCGGCTATTTTTTCAGATATTGTCATACATCTCGCTAATGGATTAGCTAATTTACATTAAATGTATATTTTCTGAATGTTCGGATCTGTCTCCTTCCTGCTTGTGTAAGTCGTACTGAAATTTTATGAGTTACAGGCATTCATAGTTTGGAAAATGTTTCGTTTTGGTTGTCAGATTGTAAGGACCGAAGTGAAAAACAATATTAAAAAAAAAAAAGATTTGGGCTTAAGTTTTGCAAAATGAGACGATAAATGCAGAAGTTATAAAACAATAAGTAAAAGAAGGCAATTTCAATTTTTTTGAAGTTCTTTTTTAAAAAAAGTGGGTGGAATCTTTTTTTGATGATTTATTGTAGAATTATTTATTGTCCCTAAAAATGTCACTTAAATCGGTAAAATTGGTCAGATTCTATGATCCTATGACCACCTCTCCGTACAACTGGAAACACTGTGAGTTGGAAGGAGAAAGCAGAGTGCATCGCAGTCCAGCGCACCTTGTCGCACCTTGTTGCAGGGAGCTGTTATTTGTTTTCGAAATAGCATATATATAATGCGAATATTTTGGAATTTGATTCATGTAGTTAAGAATCTCGTTAAATTGGAGAGAAAGAGACAAAAAAAAACAAATCTTAGCTTCTCTTTGTGGTACTTATTATTGGTTATGGTGAGGTTTTAATAATGATACAGACTTTTTAAACTAAATTACATTTTATTTGACGAACTGCAAAATCGGGAATAGAAATGCAAACAAAATAAAAAAAAACTGCAAATTCCTGTCATGGTCCCGCTTGCGTGGGTGAAAGTTGCCTGCTAACTTCACAGACGTTCTAACTAATGAGCCCAACTGGTGTACCTAAGCGAATTTGGACTTTAGGTCACATAAACTTTTAATTTAATGACATTCCTCTGAAACTCTCCGAGGAAGCTAAATATCTTGGAGTTATCCTTGATTCCAAGCTAACATGGAAACGTAACACAGAGGAAAGAATGAAAAAAGCACTATGCGCTTTCTACACATGCAAAAAGACCTTTGGTACACGGTGGGGTATGCGACCGCAGGTTATCCAGTGGATGTACACGACGATTGTTCGCCCCATACTTACCTATGGATCTATAGTGTGGTGGAAAGCTGTTGAAAAAGTAAGCTATCGCAAAAACCTGAATAAGGTACAGAGACTAGCCTGTATAGGAATAACGGGGGCACAGAGGTCTACGCCACAGGCAGGTTTGGAAATTATTTTAAATCTTCCACCCCTAAACGAGTACACTAGATGCACAGCAGCCAAAAGCGCATTTCGACTCAAAGAACTGGGCTCTTGGAAGCACAGCACCTATGGTCATGGGTCTATCCTACAAAGGTATGACACAGTGGCTGCACTTGATGCGAAGACTGATTATATTCCTCCTGTAATGGATTTTAACAAACACTTCTCTATTTCAATACCCGAAAGACATGGATGGGAACCCAAATCACTAATTAGTGAACAGGGTATCCCCTTCTACACTGACGGGTCTAAAATGGAAGGAGGAACAGGTGCGGGGGTGTTCTGTGAAGCCCTTAATATAAGAGAGTCATATAAACTCCCAGATGAGTGTAGTGTCTTTCAGGCTGAGATTTACGCTATTCAAAAAGCAGCAGAATTGGTACACAAGAAAAAACTGATCTCGTCGGAGATCACATTTTTCGTGGACAGCCAAGCTGCGATCAAAGCAATAGCCAGTGAGACCATAAGATCCAAAACAGTGGTAAAATGTCGAGGCATACTGAACAAAATTTGTAACACTAACCAAGTCAAACTCTGTTGGGTTCCTGGACATAGCAATATAGAAGGGAATGATATAGCAGATGAACTAGCAAGGAAGGGGTCATTATCAAATAGGAACAGTAGTAACCAATTAGACATGGGACTAGACATCCCGATCGGCGTAGTTAAAATGAAAATGGACCTAGTAACGAAAGAGCGAATCAATAAATCCTGGATTACCAGGAACGATTGCGTTATCTCTAGAAGTCTATGGCCTAGAATTAATGAAAAGGAAACTCAGTATATTCTATCGCTGAGTAAAAAGAACATTAGAATCTTGATAGGTGTACTAACGGGTCACTGCGCCATTGGCACAATGGCCACCAGATTGGGTGTACTCGCACCCGACTGTTGTAGGAGCTGTCAGGATGTTGAAGAAGTAGAAACCATTAAACACCTGCTCTGTGACTGTCCGAACCTCCAAACAAGCCGCCTCCGTTACTTGGGAAACAGGTTTGTTGGAGAACTGGATGATCTAGCGCAGGTCTCAATGGCAAATATGAGGAAATTCATAGAGAGCACAGGCTGGTTCGTTAATGAGCCAGTCTATCTGAATCATTAGTTTAGGAGCATCTCTGCTTTCTTTTTGTAAGGGGATCACAATGGACCAACAGGCCCCCGTGTACGCAACAGCCTCTGTGCTGTGCACACCCCTCCTAACCTAACCTAACCTAACTTTTAATTTGAACATTGTACATACCTTCAACTTGAGTATCCATTGCCAAAAAATTAAAAATGTCATTCAAAATTGAGACTAACCTTACTGCAAATAGAGCACCTTGATTTTGATTATGAGCTTTAATTTCGTATGTCCCACTTCGGAAGCATACAATAAAAAGTTCCCTTTGTGGATTTGATTTGTTCTTGTGGGATCAGGTGGTATGGTTAGTAATTAATACTATAGGGAAATATATGAACACCAACATTTTGACCTCTGTCCTACTACGACTCCACTGCGCATCCTATTAATACTGACGATGTTTGATTTGATGAATGAATTCAATGCAATTGATACACAGTAACACATTCAGCCCTTAAGATTTACTTCAGACGTTATTTTTGTTCGGGAATTCTTTCTTATACCGCACTACACGAATGTGGAATGCTTAGCTCGGCTTGATTGGATAATTTTATGAATAAATTCTTGGTTGAAGCATTTCGCCCTGTGTCGCGTCGCGGGCAACATCCTTGTCGTCGTTATAATAGTTACTTTCATAATCAATCTTCTCTCATAGGGATTCCATTCTCAAACATACTAAAAAAAAGAATCCATAGCAATTGAGTTTGACTTGATGAGTTTTTCAATTGCTCTGTGAGGATGTGCTTGTTTTCCAACATCCTTAGTACGAGAAATAGTACCTTCTGTATTCTCTCAAACCATAGGCTCTTAGTTTCAATTTCTGGTTGGGAAAAGGTTGGCAGAACAAAAAAAATTAAGTGGATTGGAAATTTCATTAAAAACCTCGCTTAACAAAGAAAGAACACTTTCACGCGCTTCCTTTATTTCGATACTTCATTTACCTACAACAATATTTCATTCCATCATTGGCATGTATTTTCCAAAATAGTAAAATTATGGTGACCATCGGTTCTTTATTAAAAAAAGAACAACCTTTTTTCGAAAAAGCAGATCTAGGCTGTTTTGATAGGAACATATTCCGGTGAGTTATGGTACCGCCTACATATACAATAAGTGGAGAGAAGTCGGAATAACGAACTGTTAGGGCTGTACCGTGACACCGACCTGATCAAAAAGGTACAGAGCCAACGACTGAAGTGGCTGTGTCAACTAGAGAAAATTAACATAAGTGCTCTGGCCGTAAAATCTCTGATTGAAAGATAACGCAGCAGAGGAACAAAAGTGATGGCGAATACCAGCTGAAAAAAACTTGATTCTGAAACTAAAGACCTAGCTGGAAGAAGGCCCTGATCCACTACGGACTTTTGCGCCACCTTAAGTAAGATAATAAGAAAGAAAATATTTTAGTGAAAAGAATGGCCCTTAGAGACTTTCCTGTGGAACTAGTCACATAAGTTTTGTATCAATTTCAAGTGCGAAAATAGTCTTCTTGACACGTCAAGATTTTGGATAAATATTTCTTCTGGATTTTCTTCTCGAGAGCCTGACGCTGTGGCGCCATTGGCAATTTTTGAGGCAGTTGCATTTGGAATAGGAATAGCAATTTATTGTTTGGGTGGGCATTGCCAGGCAATTTCAATTATAAAATGTGTGTATAGAAATATTTGACTGCAAATGCAATCAAATGCTGTTCAAATCCCGTTTTTAATAAAATTTAATCTTAATTCACTGTATTTTGTCATGTGCGTTCTCATATTCTACTATTTAATTTAAACAATATATAAAGAAGCCATTCACAATTACGGGGAACCCCATTTTTCCTTAATTTATTGCCTTGACAATGGAAATCAATAATTGCCTCTCATCATCTAGGCAATATTGCCATTGCCATTGCCATTGACAAAGCGTCTCAATTTGTATTATTAAAGGCAATAGCAATGAGTGAGGCGATTTATTGCCTCAAATATTGCCAATGGAGCCGCTAGGTTAACCAAATTCCCTTTTTTTTAATAAAATAAAAAAATGGTCACCATATCCATCTATACTTCCGAGCCTCCTTTCGCATGCACACACACACACACACATACAAAACAATCTGTTACCAGAGGGGGCGACATGAGAGAATAATGACAAGCAATTAATTTCAAGTGGCTCTTGTGTCAGTGGCACCCATGTCTTCGCGAAGATGATTTAATTTCTGTCTCTCTCTCCTACTCTTTGGCGTCTTCGTCCGTCATCACCACTGCCACCGTCTCGTCGTCATTTCCCCCTCCGCCTACGCCATATCGAAAAACGTGGGGTTTTTGTAGTCTCAATTTCCCGGTCGCCATCATTCAAATTAGAAAACAAAAAGATTTGAAACGAAGAAAAAAAAGAAGGAAAATAAGTACCTTACCTACATACCTAAACTCTTCATTTTAATGAAACTTATGCCGTCTTTCAAAAATTTTAAGGAAAAAAAACCATATCAAGAATTTATCACCAGCATCATCAGCATCACTGCTGATGATGGAACGGAAATCCAGGGTAAGCCGACTCGGGTTTTTGGAATCCCCATCAACTGACAATACCAGCAAATGGCTTTGCTTTTTATATGGTCTCTCTGGAACTCAAGAAGTTCATGACGACGACGATGATGATGGCGATGATGGTGATGGGAGTCGATATTAATTTCATCCGTTGAATGGGACTCTGTGAATTATAATGCCGGCTTCAGAATTGAAATGTTTGATCCGAGGACGAACAGAGTCGAAGACGAAAATAAAGGAGCGCCCTCTTCGGATGATGATTATATTGAGTCGTCATTGTGAACAATGACAGCTTTGCAAAGTCATTGAATGAATTAATTGAAATTAAATTGTACGCTATTATGTGTACTTTTAATAAAGAGAGAGAGAGGGACTCCTTTTGAATGTTTGTGGTGGGGAATGGGGAGAATTTATTGTATTTTTCGTGTTTATGACAATCAGATAGGATATGGGCTGGTGACCTAAGCTGGGTGTGATGTGAATGCATAGCGTAGGATTTGTCAAAATTTTTAAAATATTCTTCGCTAAGAAAGACTTCAACAAAATTGATCAATCTTCATGAGATCAAGAATTGGATAGTAGGCGTGTGAGTAGAATTTCAATATTCTTGCAAAAAAGGAATATATATGAAGTTGTCTTACCTGTTTGTCGCCTAAGAGTAATATGTTATTCCTACCTAAAGAACTTCGATAACCATGAGCTACGCTGACTGTAAAATTCAAAAGGTGAATTCGAAGATAAAATTCAATAACTTTTGTAGTCGTCTTTCGAGACATAATTTCCGAAAAGTTTTCGGTGATTGAAACATGGTTGCAGTTTAAGTCCTTTACTTTTTGTCTGTTTTAATTATTGTACCTTCACATACCTACCAATATTTTTTTAGACCAATATCGATATTTTGTAGATGAGATCTCTTCACACCATCATATGCATGCGTTTTCCATACAATACAACATGATATGAGTTTCCAAACAAAAGGCGGTCACCAAGGATGAATCTCCTGGATCCTGATGTCCGTTTAAACACGAATTTCGTACAAAAGGCAGTTTGATTCTTATTCTTATTAACACGTTTCTTAGTATTTCAAAAGAAACATGCTAAACAAACCAAAGACTCGGTGAAGATTACTTGCCCTTAAGTGATCCCAATACATTTTCTGGAACCTTAGTTCTTAATTTTTTGAAAATACACAGAGGCCGGTTAATCCTGTTTCCATTTTTTTTTTTAGTAATGATACATAAATATTGTTCAACCAGACATTGCGTCTTGTAGATGTTTTCTTTTAATCTCTTTTGTATTTTTTTTTTTCTGTTAGAATGAGTTATTGAAATATGAATCATCAGCAGGACTAATTGGATTATAAATGTCTCTCTGAAGTTGTGTTTTGGTCCAGTTTTTTCGTGTGAGGGGCAAATTCTAGATTTTCCTTGTAATAATGTTTTGATATTGTGTTAAAATTAGTGCAGAAAATCTCCTTACTTTGGATTAAAATGAGGGTTGTTTGAATAAGTGACCGAGCTGTCGTTTTAGTTCTATAGCTAGGTCTGAAATAAACATCAATATTCGAACTGATGCCTTAACATCACATATGTAAATAGGTACTACTTTTCATTCAAACATCTGCCCTGGTCATAAGAGCAAAAAATATACTTTCATAGAAAATACGAAAAACTATTTGTAACTTGCACAATAAAATACTTTGATTTCAAAAGTCATTTATACACATTTTCCCCCTTTTTATCCCACGGTGACTCGATTCGCATCTTACATTCACAAATAATTTGTGTATGCTTATTAGGGTGTCCGTTATTTCCCAAAATCGTTTTTAAATAGCAGACACCCCCCAAATCAAAAGTTTATGCCCTAAAAACAAAAATTTGGCCAAACAAAATTTTGTCCGACGCCATTTACACGTGGCTCAAAGCCCATACTTTTCCCATACAAATTTGTATGGGATTTTCGCTCATTTCACGTTTTATTTTTTTTCTCTCGAATTACTGCAGCTATTCTAATTTTTTTTGTTGATTTTCGTTCTTTAGGCATCCCTTTAAAAGACCACATTCAAAAATTTATTTAAAAAAAAAAAAAAAAAAAAATCGATTTTTTTTGCATCGATTATTACTATGGGAACTCCCATATAAAAACATCATAAAACTGAACGTCTTAATATTTAATTTTAAATGTTTGTTAGTAAATTTTTTGAATAAGATCTTTTAATGGGATAATTTAAGAATAAAAATCTGCAAAAAAAATTAGAATAGCTGCAGTAATTCGAGAGAAACAAAATAAAACGTGAAAAGAGCGAAAATCCCATACAAATTTGTATGGGAAAAGTATGGGCTTAGAGCCACGTGTAAATGGCGTCGGACAAAATTTTTTTTGGCCAAATTTTTGTTTTTAGGGCATAAACTTTTGATTTGGGGGGTGTCTGCTATTTAAAAACGATTTTGGGAAATAACGGACACCCTAATGCTTATAGACTAAGAGCCCACGGCAAATTTTAAGTGTGATTGTAGCAAAAAGAAGTATAAGCGTCGTCGAAAGCTTCCGTAAGGGCTATTCAAAAAATCAAAGTTTGCAGTCCACAACCGGGGCTTTATTGATTAAACATCGTCAAAAAAATATGAATGCAATTTCGAAGGCATAATCGTGTAGGCAGAAATTAGTTTTTACACCTCCCTGAAAAAACTCCTTGGATCCCTTATCACGGATTTTAGATCATTTGACTGTTTGGTTCGCCCTGCGAGACTATTTAAAAAAAAAAAAACGTTTTTCACTTTGAACTTTGAATTTTTTGAACGGTCTGGAAGGGCAACCACACTCTCAAATGTTCTCGGATTATGTGATATGTGACCTGAGGAGCTTATCTAAAGGAAGGGGTGAAAATCAATTTTGGCTTACACGATTACCTTCGAAGTTGCATTCATATTTCCTTCTCGATGCACTGTTTCATCAATAAAAACCAGGTTGTGGAGTATCAGATGCATTATGATGCGTAACGGTTCAGTCAATAGAGAAATTTTACTGCTCACCAAATGGAAAAAAAAATAGCGGCAGGCTGAAATTTTGCAGGTCGTTTTGGGGGTATACAACTTAAATTTAGGTTGGCGACCTTCTACCCCTTGCAGGGATGGTGCCACGCCCACTTTTTTCATTCATGAAACGGCTGCACTGATACGGATGGAATTTTCATAATTTGCTAAAAAGATCAATGACAAAATTAAGAAAATTGTCAAAGTAGAATCCGCCCACTGCCACGCCCGCTTTTCTTATTTCTCTGTTTCTCGGAAACGGCTCCAAAAAATTCCATGAAATTTAAAGAGTTTTATGTACGAGACAAAAATAAATCAAATTGTTTCATTTAAATCCCCGTCTTTGACTAATAGCATGTAAATGTACAAAAAATTGCGGACACCTTGTGGCTAAAGAAAAGCTGGCCTGAAATGTACACCAAATTGCAAGAATTGCATAGTCAGCAGATTTCTCTCCAAAACGAAGATGACGATTGTTTTGGCGATGAAATTTCAATTGAAAAACGTGACGCTGGGCCACTGATTGAGAATGAGAATGAACCACCAGTTCCTTTTTAAAAAACGAAAAAATATATACAAATATTAATAAGGTATTATGTGGATTAGGCCTACTAGGCCTATTAGGTGTCCACCAGGGTGGTTTGGAAACGAGTGATGTGCTTAATCAACACATTTGAATTTCCCACCCGTATGAACATTAATGAATTATACTAAGTCTCACTCACAAAAACAAGATTTGAAAATTGTATACACATGAAAATAGCCGTCTTATAAGACAATATCGAAGAAAAGTTAGAGTGCGAGTGAGCAGATCTTACTAAAAATGCTTTTTTAATATATAATACGTACAATGATTGTCCATTAAGCAGCGAAATTAAAAACAATTCCTTACGCTATGAAAGAATTCAAATAAATGATTTTCAACAATCTGATATGCATAACATTTTGAGGCCTGATTTGGGTTTTTATTTTTTATTTGAAAACAAAATCGTTACTCCCTAAGACAGTTCCAAAAAATTAATAAATATACATGAAAGAGGAGCGTGAATCCTGTGGGTTTCACAAAATCAAAAGTTCTTGGTTAACCTTTATATCTTTAGAATGAACAAACTAGGTACCAAAAATGTATCCTTTCTGAGAAATCAAGATATAAAAAAGTGTACGGACTTAAATGAAATTTAGTTTTAAATTATTTTCTTGTTCATAAGAATAAACTTCGAAAATTTCATGCAAATCGTAGGAGGCGTTTTCGAGAAACAAAGAAATAAGAAAAGTGGGCGTGACAGTGGGCGGATTTTACTCAAACCAATTTGCCAATTTTTGTTTCTGGTCCATAAGAACAAACTTTCAAAATTTCATGGATTTTTTTTACACTTCAGATTCTTTGCTGTAGTGAGCTTATAGCAAGCTGCGTTCTACAATCAGAGGCTCATCATGAGTGCATGGTTAATAGAATTAAGCAAACTAACACAAGCACATGTATAACTACAAAAAATTAACAAAATTAGAACAAATACAAAATTAGATATAAAATAAAACATTTTAATTATACATACAAAGTTGAAACAATCAATACATTAACGAGAGTGGAGCACTGGTTCGAAATAATGTTTTTAATCATATTTAACTCATGTTAAAATCAGCAAATGAGGCGTTCAAGTTAAAAAGTTTGCACATGCGATTTAAAGGCTCGTGTGTGTCATAGTTTGTTCTGTGAAAAGGAACATGAAAAAGTTCAAATCTTCGCAGGTGGTGGGATCCTCCGCGGTAGTAAATAAATAAATCTTTTGAGCAATTTCCGGGTAATAAAGAAACAAGAAAAGTGGGCGTGGCAGTGGGCGGGTTTTACTTTAACATTTTTTTTTTATTTTTTCTATGATCATTTAAACAAATTTTGAAAATTTCATCCGTATTGGGGCAGCCGTTTCTTCAGAAACCAGGATTTAGGAAAAGTGGGTGTGGTACCGTCCCTGTAAGGGGTAGGAGGTCGCCAACTTAGCTTCAAGTTGTATACTTAGCCCCGAAACAAACTGCAAAATTTCAACCTGCCGAGTTGCTACTTGTTCCACATGGCTTGGAAAAGTGTAGTCAAAATGTCAGTACTATGGCATGTCCGTTCCTTGTTTTCCCAATAAAATTTATTTTTTACTGAAATACTTCATTGAATAGAAATGTTGTCCTTAGAAAAGTTTGACTGCAATACTTACTTAACAAATATTTGCAAAAATTAAGACATAATTGCTGAATACAATATTGTCTTGTTACGAATTTTTGAACGAAACCTTGCTGTCATTAATCTTCGTTCAACATAATTCCAACACCACGCAGTCTTTGGCCACCCTCTCTTTCATCGACTTAACTTCTTACGAGTCTGAAAGTCCGAAAATTTTATTATTTATAACACCTTCATTGTTGAATTTCTGGTCCCAATAAATATAAATAAATAAATAAAGTCAACCTGTGGTAACGTGAACAAAAATGGACACGTTCTACAATCTTTGTTATGGTTTATTTGCTATTTTGAAGCACGCAACAGGAAAGTACTAAGTTGAGATAGACCGGAGACGAATGGAATACGGATCCAAGACGAACAGGAGATGGACCTGAGACGGATTGGAGATGGAACCGGAGACAAATTCCAGACGTATCCGGGATGGATCCGAGATAATCGAAGAAATGTAAAGATTTCATATTTGAGGGGATCCGAGGCTTTGCAACACCTCAAGGCTTTCTTCATGGCTTAATCCGGCCTGGGTAAAGTCTAGTACACAGTTTGAGTGAAAATGAAATATTCATGAAGTGACAGTTTATGATTTTTTACATTATATTCCACAGCTTCTATTTGAAATTAAAACTTTCCCAAACATCATCAGCTCTTTCCTTTGTAATATCATACTGAAAAGGGAAAACATGACTATTTTGAGATTGTCGGATGCATTAACTATAAATTTGACAATTTGACGAGAGGTATGTACCTGCTAGGTTTCAGGTAAAAATAATTTGTATTTATATTATGAAAGTGAGGGCTGCTTTGGAGAAGTTAAGACACAGAAGGTAGCCATTACAATACGTTCCACAAGTTTTGTCATCTAACATTTTCAATTTGGCAGCATGCAACTACAAGCAGAAATACCAATATAGTATGGAAATGTTTTTTCCTGTGTCGACCAATCGATTTTATTACAAAAACCTAGCTGTGGAATGTAAAAATGTAAGCAAATAATTATGAAGAAAATTATGAAAAAAAATGTCTTCCCTTAAGATGGAGCTTAATTGAAGTAAACTTAAAATTTCACGAAATTTAACTTGTCCAAATTTAAACCCTTCTAATCCAAGAAAATTATTAAGCTAAAAAAATCTTCACTGTTCACATTTCAATTATTGTTTCTCCATTATCTTTAACAACACTACCACTTAACGAATTCATAGTCAGTCAAAAAAGAAGCAAAAACAAAACAATCACTTTACCTATAAAAAGGTACGAACAAAAAAAAGGCAGAAGGACATCATCTATTGAAGGAAATCAGCAAAGTTTCACGTCAAAGCCATTGTCATCTGTCCATCAATGTCAATGCTGGACGAGCTGGTCGAACGACATGGATGGACACATGAAGGGACTTGAGTGATTTAAAAGGAACTTCTGTCAAATAAACAAACCCACAGTATAAATGAAAGAACCACACCGCAGGGCAACATATTATAAAGCACACTGCACAAAACTGAAAGTATAGGCACTAGGAACACAAAAGCCTGCCAATATATACATTGGCACACAAAAGAAGGAGTTATCCGTCGATTCGTCGTATAGACACTTTGCAGCTTCTGCGTCGATGGATGATGGTTTGATGGCGGCGAATGAAATTGAATATGCAATGAGAGCACAGCTTAGTTTTTGAATTTACAAAAAAAAAAGAATAAATAAACTTATGCACTTGAAAAGGAAGACAACAAAAAACGTCAGAATTGTCCAATTGATGCACCAGGCAGGAAAGAACTTCCATTCTCTAAATATCAGCTCTTATTGAACGGGAATGAGGTAGCCCTACGATTTTCCTTTTTTATCGCTTCAACGTCAAACTCCAAAATCATATTTATAGTCAATCGCGTAAAACCGATTTTCAAGTGTTTTATCATGAAGAGGGTCGCAATAATTTTAGTGGAAATTTGGTGGCAAGACAGCTCGTGGGGAACCAGGGCCTAGTGACTTACAACTCTCAACCATTCCTGTGTGCGTGTTGTTGGCAGGATTGCCAATTTTTGACAATTTTTTGCCGAGTCTGAACACGAACAGCTAGATGAGATGCACTCATTAATGAAAAACAGATAATCTCTGACGGTTTGTCAATTCCTCGAAAGAGGCATTGCATCGGAAAAAACATTTTTTGTTTTCAAGTGGTAGCGGCTCGGGATCGAACCCAGACCTGCAGCATGACAGTCGAGTCCCACGCACTAACCATTATGCCACGAGTCACTAAATTCAATAGTAAAGCTTGTAGTGAAAGCTATTTTTAAAAAAAAAAAAAAAGTACCTCACGTTGGGCGCCATTAATTTGTTAAATATATAGGTATTAAACAAATATTGTCAATGGAAGATATTTACAAAAAAAAATTTTAGGTACACCATAATTTTAATGGAGGCCATTTGACAAAAAAGCACGCTCGGCGCCATTTTTTGTAAAATATATTTCACTATAGAAACTTTAGACTCAAGTTTAAGCCTAACCCGCGTGTCTTACTTATCGGATTGTTCGTAAGTTGTTGATTCGATAAAACTCACTAAGCAGTTAGAGAAAGTTTAGTCTATCACGCTAAAAAAAAGGCCTCATGTTGGGCGCCATTTTTTTTTTTTTTTGTAAAATACTAGAAATCTCTTGAGGTTAAACCTAAACACAAGCTTAACAAAAGAGGGGAAGAAGAGTTTTAGTGCTAAACGACGCGGACGTCAAGAACTGAAAAAAAAATAGATAATTTGTGTTTCCAAAAAGAGACGTATTCACCTTCTAAAGATACATATTTAACGAACTAAATTTTAAAGTCAAGGACTAAAAGAATTCGGAATCTCCGATTGCTAAAGTTGATTGACTGATTGTCCAATTACTTACAACACATTTCTTTTTTTTTTCACTTTGTACGCGATGCTTACGAGATAAAGGGTGTTTTATTTTTATTTTTATTTATTAGGATTATTCATTAGCGTTTACTTTTTAACTGTAATTGACAGTGACATTTAAAGATGGCTCTGCGTGACACATTGCCCATGCAACCATTGACTAACTGAGGTATGTACACATTCGATGACAGAAGATTTTATCACGAAATGGATTAGGGAATTGGTCATTGATCGAGATTATGATGCGATTTGACGTTAGGTGCTAGTTATAGCTATCATTGAAACTCATCATTGAAAATTTTAATGATTGATTTTTATACATTCAGGGAGCAAAATTATTTATTATTTTGATGAACAAATATAGCTTAAGACTTAATTAATATTTCTAGCCAAACAACATTTTCAAATAAGCCCAACTTTCCACATAAAAAGACTTTTCTCATTTCAATGATTGAACTACCTTACCAATGATCATTGAAAAAGTAAAAGTCTTTTTTTGTGGAAAGTTGGGCCTATTTGAACTATTTTTTTTTTTGGCTAAAAATATTTACTAAGTCTTAAGCTTGGCCACAGCTTAAGTACCTTGCAGCAGACCGTGAAGGATGGAGACGTTTTGTTGACGCCCTATGCCCCAGCCGGGGTTACAGGACACGATGCTATGATGATGATGAAGTCTTAAGCTTTATTTGTGCATCAAAATAATAACTGATTTTTCTTCCTAAACGACTCAATATGAATCATTCAATGATGAGTTTCAATGATAGCTATAACTGGCGCCTTACTTGACCATTCCAAGATTTTCGTATGCATAATTAGTGATAGAGCCATACAGTGTTTAAGAAATTTTCAAAAACCTTTAGTCAAACTATAGGTACTACTCGTTCGAAATGGTTTTGAAGACTTCTGTCCCTGTGAAGCCTTTAGAGAAAAATAGAGACTGGTAGACTTGGCAGTATGGCTTGGACTGAAACTACAGAGGAGACCACATAACCACTTGACACCATGTTAATAGCCTGATGTCATAAATCATTTGTCATATTAAATATCTAAATATTTTGAATTGAAACTCAATTTATGCTTATATCATTTAGAAGTTCTTCTCTTAAAAAACACCCATTACATCATATAGTCAAATGGCATCACAAAATGCTTACCTCTATATCTTTCTCTTTCATCGAATTTACACAGACAATATCTACTTAAAATTTCAACACGTTTCTGTCGTAAAGTATTTTCGAACGCTGTCTCCGTACAATTCAGAAATTCTTTATAAACCAGCAGCACCAATCAGCAATTTTTGCTAATTGCTTTTTTCTTTTCATTTCTTTAATTTTTTTTTTTGCGGACCATAATTGCAGCTGAATGACAACATTCCAAAAGACATTTTAGTTTGACTCATTTTAAGCAGATTGCTGCTAAAATTGCATTCAGTAGATAATGTTTGTGAGCATCACGAACATATAAATGCGTGATGTCATCATTTCACACTCAAATATTTTCGACCATCAAAGAAAGTAACGCGACAATCATTTCGTAGTTATTTTTTTCGAAAAAAAAAAGTCACAGTCTGTATTTAAGTATTTTTCTCAAAAAGTGTCTCAAAGCATTTCGCTGAAGTACCAAATGTTGGAATGTGAAAAAAAAAATCTTTCTAAAGTTTGCCAAAAATTACTGTCTCAAGGATGTTATCCCATTAGGAGACATTTCTCTGTACAACAAAAGCCTGCAAAAAAAGCCCAAGAACTTCAGGAACTATCTGATAGATTTTTTTCATCGATTTCTTCAGCTACAAAGGGAATAACGCCGAAGGGAAATAAAAATTCGAATGACAATGGCGGCGCTCACAACACACTGACATACCCACAGGTAAACATAAAAAGGACAAAAATGCAATAACTCCTTTGAGAAGCAGAAGTGGAAGGCAAGCAGAAGACAGGCCAAAGCCAGCTCGCACAAATAAACATGACGTGTCATAAATCAATATGTTTCGGCTCATAAATTTATGTTTGGATTCCGTGACAAACGATCCGCCCCAAGCATAAATAACTCGCATCTCGCATGCTTTGCTCAATTGTCTTTTTAAGCAGTTTATGCTTAATGAATATGAATTCATATGTTTTGCTGATGATGATGATAGTATAGAGTGCCACTGTTCAAGACTTGAGTTTTTCCATCAAATCGTCTTTCTCTTATCGTTAGTATAGGTACGTAGTTGTTAGTTTATTGCTTTTCTTTTAAGTTCTTCGTGTGCAATTTTGTTGTTTTCCTTGTGAACGAAATGTAAGGTTTTGATGAGGACTTTACTTGTCAAACCAACAAATGCATGATCTGATTTTTAAGGAATAACAAATTTCAAAGTATCAAGTTCAGATTTCTGTGATCTTACAAATATTGTTGCCTCACTTTGACTAAGTAGGAAGGAGCAACTTGAAGAAGATTTATCAATTGAAACTCAAAGCAATAATCGATGCCTTGGTTTGTTATAAAGGCAAGTGATAGCAGGTCCAATTTGATAATTAGGTTATACATATGTTCTTTCGCAGTGTCATAAGGATTATTTAGGTTACTAAAGATGCTCCTCTGACAGTAGAGATGCACAAATACACACACACGCCCACCTCGAAGTGGAATGGTTTCGTTGCAAAGAAGAAACCAACAAAAAAATCCCGTTTGCTCTTCTAGGGTGCTCCCGCGGATACCGCGAATTGGAAGCAGCGTGCTCAAGATGGTTGAGGATAGAAAACCAAAGTACCTCAAGCAATATTATGCTATTAATCATGATATACATATTTCTCCCATGATAGTTCTCGCATGACAGTTTGGTGGCACAATATGTCTCGCATGATAGATTTCTCGCGTGATATATTTCTCACATAATACATTCGTCACATGATAGTTTTCTGGCATGATAATTTTCTAATATAAAATATTTCTCGCATCATATATTTCTCGCATGATACGTTTTCTTGTAAGACAGTTTTTCGGTCTGATAGCTTTCTCGTATGATAGTTTTCTCACATGATATATTCTACACATGATGGCTTTCTCGCATGACAGTTTGGTGGCAAGATATATTTCTCTTATGATAGATTTCTCGCGTGATATATTTCACACATAACATACTCGACACATGATAGTTTTGTCAAATGATATTTTTTCGAATGATAGTTTTCTCACATAGTATATTTCTCGCATAGTATATTTCTCGCATAATATATTTCTCGCATGATAGTTTTCTGGTAAGATAGTTTTTTGGCATAATAATTTCCTCCTATGATAGTTTTCTCGCATGACAGTTTGGTGGCATGATATATTTCTCACATGATAGATTTCTTGTGTGATATATTTCTCACATAATACATTCATCACATGATAGTTTTCTTGCATGATAATTTTCGCACATGGTTTCTTTCGCATGATAGTTTTCTCGCATGATATATTTCTCGTAGTTTGGTGGCGTAATATATTTCTTGTGTGATATATTTTTCACATAATACATACATCACATGATAGTTTTCTCGCATGATAATTTTCGCAGATGATATTTTTTTCGCATGATAGTTTTCTCGCATAATATATGTATTTCTCGCAAGGAACTGACAAATCCTCCAAAAGGTTACTTGTCATGAATGAGTGCTTCTCATCTAGTCGTTCGGACTCGGCAAAAAACAATAGGTCCCCTCCATTCCTGCCAACAACACACACACAGGAATGGTTGAGAGTTGTAAGTCACTAGGCCCTGGTTCTCCACGAGCTGTGGCAACACAATTCTTTTTGTTTCCCCTCCCTTAAACGATTTTTTTTTCAAAAATCATTTCCCAGGGCTAGTTTATTGAATAAAAATAGTGCCAAGTACACTGTTAAATTGAACATGGAATTTAAGGCGTTCCCTTAAAAGTTTTACCTTCCTTCAAATAATTTTATTTATAAATTCAAACTTTTTCGCAAC
Source organism: Dasysyrphus tricinctus (assembly GCA_963921185.1). Taxonomy (NCBI): domain Eukaryota; kingdom Metazoa; phylum Arthropoda; class Insecta; order Diptera; family Syrphidae; genus Dasysyrphus; species Dasysyrphus tricinctus. Next base: position 10,693,703 of record OY992533.1, read on the forward strand.
CTCTTGACATGTGTCTCCAAGGAGTCCCCAAGCACAAGTCCTTGTTATTCATTATTTCAGAGGGGATTGATTGTCAGGTGCTAGTGAACAATAACCTGAGTTCTCACATGTATGCTTTTTGACGTTCATATTATATAAGACAGACCCCCTCATTCTCACCTTGGGGAGTTTTTGTTTCTTTTTTTTACAAAGAAACTCCTATTAAATTCTTAGTCCTGCTGGTGTCAGTGTTAAACAATTTTGCTGTTGTTTTTGTTTTTTATTGTTTTTAACCTAAAAACACAGTCATCCATCAAAAAGTCCATAAGACGAAATAAACAATTAACGTCCGCACTGCGCGCTTATAAACTTGACTTGTATACGCGCGTTTGTGCAATTGTTTTGTGTGTGTGTTAACTGACGGTGTTCGTGTTCGTGACGTCTTCCTTCAAGTTTTTGGCCATAAATAACCCGAATGATTGACAGTGCTGACAGTTTTGATCGATGGTCATCAGTTGACGGCAGAAATATGTTCGAAATAAATATCGCTGTGATGTTCGCGAAGCTTCAAGTTCGCGACAGCAGGGCAGCAGTGCAGTAGTGATGGGAAATCTCGTATACTCGGATAGGAGCGATGCCAACAATGTGCGCACATGTTGGCCTCCATGGATTCGGGCTCTGCTTATACCTCTGTGATGGGTGGATATACACGAATGACTTGGTGACATGGTCATAGCTAGAGGAAGAAATGGCAGTGGGTGGGGGGAGGGGGGATTGTGAAAATTCTCTGATGGAATTTTTCGGCGGTCACTGGGCTGCGTTTGATGGACGACAATGACCAACGTACGGCACAGAGTTGAAGTCAACATCGTCATTTGGAGAATTTATGTCATTCGTCTGAAGGATCTGATGGCTTGAGCAGCGGTTCAACTGTTCGTGGCTTTTGATAGTGGTGCGGTTTCAACAACAGCAACAACAACAAAAGCACCAACTCAGAGTGAAGGGCATATCGTCTTTTAGCGCGCGGCCTTTAAAGGGCAAAGGACCTTAATGGTCAGAAAGCAACAACACACAGCATCAATTTACATACAATGGATGCTTTGATTCTCGATTGGACGAGATGTGCATGTGCATGTGAAGCGAACCAAAAGTTACTCACAATCAAAAGTTGGAAAGGACGACAGGCAGTCGGACTGACAGTGACAGAACAGAAGTAGATTGATGGAATGTTCCTTTTTCTTGTGTGTTTGGGATGGAATTGCAATTGGGAATGGGATTGGGATTGGCAGAAGCAATCAGTTCGACATATGGAGTAGATTGGAAGCTTTTTGATGACGACCGCAGATAAGTGGTCTCGAGAAGAAAAATGATAATGAACTAAATAATGGAACTCTAGAAATCTCAGAGTAAAATTGTTTTCGATGAAGGCCAATTGGGTGATGTAGGTTTTTCTGAGATAGTGTTGGGTCAGGGGCGTAGCTACCCCAGCCTTGAGTATCAGCTGAATCATTGCTGCGGGGCCCCCGAGATATGCGAGACTCCTAGATACAGTGAAGCAGACGTGTACAAGAAATTTTTCATTGAGATGAATACGAAACTTTTTGGAAGTCCCTTAGTTATTCAATAGAAAAAACGAACGAGTGACAAGAAGTGTACAAATATGACAAACATTTAAGAGCCCTTAAAGAAACTAAAATATTCATTTTCAAATAAAGAATTTTAAGTGAGCCCTACTCCATATATTGCGTTTCGCCCAGGTACAATAGTTGGGCTCATCACTTAAATATTTTTGTTGAACTAAAACCTACGATTTTATTGTGTTAGTCTTCTAAGCTTCGCGTTAGCTGAAGCTGTCATTTAGTGCGTTGAATATCCATTGCTATTAAGTTCCTTAGCAATTTTCTCCCAAATCTCACCCCTAGAACCAGAGTTGTGAAGACTGCAATCTTTTCGGTTTTGCAGTTAATTGACTAACTGAGTTGAAACGGAGTTAAACCCGGTTAGAAAATGGTTTGAAACTGGTTTCGAACAAGTTGGAAACCCGTTAGAGAATGGTTTGGAACCAGTGTGAAGCCGGTGTGGGTATAACCTTTTTGAAACCAGTTTAAAACTTGTTTGAAACCAGTTTGAAACTAGTTTAAAACCAGTTTAAAACTATTTTGAAACCAGTTTGAAACTAGTTTGGAATATGTGGGACACCGGTTTGAACTTGGTTTGAAACTGATCGTAAACCGGTTTGCACCCGAAGCTAGGACGAAATTTCCTTTCTTCATTTCCGAAAATGATTATCTTAAATCAGTCAAACTTCGAAATTCTCTCAATATTGGGGTATCACTACACACAAGGATTATTGAAATATTTACAAGAATCAAACAAATCAATTCGACTATATTGTTCAAAACGATTGGATGTAGTTTTACGATAAATGAAAATTTGATCTACCGAAGAATTAAGAATTTTAATATCCTCGAAGCATGTTTATCGGGATTTTCTTAATTTTTGGCAAGGTTGAAATTTGAAGAGTTGGATTGAACTGGGACGAAAGCCGGAAATGCAACCGCTGAAAATGGAAGATTTAAAGTTGATTTCGATGAAAATGGGTGTGGCTCTATTAATAAATAGTGTGTTTCTTGTCAGAAAAATTTGTGTATGCATAAATGGGACCAATATTGAATTTGAGAAGGAACATGAAAGTCCTTCGTACTTTGTTTTAAAAAATTTCGTTTGTATAAATTTTGCATTATTTCATTTAAAATAGAACTTACCATTTTAGAATAAAGATGCCTCCTGGGGATTTCCCCAAAAATATCTGAAAACAAGAAAACAAAATCAAATTTCAATATTTTATTTATTATCAATTAGCAACATTTGTTTTGATTGAAAAAGATCTCTTCAAAAATCCATACATAATCAATAATAATAACGGTGTAACGATACCGACAATGATTTTGAAGAAATAACAAACAAATTTCAAGAAATTAAATTTAATGTGTTTCAAGTATAATTAAAGGCTTTCAGGTAAATTAAAGCCTAAATTTGTTTGACTTCCGAATTCGCAATGAATTTTTAATATTTGTTTGAAAAATTCCTGACTTAGGACAGATTTCAGAGCTTTTTTGAATATGCAAGGAAAAGACATCTTGGTTCAGCTGTATTTTCCACTTAAACAGAGCCTAAGTTTGTCTGATTGTGAACGTTCCTTTAAGGATACTTGGCAGAGACGGAAAAGAAATTTCATAATGTATATGATTATTAAAAAAAAAAACATATTAATTTGTAAGTGTTGCTCAGACACTATTGTTTATTAAATTGCATCATAATGTAGTAATCCAGAATTAGCATTACAACCAGCCGACTCTAGAAAAGTGTCCATTGTTTAGCATCAAACACAAGCAAGTAGCCGTTTACACATCCTACCTTCCTAAGCCGACCACAGATAGACCCCATTGCCGAAGAGATACATATTGCAATATTTTAACGAGTTTTACTCTTGAATTATAGTTCACATTCAGTTTTAACAGATATATTTGTAAAACAAAACGAGAACAAACACGAAAAAACTGTTAATAGAAGGAATAGTACCAGTAAAGAATACTTGGAAGGACTACACTATTTGATGAACTTAAGCTCCAGAATTGACAGTGGAAGTCGCGGTTTTAAGGAACTTATGCTATGTTTCCACCAAAGGATTATCTCAGTTCAGATTTAATAAATCTGTTTGGTGTTTCCACCGCACAAAAAGATTTAAAAAAGATTGACTTTGACAGCCTCTTTTAAAATGCAGATGTTGTTTCATTTTTTCTCATAAAGAGGAAGTGAGATAGAATGTTTCCTCTGTGAAGAACTGAATTCAGCCATAAATGAATTCTTCAGCGCCATACAGGAATAGGTTAGTTCGATTTGTAAAAGTATTTGTCTTAAGAAGATTTAACAAGATTAATTTCTAATCTTCAAAATTTACGAAATAAATTTGTATGGTAAATTTTCAAGATTTAAAGGAGATTTGCGGTAAATCTTATTAAATCTCAGATTAGCGTTAGGTGGAAATGTAGCAATAGTTAATGACGCCTGCTACCTATGACTGTGATTAAGTGACGTCTGATTTCTAATGAATATCTCGGACTGTGATTTAGTGAAGTCGTTCGAAACATCTGCTGCTTCGAACTGTGATTTAGTGACTTCTTCTTTCTCGGCCTAGGGACATAACATCCAATTTTTTATTTTGGAGCTTATGTTCCGATTCAGTGGGTCATAATGCCGAAATTGAATTTGGGGCTTGAATCCGACCCAAGTGAGACTCAAGCTCAAAATAAAAATGTTGGGGGTTATGTCCCACTATATTTGAATCACTAAATGGAAAGAAGACCCATTCAATAAAATGGATAGGTATAAATGCAGTTTCTTTAAATCCAGATTCTTTAAATGCAAAAGAAACTTTGCATGCATCCAACCTCCCACCCTGCCAAAATCCTATAGTGCGCCCAAGCAGAGGGGTTGCAGGGGGCAGCATGCCCTTCCAAACATACTTTACTGTATATTCGCCGTAATGCTGGATGCCAGTACTGTATTTATGTAAGGCAAGGCAAGTGTAAATAAGATCAGTGCTAGCACCATTACAGCGAATAAACATTGAGGTATGTATGCAACCCCCCCCCTGCTTGGCAAACTTTTGGATTTTTTTTTGTTGAAAAAACACTAAAATTAATGAAAACTCTTTATTCTTCTGTGGCTCTTAAAAAATTTGGGATTTATGTGTCATTTTTAGCAAAAATATTTAGGGCTTAGGTCTCACTTGGGTGGGGCATAAGCCCCAGAAATAAAAATTGAGCGTTATGTCCCTGGGCCTTATGCCCCTGCGCCCTCTTTCTCAGATTGTGATAAAGTGACGTTTGCTATCTTAAAGACGTAATCACTTGTGAGGCAGTGACAAATCCTACAAAAGTATCTCTTGAATTGACGAAGATCCGGATTTTGCTGAAAATTCTAACTCCCTTCGATTGCTGCCAAATCAAGAACATGCAACAAAAATATTTGAGAATGTAACGCGCAATTCAAGGCAATGGTGCTCCACGAGCTTTTGTATTTTGTTGAAATACTTTCTGTCACTTCTGATGGTACACATAGGTTGGCATTTGTTTCTGAAATTTCTGATATTTATTCACTCTCTTACATTATTAGTAAATAGTAGAGTGGTCAGCGTAAAAGGTGGCGCAAGCAAGTGGAAGAGGACCTCAACTAACATGGTGTGCGAAACTGGAGACAGCTAGCTAGAAACCGAGCCGGCTGGAAGAAGCTTGTTGGTTGAGGCCCAAGTCCATCCCGGACTGTAGCGCCACCTTAAGTAAGTAAGTAAATAAGTATTACTAGTACATAATGAAGATAGTTAAAAGTCCCTTTTAAAATAAATATCAAATTAAGACCAAATTACTTTTAATGTAGGAACCAAAAAACCTATTTAAATTTGCAAAGCACACCTTTTATGATCAAAATCCTAACTATACCAACCTTCCGCATAGTTATGACATTGATAACTCTATATTTTATCGTCGAGAGTGCTTCATTATTTTATTCTACTTCATCTATGAATTTTAAATGACCCCGCCGCACCGTACAAACCAAAAACCCATTTCATAAAAACAATCTCGTTTTCGCACAGAATTTATTGCCCATTTATGCTCTGTAGTAACCTCGTACACCAATTCACTTACGACTTCCTTTCGCTACAATGCGCTTTACCTCTAGCGAAAGTTCAAATAGACAATCCTGCGCCACAGCAGGACAATATTGAAGGCAACACCACCATATCTAATTTAACTGATCCCAGCAGAGTGAATTGAGTATAGCTCTATTAGGGTGATTGTATTTTAATTTTTGTAAAATAAAAGTTCAAAGTCCTATCGAGATGTTAATTCAAAATGACTTCATGATATCTAAGCTCTTTTAAATGCTGCATAGAGAAGAATGGATTCATTAAACTTTACGCCTTCTTTAACATTTGAATTCATGTTCCCACTAGTTGTTTAAATGCTTGAGTCTTAACTAAATTCGCTAAGCCAGTATTTTTAGGGTGATTTTTTTCAGTCGAAGTTGAACTTAACTTGAGGATTTTTATTTTCAACTTGTGAATTTGTTTTTATTCACTCAAAGTTGACGTTTTCAACTTCCGATTTTCAACTCTAGAGTTGATCAACTTCAGATTTTCTCAACTCCCGAAAAAAGTAGAAGTTAGCATAGTTAACTTGAGAGTTGACATAGAAATATTGTTTTTTTTTTCTTTTCTATGCAAACATTTTACTAAAAAAAAAAACTATAATGTTCCGAAGCAATTATTGATATTATTGTTGGGAAAATTGGCCATCATCTTCTTCGGCCAGTGAAAGTGAAAATTACAGAACTGACGAGCCATTGTACATTGAAAGAAGACAGTACAAGATGTCGCCGTGCGTTGGAATTGAAAAGTAGGATGACCGGGCCCATAGGCACCCAGAGGGGAGGACAAGGGGCATTTCCACTTGACTCTGGAAATACCACGCCACCAACATAGTTTTAATTTTTTTCTATGGCCCTAACGACTTTTGGCAATATGTAACTTGTATTTTGTTTCTACCTGAATCCACGATTGCACGATTCAACAATTTGGGGAAGTCCACATCTGATTTTTTGGGTGTGGGTGAGGTGGCAGTGATTTGTGTGTACATTTAAATCAAGACGCAATACAAAAACAATTAATGAAACGTGGTAACAACCTTAACAAGGATTTCTTTTATTTGGCATCTTTTGATTTTTTCAGGCATGGTTTTATATTTTTATGATAATTGATTCAGTTTTTGTAGCCTAAAAGTCATTTATTTATATTTTTTGAATCTGCTACGTTTCAGGGATGTTTATCCCCTTCGTCAGGCAAATAAAAAAGTTGATATCTTATACATACAATCAAAAATTGTATAGCCTACAAAAACTGAATCAATTAATATAAGAAAAGTCACACAATATAATTATTTATTTTTTTGATATGCATACAGAAACAAATCTCACACAAGATAACACAAAACTTAAAAAAAAAACAGTTTGATTGACCGAATGACTCCAAACAAACGAATTTCAAACAAAATAATACACGAAACTTGAAAAATAAATATGTTTTTTTTTACCAAATTGCTTCAAATTAAAATATTAAAATGACAGTTCTTAAATTATTTTAACAAAATCCCAGGGATTTTTTTCAAATCGGAAGTTGGCCAACTTTAGATTTTCAACTCGGGAGTTGAGAAAAAAATTTGTGAATAAAAAGGAATTTCAACTTGTGTTTCAACTCTCGAGTTGAAGTCAACTCTCAAGTTGATAAACTTGAGAATTTGCCTCAAGTTGAGCAATAGTGAAAAAAATGGCTCTTAATATATTCTAAAAGTTACCTATTTTATTTGTCTTAATTTTGGAAACTAGTTTTTTGTTAATTTCTAAAAATGGCCTTTAATCTTTGTTAAAAAATTTTAAATGATAAAAAATAAGAAACAACAGAATGGTCACCTTAATCATACTGCTTTTCTGACATCTACCTACTCATAGGTACAGCAACTCTATCCGGAGCCGTAGATCTTCTCCTCTACATTATACGCCAGTCGTAAATCATATTTTCGCGAAAGTTTTCAAGCCCGTCCCAGTCCCCAGTGCTGCAGTCAGAAAAGGCACACAGACAAAAAAAAAAAACAAGTCAGGCTACCATTTCACCGGTGCGTGTTAGCCATGCATGGGTGCTCATAAATAATCAACTAACCCCCATTCGCATTCTCATTCTCAAGCCCGTCAGCTTCAAGCCATGTGCAGCGCTCATAACTTTCGGCATACAATATTATAATATACGAACGTACATTTGCGGACATTATGCAAATGACACAGTGGCGTACATGGGTCGTTGGGGTCGTGAGGCGCTCGCAAGGTGTGCAATACATCATCGCGCACAGGTGAGAGATTAGAGCTCATAGATTTATGCGCAGTAAGTACATAGTTAGATAGATGGGTATATGGGTAGGTAGGTTTGGATAGTTAAGTTATACGGGCAAATGGGATGTATCGGTTAAAAAATTACTAATATTTAATAAACCCGCGCCGATGATGAAGAGAACAATTTATTATTCATATGAAAAGTGTATGCATGTGACTGCGTTCCTCGTTTGCCTCATGTCGTGGTTATAGGCCAGCCGGGCGGGGTCCTTAACAAAATTGATTGTGTAATGATAATCTCTAACACTGGAATAACCTCGATGCCATTGTGAAGATGAGGGGAAGCATGTCCAGTTGGTTGCAGTTTAACCAACACGCACGATTGCACGACGAATATTCGTTGTACGAAGGAATTTATGAGACTGAATTCCGTTTGGAATAAATCAAAATTATTTGAAGGACGTATGTACGTATGTATGTATGTACATTGTACATGTGATTAGTATGTGAGGACATCCACATCCACATACATAATTTGGACTCAAACATACACTGTGTTTATGGTTTAAGGTTTTTGTTTGGGTCTAACGACTTTTTCAATATTTTATGGTTTTTAGTGTAAATACAGTTAATGAAAAGAGGGTGGCAACACATTTTGGGAACTTTTTCTGTCAATAATTTACCGTTTATTTATAAATTGTAGACTTGGAAATGAAAAACAATTATTATTTTTGAATGCAAAACTGTTTTTGGGTGTAAAAATGATTGTTTCCCATTATCAGGCCTACAGTTTATTAATTAAGGGTAAATTATTGACCAAATGGGTGGCTTAGCCCAAAGCAAACATTTTTTGCCTTAAATATTAAGCCTAGTTAACAGTTGCTGCTCGCAAAAAAAAATCAATGCAAATATTCTTCGCATGCCAAAAATAATTGAGGTGAAATGCAAAATTAATTATTTGCATGATTGGTTTGTCATAAATAACAATGGACCGGCAATTGTTTTGCATGCGAAAAAAGTGTGGTGAGTAAAATTTGTTTTGGGACGGTCGGTTTACATTAGAAATTATTTGCATGCAATTTGCATGCAAATGGTTTTTCCAAAAATAATTATATATTTTCCATTTTAAGTCAAGTTTATTAATTAAGGATAAATTAATGACTTAATGGGTGGCTTAGACCAAGGCAAACGTTTTTCGGCTTGAATATTATTCAATTTATGCACAGAAATGGTGGAAAATCGTTTTGAAAATTTAATTTTTTTTTCGCATGGGAACTGTGAACTATGCTTTATAAAGGGTGTTTTTTTAGACTTGTGGTTTTCAAGAAGAAAAAAAACGCATATAATTTTGTGTTTTGGCAATGAAATTTTTATAATTATTTATTTCATTAATTCAAATATGCTGGTGAAAGTTCTAACCATATGCAATTAAACATATCTCAAACTACAAAAGATAAAGGAAGTCATAAACAAACCAAAACTTGAAAATCTAACAGTAAATTTCGATATTTTTTCTGATTAATGCTTGGTGCAAAATTGAGTACATGCGACTTATTTTTGTTTTATTTGTTTTTTTCTTAGAACTTGTTCCTTTCCGTTATGTATTATATACCGTTTCGTTGAGAATTGAACATAATATACAGGACAAAAAATTTTTTTCAATTTGCTTTATTATTTCTGTTCTTATGCATCAATAAGTGCGCGAGTTACAAACATGTACTAATTTTTGCTCCCTACTGTATATCTTTTGATTGTCGCTTATGTTGTTGGACGCATTGCCACAATCTGATGTTTTTTTCTCAAGTGTTGCACTATAGCGATCGATAGCAGCTATAGCGATCAGGAAAACGCATTGGGACACATTTTTCAAATGGATTTTTTACTGTTTTCAACGGACTCGAAACACAAATGCTACACGAATCAATGACAAAACACTCAAAGAATTTTTTGTGCAAATAAAATTTTCAATTGAACAATTATTTATTCTAAAAAATGTATTTTTATTAAATTCCTGAAGCAAATAAATTTTTCATATCAAGCAAATTAATTTGCATTAGGAAAATTGTTAAAATACATTTTTAGAAAAAATAATTGTTCAGTTGAAAATTTTATTTGCACAAAAAATTCTTTGAGTGTTTTGTCATTGATTAGTGTAGCATATTTGTTTCAAATCCAATTAAAAGAAAAACATTTCTTACGCTCGAACATGAACATCCTCTTTCAATGCCAAAGGCAATTTGAGCGTATACTCGCTTTCGCTTTTACCTTCGATGTGTAAAATAAAATAAAAAATCACATTCCAACTGCCAATTGGAAACAACACAATAGAGCTTCTTCAATGGTTCTTATCAAAGTTATTGAGAACAAAATTTATAAGGGTGAGAGGCAAAAGTATTGTCGTTTTGATTGTCCCTTTTACTTTTTGTTTTATTTTTCATTGAGTCCTTAAAATTCAGTTAAAATTTGTTGGATTTTGGGCTGTTAGACGAAAAAAAAATATGGCTTAGAATCAGCCGATGGTAACCATATATGAACATTGGGTTTCCGATTTGCCACAATTTATAATTCAATTTATTTATAATTCAAAACAATGGAAACCCTGTGAGAGCTTTAACTTGAGACAGAGTTATGCAGGCTTATGCAACCAGACTGAGAGGCAAACGTCCTATCTTTCCTGTACTGACAAGTTTTGTTGGACAGAGTATAGTGCATATAAAAGTTTTGAGACATTCATTCTGGACTTAAAAATATTAATATTTTCTTTTTTGAAACTTCAATACATATTTGAAAAACGGGTTGATGAATTTTTTTGAAACTAAGAAACAAAACAAGATTTTCTATTTTCAATTTAAAAAAAAAGTGTTCCAACGATTTTACATTTTTTTTTGCATATATTCATATTTTTTCAAGTAATCAAATGGCATGCTTGTTATTGAGCTCTCTGTAAGCTATCATACGAGTGGTTTTTACAACAAAAGAACGATTTAAATGCTTTTTTTAATTTTGTTTCCATAATTACTTGCATACTTTTAAAGTTCTTAAGTCCCAACTAACTTAAACTTAAACATAAGAGCCTTTTATTATTACATATTGAATAAAGAAGAACAAAACCGAAAATAAAGAGCACTGCAGAATTGCAAATTACCAATTGATTTAGAGTCTGTTCTCACTGGTTAACATACCTACATACACATACAGTTGTGAACACGAAAATAGCAGTGGATTAAAAATAAACGAAAAAATGATATATTTTTAACCGTTCTTGTAGAATACTGGGGTTTAGGTTCAGTGTTGGGGAGACGTTGCACATCCTAGCAGGATCATATACCACCATAAAAAAACAACCTTTGACTCATCTGCCATAAAATATTACGCTCACAGGAAATCCAACATAGTTTCTTGCAAACTGCATCCGTTTTTCTGGATGTGTTTTGGTGGCAGGTGGCTTATTTTTCAGCATGATTGCTTCTAAATTTGTCTCTAGGAGTCTTCTTCTCCAGTTCATATCACTCATAGAAAGATTGAGCTCTTAACGAATCTTGATATTCGATTTTTGTGGATTCTCTCGAGAAAATCGCACGATTCTCCTTCCGTCATGGGGTGTTATTTTTCTTTTTCTATCTCTTCTTTCTGGCTTTTGTGCATATTTTATAGAAATTGAGATCATTTAAGCCGAGCAACAACAAATGTTGTGCATTTCCTGGTATGTCTTGCCTTCTCTGAGCTGCAACAGAATTAATTTGCACTGCTCAGCAGTGAAGTGTTTAATACTGCCCCCTTTTGCATAAACAAATATTAAAAATGCTTGTTTGTATTCATATTTCCTTAAAAACATTTCTTCTACTACATTTCACTTGCTTTCGGTTTATAGCACTTCAAAAAAGTAAAAAAAATAGAATATTTACAAAATACTGCTATTTTTATGTTCACTTCAAAAACGATCCCTAACGATTAAATCTACCGTTATTCTGAACGCACGGCAAACTTATTAAAGTGATCTCTTTCTTAATAATGCAAATGATTTAGGCTTTAACTAAATGCATTCTTTTTATAATTGGAAAGTCTACAACCGAAAATAGAAGGCTTTCAACAATGTCTGTGAAACCACTGCTATTTTTATGTTCACAGCTGTACATAGGTATGTACATATAAATAAATGCATTCTAAAATTTGAAGTCCTGTCACAGAGAACAAAATTAAAATTGTTGCAAGGCAAGTAGCAGCGGGCAGCTGACTGTTTGTGCCTGCGATACAAAATATTTAATGGTTAAATAAATTCGGGATCGAATTGAACTTCAGTATGACTGACGGCATAACATCACTTTGACAAAGTCAAAAGGAAACAAATGACATTAACAAGGATCGATAACTCTGTGTGTTGGCTCTGTCTGTTGTGAACTTCCACCGACGACGACGATGACGGGCGACACACGAGAAGAACGACAAAGCCGACAACGAAGATATATCGAGGTAAAGATATAAAAAGACCAAGACCAAACGCGCTACCCATAGTCACCTTCGCTCTGGCCAAATGTTCGGAATCTTTGGAATCGACAGTTCTGTTGGTGATGGACATTGGACATTTCCATGGTGGTAGTGCCAGCCATCAGCATGCTACCGGTTGTTGAAGTTTGGTTACGCAAAATATGCCAGTGACAGGAGGGAATAAACAGCTGTCAATCTAATAGAACTCTAAAGCCGCGACGACAAGAGTTTAAATATAAATAACTATGCATACATGTAGACATACAACAATGAAAAATACTGATCGTAGTTAAGAAGTTGATTTGTTTGCCATGATTTATAACATCATTATTGAAGAAAGGATTGCTACCTATGTGTCAAAAGCCGCTAAATGAAACTAAATTGTTTTCATTATAAATTTGGGTGTTTATCTGCAT